>CM071868.1:1353090-1370925 GCA_036759665.1 Gynandropsis gynandra
TTTCCCCGGTTTCTAACGGCCTGGCAACGGATATGTCCAACGGATATTATCCGTTACAATCCGTCGCAAATTGTTAACGGATTTTTAACGGATTGTGTAACGGAAACATTCCGTTAAAATCCGTTAAAAATTCCAACGGATTTGCAACGGATTCTCTCCCGTTGAAAGCATTAACATATCCGTTGCTATCCGTTAGAATTTGTTTCCAACGGACGGATCCGTTGCCCCGTCCGTTGGAATTACCGTGTTTTTTTGTAGTGTACTAAGTTAGAGTACAAGGAACATTGAGAGACACGATCCCTCATAGCTCTCCGAAATTTAAAATTAAAAAACGGTTATATACTCAAGTGTTAGTGTCAATATACTTATACTAAGACGTGAGTCATCGTACATTTATATATTCTAGACGCGAGATCATTTTCAATCCAATCGAGTGTCAGTTTACGTACCCTTGTGTTTTAATCCAATCGAGTGTCAGTTTACGCTTATACCCTTGTGTGGGATCATCAATAACCCAATTGGGGTTATCTTACGCATATATAATAAGGCATAAGGTTATTAATAAGTCATTTAGGGTCATTTTACGTCTATAGCATGAGCATGAGGTCATCAATAACCCAATTAAAGGTTATCTTACGTCTATATACCCAAACGTGGGCTCATCAATAAACCAATTGATCATATGTCTATGTCTACATACTCAGATGTGGGGTCATCGATAATCCAATCGAGGGCCATCTTATTTGGTTTGGTCGAATACGATTCAAATCTGGTGTTGTAATTCTTGGGGTCGAGTTTTCTATGTTTAGAGTTTAGGTTTTAGGGTTTGGTCGATGATATTTGTCGATTTTTGGTTTGGATTAATGATTAGGTTCACTACTAAAAAACATGTAAATATCAATGGATGGATCAACTGATATGTTCGTTGAAATGTTTACCAACGGATCCATCCGTTGAACTTTTTACCAACGAATCATTCCATTGAAATATTTGCCAACGGATCCCAACAGATACATCCGTTGAAATATGTGCCAACAGATTTTATGGTGAACCGTTGAAAATCCTTAACCTTTATCAACGGATGTTCGTTGTAATTTTTTCAAATTTTCAACGAATATCCCTTAAAAATAATCATAATTACAAAATTATACGTCCATCCGTCTTGTTTTTTTTCAACGGATATCAGTTGAAATTTTCAACGAGTATTAAAACTATTAATAATTAATTAAGGCTAATTAAACCATATTTCTTGATGTAGAATAGAATTAGATCTAAAAGATAAAGAGAAATCAAATGAATACCAAAATCGAAAGGTGAATGAGACTAAGATAGATTAGTCCTTTAAGGGAATAATCTCTTTATCTATTAGAGAAATAAATAATGTGGTGAAGTAAAAACAAAGGGAATAATATGACAGTTAAATATTAACAGTCATATTTGCAATTACAGAGATAAATGTCAGCGATACGATCACAAGAACCCGTACTGCCTTTGTGAGCTTTGGAGCATTTCTGTTGGCAACATTCATTGAAGCAAGCACTGTCGCATTGCCCAAGTCCTATGGTGCATGTTGACGTCATCGGCTTCATCATCTCTCTCTTCAACTCTTCATGTGATTCTCTCACTTCTCGACACGTCACCCTCTCCATCCCTCCTATACATACATCCATACACACGCCTTACATCATAATAATCAATATATTTTATGAAATTATTTTTCAATTATACATGATACATAATATAATATAAGGTACTTGGTGGATCTAATTAGTCAATCGGACAAAGATTTTAAACATGCACATAGAAAGTAAAGACTATAAATGTTATGAACTTTAAATCATTGTATTTTATATATATTTTTATAAAACTTTGAAAATGTGTAATGTATATTTTTTTATAAACAAATATCTAAACCTTGATTAGTTTAGTTAGATGATAGATTTTGATCCATCTTTCGATATATAATTAACAATTTTTATAACAATATCTAACCTGAGAATACGAGGAAGAGAGCCATTAAGACGAAGATCACTGAAACGTTCGTCATCTTCAAAGTGTTTTTTTTTATATATATGTAATATGTATTTTTGTTTGTTATGAATGTATGAAACACCGAAACAATGTATCAATTTATAGACTTGTACATAAATGAAATTAACATGTTAAGGAGATTGTATTCTTTTTTTCTTTTAGATTTTCTTTCCATACTAATTCAAATTATTTATATTTTAAATTTTGCTAAAATCTTTTTGTACTCAATTTATCTTTTTTTTCAAATTTATTTACTTTAAATATAAAATATTCTTATTTTATGCAATTTATTTAATATATCGAGAATTGGCTAAATTAAAATCCCACCTAAATTATTTTTTATTGTTTTTCCTATAAAATAATATTCATCTATGCAGTCATTAAAATAATATATATATATATATATATATATTAAAAAATAGATTTTACCTATATGAGATTTTACTATCCAAAACGTCGATTGAATACCTTTTAAAAAAATCAAACCGTTTAGAATCATCATTTATTTTTATAAACATATATATGTTGACCATAGTAATCGAGAAAAAAAGATTATTATTATAATTAAACAAACTTGTAAACTCATAATATATTTATATAAAATCACTTGCATTTCATGCTATCGGGTATGCTAGAGGATATCTTAAACCGACAGTCATTATACCATCTTTAGGAACAATTATTTCAAATCTTCTTCCTGCAGTGAGTTTGACTGTAACGTGTACTTATATGTCACTGAGTAGATTTATGTTTCAGTTGCTGTTTGCTTTCAATTCTGTACAAATGCATTTGTATTCTCCTAGGTGTTTTGATACGAGAATCATTACAGGTGGTTGAAGCCAGTGAAGATCTTTTACCACTTCTACTTCTTACTGCAGATCGTCCTCCTGAACTTCAGAATGTTGGAGCAAATCAAGCAATAAATCAGGTGTGTAGGCCCTTAGAAATCTTATTCACAGTTGGTGTTCTTTTTGGTTTACTTGGCATGATCTTCTGTTATAAATTCTTTAATTTTATTCCTGTTATAGGTAAATCACTTTGGTTCTTTTGTGAGATTCTTCTTTGATCTTCCTCCTCCAACCGATCTGATTCCAGTCCGGATGGTGCTTACCACACTTGATTCTGCTGTACATTGGGCAACATGCTCGCCTCGTGGACCAGTGCATCTCAATTGTCCTTTCAGAGAACCTCTTGATGGTAGCCCACGAGCGTGGTCATTCCACTGCTTGAATGGATTAGATATCTGGATGTCTGGTGCTGAGCCATTCACACAATATTTTCAACTACAAAGTTTTTCAAATAACATGAAGTCTTCAGGCCAAATGACTGAGGTTCTAAAAGTGATCCAAGGGGCTAAGAAGGGTCTTCTTCTTCTTGGTGCAATCCACACAGAGGATGAAATTTGGGCTGCTCTTCTATTGGCTAAACAGCTTTCCTGGCCTGTGGTTGCTGACATTCTGTCTGGTGTGCGATTGCGCAAGCTTCTTCCTTCTTTTCTTGAGAAGCAGAACACTATTTTTGTCGATCATCTTGACCATGCGCTGCTGTCGGATTCTGTTAGGGATATGATAGAGTTTGATGTTGTTATCCAGGTAAGGTTCACACTCCTCTCTGGAGTTTATCTCTTTGTTTCTCTTTTATGCATCTAAAACCAAAAATTGAACAAAATATTTACAGAAGGCATGTTACAACCTGGGTACCTCTGTTGTAGTTGACATTTCTCAAGTCAAGAATGCCGTAAAGATGCACTAATTAATGAAAAGACTTGAGAATATTATGTATGACTTGATCTTTCAGTTGCCTGATGTTCAGTTCTTCATCGCTAGTTAAAAGGAAAGATTCTTTCTAAAGTTACCGAACCAAGAATTCCGCTGTGAAATTTAAACATATAGTAAGATATATAACCTATTTCCTGTTGATTGAGTTGTTATCTTAAACTGTGAATAGGTTGGAAGTCGGATAACAAGGAAAAGAATTTCTCAGATGCTAGAGAAATGCTTTCCATTTGCATACATTTTGGTTGAAAAGCATCCATGTCGACATGATCCATCACACATGGTAACTCACAGGGTCCAAAGCACCATTGTTCAGTTTGCTGATTGTGTGCTTGATTCTCGGTTTTTGTGGGGAAGAAGCGAGTTGCATGACCATCTACAAGCATTGGATGATGTGGTATGATCTCCAGACTTCTTTTTATCTTGTTTGATAGCACGGAAAATAGATTTTACCTATATGAGATTTTACTATCCAAAACGTCGATTGAATACCTTTTAAAAAAATCAAACCGTTTAGAATCATCATTTATTTTTATAAACATATATATGTTGACCATAGTAATCGAGAAAAAAAGACCAAGCTGTCAGGGACTTTGTTCAAGTCCGCTCTGCGTGAGGGATCTCCTGTGGGACCCCATGTTCTTCAGATGATTAGTCTGATAGAACAGCTTGAGAAATTTAAAAAAAATATTAATATTATTATTATTTAAAATTTAGTATAATTTAAAATATAAAGAATACTAAGTTATATAAAAAAATTTCAAGTTATGTATATATATTTAGTGTCTACTCTGTTTTTAATAAAATTAACACTTGCTATTGACAACAATTATTCATTATAATCACAAATGATATATCGATTCTTATTGGTTAATTATATCATATGCTTGTTTAATCAGATTATTTCTTATAAAATATAAAATCATTTTTATTTGCATAATCACTCAAATAGTTTATACAATATAGCAAGTGGTTATGACAAAAAAATGTTTGAATTTGACGGAAATATTGATTTTCGTTGTGAAATAGTAAATTATCGTGTTTGGTAATATTAGGTATAGCATAACAAGATAAGATATTGTTTATATTTTTCGTATATAAATAGTCGTATAAGATCTCTGTCATCTTTAGACATTGTGGAAGAACCCTAAATCTAATAATCTCGAGCAATGTCAAGCGCAAGTAATGATCTTTTGGTTCTACGCGTCGAATTCTTCACACGGATGGGATGAGTGAAGATGTGATTTTCTCTATAGTGTTTTTGTGATTTTCTCGAATTCTTCACACGGATGGGATGAGTGAAGATGGGATGGTTGCTACTGACAACAATTATTCATTATAATCCCTTAAAAAACAATATACATGTGAACTAGTGATCATAATCTATAGATAACTGGTTAATTCTCTGATTTTCAATTGTATCATTTAATTTCGTTTATCATGAAATATAAATTATAATATCAATGGTTTCTATGCATATAATCTTTCAGACTCATTTCAATACAGAAATCTGATTAATTAAAATCGAATCCTATCATATTAGTTTGGACAAAATCGAATGACAACATTTATTTCATAATTATTCATATAACAGTCCACAATATAAGATTATCCAAAAATTTATATTTCGTTCATTCGTTCTTTTGGCTCTGCAATCATTATAATAATATATAATATTAAAAAATGATTTATTAATATGAGATTTTATTATAAAAAAACGCCTGTTTAATACCTTTAAATTAATCAAACATTTAGATTCATTTTAATTTTATAAACATATATGTCGTTTACGTAATTGAAAAAAAAATGATTATGATATATATAATTATAGAAAATAAATATTATTATTTTAAAAATGCATTGATAAAATTGAAAATCTAAAATCTAAACATAGTATTTAATCGTCAATGTCATACCATATTAAAATTCTAAATATTATATAGATATTTAAATTATATTTATTTAAAAATAAATTCTAGTAAAAAAGATTACTTAATTAAGAAATATAAATTACTATTATTATTTAAAATTAGTTATATAAAAATAATGTTTACTTAGAAAAAAAATTGATGTTATTCTTTGAAAATCTTTTACAGAATTTTATAATTTAAAAATATAAAGAAAAAATAATAAATAAGTTGTATAAAAAAAACCCTTTCAAGATATGGATGTAAATTTAGTGTGTATTCTCTTATCAATAAACTAACACTAAAATGACAATTGATATACCTGTACCTATTCGTTAATTATATCGTATGATTGTTCAATCAATTTTTTTCTCGATAAAATAAAATGACCATTTATTATTTGCATAATCAGTGAAATAGTTTATAGAATATAACAAGTTGTTACGGCAAAATAATTAAAATTTTAGATATTGATAAAAAAAATTATAAATATATATATATATATATATATATTGTGGAATAAATAGAATAACAGAATATTTAATACGACTGAGTCAATTTAAATGTTTCAATTTGACTGTATTTCTGTTGAGAAAAAAAAGTTTATTTTTTTCAATTGCATCATAGAAAATCACGGGGTTTGTTGAGATTAGGTCTTAGAAATTGATCCTCTTTTTCATTATAAATACTCACATAAAATCAAAGCTATCTCCATCATCTATAGTAAGAAGAACCCTAAAACCTAATAATATTCTCGAGAGCGATGTCAAGTGCGAAAACAATTAGGGTTTCTTTTATCCTTTTGATTTTAATCATTCATTCTTCTCTTGCCTCTGCAAGATCTCTCAGAATGAATCTCCAGAAAACGTATGATTCTGTGAATGAAGCTCACGGTTGGGCTGCCTTTGAAGATCAAATGAAACGTTCAGAGGCACGTCTCAGTTATCTTGAAGAGGTCATAGATTATGATCTTGAAGAGGACATAGATGATTCTGATATTTATGCATATCTTGATTGAATTTATATCAGAATTCGATTGTGTCAGTGAATTATAATTAATTCAGAGATCGATTGTGTCAGTGAAGTAGTTGTTCTTGTCTCTTCCGTGTTGGTTTTGTCATTTTTTTTGGTCGTAGATTCAATCTCAATCGATTTCATATTTGTCAAGTTATCAGTTTGTAAGTTTATTAGCAATTTGATCGAGTCTGTATTTCAAGTCAATATAAGGAAAAAGTTTTTGAAACGATTGTTGTGTATGTATCTATACCCTAATTAACTATTACGTAACTCATATACAATCAGTACATATATATATATGTATATATCAAAGTAAATATCATAAAAACCTTATCTTACCAAGGTAAATAAACAAAAACAAGAAGCGTGTATGTATCTATACCCTAATTAACTATTACGTAACTCATATACAATCAGTATGTATATATATATATACATACATGTCAAATATCATAAAAACCTTATATTACCAATGTAAATAAACACAAACAAGAAGTGTGTATGTATCTATACCCTAATTAACCATTATGCGGTGTTATAAAAGTCGGCGTAGACGGCCGATTAGTTGACGTCTAGGTGTTCGGCGGTATCTAGCCATCTAATCTAATGAAAAATCGGTTTTATTAATCGGCCGAAAAAAATCGGCGATTAGACGGCCAAAAAAAATTGGCGACCAGACGGTCGATTAGGCGGAAATTAGCCGCCTAGGTGGATTTTTTTAAAACAAAATTGACCAAAACGACGCCGTTTTGATATCTCTCAAAATGACGTCATTTTGGTTATATTTAAAAAATAATCAAAACGGCCTCATTTTGTTTTAAAAAATAAACAAAAATTAAACCAAAATTTTGTTTTGATTCGTTCATCACAACAATACCGCAAAGCTCTGGCTCAATGATTCAAAGGTAAAATCATTTTGATATCGACGTATAAATTTCTCTAATATACTGCTGATATTATATATTTATATCTTTATTAATATTTTATTATGTTTATGATATAGTTAATAAATTTATATGACTTTATATTTTATATATAATATTTTTTTATTTATGTTATTTTTAATATATGTTATAATTTTAAAAATTGATTTATATTAAAAAATTTTAAAAACAAAAAACACATAATCACCGACTAATTCCATTAGTCACTGGGCGTTAACGGACCTCTCAACTAGCTACTAGCGTCTAGCGACTTTTACAACACTGCATTTACGTAACTCATATACAATCCATATATATATATACATGTCAAATATCATAAAAAAAATTATCTTACCAATGTAAATAAACAAAAACAAGAAGAGTAACAAAAGGGTTTGAGTAAAAAGGAGCTGAAAAAATAATGCATTCCTAAATTCTCTTATTACAATGAAAACTGTAAAATCTGCGTAAAAATGGCTGCCATAGCCAATGAAGCGCATAAAAAACCTTCTGGCTTCGAGTGTTTAACGTATATTTCTACGAAGATTTGCATCTGTAAGAACTCCTCAAGGAAAAAGATTGACTGAGGATTATGAATAACAGTAAAAAAATTATGTCAGAATAATCTCATAAAGCAGCAAAGTTCGAGTAATTGGAGAAGAGATCTAAGAGTTGATCAAGTGTTCCCGAGTGAAATTTCCTTCCAAATAAATAGCAAGGTCTCTTGATTCCATTCCATAAGCAAGGTGAATGTATTTCTTCTCCCTAATCCACGAAAAAATACAAAAATACGAATGTATGATCACATATATATATATATATGTATGTATACACAGAGAAATATCGATTTGAAATGCATGCATGCATGCATACCTTTCCGACGCTTGTTACATGTATGTTTGTATCTACGGACTGCAGATGAACAAAATAAAAAATAAACACTGATTTAATGCAAATTTCCCTTTTAAAAATATGTTTTTTTTTTAATTTTTAGAATAATATACCGTTAGGTTTTTGAGAAATTCGAGTGTGATATCTTCAGGCATATATGTTTTAGGGTGCCATTGTCTTTCAGACCAATCAACATGTGTTACAGTCCAATTAGATATTCCTCCGGGATCAAGCATCTGAAATAATTAGTAACATTTTTAATCTTATTATAAATTGAAAACATTTTTTTTCAGCATTTTCTTTTTCGGTAGAAGCAATGATTCTTACATGGAAAAAGGTAGGTAAATAGTGTTCATCAGCAATGCAATTCTTGTTTCCTTCTACTCCTTGCTGAAGAAAATTACTGCCCTCGGATTAATCTGAGTCCGGTAAATATATTCAATATGATAAAAAAAATCTCAAGATTTTCAAATCAAACTCACCCGACAGTAATCTCGGAATATCGAATAGTAAAGACTATCGGCCATTGTTATAACAGCATGTTGTCGCTTCATGATGAACCACTGCACAATAATGAATTATTGAAACAAAAACCATTACTTATATATATATATATATATATATCTGTATATATGGATCAATGAATATATATGATTGATTGATTGATTTACCTGTGCACCTTTCCGAAAATATTTTTTTGGAATTTCTGGCAACATATGATCCATATGCCTGCCTGATCCATGTGGACCAGGATCATCGAAGCTGAAGAGATGAAGAACATAAAGCCCTTTTATATGATGATAACTCAAACAAATACACTATATATATATATATATATGTAAGGTTGAGGAACAAGAAAATGTTCCATGGATGAGTTTACCAATCAAGAAAGCTGATATTGGTGTTCATCAGATAGTCGTAAACGTATTGAAAACTTCGAAGAGGTATACAACTGCAAGATCGAAACATTGGAAAGATTTAAAAAAAAAATCGAAGAGGTATTCAGATTTCATTCGTCTCTTGTTTTCAATCAAAATGTAATCACATAATTTGACATGGTATCAAAGTCAGTTTCATCCCAATTTTAATGTACTGATGTTGGACCCCGATTGTGATGTTCACGTTCCAAAACCGAGTCTAAGCGCAAAAGTGAGTGTTATGGTAAATTATCACACATCGCATAGGACATGAATTTTGGACTCATATATATATATATATATATATAGAGTACCGGACATTCTATTGAACTAATTTTTTAGATTAGTTGAATCTAAACCCATATTTAAAATATTTGAATGAAGTTGGATTTGATTTGACAAGAAAATCACCTTTCGGAAAGCAAAACAAATTGTTGGTTTTGAGGATCTTTGAGAGCATTTGCTAACAAACGTCTCTCAGCATCAATCATTGAAATTCTTCCCCATACAACCTTCAAAACAAAAGATTAATCCTATTAATTATTATTATTATTATTATAAATTAAGTATTCAAGAAAAAAAATTCATCATGGCAAAAGCCAAATGAAAACATTACCTCATCACTACGAATTTGACGATTAACAAAGTAACGACTGACATGAACTGGTGTTCCCTTTGATGCATGGATATAAATGGAGAATTTCCCTTCATAACCCTAAGAAGAAGGTGAAAAACATTAAAACCCTTAGTAAAAAAGATTCAACGGTAAATAAGAAAACAATGGTAAAAATGGTAAGTAAATTCTTATCCAATAATACCCGAAAAAATCTGTCCCAAAGCTTCTCAAAAGGCAATGAACTTGGGGTTAAAAACATGAAAGCAATCTTAGAATTCTTGGTTTTAACTGAAGGTAAATCCAAAATTTCTCTAATTACTACACGAGAAGCTATCTCCTCATCTGTAAATTCCCTTGGCGAAGGTGGCAGCCAATCACATCCTTTGGACGAAATCATATAATAACAAGCAACTTTACTATGATGAGGATACATATAAGCATATATAAAGAATATGGTAATAAATGAAAGCATTAAAATGATCCATAATGGCCTTCTTGAATGAACACGATGACGAACAATAGGCAAAGATTGCATTTCATTTAAACTGCTTAAACGCCATCCTTTTACACTCTTCATTTCGCCCATTCTTTATTGCATATTTAATGCATATGTTTATGTTGATTGTGTTCTCAAAACCTGATAAAATATAAGAGATGAAACCCTTTTAGCCATTATCATATATTATTACATATTTTTAATCATTTAGAACAAAATAAGGAAGAGGGAAATGGAGAATAGCATAAATAATGAATCCTTAAACAAGGATGATAAAATATGCGACTATACTCTTGGAATAAGTTGAACCAATTCCCGATTGTTTTATTACTCACGAAAATTATATAGAAATACAATATCACACGAAAAAATGAAGTTATTATCTCGTAAAATATCCGTACAGTCTCAGAAAATATCTTCGATATTCAATCATATATCAGATAATATTTTAAATATCTTGTAGAATTGGTAATTTGGAAAATATTCGCTTATCAATCACACGGAAAATTAAGATTTAAAAAAGTAGAATTCGTAATTTGGAGAATATTTGCTTATCAATCACACGGAAAATTAAGATTTAAAAAAGTAATTTGCAGAAGAAATGACAGTATTAATGTAAAATTCACCCTTTGAAACTTTCAAAGACTAGCAAATATCAAATTCCAAATGTGAATTACTTCTTTTATTCATTCTTTTAAAGGGTGAAAAAAAAATTTACCTTTCCTCAAAATTTTCTTTTTGTTTCCTAAATTAGAACATATGGATGAACAGAACAGAAACCAAACAATGCAATGCAAAACACATCAAAAAACAAAGAGAAAGGTGGAAACTTTGACGAACCAAAACAAAATTTCAATCCATTAAGAGATAATCCCATCATTAGAACAATAATAAAATAAAATAAAAATTCAAAATTGTACCTTAAATCTTAACAGACTCAGCGAGACTCTCAGATCCAGAGAAAACCCGAGAAGAGAAAAAAAAATATCAAATCTTGAGAATCGAATATTTCAGGGCAACGTATACAATTTTCAAAATATACGTATAAACGTAAATGAATGAAAAAATGGCTGAAACAAAGAAGAAAAAGAGGAAATGGCTGTACGGTTCGGAACAGAGGAAGCAAATTTTGAGGCAGAAAAGGTAAAAGGGCTATTTCCTTTCTTAAGAATAATACTGTAATCCTATTTTATTCTTTGTTGATTTTGGATGTGATTCCATTGAATCTTTGGAATTTTGATTCTAATCCTATTTCTATTTAAAATATATAATTTAAGTCTATTTGGTAAAAACTCAATTATTCAGTGTATTAAATTGTATTCATATTATTACTTTGTTTATTTTATTTTTATATTAAATTTAATGCATCACAAAATCGCTATCATAATAATAATGTTCATAAATTATTTCTTTTAGTTCTATGAAATTTAAAATATACTTCTATAAAAATATGTTTTAATTAATCTTTTAAGTGAAAATGATACAAACTCATTTGATTTACCTATTAAATTCAACATCATCATATATTATTTAATTATAAATAATAAATGGAGCTTTAGAAACAAAACAAAATGATCTTGATCCTCTTTGTAACTTGGATTTAATACAAAATAAAATACATTTCATCACATTTAGTACATTAAAATATATTTAATATAAAAACAGATAATTCGGGGAAAATATAAACTTAAATCGGATAAAATATAGTATAGGATAATTGGTGCTAAAATGAGATTATAATTAAATTTTATAAATTTAATACGATGAATTAAAATATAATTGTAATTATTGAGGATGCATAGACTATCATCGTAATATAAAATATTGTGTGTTTGAAATATATATATATATATATATACTTAGCGATAATATGGGTTCCATTACATTTTAAAATAATTTTTAGGTTTTTTACGTCTCAAGATATTATATAATTATAAAATAATAAATTTATATAATTTTAATTTTTAAAACTACACTTACATATATATATAAATACATAACTAATTATAAAAATTAAAATAAATAATAATATTATATTGGTCTTGATGGTGGAGTCGCAATAGCCGCATTTACAGACAACTGCGTTTTCTCGCATGACGTATAATCGCAGTCGTCCGCAAACGCGGTAACTGTGTTTTTCGGCGACTGCGAAAGATATTAAAATCGACTGGTGGAGTTGCAGTCGTCCATAGATGCGGCGAAATGCAAAATTTAAAAATCCAGAATTATGTTACGTTTGAGTTTCGATTGTTTTTCATAAATATATGAAAATACCCTTCTCTCTTTCTCTCCCTTATCTCTTCTATTTGGTCGATGTGTATATATATATTGTATATTTAAATATTTTAGTAATTTTTTAATTTTTAAATTTATTTCAAATATTTGAAAATTATAATTAAAAAAGTATATACAAAACAAAAAAATTTAAATAAATTATTTTATTAATAATTTTCTATTTTGGTAATTTTGTTCAAAATGCAATCACAACAGTTTTTTGTCATGCGCTTCTAGTCGTCCACAAACATAGGATTTTCACCATTCAGACAAAATGAAACAAAACACCGCCAATCGCTGAGAGAAACGCCACCAAATGCAAACGTAAACTCAACATGTCCACCACTCAAGCAATTATCGATATTAATCTTTATAAAACGATTGAAATTTATTACAAATAATTTCTAATCAATAAAATTAAATAAAAATTAATCAAATATATCGTAATATATATATAAATAAAAAATATGACGATTATAAAATAATAAAATAAATTAATTTTAATTAATTAAAAAACTATTTTTTCTTTAAATTGTTATGTTTTAATATCATTTCTCTAAACTATTTGAATCAATCTATTTCTCTTTAAATTTATATTTTTATCGTATTCTCCCTAAATTATCAATAATCATTTCATTCTTTATTTGTTAAAATCTGTTAAATTTGTTGTGAAATATTTTTAAAACAGTATATTTTTTAGGGGTGTAAAATGAGTTCTCGGTTCGCGAGTGAACTTTACTTCAGACCATATTTAAGCAAGCTGAGCTGAATATTTTCAGCTCATTTAAAAAACGAGCTGACGAGCTGAGCCCAAAACGAGTTCGAGCTTAGACGAGCTGGCTCGCGAGCTGAAAAAAATCATGTACAAAAATAAAATATTTTCCTTTTTTGTATATCATATATAATATTGCATTTAATAAAACATAATATATTGTTTAAACATAGTATACTATTATAATATATTTTTACTTTTTCTAATAATTGATATAACAAGATAAAGAAACAATTTAGTAAATTTACGAGCGATCGAATTTAGTACAATGATATTTTATACTTTTTATTCGAGAAGGTAATTTTTTTATTTAGTACAATGATATTTTATAAAATTATGTTTGAATTCATATTATCGATATTTTATTTGGTTCGTTTGATATGTTTATCATGTATGATATTACCATTAATTCAAAATGATTAAATAGTTTAGCTCGCGAGCCAGCTCGTTTTTTCGCGAGTTAGAGGCGAGCCGAGCTGAGCTGGGATTTTCTAGCTCGTTTAAAAAACGAGTCGAGCTGAGCCAGCTCATTTTTTGGCAAGCTGAAGGCGAGTTGAGCCGAGCTAGCTGATTTTACACCCTAATATTTCTCCCCTTAAATATTGTATATTCAATCTATTCCATCTAAATTTATTAAGTTATTTTATATCTCTCTAAAGTTGGAAAATATAATTTATAATAGGGGTAGGCACGAGTCAAGTATTCAAATTTTTTGAAATACTTGAACCCAAACCGAGATGGTAATAAATTTCCTATCTAAACCCGAAAGCATACAATAATAAATTTCCTGTGCAAACCCAAATCCGTGAGGCATGGACACCCAAGGTTCGGATACCCGAACAATAAGGCGGATACCCGCGTATAGGGGCGGGCACCCCCGGTACCCGCCAAAATCTAACTACTCGTACTCATACCCTCAAAATGCGGTTGCCCGCTCTTCGAATACCCGCAAAAACCCGCCAAAAGTTCTAAAACCCGTGAGTACCCATCCCGTGGGAGGGAGAGCGGGTGAGTGACCGATCGAGCAGCAAGTAAAGCGGGCGGGCGGCCGTCGATTGAGCAAGAGGGAGAAGGAGCGGGTGGCTGGGAACCAGTGGACGACCGTCTGTTGATCGAGCAAGGTTTAGGATTTGCAGAAGGGAAAGCGGTCGGGAAGCGGGAAGCGACTAAGAGAAGCAGTGGGCAGGTTGGTTGTCCGTCGGTCAAGCATCTTTAATGGTTTGCATGATTCTACTGAATCTTTGGAATTTTGATTCTAATCCTATTTCTATTTAAAATATATATAATTTTAGTCTATTTGTTAAAAACTCAATTATTCAGTGTATTAAATTTTATTCATAATATTAATTTGTTTATTTTTATATTAAATTTAATGTATCACAAAATCTTTATCATAATAATAATGTTCATAAATTATTTCTTTTAGTTCTATGAAATTTAAAACATACTTCTATAAAAATATGTTTTAATTAATATTTTAAGTGAAAATAATACAAACTCAGTTGATTTACCTATTAAATTCAACATCATCATATATAATTTAATTTATAACTAATAAATGGAGTTTTAGAAACAAAACAAAATAATCTTGATCCTTATTGAATTTTTGGTAGATTTATTATGAATGAAATTATATTGGTTGAGTAATTGATAGTATATGTTCCACATGTAAGATTTTTGGTTTAATCTTATATTTGTGGACCTATATATGTGAATAATTTTGGAATAAGTGTTGTCATTCGGTTTAGTCCAAATTAAATGTGATCGGATTTAAGTTTAATTGATTAGACTTCGGTATTGAATTGAATGAGGAGGATTATATGCATAGAGACCTTTGGTAGTATTGTTTATATTTTGTCAAGGTTTTCGGTTATTGCACGTAGAATCAGAAGATCAATTCCGCTGCGCTACGTATTCTATGGATACAGGTATTTATCACGATCTTCTATTCAATTTTTGATGTAAATCGCAATAGAAAATTAGGATTTAGAATTCGAATAAAGTTTAAATCGAATTCTTTCAATTGGTATCAGAGCCTAAACTATTGTATTTACATCAATTTAAGAATGATTTAATGTGCTTATGTTAAATTTGGCTTTGAATCTAGTAATTTAAGAAAAAATTTCAGTAAAATTAAAGGAATTCGATCAAATCCCGTGAAGAACATATTTTTTTTTTGAAATCCCGTGAAGAACATATTTTTTTTATTATTAAATTTTTTTTGAAATAAAAAAAATTAAAGTAACTAACTCCATATATCATGGATCGTGCAACACTTACATGGTCAAAATTCCAGTATTATTTTTTAATTTTAAAAAAAGGAAAATAAAAGGATTCCGGCGGTTGAAGTTTGTTTTAATTTAAAAAAAATAACTGGGCTCGTTTTTTTTTATTTGGGCTTTGAGATTTTTGATAAAAATAAAATTGGATCCAGACCCGTTTAATTAAAAAAAAGGTAACGGCCCATTTAATTTTTTTTAAAGGGGGCCCATTTTTTTTTTAAAAAAAGGGAAGACATTGTTTTCAGCAAGTGATTCGAACCCGAGACCTACTCAATATAAAGGGTGATTCTCTGCTAACTGTTCCGACAGCTCACTTAGGATATCTTGGAGCGTTTGGTTTTATGACTAACTCCGAAAATATTTCGGTAAATTTTGAATCGAACCCGCTAATTAATACGCATAAAGATGGGTTTATATATTTCAATAAATTTGTGCAATTCATCTTGAATTAGAATTGACACGAATATTATTTATGTCTATCGTATCATGATTTCAGTGAATTTAATTTACTATGATTAATTACACATTCGGATCGTGTAATTATACGGTTAAATCATAGATATTGAGTTAAGGTTATTCACTGAAGATTTAATTAAATTTTTCAACATCCTACCAAAGTGGGCAATCTTGAGAAAATTAATTATTTCAATTACATTGAGAATGTTACATAATATAATTCATGCAAACTTTGATAAACCCAAAGGTCATTCATGGTTTGGCAATGTTATATTATGTATGCATTGATAATTAGTGTATATTTTTGTATGACATAAATGTGATGGTATACCCAAAGGTAACCATTACATGAGATGTTTGATTTACACTGATTATTTGATGTGTTGAGTCATCTAATGCAAGTCAAAATTATTGTCCAAAGACTAATTTTGATGTTGCACAGATGCCTTGTGATGGGATTGAATCGTATTATCATTCAATCAAAGTTTTATTGAATGGATGTCTAACACACAAGCTATCGTTTGTTTACAATTATATTATCGGCATCTAGTATATCTGCCAACGTTAGTTCGATCCCTATGTTGAATGGATTGGGCTTTGATAAATGGAATGAACACTTATTGATCGTGTTTGCTTTGATGGGTCACGACCTTGCGATTAGGGAGGTTCATCCAGCGATTAAGGATTCGAGTTCTGTTGAGAATCGTAACAAACTCGAACGCTGGAAAACCTCAAACCTCATGTGTTTGATGATCATTAAGCATTTCATTCCTCCGATTTTAAGAGGCATGATCTAGAAAAGAAAGAAAGGTTATGAAACCGCTGATTAGAGATCAATTCATGTGCAAAAGGAACATAATAAGGTTAAAAAAATTGTTTATTTTGTCACAAGACTGGTCACATACGGAAATGTTGTACGAAGTATTATACTTGTCGTGCAAACAAGGATTTTACTCTCACTTTGGTTTGTTCTAAGGTCAATTTAGCTTCAGTGCCTAGTAATACTTAGTGGGTTGATTTAGGTGCTAAAACTCACGTAAGTATTTCTATGCGAGGTTTCCTCTATTACCAAAATAGATTGATGTTGAAAGATACATCTATGTAAGTGATGGTAAAAGGGTGGAAGTGGAAGCTATCGGGCAGTTTAGACTTTTGATGAAGACTGGTCAATTTTGGGTTTTGGAGGGTGTTTTCATAGTACCACTTATTACGCGGAACTTACTTTCGGTTTTCTGTTTTGGACAAATTGGGAAATTCTTGTTCATTCAGAGATCTCGAGTTTACCCTCTCATTTCATTCGGTTATGATTGGAACTGATTCTTTATCTATTTTGGATAATCTTTATATGCTCGATATCATCCTTTCATATAATGACATCCTGTAGGTTGGTTCAAGAGATGTGAAGCGTAAATTGATTGATGAAAATTCCGTTATTTATGGTATAAACGATAGGCCATATCTTGAAACCGAGAATGGAA
>CM071868.1:1374236-1396303 GCA_036759665.1 Gynandropsis gynandra
TGTAAGATTTTTTGGTTTAATCTTATATTTGTGGACCTATATATGTGAATAATTTTGGAATAAGTGTTGTCATTCGGTTTAGTCCAAATTAAATGTGATCGGATTTAAGTTTAATTGATTGGACTTCGGTATTGAATTGAATGAGGAGGATTATATGCATAGAGACCTTTGGTAGTATTGTTTATATTTCATGATGGGCGAAATTAAACGATACAATTGAGAACCGAAATTAATCGGTTATCTGTCGGTTTATGGTCCCTGGTTCACGTGCCTATATAAATGAGATTCATTTGGTTTCTGAAGGTGTGGATTCATTATTATCACCTATGGTTTTACAAAAAATTTCAGAGAATCTCAGTTTTCTTGATGCATCCCATCGGTGTCAAAGTTTTCGGTTATTGCACGTAGAATCAGAAGATCAATTCCGCTGTGCTACGTATTCTATGGATACAGGTATTTATCACGATCTTCTATTCAATTTTTTGATGTAAATCGCAATAGAAAATTAAGATTTAAAATTCGAATAAAGTTTAAATCTAATTCTTTCACCACATAAAATAGCAAAACAGCTCATTGTAACTTGGACTTAATACAAAATAAAATACATTTCATCACATTTAGTACATTAAAATATATTTAATAAAAACAGATAATTCGGAGGAAATATAAACTTAAATCGGATAAAATATAGGTTCGGATAAAATATATATATAAGTTAATATATATAAATCGGATAATATATATATATATATAAGTTGATATATATATATATATTAACTTAGCAATAATATGGGTTCCATCACATTTTAAAATAAATTTTAAATTTTTTACGTCTCAAGTTATTAAATAATAAATTTATATAATTTTAATTTTTAAAAGTACATTGATATATATATATATATATACATAACTAATTATAAATTTTAAAATTAATAATCATATTACATTATCCATATTAATCTTTAAAAAGAGTGAAATTTATTACAACTAATTTATAATCAATAAAATTAATCAAATATACTATAATATTAAAAACTCCAGATATTTTAATATTAAACACTCGAAATATCTGTCTAATTTAATATATATATATAATAAAAAATGTGACGATTATAAAATAATAAAATAAATTAATTTTAATTAATTAATAAAAACTATCTGTTTTAATATCATTTCTCTAAACGAGTTGACTCATTCCCTATTCGTTAAAACCTGTTAAATTTATTGTGAAGTTTTTAAAAAACAGTATATTTTTCCCCTAAATATTGTTCAATCTATTCCATCCAAAATTTATTAAATTATCTATATCCCTCTAAATTTAAAAATATAATATATAATAAGGGTAAACACGAATCAGATATTCAACCTTTTTTAGGATATCAACCCAAACCGGAATGGTAATAAATTTCCTATCCGAACACGAAACCATAATTTATTAAGTTATATTATATCTCTCTAAAATTTAGAAATATAATATAGGTAAACACGAGTTAGGTATTCAATTTTTTTTAGGATATCAACCCAAATCGGGATGATAATAAATTTTCTATCCGAACCTGAAACCATGTAGTAATAAATTTTCTATCTGAACCCGAATTTGTGAGACATGGACACCCAAGATTCAGATACTGAACAATAAATCGTGTGCCCACTGATAGGGGTGGTACCCCGGGTATCCGCCAAAATCTGATTATCCATACTCGAATTCGTCCCGTATGGGTAACTGATTTTAGTACTGTTACTTGTACCCGCAAGATGCGGGTACACGCAAAAACCCGCGAGTACCCATCCTGCAGGACGGAGAGCTTCGGGCGGTCGGCGGTCGAGTAGGAGGGAGAGCGGGAGGGCGGTCGTCGGTCGAGTAGGAGGGAGAACGGGTGGGCAACCGACGGTCAAGCAGGAGGCAGAGCGGGCGGGCGGTCATTGGTCAAGCAGGAGGGAGAAGCAGCGGGCGGTCGTCCTTCGATCGAATAGGGTTTAGGGTTTGTAGGAGGGAGAGCGGCCGGGAAGAGGGAAGAGGGAAACGGCTAGCAGAAGCAAGTTGGTGTTGGTCGTTCGTCGGTCGAGCATCCTTAATGGTTTGTAGGAGGGAGAGCGGTCGGGAAGAAGGAAGAGGGAAAGCACTAAGAGAAACAGCGGGCGGGCGGGAAGAGGGAAAAGCACGGTTTAGGTTTTGCATGAGGGAGAGCAGCCGGGAAGAAGGAAAGGGTAGGAGAAGCACAAATGAATAAGAGGAAACAAGTTTAGGTATAGTATTAAGCTAAGGGTATTTAGGTAATATACATAAAAATAATGATATTTTTGTAATTTTTGTACATAAAAATAAGCTTATGAAACTAAAAAACTCATCCTGATCTCGAATCTACGGATATTGAAATTATATTATCCAATTATAGTATTAGAGCCAAGTTACTCCCGATTTAAATATACCGATGTTAGGCCTTCGATTACGATGTCCACGCTCTAGGATCGAGTCTGGACGTGAGGGAGAGTGTTATGATAAGTTGTCTCACATCGGCTAAGACATGAACTTAGACTCTTATATATAGTATTGGATAACTTTAACTCTTGAGTTACCTTTTGGGATTAGTTAGGCCCAAACCCTTTATTTGACAAATTCACTACTCATGTTCCTATATGGAGGCAAATCTATCGATTCTTTCACCCTGAGCCTTCGTTTCCATATCTTCGAGGTATGTATCGTCGTAGAGCGGGAGAAAGTCTAATGTTGTCGCAAAGCAAAAGCAAATTTGGGGCCAGTTTCGGGGAGGGCATGATGGAAGGGCATGATTGTCAAGGGTGACTAGCGATTTGTGGAATAGAGTGTGAAAGAGGTAGCTGGCTTTCACTATGTGGTGTAAGAATGAGAGAAGGAGGAAGGAATAACACGTAAACCTAATGGTATAGTTGTAAATTATATAAATATTATAGTACATTTATATATATATCTTCCGATATACGTGGGTATCCGTTTTAGAGATTAAATAATTTAAACCCGAACCCTCAGGTAATAAAATTTATTATTCGAATCTGAACCCGAACCTGCGTGTTCGAGTAATTTTTTCCGAATTCAGAACGGGTTTTTTTGGATAATTTACCCATCCCTAGTATATAACTCCCTCAATTCATCTTAACACCCCTTAAAATTGTAAATACAGTTTATTCTTCTCCAAAATTTATAAATCCAATTTATTTTATCTTTAAATTTAGAAATACAACATATTACGTTTAAATTGTTTGATTATTTTCGTCTAAAATTTATAGATGAAAAATATTATATTTAGAATTTGTAAATGAAAAATATTAAAATAATAAACCTTTAAAATATCTTCATCATGAAAAAAGCAAAATATTTTAACACAACTACAATAGGTTCACGTTACTAAATGATATGGAATATGACATGATATCTATAAATGTTATTCAAAATGATTTTGCCAATACAATGATCTTTCAAAATAATAAAAACACAAACATGTTTGAAGATATTATAATCTAAGAGAAGTTTCAAAATACATTGTACCTAAATGTCTTTGAGAAGTAACGAATTGTATAATTTGAGATTCCAGAGGATGAGAGGATATTGTGATATCATCATTTTGATGAAATAAAACAAAAAAAAAGAATGATATATTTTCTCAAAATATAAAAAATACATGAAGTTCTTATATTTTTTTTACACGATTTAACATTATGTCAGGATGCACCACATCGTTCACAATGAATTTTGGCTTCGTGTTTGCTTAACTTGGATCTTTTTTTATCTCAATATTCATTTGGATCCTTTCTTTTATGATAATTACTAGTCTACCAGACATTTTTCTTACCGTAGATGGATAGATAAGATTTTTTGTCTAATTTCTTCCAAAATTTGCACCAAAAAGTGGAGAAAGGTTTTTTATATAAGTATCTTGACATTTACACATCAAATAATACTCAATGATATAACACTCAACTTCTTTCTTCTTTTAATTATCACATAATATGTATGTTGACAAATAATACCACTTATATCTCATCCTCTCCATATACATGTTTGTTGCCTCAAATTAACAACATACGATGTTTCAACATCATCAACTTCAAATCTCTTATATGAACTAGGATACGAGACACGACTCTCACTCTTAAACTTGGATTTTTCTAATGATCGAATCATTGTTGGAGTGTGTACACCCATGTACTTTTTTGAAATTATAGCCTTTTTATCAATCCTTAACATAACTTCTCTTTTTATTATTTCTAGCATCTCCATAGATCTATGATTAGAAGAAACAAAACTATTGTTGAATGACTCGACCATATTATTGTGCACACCACTACAACAATAACCAAATTTAAATAATGTGCAACACAATAATGTGGATGAGTTTTCATCAAATCATCAAAAGTAGACTTATTGAATTTCTCTAGTTTCTCACAGTTAGAGATAAAAAAACTGGTTCATTATAACTCAATTCTTCTTGAGGTTCGAAATAGTATGTCTCATACACATACAATGTTCCACGTTAGGCAATTCTTATTCCACCACATTCAATAAATTTTACATCGAATTAAAAATGATATTAAACATGTGAAATCGTATAAAAAGCACCATAAACAATATCAACAATATTTACTTTTTGTCTATCAAATATGATTGTTAATCATTTTACTGAACCGAGATACAATCACTTTTAAGTTTGGTTTTAAACCAATATCAATTCTCGGTATTTTACACTTGTACAACAGACCAAGCAATATGGTCGATTTGGTTGTTTCCATCCCGACCAATGATAACTAAAATCTGACATGTAATAACAGTTTTGAAAAATAACCATTGAACCCAATTATAGGTCTACAATTTTGTCTTCATGACATTTTTTAAAACTTCAAAACACACAGAAGCGATCATATATTTAATGCCCTCCATTATCTCCAATTGTTTTCACTTCCACTAATAAACTCGAATTTGAATCTTAAATTCGATCTCATAAGCCTGCAGCCTAGAATTTTTTTCATATCTTTCTATCTGAATATACTATGATGTTTTTTTCTTCTCCTTTTGAAACTTGTTTGTTGATGTTGTCAACTTGTATTTCTTCTTTATCATTTGTTGCATCTTTGATGACTTTCTATATGGATCATTCAATAAATAATCGTCAAACATCTTCGTTATTAACGAAACTTTTAACAACTTGCATTCTCCTTTAGATTCATATATGTGTTCTAAAACATATGATTTTATCGTCCAAATCTCTCTCTATGGCATAATAAACCGACCATTTACATCCAATCTCGCAATATATAAATTAATGACATCATTATCTTTTACTTAAAATATACATTCTTCTTGGTATTCAAAATTAGTTCTGCAAAGATTGAATCATCATCAACATTATTCCTACAATCATTAAAAACCAATCATTAACAACTATTAAAAATATACAATTATTGAAACAAATTTTATTTGAGCAAGCTTATTATCCACGTCGCTAGAACCACAGTCCTTCGAACGAGCTCATCATCCACTTTGCTAGAACCATTGTCCACATCGCTAGAACCACTGAGCCGGAAGTGCCGGAGGTATCGGGGGTGAAGGCGATGGAGCCATAGGAGCCGAAAGTGCTTGATGAACCCGAGTGTCCTCCGAAGCTACCCAAGTTTGAACTACCATCGTTCTTCCAAATCAGCGGCAAATTATCGTCGTTCGTCCATGTTGCCTTCGTCTGCTCGAGCGTCCACGTCCATGTTGCCTTCGTCTGCTCGAGCGTCCACGTCCATGTTACCTTCGTCTGCTCGAGCGACCACGTCCATGTTACCTTTGTCTGCTCGAGCATCCACGTTCGAACTGATGTCTTTGTCCATGTCGCTTTCATCTCCTCGAGCGTCCATGTTCCCTTTGTCCGTCTGTTACAACGACCCAAAACCGTTGGAAACGATCGCAAGAAACTCAAATAAAAATCCAAATAGAAAAATACATACCTCATGGAGAACCAACGATAGACGTAGAAAAAATTCTTCGATCTCAAAGAACGGACGACGACGAAAACGACAACTCGATGGCATCGAAAAACTATAAATCGAAGGTGCTAGAAAATGGAGTATGTGGAATGACGGCTTGAGGAAGAAGAGAATATTGGATTCGAGTAATTATGTTAATTTGGTAAATAAATTCGAGTAATTGGATAATTTTAAATTGGATATTTAAGGTTAAAAAAAACTTACTATAAAATTCTACAAATAAAATTATTGATAGTTGAGAGTAAATATGATGAAAATATAAATTTAAAAAATAAAATAAATAAAATAAATTATAAAAAAATATGATTAAAGGGGAATAATTTATCTTTATTTAATAATTTATTAATTATTATATGATCTTGGTTATTCCTTTGAATTCAAATATTTAATTAACATTCTCATTAATTATAAATTAAAAGAAGATTAATAAAATGTAAATAATCCAACTTTATTTCTAAAATAATTTATAACCTACTGTGATATAATTAAATCAATAAAAAATTAAAATCATATATTTCTCAATTTAGTTATTAGTATTGCACTAATAAAACCCCTCATTTAATGTGTAATCGTCAATAACTTTTAAATTTTATAGCGGAATGGATGGCAGAGAGAACACATTTCCATATAAGACCGGATTGACATAAATGGGCTGATCCATTTTTATACAGCCCATATGAATGTTTGCTATAAAAAGACCATTATCCCCTTAATATCCAAAAACTAACATTCTATAGCATATTAATATGATAATAAAATATTATATAAATCTTAAATTACTTTTTATAGATATCAAATGGAATTATGAAATCCCAAACCAATATTCCTTATTTACTTCTATCATTCATACTACAACTTTATCGTTTTCTCAAAATTTAATTATTATATAAGACGTAATATAATTATTATATCAAATCCCACATGTATATTTTTATTGTTTTTTAGATTCTAATATATCTAATATTCTCATGAGTTATAAAATAAAATAGAAATAAGATTTTAACAATTCATTATATTTATTTATTATAATGTAAGAAATCCAACTTATTTCTCTAATACTTTATAGCTTATTATGATATAATCAAATAAAAAATAGGAATTATATATATTTCTGAATTTAATTATTAGTAATGCACTAATAAAACCTTAATTAAATATTTAATATATATTAGTATCTTGGAGATTTTAATATTTAATATTTCTGAATTTAATTATTAGTATCTCGGAGAACAAAATTCCGATTTGGGATAGATGGGTTGGACCTATTCACATGGACCCTCAAATATGAGTGTTTGCTATAGTAAAACCCATTATCCCTTAAATATTCAAAGTTAACCTTTAAATATTCAAAGTTAACCTTCACCGAGTGTAATATCAGAAATACTCTTATAGGCTAAACCACTTCAAAAAAACCATTTTCTAAAATAATTATTAAATCCGAAAAACTTGAAGAAAATATAAATTTGTCTTTAATGTTCGAACGTGGAAAAACCCACGTTCGACAGTTTTCCGACTTGAAAAACTGTCAAAAACGAGAAAGCCGAACAATTTTTCGACGTGAAACATGTTTAAAAGTTTATAGCAAGAAAGAAATACGTGATGTCAAACTTGAGAGGGATCGATTTGAAGTTGGCGAGAAGGAAAATGGCTAGAATCAGCAGCAGCATCGTGAGTGATGCTGATGTTGATGTTGATACTGTAGTCCCTCTGACACTGGAGCATAAATTAATAGGGGAAATAAGGAGGTCGGAGAAGAGAATCATCAACGCCGTAAGAGACCTTCTAAGGGATGCTGGGATTCATATGCCTAATCCAAAATCAAAGGCTGCCGAGAAAGTTGCACCAAGTAAGTAATATTTAGTGAAAAAGTCATTTGAGTGTCAATTTCCATCGAGACATATAAGTCGTAGGATCGCATAAGTCGTAGGATCGTTAGAGTCGTAAGGTCGCAGAAATTAATAGGGGAAATAAGGAAGTCGGAGAAGAGAATCATCAACGCCGTAAGAGACCTTCTAAGGGATGCCGAGATTCATATGCCTAATCCAAAATCAATTAGGTACATAAGGGTCATAATCTGTTTTAACCGTTGATTGACGTTGTAAATGTATTGTTTTGATTTTTTCTTTGTCATTTTATCATCATAAACCCGTAAATTCGTCGAGTTCGCATCTATTCATCAATATATGCGACCCATGCGACCCTCATTTGGAATTAATTATTTTGACGTTGTAAATGTATTATTTGATTGGTTTTTGTCATTTTATCATCCTAAACCCGTAAATTCGTCGAGTTCGTATCTATTCATCAATATATGCGACCATGCGACCCTCATTTGGCATTAATTAGTTTGACGTTGTACATGTATTGTTTTGATTGGTTTTTGGCATTTTATCATCATAAACCCGTAAATTCGTCGAGTTCGCATATATGCGACCCATGCCACCCTTAATTTTGATTGGTTTTTGACATTTTTTTCATTTTCACCAGAATTCCCGCCGAACTTTTCACCAAATTTTGAAAAAACATTTCGAATTCCATCTGACGGCGATTCGATGTCAGGATCATGTCTTTTTGTATTCCAGTAGTTTCCTTTTTTCTAATAATGGCACACTCTCTCTCTAACTCTCATCATCATCATCATCTTGCCGAAAATGCAAACAATTGGTGACGGCGATTCGATGTCAGGGTCATCTTCATCTGGTGAGAGGATTTTCACGGTACCAGTCACGCGTTCAAATCTGGCCGTAGATGCAGTGGTAAGTGAACTCAAACCGATTTATTCAATTCATCAAATCAAGCCGTATATGCATTAGTTTGGCGTTGTTGTAAATTTATTCGGTTATCACAGATACTTCCGATAGAGTTTGCGAGGTTGAATGGTCTTTGCAGTAGACGATGTAAGGTTGAGCTGATAACCAATTACACAGACATTTGGGAGGCAGGTCTAAGGCCCGTGAAACGCGGTGTCACTAGCATCACCAGGGGTTGGACAAAGTTTCGTCACGATAATGGCTTTAACGTGGGTTGTACCCTCAAAGTCGAACTGGACACCGTTCTTGATGATGTACCTTGTCTACTGCTTGCCCCTATAATCTTCATAGATTGAATTCCTTTGTATTTTGATTGCTTTCTGAACAACAAAATTCATGTTTGTATTTGGTTGGTTTTTTTTTACTATTATTCAATAGAATGTATTATTGGTAGTATCGATGTTTTTGTGGATTTACTATTATTGTAATAAGGGTCGCAGAGGGTCCAAGGGTCGCAGGGGACAAAGGGTCGCAGAGGTACAAGGTCGAAGGGAGATAAGGGTTGCAAAGGGTACAAGGGTCGAAGGGAGACAAGGGTCGCAGAGGGTACAAGGGTCGAAGGGAGACAAGGGTCGCAGAGGAACCAAGGATCGCAGAGGGTACAAGGGTCGCACGGTCCAAGGGTCTAAAAAATGTTTACTCGTTTATTCAACTTGTTCTTTTTTAACAGTTTATTTGTAACATAATTTTTGGAAAGGATAATTCAACTTTGTACATTGTAATTTTAAAAAAAAAATATTCATATTATTTGTAAATAATTTGTAAATAATAAATTATTTTGACTATATTGTTAGTATCGTTGTTTTTGTGGATTTAATATTATAGTAACAAGAGTCGTAGAGGGACAAGGGTCGCAGGGGTCCAAGGGTCGCAGGGGTCCAAAGGTCGCAGAGGGACAACGGTTCCATGGGTCCAAGGGTCGAAGAGTTATAAGGGTCGTAGGGGTCCTAAGGTCGAACTGGGTCACAGGATCGAATTGGGTCGTAGAGTCGGACTGGGTCGTTGGGTCGCAAGGGCGAACTGAGGCGCTGGGTCGAACTGGGTCGGAGGGTCGCAAGGGTCTTTTGGGAATATCAACATTTATAAGGATATTTTTGAAGTTAAAAATTTTTTCTTTTTCGGGAAGGGTATTTCTGAAGTATTTTAGTCCTATGAGGATATTTTTGAAGTTAACCCTTCACTAACATCTTAATTGAATAATAAAAGATTTATATTAATGTTGAATTAATTTTTTATAGATATATTAAGTCCATTATTAAATATTTGAAGATTTCTCATGGAATTTCTTTTTAAATTCAATAAATCATATGAAATAGTTTTAACAAAATAATTTTAATGAGATAGTAATGGAAAATTTTAAAGATAAATGCCTTTATTTAGGTTTGGAGAGCTTTTTAAATATAACATTTTTTATCATTGATTGTATTCATACATAGAACTTAAAAAAATATCAACATGGCAAAGACATATTCGTGTTTCACATTTTTTATCTTCCTTATTATATTTGCAACAGTTAATTTTATTATAATTTTTTTATATTTTTTTGTTATATTGTATTATTTCAAATCGATAATAACATAAATAATAGATTGTTATATATAAAATTTTTATATTTATTCCCAAATTTATTTGTTATGTTTGCAATCTATATCTAATTATAATTCATTTATATTATTTTTTTACAAATGCATTTGCAAGAACCAGAAGTCTCCACGTCATCCTTAAAAATAAAATGACAAAAAACTTTCACCCGTTACCACTTCATGTTTCCCAGCTATGCATTCACTGTGAAGAGGATAAGTAACGGTTTCCAAAGTTTTCAATGGCAATCAATGCTCACGTCCTCAAAGTCTTCAATTGACATCACTCCCTCTCCCCTTTGATTAACCGCTCCAGTGTCTCCCCCTTTGCCCCATCGCTTGCAGGTTCTATCGTCCCTCCCTCTCCTTCGTCGATTGCCCTCTCCAGCTTCTTCCCCTCTCCCCATCGATTGCACCTGTTTCGTCGTTTCTACCTCTCCCCCCTTCGGTTGCAGTGATCAATTACCCACTCCAGCGTCTCCCCCCTCCCTTCCCCATCGATTGTAGGTTCAATCGTCCCTCCCTTTCCCCCGTCGCTTCAATCGTCCCTCCCTTTCCCCCGTCGCTTTCCCCCCTCCCTTCCCCATCGATTGTAGGTCATGCACTTGCTTCGCCTCGTACCCATGTGGTCGATCTTTTAGGTGTCCTAATTGGACTAGCTAACGTTGCAATTGACCCATCGATCAAGGCGCAATTCCATTCCGGTGAGTATGACTTGAGCAAATACTTTTTTCTATACATTTGTGTTTATATCCTAAACACATTTACGGCATGCCCATAGAGCTCATCTAACTTTCGACTTTGATTCCAGTCCATAGTTGCATGTTATCCTACCAACATCAATTGGTCAACGTTTCTAGATTAACGCTCAATTAACCCGAAGGATGGAAAACTTTTCAATGATCCGATTTTCCTTCCTTTATTGATGATACTTTCTGTTAGAATAGGGCGTACGAGGTGCTCGACTAAATGCCTGAAAGATAACTTAAAATTAAGCGAATCTGCAAGCAGAGGTTTCAGCAACTTCGTCTCTGTAAAAGATATTGTTGTTGTCCTGATATGATCTATATAGATTGTATTTTTTGTATCCATGTCCTTGCTCCATGTCGAAGTTTTGAAATAAGGATTGTGAAGAAATGGTTTCTCACCGCCATAGGAATTACCATGACGGTAGGATGAGCGGTTAAAACCAGATCCACCGTTTGATTCTTGAGAGCCTCAAAAACCCCTTCTGGAGACTTTTTCAGATCCACCACAAGTCGCTTGAACGTTTCCTCAATGTCTGACTTAGTAGTAGTCGAGTTCTCATCAGAGAAATCACGCTTCGAAAGCTTCTTGATCCTACGACGGTAAGCTGTTTTAATTTGTCAATCTGCCCCTACTCTTTTATTTTGTTCAATTAAGTCCTGATTGTATAGGAAATCTCAAGATGAAGTTTTTAAATAAGGATTGTGAGGATTAGCATTATGAGGAAAAATGGTGCTACTATTGAGATTGTTGTTGAAGCTTCTTGGATTTGGAATTAATTAATATTGATTGAATTGTGTGCTTGAGATTGTTCTGTTATGGATTTTGAACAGTTTCTCAGAAGGGTGCGATCTCCGTTGCTTTCTTCGATGAGCTAAGCCACAACTGGAAAGGAGGTAATAGGTGTACTCGGTTTAGCTGCTTTATGGTTCTTTTGCTTCGTGGATAGGTTTGGGATTTGCTGTAAGAATGCAGTTCCTCTTTTAAGAGACATGTTTTTCAGTTCTTTACGAGCTTGAGGAGATCATGTTTGGATTTTTTTATATAAATACTCGAATTTTTGTGTTAGAACACAGGCTAGCTAGATATGGTTATGAATCGAAGAAAATAATATTGTAGTTAGCACAAAAACTCTCTCTCTCTCAATTACATGGAAAGTTCTTTTCGCAGTTTCGATTATTGTCAACTAATAAGTTTTTTTGTGTCTGTGTTCAATTTTGTGGATTCCAACGATTCTGCGTGGTTTTTAGGGTTTCAATAATCCGATTAGGCTTCCTTTATTGATGTTACTTTCGGTTAGGAAAGGGAGTATTAAGTGCTCGACTTAGTGCCTGAAAGATAACTTAAAATCAAGCTAAATTGCAAGTAGAGGTTTCAGCAACTTCTTATCTGTAAAAAATATTGTTACTAAAGCGATAAGATCTATATAGTCCTTACAACATGAACTACACGAATTGTTCCTGACATTTGTAATTCCTATTTTTGGACGGAGTTAGATAATTTTTGTATATAATGAATTAGTAATTATAAACTATAAATATATTTTTCAATATGGATCTATTGGTAGGGGAATGATTTTGTTTCTTTTATTTATTTTATTTCAATTCTCGGATGCCAATTAAATTTCAAATGGAAAATTATTTTTGTGTAGTCTTTGAAATGCTATTTTGGTATTTGGACGAATGGATCAACCGGTTACAGTGAATAAAACCATTATGATTCACTTGCTTAATCAGGTTCATTTCGGTAATGGTGAAACTGTGGTGGTCTATTCTGCTTACCTCAGGGCATATTACTGAAGTGAAGACGAGACACGATGTAGAATAGGGGATCAAGAGCGAAGGGGCGATGGTGATGATAGGATGCTACGGGTGAAGAAGATGACTTCATTACTTTATTCTTGGTTCGAGAATTATTTTCATTTCAATTGCTTGGGTCTTCGTCATACCCTCTTAATGTTTTGTTTTTCATCATATCTATTGTTTATTGTTTTCCATCGTCGCAGCTTTGTTGTTGTTTCCAAAACATTTGTAAAGAAAATTATACAAATCATCGTCCGCACATCGCGCAGGATTTTTTCTAGTTTATATAATACATCAAATATATATAACTAACAACCTTCACGATTGAAAAAATAGTGAAAGCGAAGACATGCACAGATCAATTAGGTGTGTGTGGACGTAACGACTGTGATTCAAAATGCAAGTCAAAACATGGACCATCGAGCCAAAGCTCATGTGACCATATCAAAGGACAAGGCTTATGTACATGTTACTATCAATGCGGACCACCAGATCCACCTCAGGCGCCTAAGAGAAAAATGTGCAACATGGGGCTCAGACCATGCAGTGCTCGATGTGGACCCACTTGTTGCGACCAAAACTGTGCGAATAAATTCGTTGGTGGCCATGGAATTTGTAACGACATTGGTGCTTATGGGTTGTGCCAATGCAAATATCCTTGTTAGGTTTCCCATTATCCAATTTCTTCCTTTTTCGGTTTATTGGCCAATTTATAAAATTTGAATAAAATGGCATTTATATGAATTCTAAAATTGGTTATTTAAAATTTTGTAATTAAAATTACATACAAATTTCATTTATTATAATATCATTAAAGATTTGAATATTACAATTAAAATCGTGAATGAATTGATTATACAAACTTTGTTTAATCTGATACCGATTTAATTTATTTTGGATCATATAAAACATCTAAAAATTTGTTAATCCTTACAATTTTATCCAACTTTAAAAAAATATACTCTTGTAATAATCCAAAGATGTCCTTATTTTGTTTTATCATTGATAACACATCAATCAACCTTATTATTGTTTTCTTAACATTTAGTTATAATATAGGTGTAATGTAATTATTATAGTCATATAAAGTAAAATTATATATATAATAGTTCTTGCATTTGCAAGAACTACAGAGCTCCACGTAAGATTTAAAAATAATAGTTTTTAGAATTTTCACCCGTTACGGCATCACTTGAGTTTCCGAGCTATGCATTCATTGTGGAAGAGGAGTAGTAATTTTCAAAGTCAATGGCCATTAATTTCTGGTATACGTTTAGTTTCAGTGTCTTCAGTATCTTCAATGCTCACGTTTTCATTCCTCCTTTCCATTCCCTCCCGGTTTCCGTCCGCCCTTTTCCTCTTCGATTGCCCGCTCCATCTTCTTCCTCTCTCCCCCATCGATTGCAGGTTCCAGCTTCTCTCCCTCTCCCCCCTTCGATTACAACGAGCTCTGTGTCGATGGTAATTGATCCCTTTGTTCCTCTCCCCTTCGATCCAGCGGCTCTCCCTCTCTTCGGTTTCGCATGCCGGTTTCTTTTCAACCCTTCCCTTTTCCGGTTGATGTGTTGGTTTTTTTACCTCAATAATTCCTTCCTTCTTCTGATTAGTTTTGAGGTGTCGTTTTTGTTTGTCTACTCCTATTTGAAAATGCTTACGCAAAAGAACTGTTCTTTGCTGGCGTGACATCTACTTGTGTTAGTGATTATTGCTCAGTAGATTTCCATCCTCTACGATACAGATATGTTGTGTGAACAAGTGGTTTTTTAAACATGATTCTTGTGCAGTTGAAATTTCCGTTAGATATTGTGCGATTAAGGTTGGCGTTTGAAACCTGTAAGTTTATGAATTGCCATTTTCTTGTATTTTTGTTTAATACGAGTATTTTTTCTCATGCCAATTAGGACATTTGATAGTATTTTCTCATGCCATTTTTTCATCATACAATTGCCATTTTCTCATGCCTATTTTTTCATCATACAAGTGAATTTTGTTTAGAAAAAAATCAGTTTTTGGGTTCCTTTTTTTTAATCCCTTTTTTTTATAGAGAAATCAATGTTTGATTGCTGAGAGAGTTTCAGTTCGTTTTCCTGACAAAGTTCATAACATTTCTTCCCTAAAGATATGAGGGCTCCTTCAAGTGGAGTTTTGGCCAATTCTGCTGAAGGTGAGGTCTTTAAGGTCTTTTTCTCTTTCATTTTCCTTTTTTTTTTTGGGGTTTTCAAGCTTTCTTCGAATTTGATCGAAGCTCATATCTTTTTGTCTTTCTTGGACTCTATTTTGACATAGTTTCATACATGCATTTCATGCTTATTAATTTGTTCGGAGGCGAATGGTTTCTGGGGTTTTATCTCAAAACATGTACTATGTTCTTTTAGTTTCAGTGCATTTATTCATTTGCTGCACATAAATGCCTCCGATTTAATAGTCTAATCCATTCTCCTAAATTTTCAGTGCATTTATTCATTTTACAGATTTTATGGCTGATAATAGCCATGTAAATGAATTTGTCTCTGTACAGACAAAGAAATATATGGGTTTTGTTCATGTTTTGATGTCGTCCTCGTGTCTCATAGTATTGAAGTTGATGAGGCTACAAAATGAAATGGTTTATGGATGCTTTGACAAACAGGGGAGAGAAAAAACATAAATAAATTCAAGGGGATTCTGTCTTTGATTTGTTTGTTTTTATGTGTTAGCTTAAGAGGATTTTCACATGATAAAACTGATAATATTTTGTAATGAAATTTTGTGGGTTGTTTTGAGGAGCAAGAGAAAGGGAAGGCATCAATTCACAATTATGGCACGCTTGTGCAGGACCTCTGGTTTCATTGCCTCCTGTTGGAAGCCTTGTAGTTTACTTCCCTCAAGGCCACAGCGAGCAAGTACAAAGACCAAATCCTTATGTTGTTGTAGAGCTTGAATATGTTATAGAGATCTTGTGTTAGTATACTGAATGGTATTTGATGAGATTTACTTGAATTTTGAATGGTATTTAATGAGATTTACTTGAATTTTGAATGGTATTTAATGAGATTTACTTGAATTTTGAACGGTCAGGTTGCCGCATCGATGCAGATACAGGCGGATTTCATACCGAGCTTCGAATCTTCCTTCAAAATTGATTTGCTTGCTTTATAATGTTACATTGCATGTATGCCTCTCCCTCAGTTCAAAATTATCCTTTTTTTTACTTCTCCTGTTAGATTGCTATTGATACGGTTCTGTTTTCCCCTTCATTTCTACTGATTTCTTGAACAGTCTAAAAGGTAAAGGGTAACTAATTTAATTCTTCGAATTTTGAATCAGGCTGATCCTAAAATAGATGAAGCATGCACGATGTTGTGAATTTATGATGCATTGTATAATAAATTCACATCTAACTTGTTGCTACCTGCAAATATATATTTGTCTCTCTGAGGTACTTTCACTTGGTCTGCAGAAGTGTTCTATGGATATGTCACCATTGTTCCTCTCGCACTATATGTCGTTCTCAAATACTTCTCTGCACCATCAGGCCTTGTCCAACTCTTCTGTCTCTATGGCTACTCCTTATTCATTGCTGTAAAGATTCTCATGGAACAAGACTTTCATGTTGAGCGTGTAAATGAGTTCTTGAGAGAGGTCCAATCCTGAAAGCTTTTCTTTATTATTTTAATATTTTTTTTTTCATTTTGGTATTATGATACCCTCCATAATCTTAATTTCCATTTTCATGCTAGGTTTCCATAATGAAACGCCTCCTCCACCCTAACATCGTTCTCTTCATGGGTGCTGTGACTCAAGCTCCAAACTTGTCAATAGTGACAGAATATTTGTCAAGGTTCCATTTGTCCTCCTCTTTGTACTTTTTGTCTGGTTTCTGGACACATACACAGACTTGAAACTTAATTTTCTTGATGGATTTGGTAGCTATTGTGTGCTCAGAAGTAGATTTTCGAGTTATATTATTATTAATGGAATTGCCATTTTCTTCTTCTTTTTTTGTTTAAAATTACAGCGGTAGTTTGTATAGGTTGTTACATAAAAGTGGGGCAAGGGAGCAACTGGATGAGAGACGCCGGTTTGAGTATGGCATATGATGTGGTATGTTTTTTGCCCAAATTGATGTGTAAATGGTTAGGAGTGTTAAGAAGTTTATTTCTTCATGACTTCAGTCAATTTCATTTATCCAGAAAAAGGTTAAAATAAAATACTTGTTCCTTTCCTTTTATCATTTGCAGGCTAAGGAAATGAATTATATTCGTAATTGCAATTGTCCCATCGTTCATAGAGGTCTAAAATCAACAAATTTGTTGATTACAAGAAACACATAGTAAAGATTTGATATGAATTTAAAATTCTTCCAGCTGTTTTGCTTTTGATTTTATCATACAAACAATTTCAATTTACTTTAGTCATCATACAAACAAAAGTAAATCATCATCCCACATCATCCCGTGCATCGCGCGGGGACTTTTTCTAGTTAATGTAATAATTGTTGTAATCATAATACTGTCGTATAATCATAATATGCACAATTTAAAAGTAGCACTCGTTTTAATTGTGATATAGTCATATGTATTTGTAACAGTTGCATGATGGTTACAAGGTAACTGTTGTATAGTTTAATAGTCTTACCATTTTGAATATTAATTATGAGTCAATATAAAATGAAGTCCATCCCTAAAATAATTTTTAAAATTAGTAGATTCTTTTTTATTTTTAATATATATATAGATATATAATTTGGGAAATTAAAGCAATAAAATAGAATAATAATAATAAATATATTGAAATGTATTTTTTAAAAATTGAAATATACCATACGGGTAAAATTGTAAATTTTGATACTAGAATTATATATCTCTAATATATATTCTTACAAGACCAATGAATATAAGATTAACGGAAAGGGAAATTTTGGTTTCTCCCAAAATATCTTCTTTAGTAGTAAACAGAAATTAAAAGAAAACAAAAAATATACAATTTAGAAATAAATTACTTGAATTTGGTAAAAAAAATAGAAATTAAATAAAATAAACAAAATATTTAAATGAATACTTGAATTCATAAAATAATATATTTAAATGGACAAGCCTCAAAAATGGTACAATCCTTTAGTTTTTTAGGCATTCCTAATAAAAAGAAATATTACATAAAAGAACTTTGAAGATGGGAAATGGATCTTCATCCTCGTGACCTTCTTATTTTCTTTTATTATATATTGTCCTTCATTATATTTTATGCACTTTTCTTAAAATATTTACCCAAAGGGCAATAATAACAACAATCATATGTTCTTTTACATGAACTCTATGTTTATATATATATATATATCAAAATAAATCAAAACGACATCGTTTAGGTTATATTAAAAATAACCAAACGACATCGTTATGGTAGACTTTGTTTTGGTGGCTTTGTTTTACAAAAATTAAACCAAAATGACGTCATTTTGGTTGTTTCTCTCTTTGCCATGGGGTTCTTCTAGTTTTGAGTGTCATTGGTCATCTTCGTTCGTCGTTTCTTTAGTTTTAAACGTCAATCATCGTTGGTTCGTAGTCATCGTCCACTATAAAAGACAATCAAATATCAACGCATAGATCGACAGATTCGTCCGTTGATAGCGTTCCCAACGGATTGGATCGGAAAATTATCAATGATCGTAATATTGCAATCCTGTTCAATTATCAACCGCATTAACAACGAAAAATATTTGTTGCACCTTTTCGTTGGAAGACCATTGTTTAATGGATGCCCATTGTAATTTGCAATGGTCATCTGTTGCGATTATCAACGGATGCACGTTGGAGTGTTTAGACTTTCAAGGTTGTCATTGGAATAATTCAACGTTGTGGTTCAATGGGTCTCTTGGTATTATCAACAGGCATATGTTGGTATTATCAATGAGTGGTCATTGAAAAATTCATTATTTATTGATCAAACTCGAACATTTTACCATCAAGCCATCAACACGAAATATATTTTCAAACAATGTCGTCTTTTTCAAATAGAGATATATACAGATCGAGAGAGTGGATGTATAAAAGAAAATATATCGTAACCGAGGAAGTTACTCAAGAATTATTACACGGATTGGAGCACTTCATGAGTTTTGCATCATGTGGAAGTCAATATTCTTTGTGGCCGGTAATTTTGTCTCTGTATAATTTGCCTCCCGATATGTATCTAAAAAGAGAAGTAATGTTTTTTACGTTGCTGATTCTAGGACCAGAACATCTGAAGAAAAATTTCGATGTCGTTTTGCAGCCTTTAATTCATGAATTAAGAGATTTATAGAACAATGAAATCATTGTTTATGACTTTGAAACAAAATTTCATATTGAAAGCGGTTTTGTTGTGGCAATTAGCGACTTATTTGCCTATGGAATGTTATCTGGATGGAGCACGCACAGGAGATTAGCATGTCCATATTGTATAGAGGACACGGATTCATTTCGACTAATACATGAGAAGAAACCATGTTAGTTTGAATCTCATAGAAGATTTCCTCCTCGTGGACATACATTGAGAAAAAAAGAAAAAAAATATTTTCGAAAGAACGTAATATAAAAAGAAGAGGCATCGTGCATATAAATAGGAACATAAATCATTTATGAATGATTACACACAGTGGGAGATTTACAAGAATTGGTAGAAATATAAACGTGGTATTTTTGGAAGCTGCTATATTGGAAATCACTCATATTGCGTCATAAGATATTATGCATATAAAAAAAATTTTGATAACATCATCAATATTGTTTTGAATGTGATGGAAAAAATGAAAGATAGTATACAATCAAGAAAAGATTTAAAAACAATATGTCGAAGACCTGAATTGGAGTTACGAGATGGAAAGGCATTATCCCAATATTCAGATTGTCCGGACCAACGAAAACCGTATTATTTAGAAAGGATACATCTATCTGAATTGAAATGGCCTACCGAGAATTGACAAAGCAGCGGTGTAAGGATCTATTTTTAAACATCACTTGTTGGAAAAAATCATATATTTCAGTATATTTTATTTCGAGTTGCATATACGAAAATAAGATGCTGAGCAAAAGATCACAGAAACTATCTATATCAATATAAATCTCAATTTGGCACAATTCTCGATATCTTTACAACGATTGGGCGGACAAGAGAGAAATCCGAAGAATATTGGCTAATACTAGAGGAGTATAGTCACGTTCACACATATATATATTACTAAATTGTGAAGAGCTATTATCTTATGAAAGATACACAACGATGACAATCGATTTTTTAAATTAAAAAAATTATATATATATATATATGTGTTAACATACTTTTATTGTAGAATATTTGATGAAGTAGTAATGGATACATATCCTCATTTAAATGTAGATGAACTCACTAAAATGAAAATTCATACTATGGTTCGTGGTTGAGAGATTACGTAAATACATGTATATTCACATATATGTATATACAAAACGTTATGTTATAAGTATTCATTTGTTTTTATATTATATAGATCAAGTGTTCCGATGAGAGACATCCTATCTGGTTAAAAGATTTGGCCAATGGCCCTGCAAAAAAATGTTTTATGTTAGTCAATTTTGTTTACTCGAGGATACACATTCCACACTTACTAACATGGAAAACATAGAAAAACGAACAATTACTATGTTTGTGTTAATGATGAAATAGATGGTGATAATGCCTACGATATTTTGCAGCAAATCCTACAGGTGGAATATCTCGGTCTCGTCGGATAGAATGTAATGCTTTTTGAATATCGATGGTTCAACCCAACCGTAGGACGTGGTACACGAAAATATCGATAGAGAGGAATTGACATAAATCTGGCACAACAATATGGAAAGTAAGATCCATTCATCACAATAGATCAAGAGGGGTGTAAAATAAGCTGGCTCAGCTCAGCTCGCCATGAGCTCACCAAAAAGTGAGCTGGCTCAGCTCGGCTCGTTTTCAAAACGATCTAGAAATTCCAACTTAGCTCAACTCGTCTTTAGTTCATCTAACAACGAGTTGACTCGTGAGCTAGACTATTTAAGCTAAAAGAATTGTAATATATTAATATTATATATTTTTTTCGACAAATCAAATAAAATATATAAAATATAAAAACAATAATTTGAATACAAAGTTATTAAATATAAAAATACTAATTAGAAAATAAATCTATCAAAAATTAAATATAATATCGAATATATAAACATATTTTTTAATAATAGTTATTAAAGTATTTTATTTCTTTATTTGTTACTAAAATTATATTAATTTGGTATAAATAGAAAAATAATAATATATTATTATATGTAAATAATATATTATTTTTTTAAAATAATATTTAAAAAATGAAAGAATATGTATAATATGTAAAAATATGAAAATATATACTTTTGTAATCAGTCCGTGAGCCAACTCGTCAGCTCGCGAGCCAGCTCGCCTAAGCTCTAATTCGTTTTCAGCTCAGCTCGTCAGCTCGTTTTTTACACGAGCTGAAAAATACCCAACTCGGCTCGCTTAAATATGATCTGAGCTAGAGCTGACTCGCAAACCAACCACTCATTTGATACCTCCAATCAAGCAGATCAAGTACGTTACGTGCAATATCCAACAATATTAAAATATCGAAGAAAAGAGTGGTAGATCGTAATTAAGATCAATCGAAAAAATGAGTTGTGGGTCGTAATTAAAATGTCTGAGCTTCGATATATTTACATTTCGAAAAATATATGCAAATTTTGAGTATCTATGTTTTATAAATTTGAAAGGGTTTGAGGAATACAAAACTCATTGGTGCCCACGCTAAAGTCACATGTTCATCTAGCCTTACTAAGAACTTTTTTTTTTTTTAAATAAATGTTAATGTGCCATTGTCGGAGATAATAAATAATGGTTTTAAACCTCGACCAACCGGTTGAACCACGAACCGGAATGCTAAACCCGAAAAATACCGGCAGCAAACGTAAACCGATCATGCTTATTCATTAACATACATAGTTACATGCGTACGAATCTCAGACTCTGCAAAAAGCAATATGAAAAACACATAATAATGTGTAATGATTATTCACACAACTGATTTTGGAATGTAATGTGATGAGTTATGATCGTTTGCAGGTAAATGTGTGCTGTGACTCAAGCTC
>CM071868.1:1400166-1465732 GCA_036759665.1 Gynandropsis gynandra
GGGAAAATTCGTAACAATTCATATACTTTTAAAATATATAAATTATTATTTTTATTTATTATTTATGATAAAGTATTAATTAACATATTATCTAAAATTTATGTTTCATCTAGTTTTGAATGTAAATTTTTAATTTTATTTCGTCTAAAACAATGTAATTTTAACATTTTAAAAAAAATATAAAACTAACATTAATTTAAAATAAATATCTTTTAATTTTATTACCTAAATCTTTAAAAATATATAAAAAATTGATATTAAAATTTTTTAAAAATTAAAAACGAAAAAAGATTAATTTTTAAATTAATGCATTGTTTTATAATTAATATATTAATTAATTTATTATTTCTAAAATAATATATATTTTTGTTTTAATTTTAAAATTAATTTACAAATACAAAACTTCGTTAACCCATTTGAAAATAATTTTAGAAAACACATTCAAAACATAATATTCATGAATTATCTAAAATAATATATATTTTTGAAATTGTTTTAAAATTAATTTACAAATACAAAACTTCGTTAACGCATTTGAAAATAATTTTAGAAAACACATTCAAAACATAATATGTTAATTCATGAATTATTATAAAATAATAGACAAATTCATTAGTAAATAAATAAAACAAAAATTTATATATATTTCTAATGAGTTTGAAACAAAATTATTATGAGATTTTTTGCTTACATGTAATGTAATGAATCCCACAACAACATGCGTGAGATAAAATCTTTTTTTTTTAAATGGAAATATTAGAGACTAATGAGATGCTCTTTAAGAAATTCATATCAGAATTAATTGACCTGAAAACTCTATGAAAGCAGAAGCACCAAGCTCTATTACTATTCTTCTTCTTTCAACCTAAAGCCATTGACTGACTGTTCCAAGACTGAAAAACTAGGGTTCATGTAGTAACACCTGCAATGGTTTTTTTTTTACAGTAAGTTCAAGGCAGTAAAAACATCTTCGACATAATGAAATGAAACCAAGGAGATTCGTATTTGAGTAAATTTAATTTCACACCTATTGATTGTTTAAATATGAAGGATGACGCCTTTTCGCTCTTCGATGTCCATTTGTTGTATGATGTTTATGGTTATTTCTCTTTGGCTTTGTACTGTCGTGGGCAATCGACGAAATTGTAAAAGATGAAAACTTTACGTGAATTTACTTGATCGAAAAGGGTAATCTCGTAAAAGATTCATAACTTACTTGGTGATTGCAGAAAGAAATTTGATGATAAAAATGAGAGGTAAACCGAGTAAAGCGGTAGCCTGCAGAAATCAAACAGATGCTTTTAGTAAGTTATGAAGATTCTTGAGAAGTTAAAATGTTAAAAAAAGTTTTAACCTCATACCACAAACCAAGCCAAATCCATTGATGCCACTGATTTTGTCAGCTCATTTTTCTTCAGAAATTCTTGAGCCTTAACACAATGAAGCTACTAATAATGAATTGCCAACAAAATCGAGTAAAGAATGGAAAAATCTCAGTAAATAATTACCCGTTGATGGTAAATTCTGGTCGAGTTTAACAACTTTGTAAAACCATGTTGTATGTTTTCGGTATAAGGCTCAGCGGCAACGTAAACTTTGTCCAAATGAGGCTTAGCTGCTATCACAACTCGGCTCGTGTATGGTTGTAAATGTATTTTGGCTACCTAAAAAACATATGAAAACTCACTTTTTTTTTTTGTGGAATCGTGAAAGAGAAGCGAGTAAAAGAAAAATTCGTAAAAAGGGCATCGTTGAATATAAACTAACCTGAATATAGTTATACGACGAGTCCAATGCTTGTAGGAGATATGGTGCCAAAACCTTCTTAGACATATGATATACTTTGATTGATTCATCGGTTAACGATTGAATTTTTGGTTCAAGATAAATGGCACACGTCAACCACATATCTTTGGTGTTTGGAATCCATTTCTGTAAAATCAAACAACGGATTAATCGTTAAGGGTTTCTTTCGTGATCATTAAGAGCAAACGAGGTAAATAAAAGATCGAACTTTTAGCATCAAATAGGAGTTGTATGTATCACATACATCGTTAAGGGTTTTGATGTGTGGCTCGGACCACTTTCGTACTTGATCCATTTTCTCAGAAGCCTGATGAATAACAAAGATAAAGAAAAAAAAGAAAATACGAATAAATGAAACGATAAACGAAAGCAGAAAAATGTTAGGCTAACGATTTATATCGAATCGAGTACAGACCTTTTGAATTGCAATATTCAGATTTGGGCGGATATGATCAAACCATTGAGTCATTAGATATGCCTACAAAAAGGGAAATGTCACTAAAAGATGCTTAGAAGAGAAGCCTCGGTTAAAAAAGCGTTGAGATTTACCCGAGCTTGATTCAGATGAAGACCAATTTGATATTGAAGCCACACCCAGTTCATCTAAACAAACAACAAACAGAAAACAAAGGAAAATTCCATAATAATACACAAAACTGGTCTCAATCTGACAAAAACACATACATTAATTACAAGACAATAAGACATGTAATCAAAACTTGATTGTATGAAAGAACTACACAGGTCATCTATATGACTAACCTGCTTCTCAAGTTGATAGTTCTGTTCTTCTCCTTTAATCTTATGCTTTGTCGATCTTGTTGACTGAAAATCATAAAGACAAAAAGAAGTATTTTAAAGAATACCCTTCTCCTTAATCTCATTTGGCTTCTATTTTCTATCAAATTGAAGAAAGGCTATGAACTCTTACTTCAATAAAATCAATCTCACTCTGCAATTGTGCAATTTTGTCTGATTTCTCTCGAATAGTTCTCTTCATGGTTTGTATAGTCTCTTCTTTTATAAGCAATTCTTGGGTTCTCTCGTTGATGATTGATTCTTTTGAAGAACATAAACATAAACCAAAACCAGATCAAGAAAAAATCAAACGGGGAAAAGTACAATCTACTTTGTAAAGTCATCAACTTTCAAGGGAAAAGTAGCTGCAAATTCATGGGTCTTATTATTTTCTCGGATTTTCTCGGATTTTCTCAGCAACCAAACGCAGCAGAACTATCATATGGACTCTTCAACTAAACGCATCAAATCTCAAAGAAAATCAAACTCTTTCGACCCCTAATTTTCCCAGCAACCAAACAGTCAACCCACAGAGGAATTCCAAAGATCCGTTACCTCCTTTCCCCCATTTTCCGAGAAACCAAACTGACCAAACGGAAAAGAAAACTTTACTTTTTCTCCCTACATTTCAGCCAAAACGACACAGACCGAGTGGAAAACCAATAACCAGAAAAAAAATTCAGCTAAATCACCCAAAAAGTGCACAGCAATTGCTTTGTACAATAAATTAGTCACACAAATTAAGGCATTGACGATTTTCCCAGTAAAATCGCATTGAAACGGAAAGAAATTGAGGCAAAATCCAAAGGGAAAAGAAATATAAAAGGTACCGAGAGCGGAAACCCTGGATTTGAGTTCTTCAAGCTCCTGGCTTCGAGGATCATAACAACCATGACAATCCGAAGGAAAATCTTCATCATTTTCGTATATTGATGAAGGCTTCGACATGATTTCTCCAAAAATGGATGACATTAATAGAAAAAGAAGCACAAATCTCTTAAACGTGTCCGCCATTGGAGACCACAACAGAGCAAAGCAGAGAACAGAGAGCACGAGTCGCGAGAGACAAAATGAGAGTGCGTACGTAAAAAGACTGACAGTCAAATAAAAAGGTCTTTTATTTTTAGATTAATTACATAAATGTCATATATTTTTATTAGTTTTCGATTTTGCCCCAATATAATGTAGGACTTCAGTTTACATCCTTAAAAAGGGTATCATTGATAATTTTTTGGCGGTCCATTTTAGGTAGAAAATCATGTATAAAATGTCAAAATTAGCCCTTTAATTGCGTCGTAAACATCGTTAAGGACCGAAAATAAGGGCATAAAGGGGAATATAAAAAATATATGGCTCTAGTTGTTTCAATGTTCCCAAATGGGCAGGCAATAAACATGCAAGACGTCACTGGAAATATATATAAATTAATTAATATACTTTAAATAATTTCTCGTGGGGGAAAATTTCAATCTAGGGAAATTTTTTTCCTTTTTAATTCTTCTTTTATTTATTATTTGTTGGTAAAAGTAATATATGTACATATTAGATTATATTAATCAGTATCATCCGTAAAAATCTTTATGGTAAAAAAAATACACTAATACAATTTTTTAATAAATTAAATTTTATTATAAAAATTAATCGATAATTTTGAAATGATAAACATATATCAATTTAAGAACATATTTTCTCTACATAAAATAAAAATATCATAAATTACATAATTTATTTTTTAACATTATATATTGTGATCTAATAGTTTTATTAGTAAAGACAAAACAATTAATAATTTAATTTTTGTACAATATTTTATAAAAAACATTTTTTTAAAATAAATAAAATGATATTGCTTCATAGAAACCTTTTATTAAATTTATTACAAAGGAAAATCTTTATAAAAACAACTCTTTCTAGTAAACATTTCATTTAGTATCTATTTTTTAATAAGCTAAGAATTAATATATATGTATATATATACACACACGTTTGTATTAAAATCTTAGGTTTTTAAAAAACAGTTAACAATCTAATGTTTTGTATAATTTTTTTATACAATTTTTTTTAAACAATTAAATCGATATAACAACTCTTTCAAATAAATGTTCCATTTATTATCTTTTATTAAAATAAAATATCAATCTTTATATATATATATATATTATATTTTAAAAATAGAATTTATATATATATTAGTATTTGTATTAAGTTTTTATTGTTTTAAAAAAAATTAATGACCAAACCAGCCCAAGGTTATATATATTGTTTTACAATATAAAGTAAAGATATATATAACCTTTTTATATTAATATTTTTTTCAAGAGACAACGAAATATGAATAGTAAATTGGGCGACGTGACATATTGATACCCGTTTGATTATTTTCTAATCAGGTATGATGTTTTGATCGTTATATTTTTTTCTATCAATCTATCCAACAGTATATATATAGTTTGAAAATATACCTTTTTTTATATATGACTAATATAGAAAAAAATATATTTTAATTATTTTTCTATATAAAATATATCTAGATTCTCTCTAAATATCAGTCATATAAAAATCGTTCTAAGCGGTCGACTAATCGCCGTGTAGACGTTTGGCGGTAAGGAGTCGTCCAGAAAACTCTAAAATCCCACGTATTAGTCGGTCGATGTCTAGATGCCATGACATCGCCGCTTGGATGGTCGAGTAGTTGAAAACCGTCGCCCAGACGTAGATGGAGGAGGGAGTGCGTCTTTGGGTTTGGAAAGGACCTGTGAAGCTTAAGACGAGGTTTGGATCAGAGGAAAGGGGAGGATCAGAGAGGGAGACATTGCGTGTCTTGGAAATGAAGAGCATCTCGTCTTTTTTGTTGTGCATGGTTTGAGTATAAAGAAAAAGAGGAGGAGGAGGAAAATCACCAGAAGAGGAAGAAGAAGGAGTAGAAGGAGAAGGAGTGTATTGATGGATGAGAGAAAGAGTGTCAACCTATTGGATTCGGAGAAAGAAGAAGAAGAAGACGAAGGAAGGAAACCTTTCGGAAGAAGAAGACTTTTGGGAAAGAAAAAGAAAAGAAAATTGTCATTATTAAATTAAATATTTAAGGAAAACACTTTCCCTCTACCACTTTCCTTCGAGAAAAATAACATATTTAAGAAATTTCCACCATTTTTTCCCAAAGAAGTGTATGTATACTAATATGTATGTATGTACGTGTGTAACCTTTGATAAGGATCCTTCTCCGCTAATGAAATATGATTTGTTTGAAGTCGACTACGGACCACGTAAAGAGGTGAGATATTTAATTGCAGAGGAAATATTAGATATTTAGGTCTTTAATGTTTTGTTATTTTTATGTTGTGGTTAATGAATTTGTACTTGTTTATGTATGATTTTGTAGGACTTTATATTTTATATATGATATTTTACTTACGTTATATATCCGTTTTTGTTATTGCATAACTTTAAAATCTAATTTATAAAAAAATAAAAAATTAGCTAGTCACCGACTAATTGTCGACTAATTCGACTAGTCGCTAGGCGTTGACGGATCTCCCGACTAGCACCTAGCGACTTCTACAACACTACTTAATATCAACATATACAAGAATAATTTATCTTAACAATGTTTAAGAAAATGGTAATTGTGTCCTTTGCTTTGCTACTATGAAATACCTAATTTTTTTTTAAAGACGTTATAATTCCTTCAAATGTCACTAAATATAGTTTTGTTAGAGTATGTTCTAGAGACCAATCATTTGGATGATTCTTATTTCAGTATTTATGATGTATCATGACATTTTCTATAAAATAACATTCTATTATTTCATTTTATTTACTATCTGTGTATATAAATAGATAAAATATTATCCTTCGAAATATACTTTAAGATAGTCTTAAAACATCCTTAGTTGAGCATCATTGAGAATAAGGATATCAATGTTGCATTAAGACATGTGTTAATTGATATCAGATATCAATTTAACACATAGGTACATGTTAGAAAACAATGTATTGGATCGATCCACCATGAGATTGTTACATGGACTGTTATATGAGTATCATAGCAATTCTCATAGTGATTATGGTATATGTAATCCTATGACTTGAGATCGCCAGAGATCTTAACATAAGTAATTGTATGCTTTGACACTATCAAACGTCACTCGTAAATGGATGGACAAACAAGATAGTGATTGGGTATGCAATTTGCTTATGTAGTAAGATGTTGATTGATCGACATAAGGATTTGTCCCTCTTATATAATATCATTGATGTCACGAGCTCACAGATTGAACTAGATGAGTATGATACGTTCCATGACTCATGTTCAATCTAGACATCAAGGACAAAAGGATTAATATACATAAATCACGAGATTGGTAATGTCGAGTCATAGACATTCTCATTGCTTAGGAAATAATGATGTGTTGTTAGCCACCGTCCATTATTTGTGATCAACAAAATGAGAACCTATTGGGTCGCACAAAAAGACGAATGGAGTTGCACATGTAAATGGGTCAATCCTATTATCACTATAAAAAACACATCATTTCCAACGGACGGGGCAACGGATCCGTCCGTTGATGAGAAATGACAATGGATTATAACGGATTTACGAGAACTTTCAATGGGCATACATCCGTTGCAGTCCGTTACAAATTTCAATGGACGTTTAATGGATACCGTTCGTTGCCCGTCCATTGCAATCCATCGCAATTTTTAACAGAATGTTAACGGATATCTTCCATTGGCACCATCCGTTGGAAGCCCGTTAGAACATCGAGAAAAATATTTCAACGGGCATCTGTTGCTAATTTTAACGGATGCCCGTTACAAATTGCAATGGATGCCCGTTGAAATTGTTAATTTCGAGGTTTACCGGTGGAAAAATTCACGTGAACATGCAACGGCCATCCGTTGGGGTTTCCAACGGATGTCCGTTGAAAATTACACTATTAAGATCAAAACCAAAGATTGCATCAAACCATCAATAACAAACATATTTTCAACAAAATGTTGTCTTTTTCAAATAAAGATATATATAGATCGAGAGAGTGGATCTATAGAAGAAAAGATCCTATAACCGAAGAGATTACACAAGACTTTTTACACGGATTGGAGCAATTCATGAGTTTTGCATCAAAGTCAAGAAATTGTTTGCAAACATCTTTACAAGATGGGTTTCGTTGAGAATTACAAAATTTGGTTTTTTCATGGCAAAAATTGCGGCGTTAGAGATATTGTGCAAGATGCACAAGTAGAAAGAAATGAAGAAGTTATTTACGAAGCATCAACGACCAATCCATATATAGAAATGGTGTCAGATGCTTTTCCTGGAGTTGTTAATAAACAAACACTTGAAAAGATATCGAACATCGATGCACATTGATTCTTCAACCTATTGGATTCGGAGAAACAACATGTCTCGCTTATCTTTATCTTCAAGATTGATGAGTATAAAAACAGACTACAATGTTGCCAAAAATTGCATGGATTCATTTTGCAAAACCATGCGTGAATATTTACCGGAAAATAATCAAGCTCCCGAGACATACTACAAAAACAAAGAATGTTTTAAAAGATTTGGGAATACCACATGAGAAAATTGATGTTTGTAGAAACAATCGCATATTGTTTTGGGGAAATGATAAAGACTTGTTGGAATGCAAGTTTTGCGCTGCATAATATCATATATCATTTCTTAGCATAATATCATAAATTCGTATCACAATAGATCAAGCAGATCAAGAATGTTACGTGCAATATCCAACAACATTGAAACATCGAATAGAGGAGTGGTGGACCGTAGTAAAGATCAAGCCACGAGGAATCATAAGCTCAGATGATAAAGAAGATCCGTTGCAACCCGATCATCTGCAGCCGATTCGTTTAATAGATACATATCGCGAGGAGATTCTTGCAAGAATTGACATAGATGGAGAATTCATATGCAATTATGAAGACGTTGAACCGAAAGATGTTGAAGATGAAAACAACGATGAATTTAATGAACAATCGAAGGAAGACTCGTCAATCGATGAATCTATTGAAAAAGAAATGTAACTACAATAATGTGTATTATGTGCAATAATGTAGATGACGTGTAATGTAAATGATGTGTAATGTAAATGATGTGTAATGTAGATAATGTATAATGTAAATAATGTGTAATAATGTAGATGATGCGTAATCGAATAATCGAAATGTTAATACAATCGAAGACTATATAAACGATGCTTAATGTTTTTAGAACATCATATGATCTAATACCAATGGGCATCCTTTGGAAATATTAACGGATGCCCGTTGGAACACGAAATCGCCTCCGACACTTAGTAAAAGTTTCTAAGTTTTCCATAATTCTAATACGGGCATCCGTTACAAATATACCAACTCCGTTGCAAAGTGTAATGATGCCTACCCTAGTCTGTAGAAATTTCCAACGGGCATCCGTTAGAAATTGTAACGGATGCCCGTTGCAACGGGAGACGAGCCGCCATTTCGCCGTCCGTTGCCTCGGGAACACGCATTTCCAACGGGCCTCCGTTGGAAATTCCAACGGATGCTTGTTGGGAAGATATAACGTCGTTTCAATTAACTGCGTCCATTGAGATAACGTAAACTCCAATGGGCATCTGCATATAAACCGTTGAACAGTTTCATTTTTAACACAAATCAAAACTTCAAAATCCTCTCAACACTCCATTTCACACACAAAATCACACTTACAAACACTAAACACGAAAATGAGGGCTAGACGATTCATAGGTTCGAGAGGTATATTGGCTCGTTCAGCGGGAGCTCCTCCCCCACCTCCACCGCCACCATATCGCCCTCTTTCACCAATATCGGCACCGCCAATATTTGATGAAGAGGACGATATGGTCTATATCGATTTCTTAATCGATAATTTTGATGGACGTCCCACCTTTCAAATTATCGATCCTGATCGTCCTGTCGGGACACTATGATAAAATTTTTTATTATTTGCATTTATATCGTTGTAATTTATAAATATTATCTAACTTTTTAATTTTAATTTGCAGGTTTGACGTGGATGATGTTCTAAAAAGTACGAACAACGGCATCATCCAAGGGACCTTACAGGACCAACTATATTATTCGTGACAAGTTACGCCAGAATTCATACGTCATCGATGGTGGTGCACTTTTATCGTAAGTTTTCAAATTACATTTTATTTAAAATCATTAGTTATATATGTTATAAAATAAATCATTATAAATTATTTTGCAGCGTGTACACAGATGGCGGAGGAAGGATACGATGTGCATCTACACGGTATGGGTGCACGACATGTAGGCTCGGATACGCTTGATGATGAACAACGCCAAGCACAACTACTACACCAAAAATCGCAAACCGATATGGGCAACGGACGAGGTCTTCAATCAATTGATTCAGCATTAGGAGACTGAAGACTTCAAGGCCAAGAGTGAGAAGGCCAAAAAATGTCGGTGCGGTGAGAAGGTTCCCGGAAATGATCTGCATCGCCATACTTCGGGATCAAAATCATTCCCGAACAGGAAATAAGAATTGGTAAATTTATTATAATTTAAATTTTTGTTTTTTAAAATATTTATCTAATTAAGTTTATTATATATATATCACGGATGCAACGGATAGGAAGAGAACCGACTCTTCTTGAGCTCGTATTGGAAACCCACGCCAAGAAGAAGTTAGTCGTCGGGGAAGAGATCGACGAACCCGAACTCGTCGATCCTCAAGTGGAAAGAAGCGTGAAAGCTATGACGGAGAAGATCGTACAACAATCACAAGCTTGCGGTTCAACTCCCGACGAGCTCAGTCATTTACAAAAGGACAAAATTTATTTAGAGGAAAAAATTTATTCTTTTATCTTTCGATTATTAATAAAATATTTTGTAAAAATCTAACTCTAAATTGTTTATCTTGTAGTCGGTTAGACCGTATAAGGGGTGTATAGACGGTCTCGAGGCACTTCAAAAAGATATCGTCGAGGACGCCACGACGATACCTCCCGCGATCCAAGAGAGCTACACGCAACAAACGACATATCGAGGATCTTGAAGCATAACTTCGAGAAACTCGAGCCTAAATGGCACAACAAAACTACCAAATACAGTAGTTGGAGAGCGTCATAGAGTTGCTATCCGGCCAGGTGAGGGGATCAACGATGCGGCAAGAAGCGGGTCTCGATTCGGATACAACGCCGTCTAGAGGTGCTGGTGACCGGAGAGATGATATTAGTCCATCCGATTTAAATGAAATGTAATAGAATTAGATTTAATGTTTTTGTAAACAAATTTATTATTTTAATTAAAAACTTTTTATTTTTGTAAATTATTTTCATTATTTTATTTTTTAACAATTTTCCAACGGATGCCCTTTCAATTTCTAATGGGCATCCGTTGGACGCGATTTTCCCGCCAAATGGTAACGGACGCCCGTTGCTCTTTCTCGCCAATTTCCAACGGATGCCCGTTGCCCTTTCGCACCAGTTTACAACGGATGCCCATTGAAAATTTTAAAATTCCGCTCTTTTTTCCCGCCTGGATTGCAATGAACGTCCGTTAAATCTTTTTAACAGACATCCGTTACAATTTTCCAATGGTCGTCCGTTGAAATTTTGTAACGGGCATCTGTTACAAATTGTTTCAATGGGCGTCCGTTACAAAATTTCAACGACGTCATTCGTTGGCCTTCTTGTTACAAATTTGCAACGGATATTATCCGTTGCACCTCCGTTGGGAATTGCACCGGATCCCGATTTGTAACGAGCGATTTTCAACGGTCTCGGATCTTGTGCCGTCCGTTAGGAAATACTTTTTCCAACGGATTTAAAGTGTTTTCCAACGGGTTTTCCATTGGAAAACGTTTGTTTTTTTGTAGTGTATGAAAAAAAAATTGAGAATAGTTCGAGTTATTAAGGCCAATTCTAATTGAATTGTGAATTCAATTTAATTGGGCCTAATTCGGTCCATTTGGATTAATTGGGCAAAAACCTAATTCAGGTTTTAAGTTAGGGTTAAACTGTTTTTCTATAAATAGAGTGCTTAAACTATGTTCTTAATACACAAAAAGAAAAGATACTTCGTCCAAAGTAACCTAGAGGCCGAAATCCTAATCTAACAACTAGGGTTTTCGATTTTGTCCAGATCTCCTTCGTCCGTGTGGATACCTATAGAGGTAGATGCGATTTGTTGCTGCTCGTGACTCACCGATTCGGACTTTACATTACAATACACCAAAGTATGTCCTAAAAACTCTAATCAGATCTATCTCCGAATTAGATATCAATAAGGGAAAACCGAGAAAACTCTGTGTTTCCGCTGCGTGTTCTTTTCTCTCGGTTTCCCTTGAAGTTTATCTACAAAAAATATAGAATGTAGGTAGAAAAATAAAAGTACTTTAAATAATGTTCAAGAATATACAAGTTATTAACAGGGTGATAATGTAACTCTATACCATATAAATGAAAATTTTAAAAATATAAATTAATATTTTAAAACTAAATATAATAAATCGTTTTTATCTACATACAAAACAATAAGCCACATTTTAAATGAGATAAAAACGATGACGATACAAACAAAACGATGAATAGGTGACAACAATGGTGCGACGAGAATGAACAATGAAGGAATATGGGATGTATAAGTAAATGCATATTGTGCTTATATATATACTTGGTTTTTCTCCAAATAGATAATTGAAATGAAAAATAATTGTGGTGTTAAAAAATGGTCAAGCATTTAGGTGTCATCCATGTCGATTTTTCAATCACAAGTTCAAATAAAACATAGTATGAAATAAAATATACAAATTTATAGTTGTACATAGAAAAGCTATTGCTCATTATAAATATAAATATCGTTTAAAGAAATAATATATCATGTATGGTTGTTCAAAAAATTGATCTAGACAGTCGTCTTGTCGTTAGGCAATCATTAAGCACCTCGATTTTCTTCAGGCATTTCTTCTAGACGTTCGAAAATCTTTAGACGATTTAGACGATATAAACATATTTTTTGATGAATTTAAGCGTTTAGACAAAAAAAACTTAAAATAAATGAAGCAAGCAAGTCTTGTACGAAAAAGAAGTTAAAAACTCGATTATAATTTTGTAATTTATCTTATTTTTATGAATCATAATACAATGTTATCAATTATTTTAATTTAAGTGATATAGAAAATATGATCATTTAAAAAATAATATTTAGTAATATTTATATATCTATAGTTATTCTTTATTCTTTATATATATCACCTAAGGACTGGATCAGCGGGTCACCAACTAGTCTAATATTTCTTAGAGTATCACATATGAGAAAACACAAAGATTTAACATATTTGTTTTGTGATATTTATAATTGTCTTTGTATGCATATGTGATATCCAAAATACGTTTAGAAATACTATTTCAAATTATAATAAAATTGTAAAAAATATATATAAATAAATATATAAATTTATTTTTTTATTACATAAATTCTACTTTTTTTAAAACGAATATTATATGCATTTGGCCGAATTTCTCTGCATACCACATGAATTAATAAAAAAATATATTTACTATAACAATATTTTATTTTTTGTATTAGAATATAAGATCATTTGATAGGTTTGATGTTCAATTAGCTTGTACAAACATGATGATTTGTTAACAATGATAATGAATGAAGAAGACGATGACAATCATTAAGAATGAGATATCATAATTAATATTACTAGTAATCGAACCCGCGCGATGCGCGGATAGTTATATTATTCGAAATAGAGCTCGTAAGAACATCAAGATCTATGGCTGTCGTTTTCTTCACGTTTTGGAGCTCTGTGTTGAGTCCCAAGACAAGATCGAGCCCCATTCTTCTATAATCTTCTTCTTTCTCTTCATTGGTTCTGTTTTTGTTTGGTCTCTGGTTCATGATTCGTCGCATGATGCTGTCTGACACCCTGATTCCCTCTGATCGAGAGATCTCCTGAACAACAAAGTGAAGCAGAGTTGTCTTTCCATCTATTCCTTTTACGTCGGAGAGTTTGAGCAGAGCGTCAAGTTTGAAGGCTTTTGCACCACCGCGGATGGTCCTAATATTCATTCTGTTTCCGGTCTTGAGGGCTGCTTCTAAAAGCTGCAGGAATAGCCTGCTCGACTTGAGCGGTTGTTTCTCATCTAACAAAGTGTTGCTCTCATGTTCAATCCAGTAATGCATGTTGTAGATCTACATCCACCACATCACTCTTCAGTAATTAGAGACCTAAAAGGACATATATTTATTAAAACATCGAGCTTTCTTTTATTCAAATGCTCAAAACATGGAGGATCAATTCATACAAGATAGTCAACTTCCTTCTCCCCAGAGCATTGTTGACCACCAATAAAGTTGTGGGCCTTATTCTCATAGAAGATGACGTTGTATCCGTCACGCTCAGACTTCAAACGCTCCATTTGAGTGAACAAAGCTGATCTCGCAGCCTACACGTACGTTAACAGTTGTCACTCCATAAGCTTCATCACCTTTATCACGCATAAACTAAATTCGTAAATATGGTTATCATATATTGAGACCTAATCAGGTTCTTGAACGATTGAAAATCTTTTGAGAATAAAAAAAGAAAATGATTTAGTTTAGTATGATTTATTAATTACCTTGGTCTTACCAAACTGGTCTAAGTACTTGAGGAAACTAAGCACGTGGGAATAATCGAACTGAGGCATGGAAACCGGTGGGTTACCAACTCTTCATGAACGTTGCCATGGATGTGGCATCTGAGAACGTGTGAGAAAGATGCCAATAGCCATGCCTCCACATCTGAACACGTTGACTTGGACAAGTAAAAGTGGCCATGTTGCTCCTTCTTTAGAGAGAATATCTGCAGGAAGAAAATATTGAAGCAAAGCAAGATCTGGGTTTCTAAGAAGCTCAGAGAGAAAGCAGTTGACTTTAGCATATATAAACACCACTCCTTCATCATTGCAATTAATGCTTACATGCCTCAGTGTTCCAGCAAATGGGTAGAAACGAACTAAGTTGTCAGACAGAGATTGCTTCAGTTTAGTCAAGTTCTTCTCCATCAGATTAGAACCATCATCGTTGAAAGAAGTATAAAAGAAAACGAACCTTGTGTAAATGGAAGGAGAGAGATGATCAACAATGGAGAGATTGACCGTTCTGGGGTGATGGGGAGTTGCAGAAGATGGTTTGATGATTTCTTTAGAGACAATCTCCACCTTCACCTCCATGGCAGGAATTATTTACGGTGATTCCTTACTTGCCCTTCTTGTGCTTATGTATTATGGAGCCATGTAACCAAAGGTTCCTGCCAATCCAGTTGTCTGTGGACCTAACTCATGATCCATCAACCGAGCCAAACCAAAATCGCCAAGTTTGACGTTGAAATTTGAGTTCAGCATTATATTACTTGACTTAATATCCCTATGTATAACACATTGCTCACACTCCTCGTGTAGATAAAAAAGAGCAGAGGCTATACCAAGAGTTATCTTGTACCTTATAGCCTAAATTAGATGAACCCTTTTCCCAAATAAGTGTGAATCTACGCTACCATTTGGCATGAACTCATATATCAGTAAGAATTCATCTTTTTCATGACACCATACGACTAATTGAACCAGATTTCGATGTCTTAAGCTGCTGATGATCTTGACTTCAGTTATGAACTCTTTTTTTCCCTGATTTGAACCACCTGCGAATTTCTTCACGGCAATCATCATGTCTAAATCATTGAAATGCCCTTTATAAACTGTTCCAAATCCACCTTCACCTAGCTTCCTTTCTTCTGAGAAATTACTTGTAGCTGATACAACATCTTTATAAGAAAACCTTATTGGTCCGGCTCCTCTTTCAAGATCTTCATTTATTGATATCATCTTTTCTGCATCTCTCATTATCTTCTTCTTTTGCTTCCGCTTCCGAATGATTATCAACGTGACAATCAAAAACGTCAGAAGGAGAAATCCAGAAACTGACATACCAATTATCAATGCCTTCCAATCAGGAATCAAAAACGTCAGAAGGAGAAATCCAGAAACTGACATACCAATTATCAATGCCTTCCTATCAGGACTTTTATCTATATCTTCTATATCTAAACTTGAACTAAACTCCCATGATAAACGTCTATGCCCCTCCACAAAATTTCCAGTGGCAGCTGAAAATCCAATTGTAACTTGAGGTGGCAGAACTTTTACAAGATCAATTATGTAATAAAGGACATGAAAAAAGAGAGTTCTCCTCCTCGATGCGGTGAGAGCAATGAGGAATAGATCCCATAAGAGCATTATGCTTGTGGAGGCGAAACATTGGTAGAACTGACTTCGTCGATCCTGAAGTTTTCCAGGGTCGACTGGAAGAGCTCGAGAAAGCCATTACACCTCGAGGAAATAGAAGCAAAAACCTACAAAAATCAACTACAAACCAGAGCTTTTCAATGACCCACAAATGAAACAGTAATTACTCGACTACCCGGGAAGCGTGATAGATCTGTACATCAAAAAACAAACCCTAGTCTCGAATTATACGGATTAGATCCAGTAGCAAGACTATAAAGAGGAAGCTTTTCAAGCACAGATGCATGTACATACATTGATATGCATAGAAAAGTGAATCGATACCTACCTTCTTGATCTTCTTCACCAGCGCTGCGTTCGCCGAAAACCTGAGAATCTCCATTCCAGCGGCGAAGGTGGGTCCGCCGGAGATGCGAAGACCTCATCACCATCGTCCATTTCCTCCCTCCTTCTCTCTCTATCCTTATCTCTTTGATAATCTAATGGTTTGAGGAATCAACGGCCGATAAATTACCAGGGAAATCAGGAAGCACGACGGATCAGGAATGCTGGAAACCATAGCTTTCGATTTCGAGTTTTCCATTTGAGTTTGCCGATTTTTTGCGCTCGATTTGAAGCATTCGATTAATCAGTGGAGAACGTGGGAGATCGTGGGAGAGAAGGCTAAACTTTTTATAAATGCAGGGTAAGGTGGAGCAGCTGACGTGGAGCGCTGAGAGATGAGAAGCGCTGAGAAGCCTCCAAAAACTTAAACTTTTAATATATAGATTTTTTACATATGTTTTAACATTTTATTTTGTTTTTCTGTGTACCTACATAATATATTGAAGATAACCTCACGTCCAGGTATATAAACATGAAATGATCACCTCCGATTGCATTGTTGATGATCTTATGTCTTGATATATTGATGTATGATAACTCACAACTGAGTATATAGTTAATGATATCTTTCGTTCTTCCTTGTACTCGACTATGTGAGTCACATGATTATCATTGCTCCAATTAATTTTTGGACTTTTCGACTAATCCGACTACGTCGACATTCGACTATTTCGACCATTGACTCAAGTGGTTGATATCTTCACCAAAATATTGGAGAAGAAGCTGATATCTTCACCAAAACATTGGAAAAGAAAGAGTTTGTTATTTTTCTTTTAAATTAGATGTTCATGTTTTACACACTTCAACTTAAGAGTAATTAGATAATATGATAATAATTGTAAAATTTTAGGTTTTTTAATATAATAAGTTTATTAATATTTTTTCGATTGTAAGGATATCCAATTTGATTGAATTGTAATGTGTATATAATGTTGTTAAAGTACTCTAAAAATAATCAATAAAATACATTTTTTGTGTTTTATTATATTTATAGTCAAAAGTATTTTTATCAAAATTTGTTTTGTAAATTTCATATGAAAATTTTGATTTTCAGGAAATTTTTATTGATTAATATGAATATTTTATTCAAGATGATGATGATTCAAAATTTAGATAATTGAGAGATTTATATATCATTGATCAATTAAAGTATCTTTATTAATTTTTGGTTGTGCGAGAGTGTTCAATAAAATATTTACAATACACCACTTTTTTTTTCTTTTATAAAATATTTGTACATTTGTTATACTAAAGCTTAAAATTCGTTAATTTATAATATGTTAGATGTTTCCATATGATTTACAAAAATGTTGATAGATATTAAATATTTTGTTTAAATGGTATAACAATGCTATATCATTAAAAATTCATATACATATTAAATTGTATATAATAATAATCACAACAACAATAATAATTACTAATTATTTTAAAAATCATCAGTCACTAATCAAATAGATAATACGTGTCTTAAAATCGTTAGGCGCTAGTCGAACTCTCGGCGATTATCGATCATTTAAACGAATTAGTCAATATCTATATACGTGTTTTTTTGTTTTATATTGTTAATATCAATGTTTTTACAATTTTTAAAGATTCGAGATAATAAAAAAAATAAATTTGCTTGTTTTGAATCAATTTTAATTTTATATATTTTAAAATATCAAAATAATATTGTTTTACTATAAACATTTAAAAAACAAATTACATTCATTTGTCAATATCTAATCAATTACTCAATATTTGTCGACCATCAGAATAGTCGGATATCTAAACTTAAATAAAATATAAACGAAACCTAAATAAAATATAAGAAAACTTTTAAAACACTAATGATAATTTAAATATCTTCGTTTATGTAAGTCATGTTAAAAACAAGGCATAAAATCCATCATCAAAGTTGGTGTCAATAGAATATAAGAAAAATAACCAATGGCGTGTACGTCATTTTGTGCGTTTATATATATATTTATATCAAAAGCACAAATTAATTATCCGTTAACAAACAATTTTAGCTTTAATTGTGTAAAAAATTTAGGCAAATCTTAGCCATTAAATTACATATTTTTTTCATTTAATGAGTTAATCATAAAACTACATGCTTTATTTACATAAAATATTAAAATAAATAAAATTACAATAAGGAAATTTGTATTGTTTATTCTCTATGAAAGCGAGAGAGAGCCAGATATGGAATATAAAATACATTTAACTATATTGTATTTATTTTTACCTTGATTTTATTTTATGTTTACCATAATTTATTTTTAATCGGGCATTTTTTTAAATAAAATAAATCTTTTATTTTAAAAAAGCTTTTCCTTGTGTGATGCAATAATACAAGGGAACGAAACTTGCCTCTCTCGCCTATAAATAAGTTAAGCGTCAGACGGTGCAAATCCATCCGAAGCCCAAAGTCTTCACTGTTTGTCCCCCTTCTCAGTTCATTCAATCTTGACCGTCGGATTCCATTCATTCACCTCAATCCAACGGTCCAAATCTCATATCGCGTCCTCTCTCAACCACCAGATTCTTCTCTCCGTTTCTCTGTCAAACAATTCCGTGAAATCGCCGATATCGGAGAAGAGAGAGAAAGAGGTAGAGAGAGAAGGAACATACCAGATCTCCGATCCCCACCTCCGTCGTCTCCGGTCTCCACCGATTACGCCGCCATCGTTGAAGCAATTTCCCCCCTCTATCTCCTTCGCCGGAGTATTATATCCGTCGTTGAGACCTCTTTGGGCTTTCTATTTGGTGTTGGTCGATCCGAGGAAACCCTAGAAGTTGCTGCCAATATTGCCACTGGTTTGTTAGCTCGATCTGGATCTTTGATTTGTTTGTTGCCTTTGATTTAATATCGTCTGAAGAAGATTCGTGCTCTGCTTCATTGAGTTCATCTGCGGTCTTTTGTCGCCGATTCGACAATTGCTATTGATTTTATGTACGTTATTATTGGGTTAATCAGTATGCTTAGTTCTTATCCAGCTTTTACTTTGTTGAGTTCTCGTTAGGTTTTGGTTTTTCCGGTTTGTTGCGGGCGATTTCAAAGACTAGCACTAGATTTTGATTACTAATTTTTGCGGAGTGGATTTTTTTTATCGCCTTTAGTTTTGGCGTTCGCAATACCTGTTAGTGCCGGCAATTTAGTGTCGTCAAAGTTAAGTGACAGAAAGGCACGAGAAAATCTGGTATGAGGCTTGATTGCGTATTGCACTAATTTGAACTTGGCTAAATTTGAGTGAACAATATATTGTTGTCCTTATTCTAATCTTTTAAAAAGTGCAATGTCTTGTGTTCATTTGCTCTGAATTGGAGGAATTAGTCTGGCTGTTGCATCAGTGTGTGTGTGTATGACCGAGTTGTCTTTGTTAACTTCGTTCATTGTGGTTTCTGTTGATGCGAAATTTTTCTTTGCAGGAGCTGCTGTCTTTCAGTCGGGGAACATCTTTGAAATCATTTTCCCCTGGCATCTTATGTGCGTATTTGCTCCGAAACAAGAAAATATACCACTTGCACGTGCTTGGAGCTATTCTTCACTGTTTATGACTATACATAAGAGATGGGTTCTCGAGGAAAACTGCTATTCGATCTTAATGAACTGCCTGCAGAAGATGATGATGGGAATGATAATGTAGCTCGCAGTCAACCCCAAAAAGTTATCCCATCTGCAAACCCCAATACGTCTGGTTTACTTGCTACACCCGCCAGTGGCCAAGATATTGTAAACACTCGTGCATTCTCGCATGCATCAACAGTTTCTGGTTTTCAGCCGTTTGTTCGTCGCAAGGCTCCTGAACATCCAGATATCTCAGTTGAACAAAAGAAGGAGGAGGATAAAATCAAGCCTGCAGCATGTCTGTCATCATCACGCCCAGACACTTTTGTGGAAACAAAAGTTGCATCTTCAAAAGTTCCTAGTTCTGCAAATGTTGAAACCTCTGAGCGAGAAGAAGGGGAATGGACTGAATCTGAAGTTCCTGCGAATGAAAATGTACAAAATAATTCTGATTACAAAGGTATAGTTTCACAAGATCAGGGGATGCTTGAAACTGGCGGCTCTTCTGATGATTCTAAAGTTACAGAAAAAGATAATGTCCTGGTAGGATTAGATCACGATCAAAACTCTAGTCTTCAAAAAAGAAATGCTAACCATATTTCAGAAGATAGTGCCAAAGGCAGTATTGATGGTTCACAAGAACAGGGTTTGATGGTGAAGCCAAGAGAAATCAAAGGAGTTGAAGCGAGTCATGCAATCAAGTGTGCAAACACCACTGTCAAAAGAAAGATAGATCAACAAAAAGAGGCAATGTTGGGGAAGAAACGCAACAGGCAGACCATGTTTTTGAATTTGGAAGATGTTAAGCAAGCTGGTTCTATTAAAACATCAACACCTAAAAGACAGAATTTCCCACAGCCTGTCATCACACGCACAGTCAGAGAAGCTCGTATGGGCCCTCCTCCTGCTGAGCAAGGTGGAGAAAATCAGAGCTATGTTTTAAACAGGGATCCTAAACCAGTTGATCCTCCCTCTAATGGAGGTCTTCATGAACTATCTGAACCGAAGTCCGAATGTAATGGTGAAGCATATTCAGGATTACTTGGCAGACCTAGGAGGCTGAATGGCGATGCAGGACCTTCTGCTGATCTGACAGGAACATCTGTATCAAGGCAGGGTTCATGGAAGCAGCCAACGGAATCAAGACAGCCCAAGACTAATCAGTCTTCTAATAGACAAATACCCTTGAGCAGTCAAAGTTCTATAGACTCAAAATTGGGAAACAAGAAGGTCATTCCTTCCAAGAAGCCAGCCACAAGTAGTACTCAATATCAGGATACCTCAGTGGAACGTCTTATACGGGAGGTCACCAGTGAAAAGTTCTGGCATCATCCAGGTATTTCCTGTCTTAATCTCAACCTATAGAACACAAGCTTGAGTGCCCTGTCCTTTCAATTAAGTTATTGGTACTTGAATTAGAGTAGAAACTTCTATGCCCATAAAATATTTACTACTACCATATTGTTGTGTGCCAGTTCTGTGTGTCCTCCAGTCATTTCTAGATGAAATTCGTAATGGCTAAAGGACATGGAAGGTGATGACAAATCTATGCATGCTTGTAAAAGTAGATAAAGTAATCCTTTTGGATCGTTTTTGTTTTCTGGTCTACTTGCGCTTGTCACATCTAACGCTCCTGTTTAGTGAAAGAAGCCCTTTTCAATTTTATTGTAATTTACAGCTCATAAACGATACTGGGTTTTGTTTGATGGTTTTACTAGTTTTGACTTTGTCCCTCTTGGGAAACGGTGCACGTGGGGAACTTAAGAGCTTATCGTGTTGGTTGTGAAACATACCTGTGTTAGGTGGTGGCAATCCTTGTTTCTGGTGGATGGGAAAACACTGATAAGTCCTGAATCTCAGGCTGACTCTTGGTGGGTTTAGTCTTCTGGGGGATGCTGTTTCTTCCAACATAATCAGATATTGAGATATTTTTTGATAGCTTTAGGAGCGACATGTCCGTAGCCTTTTGGCAAAGAGGTTTGATTGGGGGGATGGGTCACTTGACATTTATAGTATGGCTGGTGTTAACACCAGTGTATCATCTTCTGTAGTTTTGTTTCTCAAGTGGTTTATTTTGCAGCCTTTCTGGCCAACATTTTAGTTCTTATGTTTTATGTTTTTCCCGTTCTTGTGAATCAGAGGATACTGAGCTCCAATGTGTTCCTGGACGCTTTGAATCTGTGGATGAGTATGTCAGAGTCTTTGAACCTCTATGGGAAGAAATGACTGAAGCAAATGTATATGTGAAGGTGCGAATAAAGTTCGTAGAAAGAAGAGAGAGAGGTAATTTGCCGTGTGATCTGGGATCATGCATGAGACATCCCTTGAAATGTTAACAATGACTGGCTTTCTTTTTCTATTCTTTGCTTTTAGAAATTTTTCTCATACTCTTGTCACCATTGCGACTAAGTATGAGGGAAGGGATGTGATAATATAACGTTAAAAGTTACTAGCTAATGACGTGAAGAGGATATCAACGCTTAAGTTCGTCTTGTTTGCTTATTTCTCTTGCATTTGCTTCTTTGGTAGGTTATTTCTGTAGTGTCTGATCCCTCATAGCTTTGCATTGAAAATCTGACTTATACACTGTTGTGAGTGCATTACCAAGAGTCTGCTAACTGAAAACCTTTTCTTTTGTGGTTTAGGATGGTATGACGCAATACTTCTTTCTGTTAATGACTGTAAATGGTCTTTCAAGGAGGGGGATGTTGCAGTTCTCTCAAATCCTGTTCCGAGTTCAGGTTGATTTAGCCTCTTGAATTGTTTGCTTGTGGTTGTATCATTGGTGCTTCTCTCTATTTTGTGTAATTTTTATGTTCTCTTTTATGCTAAGATGAGGAGCACGAGGATGCTGGACGTGTTGCTGGTACGATCAGGAGACATATACCAGTTGATACCCGCGATCCTCCTGGAGCGATTCTTCATTTCTATGTTGGAGACTCTTATGATAGTGGCAGGTAGACTCATCTGTCTTGTGTTATTCTCTGGTTACCAGTACATATCTGAGTGTTTACTCTGTTCAATGACTTTCATTAGCTCTTTGAAACTCAAAGCAAATACTTTTTAGCTTCTCAACTTTTCTTCGTTCATGGGCGATTTTCTTTTCCACCAGGATTGATGAAAATCACATTTTACGGAAGCTTAAACCTAAGGAGATCTGGCATTTAACAGTGCTGGGTTCGCTTGCAACGACACAGAGAGAATATATTGCGCTGCATGCATTTTCTCGTCTTAATCCACAGGTTTTTTTTCTTTCAAATTTCCAATAAATCTCTAGTAGATGTTATCAGTCACGCTGATGCTTCTGCAACTTTAATCTCCCACAGATGCAAAATGCAATTCTCAGGCCCAGTCCAGAGCAGTTTCCTAATTACGAGGAGCAGACCCCTGCAATGCCTGATTGTTTCACACCAAATTTTGTTGACCATCTGCATAGGAGCTTTAACTCTCCCCAGTTAGCAGCAATCCATTGGGCTGCTATGCATACTGCCGCAGGTACTAGTAGTGGAATGAAGAGGCAAGATCCATGGCCATTCACTCTTGTTCAGGGTCCTCCAGGAACTGGCAAGACGCACACAGTTTGGGGAATGTTGAATGTTATTCACTTGGTTCAGTATCAACACTACTACACTTCTTTGCTGAAGAAATTAGCGCCTGAGAGCTATAAACAAGTTAATGATAGCAGCTCAGATAATGTTGCGTCTGGATCAATTGATGAAGTCCTCCAAAACATGGACCAGAATTTGTTCCGTACCCTGCCAAAATTGTGTGCTAAACCTAGGATGCTTGTTTGTGCTCCTTCAAATGCTGCAACTGATGAGCTTCTTTCACGTGTCCTAGATCGTGGTTTCATTGATGGAGAAATGAAAGTTTATCGTCCAGATGTGGCTCGAGTGGGTGTTGATTCTCAAACTCGAGCTGCTCAGGCAGTTTCCGTGGAGCGAAGAAGTGAGCAGCTACTAGCTAAGCCTCGTGAGGAAATTTTAGGACATATGCATCACCTAAGACAACGTGAAGCTGCGCTATCCGTACAGATCGCTGGACTTAAACGGGAGCTGAATGCTGCAGCCTTTGCAACTCGATCTCAGGGATCTGTTGGAGTTGACCCCGAAGTCCTAATGGCTAGAGACCAGAACAGAGATGCATTGCTACAGACCCTTGCTGCTGTGGTAGAATCCAGGGATAAAGTCCTCGTTGAAATGTCTCGCCTTCTCATTGTGGAGGGGAAGTTTCGTGCTGGTTATAACTTCAATCTTGAAGAAGCCCGTGCTAATCTAGAGGCAAGTTTTGCAAACGAAGCTGAGATTGTTTTTACTACCGTATCAAGTAGTGGCCGTAAATTGTTCTCCCGTCTTACCCATGGTTTTGATATGGTGGTCATCGATGAGGCTGCTCAAGCTAGTGAGGTTGGAGTTCTTCCTCCCCTTTCCCTTGGTGCTGCACGTTGTGTACTTGTTGGTGATCCTCAGCAGCTTCCTGCAACAGTTATCAGCAAGGCTGCTGGAACTCTTCTATACAGTAGAAGTCTCTTTGAAAGGTTTCAGCAAGCTGGATGCCCAACTTTGTTGTTAACTGTTCAATATAGGATGCATCCCCAAATTAGAGACTTCCCTTCTAGATACTTCTACCAAGGACGTCTTACGGATAGTGAAAGCGTTGCTAATGCTCCCGATGAGATGTATTATAAAGACCCTATACTTAGACCTTACATTTTCTTTGATATTAGCCATGGACGGGAGTCACATAGAGGTGGGTCTGTGTCTTATGAAAATGTTGATGAAGCTCGTTTCTGTGTTGGGATGTACATGCATCTTCAGAAAACACTGAAGGCAATGGGAGCTGGGAAAGTTTCTGTTGGTGTAGTAACTCCGTATAAACTGCAGCTGAAATGCCTGAAACATGAGTTTGGCAGTGCATTAGGTCAAGAAGAATTGAAAGAGCTGTATATCAATACCGTAGATGCATTCCAAGGTCAAGAACGTGATGTCATAATCATGTCGTGTGTGCGTGCTTCCAGCCATGGTGTTGGATTTGTTGCAGATGTCCGTCGTATGAACGTCGCTCTTACCCGAGCAAAAAGGGCTCTATGGGTATGATTTTTTCATTTATCGTTGTACGAAATCTATCTGGATACACATACACATCTTTTTTGGATCTTTATAGGAACTAAAACTCGATTTTCTTGAACAGGTAATGGGCAATGCAGGTGCTTTGGTAAAGTCTGATGACTGGGCTGCATTGATCAATGATGCCAAGGTCAGGAGATGTTTTATGGAGATGGACTCTCTTCCAAAGGATTTTTCAATACCAAAAGGACCTCCTAACTATAACCCAAAGGTGCCTAATGCAAGAGGTTTCCGATCAGGTGGGCCAAGGACCAGATCTTTTGAAATCCATAATGAATCCAGGTCGGGGACACCATCAGAAAATGACGAGAAGTTGGGTGCATCGACATTTTCAAGAAATGGGAATTTCCGAAGGGAGAACTCGTTAGATGATTTTGATCAACCGGGGGATAGATACAGAGATGCTTGGCAACACGGGATTCAAAAGAGGCAGAATTTCGGACGGCCACTGGGGAAAAGAGACTAATAATCCTCGAATTGTTTTGACTCGAACTTTTTACCAGTTGTTGGTCATTGCTTTAGAGGAAGGATAATGATGGCTGGTAAATCATGCCGTAATTGCCAAACCTCCTCTTGCTTCCAGAGTATCAGGGGCCAACAAAGACGGGTATGAGGCTCGTCTCTTCTACAAGTGAACTTACTCATACCATATAAGAAGTCGGTGATGAACATCTTGAGGAGTGTAGACACGGAAGACTGTCTGCTCGTAACAGGGTCAGATAGACAAACTACCACTGCTCATCGAAGCAGCTCTGCTCAACAAAGATATGTGCGCGGTGGATGGAAAATTCGCTACGGATTATTCTCACTTCCAGTTTTTGTCCAGAAGGAGATCAAAATCGGCAGAGGGAGGAGAAGAAAAGAAAAGAAAAGAAAAAGCAATGTATAGTGGAAAAAATCTTCACGAGGATGTGTTAGTCTGCAATACTCTTATGATATCACTTACACCTAAGCTCAGTTTCAGCTGACTTGTACAGCATCATCACCCTCTGCTGAATTATAGGACCCAGTTTTCCTTTTTGCCTTCTGTTTCCAATATTTTAAAATCTTTCATGTTTATATTCTTTCTTTCTTTCTTTTTTAACATTTTCAATGAAAAATCCTATTCTTTAATGTCTTTTTTGCTTGTTCCTTCACAGATTCATTAGATCATCTCCTTCTCTGGCTTTCTACCAAGGATCCAAGGAAGAAGATGGTATGCCTCACAATTTTACATCCCTTTGATCTGCAATATGTCGACTGTTTCATTCTGTTTCGTTGGAAATCATGTGAATCAGGAACCAAAAGTTTGAATCCTTGTCCAAATCTTGGTCAATAACAGGCTTTCTTATTCGAAAGCAAGCAAGAAACATGTCTGATTTGCTATCTAATGAAGAAAAATGATATGCTTGCATTGCCTTAATGAATCACACTGTTTATGAACCTTTACATGTAGCCCGTGCGGTAAAACTTTTCCTGGGCATTCTTGCTTACAAGGTGAAGGTTAAAATATAACTCTTCTTGAGAAGCCAGAGGAATGATAGAACTCAATTATTCAATAACTATCTCTGTCAAGCTTCCAAAACCCGCGGCTCCAACATGGCCATGGCTGCAACACCCTCTGCTGCTGTGACCTCCATTCTTCACTTGCAAGCCGTTTTTTAACAGATCAGCAGGTTTTGAGAAACAACTTTGGTCCGAGGCTCTCTCCATCTCTGGTTTACTTTCACAACAGCTTGACCTGCCATTCTTATCATCCTCGAGTTGCAGTCCGCTCTCCGTGTTTCCTGGTTTCGCTGAATCTTCAGGTTTGCAGTCAATTCCCTCCACTGCTTCAATGCTTTCACATGAAATCAACTCACAATCAGCCTTATCAAGCTTGCTCTTATTGATGCAGCATCCCAAGAAGCTATCCTGATTCTCTGTCTTTGCTTCAGCCGCTGGCTTTGGATTTTCTCTGGTTTGTTTGTCGCTTCCACAGCATCCAGCCTTGCAGTTTCCTTTGGTCAATATCAGCAGCCCCTTCTCAAGATCAGATTGATCCTCTCTCGAAATTATGATATTTTCCTTAGCCTTCTTGTTCTTGCTAACACAACAATCTGATGAGCCACCATTCCAGCAGCTCTTCACTTGTAGGCCCTCAAAATGAGCAGCCGACTTCTCATACAAGCTCTGAGTTTTGTTATCACGACAGCCTGAGTCGCCGAGTCCTTCATGTTTTCCGTTCAGGGCTTCAGTGAGCTTGACATTGTCTTCTAGTTTCTTCTGACAAGAACCAGAGTGACAGTGGTCAGAACAGGTTTCCCTTTGTCTCATCGCATTCTCTTGGTTGTTCTTACCACAACAGCCTGAGTTACAATGACCAAAGTTGCTCCTTCCTATCAAGCCTCTTTCTATTTCCTTATGACCATTACCTTCTAGTTTATGTGACGAAGAAGGCCGATTACATTTGTTTTCAGTTTTGTCCTCCCGCAGCAACAACATACTATTGAGAATCACAAGTAAACAAGTCCCAACATCAGCAAGAACTGCAGCCCAGATCAAAGGATGACCAGCAAAAGCCAGAACCAGAATCCCTCCCTTTATAACAATCGACAAAACCACGTTCTGTATAACTTTCCAGTGAGCTCTTCTTGCGAGTTTAATAGCATTTGGTATCTTCCTAATATCATTAGACATCAGAATAATATGTCCGGTTTGTGTTGTAAGGGCAGATCCAGATATTCCCATGGAGATTCCAATATCAGCAGTAGCTAAAGCCGGTGCATCATTCAATCCATCCCCTACCATTGCGGTTAGTCCTTCTTTCTTAAACTCCTTTATGATTCTTGCTTTATCTTGTGGAAGAAGTTCTGCATGAACATCCTCCATAGCATTCCCTAGCTGTTCATTCAACATCAACTTATTGTTTAATTATGCTCAAAGGTACCAATCAACTCCATTTAATGATTCACCTGTTCTTGGGCATGTTCGGCTGCACCTTGGTTATCTCCGGTTAGCATTATGGTTTTAACTCCCAGAGATTTAAATTCCTTCATTGCTTGAACTACCCCAGTTCTACAAGTGTCTGAAAGACTGAAATGCCCCGCTAATCTTTCTCCGACATAGATGTATCCAACACTCTTCCCTCCTTTTTCGACTTCAATGTCTGGAACTGGATATGTATACAACCGATCAGAGAAAAGCCGAAAAAATAGCATATACCGGTTCGAATTCGGCTAGATAAAAAAAAGTCTTGCCTATAGTCTATAATGATAAATAAATGAAAGATTTTCCGCAAAATTTTTCCTTTTTATTCATATATTTGATATTTTCAAACTCAGTTGGTTGAGTTTGAGTCTTTCACGCCTTTTACATTTTAAAAACTTTTTTAATACTTCATTAAATAATTTAATTTCGCATTGTGAAATCGCGCAACGAATCAAGCAAACTTTACAACGTTACAAAGAGCTTGATATATACCTGATGAACAGCCAGCTCTTAAAGCTATCCTTTTGTTACCGATATAGACGTCTTTACCGTCTATCTTCCCATAGATTCCTTCTCCTGGAAAGTTCAGATACTCCTCCAATGCCTCAGGCTTAGGCTCAATAGAGACAGATTTCGCGTAGTCTATAAGGGCAGCTGCCATTGGATGGCTTGACTTACTCTCTAAGCTTGATACCCTAAAATTGTATTCAGTAGGCATCAAATACAAAGGTTCTGATTAGTGGAATCGCAGTCAAATGCAAACGCGACGATTGCGTTTTTGGCGATTCTGAGCAACATTAAAACCGATTGGTAGAGTCGCAGTGTCCGAAAATACACCAAAATGCATATTTTAAAAATCGGAAAATATGTTGTGTCATGTTTGCATTTTGAATAAAATTACCGAAATACCTTCGTGTCTTTCCCTTATCTCTTCTTTCTTTTTATTATAGTTTATATTAATCGCATATATATATATGCATATATATGTATATATATTGTATATTTAAATATTTTCTACCATTCGCTTCTACTCGCAGTCGTCCGCAAACGCTACGATTCCACCATTCAAACAAAATAAAAACAAAAAGCCATAAACCGTTGACAGAAACGCCGCCAAACGCAAACACAAATGCTGCATTTTCACCAGTCAAACCCAAAGTCCACAAAACAACAAAATGTATTTGGTGAGAGTATAGTTTTTACCAGTAAAGCAAGCTGTGCAAACTTATGTCTGCGGTGAGAGATTGAAAATCGATAACGATGAATTCGCCTCTCGTGATTGTTCCCGTTTTGTCGAAAGCAACGATTTTGATCTTCGAAAGGGTTTCGAGATAATCGCTTGCTTTGATCAATAGGCCTAAAGTGGCAGCCTTGGTGAGTGCACAGAATGTGGCAATTGGTGTAGAGAGGATAAGGCCACAAGGACAAGCGCTTACTAATATAACCAATGCTAAGTGAAACCAATGCCTTTGGTTATGAACCCTTAGCACCACAGGCACAACCGCAAAACAAGTTGATATTATCACCACCGCTGAACACAACAGATAAATATATTAATAGTTTCTTTTTTTGCTATTTGAAAAATTATTTGAACCTTATATAATTATAAATATATTCATATTCAATTGGGTCTCAATAAAATTATCCTAATTCATGAAACGAATGAAACCGCGACTCGTTTGTTTAGATCTAATTGTAAAATAATATACATTAGCGATTTGGTGAATTATATCACTAATTTCGTTTTTTTAAATCTTATTGTAAAATAATAGAAAAACAGTTTTACCCTTAATAAAATGTAATCAGAAAAAACATTTCCTTGATATTTTTTAATTTGTAAAAAGTATATTTTTTATGATTAACAGTTCAAATATTTAAATGTTTAAAAGGTTTCTTTTCATTGTTTTCGTTAAACAAATTGATTTTTATAATATAAAATTTGATTATATTAAAGGAGCAATTTGGAGTAAAAAAATTAAAATGAAATATTTTGTAATACAAACAATTACCGTTACATTAAAAGGAGATAATTGTGAAAAAAAGGTATTATTTACACTAACCTGGAGTATAATACTGAGAGCATTTGTCTATAAATCTCTGAACTTTGGTTTTGCTATTGTGAGCTTCTTCCACAAGCATCGCCATCTTAGCAACTACACAATCTTGTGCTAAAGCAGTGGTTTTCACACTTATATAACCTTCAAAAGACCCAACAAAATATTCAAAAAAAAAGACTAAAAAAATATGTAAAATATGAGTTTGGGCCAGTACCATATATATAGGTCTAAAGTTTAAATATAGATTAGTTCAAGAGTTTAAGATTATCTAGTACCATACATATGAGTCCAAAGTTTATATTCTAACCGATGTGAAACAATTTATCATAACACTTCCTCTTACGTTCAGATTCGGTCCTAAAATGTGATCATCGCAATCGAGTGCCCAACAACATCAGTATATTCAAATCGGGACGAAACAGATTTTGATATCACGTCAAATATGGACTTGGACCTAACTAGTTTCAAAAGCTAACTCAAGAGTTTAGGATTACCCATTACTATATATATGGGTCCAACGTTCATGTCCTAACCAATGTGAAACAACTTATTATAACATCAAATATGAATTTGGACTTAACTAATCTCAAAAGCTAGCTCAAGAGTTTAGGGTTGTCCAATACCATATATATATATGGGTCCAAAGTTCATCTCCTAACCGATGTAAGACAACTTATCATAACATCAAATATGAGTTTGGGCCTAACAATCCCAAAAACTAAGAGTTTAGGATTGATCAATACCAAATATATGGGTTCAAAGTTAATATCCTAACCGATGTGAGACAAACAATAAAATCAAATATGAGTTTGGGTCTAACTAATCCCAAAAACTAGGTCAAGAGTTTAGGATTGTCCAATACCATACATAGGGATCCAAAGTTTATGTCCAACCGATGTGATACAGCACTTCGCAAAGTATTATAAAAAAAGATCAAAACTTGAAAAAAACCCGGAAAAGTAAGAAGTTTGGGTCAACAGAATTACCATTGAGATTAATGGTTCCTGCCCAAACAGTTGAATCAATCTGTTTAGGCACAGGGAAAGCTTCGCCTGTCAAAGTTTTTTCGTCCACTTCACAGTTTCCATGAACGACAACTCCGTCTATGGGAATGGTTTCACCAGCTTTTACTGCTAAGACTGTGTTTATATTTACCTCTTCTACTTTCACTTCTTCATTGCTCTCTGCTATTACCGCTTTCTGTGGAGCTAAGTTCATCAATGAATTCATCACTGCACTTGCCTGCAACAATCACCTCTTCACATTCTTAGTATATATATATATATATGTATTAGTATTATTAACCTATTAGTAGAGGTGCTAAATGGGTAATACACATTGATACATTGTGAGTTGTTCCGTTATTTTTGTTCTAACTAGTCTAACCTATATATTTTATATGGGTTTGGAAATTTTTAATCCGATTCAGTTCATGAAAATTCGTAAGATTATGTGTTTTTAGTCTGTAGCTTATAATATATATATAATATTTTATAAGATTAAATGTTATTTTTTTATATGAAAATAATATAAATCCAAATAAAACATAATATATCACTCAAATGTAAACAAAAAAATTAGATTATTTGTCTCTAACAAAATGTAATTATATTTAAAAAATGATACTTTTATTTTATTTTTTTAATTTGCAAACTGATCCGTATAAATAGAAAAAAAATCTATCCAATCTAAGAGTCTTTTCGAGATTAAAAATCAATGAAATTTCATCACGAAGTTATCTAAATCAAATTTCGAAGAATGAATCGATAATTCATTTATCACCTCTAATTAATACATAATACATATGTACAATAAAAGAAGAAACGGTGTTAAACCTTATAACCAGCCCTAGATTCAAGCCATTCAGCAATGGTGAATAGGAAGACGATGGCTGCAGATTCTGTGTAATCTTGCATAGCAATGGTTGCTATCACTGCCCAAAACAATAGGAAGAACATCAGCCATCTCAAATCATTAATCTTTAACCACAAAGATTACTCTAAATTCAATGCATTACCTCATTGATATATTACATTATATTCTCTCAATAATAATTATGATTACTCCTCACATAAGTGTTCACCAACATGTTTATAGCTCTTTAAGACTCAACATTCAATGTAATTCCATGTTCTAAGCTATCTTTCATTGAAAAGCAAAAAAAAAAAAAAATATTGTTCCGTACAAATTAATCTAATTTATACATAAAATTAATCACATTTTTTTAATTTAATTTATGCATATTTTTAAATATGTAAAATGAGCTGATTTGACTCAACTTGCCGTCAATCTCAACTCGTTTAGTAGAAAATTCTAACTCAGTTCATTTTTGTTTTAATAATGACATATGATATGTTATAATTCTTTAAAATTAACTGACATAGCTCGCGAGATGTCAGTTAATTTTATGAACTCATAAAAAAACGAGTTATCTCGCGAGCTATGTCAGTTAATTTTAAAGAGTTATAACATATCATATGTCATTATTAAAACAAATAAATGATCTAAAAGATTAAAATATTAATTCGAATACAAAGTTATTGGATATAAAAATATTATAAATTGAAAACAAGTTTATTAAATATCAAATAAAATTTCGAAACATAAGTATTTTAAATTCGATCACTTGTAAAATACTAAATAAAATATATGTTTTATTTTATAATAAAAATGAATTATTTTTGTACAAATATAAAAACAACAATAATATAATATATAAACAATCTATTTTTCGAATACAAATAATATGTAGAAATAAAAAATTATATATATGATATCGGGAACTGGTTCATCTAAATTCTAATTCGTTTCTCGCTGAATTCGTCAGTGCGTTTTTTTGACAAACTAAAAAATATTCAGATTATTTCGTTCAAACGATCTAAATTAGAGTTGATTCGCGAACCCGACAATTCATTTTACATTTCATCCTAAATATATACAACTTTATTAGATAATATTCTAGTTACAGAAAATTTTAAAAAAAATCTTAAATATACAGATTTTAAAATATCATATTATAAATTGTATGATTGTGCGTCTATATATATAATAAAAACTTTAAACTGGGGTTAAAAATGAATGAAATTGATTCCATTACAAATTAAATGAATTTGTTCAAATTGATATTATTAAAAAAGTATTAATATTTTATTTTCATGATGGCTTTAACCTCAATTATTTTGGATTTTTTGAAAATTTTATTTTAAAATTAAATAATGAGTTGGATTAGTTGGACGAAGAACCACTTTGTCTCATTCAAGACAAAATATGAGACCACAATTTTATCCTTTTGAGTTGTAAAGAAGAATCAAACAAAAACCCTCGTTCCTTTTTTTCCCATCCATTGCACGTAACATGCAATTTTTTACTTCCATTAATTATTAAAAATATAAAATTAGGAAGAATTAACTTTTAAACAATAAAATCCAAAATTAAAAAAAAAAAACAGATAACTGTATATAGTCAAGAAGAGATGTTGTGGAGATCACGTCCTAATATAGTATGACCACGTTTGTTTATTACTCAAATTAGGTTTTTTTTAAGGTGTTAATTTCATAGGATTATCAATTAAATTTTTTTATTTATTCTATGTTGTGTGAACAGTAAAATAGGACTATTATATAAGTAATAAAGAAAATTATGATGTTTATAAAAGACTGCTTTTCGCCCCTTTTTTTCCTTTGAAAATATTAGCTTTTTATTTTTTTTTCTCCCAATCTTTTGTACCATAAAATCATAAGTTTTTGTATAAACTATAAACTAAATTGAATCGAAGCCTTCACACTATGCATAATAATATACACATTTAACATCATATGCAAATATTAGTTGAGATTTTATTTTATCTCTTATAGTTTTATATAAAAGAATAGATATTACTTTTAAGTATTCACTATATATTATGTCAACTCATAAATAATGGATATAAATCTCCATCCAAAAATATTTATTTATGAAAAATATGGATTTTAATCATAATATATTTATATTAATCAAAATCTAAACAAAATATATGATAAATTAAAAATTAGCAAACAAAAGAATAGCACTTTCTCAAAGTGGTGGTTGATTTGTAGTGAAGGGAAAATAGTTTTTGTTTAATTTCTATAAATTAATAGTTTTATTATGTGACCGTAATTGCTTAAAATCTTATTATTCATACTAAAACCCCTTTCAAGATGTTAATATATGATATCATCCTACTAAATATCTTCTCACAAACAGAAAAATAAAATAAAATAAAATAAAAATACACACAAACACATAAAAGACAAGGAGAGAGAATATTACCGGTGATAATGACGAGAATGTTTATGTCGATCCTAAACCTTCGAATGGAAGCAAAGGCTTTGGCGACTATAGGGAATATTCCGGCGGCTACGGCCGCGACGGCGAGCCACCGGAGCGGTGGATATACATATTTCAAGAAGGAGAGAAGGAGGAGTACGCCGGAAACCACCGCGAAGGGGCTTGGCCACTTGTTCTTGAAACTTATCTCTCCATTTATCCTCACATTTGCCTCTAATCTTGCTTGATTCAAAGCCCTTTCTGTTAAACCCCAAATATTTATTTTTCTTAAAGGAAACCAAATAATTTAGTTATTATAATTAATTAAAAATGGAAATGAAAATACAAGAAAAATTAAGTTATAAACACTTGGAAGTCACGCATTTGTATGTCATTATAAGGACAAAAGACAAGCAATGAATCTTTAAAAGTGAATATATTTTGTTCCTTTTAGTCAATCGAACCAAAATCAAATAATATGTCTTTTAGCCATTTTTCTATTTTGTAATTTAATATTATTAATGTATTACATTTGCTTAAATCGTATATTACTTGTTCGTAATAACAATAAAAAATATAAGCAAAAAAAAAGCTCAACTTTTTAATTTACTTAGATTTATAAATTTAGTTATATCATTGAATTTCCATATAAATTCAGTCACTGAAAATGACGTTTGCGTTTCAAACAGCAACGCAAAACAGGTAAAGGGCTTAAAGTTTTTTTTTTCTATTGACAGAAATAATTTGGATTGCTTTACCAATTTGAGACGGCGAAATCAAGAGGCTATCATGGATAACGATGACGGTTCTCGACGGAACGATGACGGAAAACTCCTTAACGCCGTTAAGTGACTTGAGAATATTCTCGACCAGAGGAATCTCCGACGAACAACAGATTCCGAGGACATCGAAGTAACTCTTCTGTAACTTCTTGGCTTGATTGTTCTTCTCTTCATTCGTCGAACCCATTTACTTGGTCGCCACGAAACTTGAAAAATCATTAAAAAAAATGTTCGAAACGCAAGTTATTGATGGCTTCCCTCTGGATTTTTGCAGAATTTCGAATCCGAAATTTGAGGGAAAGAAGAACAAGTTGAGCCCATTCACGAAAGGTGTTCGATAAAATGTCAAAGAGAAGATATGAAGGAACTTTATCGTGAAGTTAACTCAAGCCCTGATGTAAAAAACACAACTGGCTTTCCTTTTTTCGATCGAAAGACATTAACTTTGGATTTGGGTAATTGGTTTTTCTCAAAGAAATCGCGTAAAAAAGTCGTTTTTTTTCAAAAATAATGCGTCAGATAATGTAAAAGAAATTAGGTTTGCTTTTGAGTTTCATACAGAAAAATCCACGAGTTGGGTACTCTCACAGAAACACAAATATACATACTGAGACACATACATACACATATAGGTATATATATATAAGAACGCATATGCATGTATGTACATACTGTACTTTTTCACTTTCGATGAATGGGACAGAGATTTTGTATAATCAGAAATCGTCACGAAAACAATGCAAGGAGAAGAGGAGCGTTTCGTATCAAACTCGTCATGAAATCTATGTGCGAAAGGAGAAAGAGAAAGGAGGGAAAATACCGGGAGAGGAAAACAAAAACCGGTCCGATCCGGTTTGGTCCGGTTAGGTTGTATCTGAATTCAAAAGAGAGAAATCGGTTTAGGTGTAGATGAAGATTGAGGTGGTGGTTTGCTTATTATATAGGCAGAGAGAGTCTGAGAGTAGGACGAAAGATTACAGGTCGGCTTTCTGTCATCCTTTCATATGCTTATTTTTCGAATATATAACAAACATAATATTCCCCATGTGTCTCTTTCTTTTATATATAGATTCTTAGAAACGATTTATATTTTATATGGTTATTAAAAATCTGATAAGTTTAGGTTTTCTTTTCATATTTATACGATTAAAACTGCCAAAATAATAATGTTCTATTGCGTTTATTAGACACATGCCAAAGTATAAATATACATTGTAGAAACCCTAATATGAAATACATAATGACATAATTAACCCTAACATAATTAACCCTAATATGCCCCTTCAAGTTGAAGCATGAAGATCCCGAATGCCCAACTTGGACCGCAAATAGATGAATGAATTCTGTCTCAAAGCCTTCGTGAAGATGTCGACAACTTGCTCTGACGAACGGACATGAGATGTCTGAATGGTCCCGTCTTGAACTGCATCACGAATGAAATGACACTCTATCTCGATGTGTTTCGTACACTCATGAAACACAGAATTGGCAGCGATGTGTAGAGCCTGATTGTCACATAAAAGACGCATAGGATCCGAAGAAAGAATGCCAAAATCCCGAAGTAAAGATTTCAACCATATTAGATCACTCGTAAGATGTGCCATAGATCGATATTCTGCCTCAGCCGAAGAACGCGAAACAATAGCTTGTTTCTTGGTTTTCCACGCAACAGGAGAATCGCCAAGAAAAACAATATAGCCGCCAACCGAACGTTGAGTAATTCGACAAGAAGCCCAATCAGAGTCACAAAAACTGGATAGAAAAAGGTCATTCCCCCAATCAAAAGGTCATTAACATAAACGAGAACGTGAAGATGTCGCGTACCTCGAACCAACGAAAACAAGGAGGAATCGGACCGGGATTGGAGAAACCCATACGCAAGAAGTGCTTTGGCAAGCTTGTCAAACCAACAACGAGAAGCTTGTCGCAAACCATAGAGAGACTTTTTTAGTGCAGACCAGATTCAGATCGTCACACGGTAGACCAGGAGGTAACTTCATGTAAATATCATCATGCAAATCTCTATGCAAAAAGGCGTTATGAACATCCGTTTGATGAATCACCCACTATTTTGCGAAGCAACGACCAAGAACATACGAACAGTAGTCATCTTAACAACAGGAGCAAAAGTTTCCTCTAAGTCAACCCCTTCAGTTTGTTGATTGTCAAGAACAACTAGTCGAGCTTTGTAGCGTTCAATACTCCCATCTGAGTTGTATTTGATTTTGTAAACCCATCGGCATCCAATAGCTTTCTTCCCCGGCGGTAAAGTAGTCGAACTCCAAGTGTCATTTTGTGCCAAGGCACTAAGCTCCTGGTTCATAGCCTCGGTCCAACAGGTAGTTGCGACGGCTTCAGAGAAAGAGCGAGGCTCGGTCCCAATATCAAGAGCTGCAAGAAAAGCTCGATGTCGTGGAGTAAAGTTAGCACTAGTAACGTAATTCGCTATAGGATACGAGACAGTACCTGAGGACAATGAAGTGAGTGGAGAAGAGATGCGAATGGAGTCTTCAAGACAGCGAGCGGAGTACGTGACATAATCCCGAAACCTAACCGACGAAAACTTGGTACGTTGACCACGACCAAGTGTAACATCCGCAGGCGATGAAGGACCACTATCGGCACAACATGCGGGCAACAAAGAGGAAGCAACCAAAGCTTCAGAGTGAGATGAGTCCTCGGGTGGAGGATCACCATGGGGTAAATCGGTGGAGGCAAGATCAGCATGCCCCCTGTCCGAAAGACCCGACACAGGAGGAAGATAAGGAAAATCCGAAAGGTCATCAAATAACGAAGGACGAGGAGTCAGATGTGACTGAGATGGAGCCAGTGAAGATGAGCCGGTGGAGATGTCCGCAAACGGAAATATGTTCTCGAAAAACACGTCACGAGAGATGAAGGACTCACGAGTTTCAACATCAAACACCTTCCATCCTTTTTGTCCAAATGGAAATCCAATCAAGATGCATTAGTGTCCACGAGGGGCAAATTTATCCGTACCTTTCTTTTCTTTGGGAGCGTAACACATACATCCAAAAGTGCGAATGCGATCGTAAGACGCCGGGGACCCATATAAAACCTCATACGGAATCTTGCCTTGGAGTAACGTAGATGGAGTTATGTTGATCAAGTATAACGCGACCAAAATACATTCTCCCAAAAAATTTCGCAGGCAGATGAGCTTGAAACATAATGGCTCGGGCAATGTTAAGAATATGACAGTGTTTACGTTCTACACGACCATTCTGCTGAGGAGTGTAGGCGCAAGAGGTTTGGTGGAGTATACCTTGCGCTTGAAAGTAACGACGAAGACCAATAAATTCGCCCCCATTGTCGGTCCTAACAACTTTAACACAACGATCAAATTGAAATTTCACCATTTTGCAAAAATTAGGAATAATATATTTGACTTCTGCCTTAGAACTCATCAAATAAATCCAGACAGCGCGCGAATGATCGTCCACTGTAGTAAGAAAGTAGACCGCACCAGATGTAGCATGCACATTATATGGTCCCCAAATATCGGAATGAATTAAATCAAAGCAAAATGTAGCATTAGAATCACTAGAAGAAAATATAACACGTGTCTGTTTGGCGTGAAAACAAATATCGCAAGGAGCCTTATTCTCTTTATGTTTTGAAACACCAAAATCCTTAGACAATAAATCATGGTCGGACCTAGAATCCGTAGCTGGCTCGGCGACATGAGCAGCATTCGCACGAACATGAGAAGGACGTCCACGGTTAGGACGATCTGGCTATCGAGATCGAGCGTTCCTCCTAGGGCATTCCAGATAGCCGATGATAAGATAACAAGTAGAGACATCATGACCGGGTTTGTGACAATGAGAACCATGGTTTGTCTCGTACTGAAGTCGAAGACGCATGCAAGGGAACAAGCAAAGAAGAAAGAAGATGTCATGGAGAATCCCACAATCGCTCCACTGTCATCTCGTCCTCGAGCCAGTAAAAACTTACTCTAAAATCAGATAACTCTTCATTTGTTCTCTTAATTGATTCTCTTAAATGCTCTTAAAAGAGTCACCCTCATCACTCTCTCTATCCCACTCCACCGTCATTAAACGTCCTCTCTTATCCGTTTTTCTTGACTTTTTCTTTTCTATGTCTGCATTAAAATGAGAAATTGAATTCTGCATAAACAGATTTATTCCTCTTCATCATACATGTCTTCTATCCATTTTCTCTTCCAGTGATTTATGAGGAAAAGTGCCATTCATCTTCTCTGTTGTATAGAAGCCTATGCTTCCCAAGTCGTCTTCTCTCAAGGCGGTTTAGGTTCTTCCATTTTTCTTATTGGCTTCATCCATGTGTTTGCATTTGCTAGATATATATCTCTCCATCTTTCTCTTCCCCCGAATGCTCGGAAAGTGTTTGATGAAATGCCTTAATGAAAACTTAGTTTATTGGTAGGTTTGTTTTGAGAATTGCTTTACGAAATTCTGTAGGTTGTAGAGACTTTGATATGTGTATTATCGTTCATTTTCTGGTTTTGTTTTGGTTTGAATTCTTCATGAATAGCCTATTGCACCATATAAACAAGAAAACACTAGCAAACAATAGTATTTCATATATCTTAATCACAAAGTTGGAAAAAAAATTGTAATGTTATATCTGGTTTATTGAAAGACTAACTTGTTTTGGTTCCGATTTTTCAGATATGACAATGGTTTTCCATCACCAATAGGACATGCCATAAATCTTGAATCGTCTGTGATTGAAAAGAGAGGAAAGTCTTCATAACCTTAAACGAATGAATTAACCATTAACTTATAAATAAAAAGTTCTTCCTTGCAAAGCTAAATCAAGCAATAAGTGGATCATTTATGGCTATTGTAAGTTAGCCAAATATGCATGCTCCTATTGTGTATTATTTGGTGTTACCTTTTAGGTTGCTCAACATTTCAGAGTTGAGCAATGGAATAGTTTGGTCCTCATTAGCATCCTACACCTATTAGACACATTACTATGGTTTACGCAAGCTTTTTCTTATGCAGCAATGTGTCTAATAGGTGTAGGATGCTAATGAGGACCAAACTATATAGCAACCAAGATGAAATTGCAGGAAAAGTTGCCATAACTTTCTTGGTTTGGTCTAATGGATATGAACTCACATAATAAGATATGAAAGAATACATAACCAAATAGGTATGTTCATACACATAATATTTGATAATGCTACTCTTAATCCAAGTGATTAAATCGAGGGCATCTAGGTCACTAATGCTAATATTTATATATGTGATTTGAAAAAATAGGTGTTCTCCAACAAGAGATTGTACAAAATGTTCTTAGTTCATTCGATTCCTAAATCACTATACGAAACATTCAGATGAAATAAATTAGTGTATTTTGATTTTAATTTGTATTCAAAATTTTTCATTTTGTAATTTTTCATTTTCATTAGAAGCTAAGTAGAAAGCTTCTCACTTATATGAAAACCAAGTGACAAAATAAAGGGTTACATTGGGAAGACAAGTGATATTGATTTAAGATTATTGTAATATTGATTGTTTTATTGATTGCGAATAAATATCTTCAGAATATTATTTCTTTTTATGTGATATATTGCAGCTTTTAGTATGGAAATTGTCATGTTGATCTCTTTTAAAACTCTTTCACACAATTCTTTCATTATTTTTTCTTTATCAGTTGACATATATATTTCCAATCAAGTTATCATTGAAATTCAATATCCACTCCTCATTTGAATCATCATATTCATTTATCAATCTCTTTTAATGCAATAGTTTACTGGAGACTTCATTGATGTTTTTAAAATCTAACCAAGTAGTAGTTTCTATGACTATATCATTTTAAACACCCCTAATTTATTTCCACTACTATCATATATGGAAGAAATAAAAAAACACATAAGATTATTTAAAGGAAAAATATTCATGTTGACCATTCAATATGTGTGCTTTTTCCATTTTTTACTTATATTACCTACATATATTTCTTTAAACTAACATTTTATGAAATTACTATACAAAATATTCTTTTACCATATTTTAATTATTTTACTCAAAGAATTATATACTACAATGTTTATCATATTTTAATAATTGTATTGCCATTTTTAAAAAATTTGAGATATATAAAATATGTCATGTCTTCGATTTTAGTGTCTTTGATATGATAATCTATCTCTAACAATTTTATTCCAATAATATCATTTAAATTCGATAAAATTCTATGCAACCCGTGTGTTCTCTATGAAGCCACTCAAATAAAAAAAATCTATTTTAATTATTCAAAAAATAATAAATACAAATCATACAATAAATAAAATTTTAATAATTAAAAAATTTTCACATTTCAATTTACAAAAAAATATACATCCTATTATTGATTACAATAGTTTATAAATACAAAAAAGAAGTTAATAATTAGAATTCTTAAACCAAATAAAAAACAAATTTTAATTATTAAAAAAATAATAAATACAATTCTTATAATAAATATAATTTTAATAATTAAATAAATATACTTTAATAATTGCAACTTTCCACTTTGCAATTTACAAAAAAAAACATCTTATAATTGAATATAATAATTTATAATATTCCAACACAATAAAATAATAATAATAATTACATATTGCATTTCAACTACTATATATTTTTTATACCATTTATTTTATTTAACATATTCATTGATTTAGTTTTGTTTTCATGTACTTTTGTATTTGTTTTTAGGCACTTTTGTTTTTTTGGATCTTATTTCATCTTTAAAGGATTGAAAAATAATGATTTTTTATTAAAAACTCTAAATATTATTCTTCCTAACACTATTCTGAATTTATATGTTATAAATTTTTTATATATATCTAATAAATCAATCATTATATTGACCAATGACTTACAATTTTTCATTTTTCTCATTATAAAACTACCACAAAATATATCTCGTGCAACGGACGGGTACTGTCCTAGTAATATATAAATTCTCCTGTGTTTTTTTATTTTTATATTTAACCATTTTATACTTAATATTTTAATAACTCTACCAAACTAATTTATTAGACTCATAAATATCAAGTTTGTAATAAAAGGTGTTGAAAATGTTTATATTTTTAATGAACCAAACTAACATAGTTGTGAAAATTAGGATCTTGTTGGGCGTTTGCAGCCATAGCAGCGGTAGAAAGTTTACTAAAGATCCGAAAAGGAGTGCTTGTAGAATATCTGAACAAAACCTCATAGATTGTGATAAATATAGTGATGGTTGCTATGGAGGTAATGTAGCCGATGCCTTCTCTTACATAATGGATTACAGTGTCGCAACTGAACTCGACTACCCTTATCGAGATTCACAAGGAGCATGCCGCCACGTTGTAACCTCAGTCAAACTTAATGGTTTCAATTACTTGTTAAGTAATCGTGAGGACGTGCTGAAGCAGGCTGTGTCCATACAGCCGATTTCAGTGATAATAAGAACATCATCTATTGCATTCAAGGAATACACGGGCGGTTTGTTTGCTGATTATTGTGGGCCTGTTTTCGATCATGCAGTCACGATTGTGGGGTATGGGATAAATGAATATGGGCAAAAGTATTGGTTAGTGAAGAATTCGTGGGGAGAAGGATGGGGAGAGAAAGGGTACGTGAGGTTGCCTAGAGACGTCCAAGACCCTAAGGGTATGTGTGGCTTGGCAGTCGCCCCTGTTTATCCCATTATGAATTAAGACAAACCGATTTCAATTTGTGACATATGATAACAAGTTTATTTTAGTTTTTCTTGTCTTTTTCGTTGTTAGAATAATTTAATCATAGTTTGTTTATTTCTTATTGATAATCATGATTAGATGTGAAATATTTGTCTTATAAAAAATAGTTCAGTTTAATCATTGATTTATCTCAGCCTATTTTGTTTTGCTCGGCATACACTTTAATAGTTGTTTCATAAAAATCCATCTACAACCCAACAAACAAAATGTGAGGCTATCTATTTACCCTTTAATTAAACAAAAACTGATTATGATATTGAAATATATTCATGGATTTGAAGTCTTTCGGTTATCTTTTTATTTGGTCATTTTTATTTTTATTAATAAAAAACGTAAAATATGAAGTTGTCATCAATTTTTTATCTATATATATAACATGATAATAAGGTATAACATTTATATCCATATAGTAATTATTTTCGTCTCATTGTGACCTAATTTTCAGATGATATAAACTAAAGACATATTATATAATATATATACCCATTGAATAAACGAATCTTAAATTTAAATTATAATAATGTTTTTATTATGTTTCTTATATTACACTGAAATATTTTTTTATTATATTTTATTTTTGTTGAGTTTAAATAAATGATTTTTCGGATAAAATATATTTCTAAATTATTTGTCAGTTTACTGGGAAAGCAAATATTTTTAATGCTCCCAAATATTTTTGCATAGAATAGAATGCCTAATGTAACATCATCATCACATATATGTATATTCTATTTAGCATTAGCCATCTATATATATATATGTATATAAAGGAATTTGAAGCCAAATACATGGGATTGAAATCATATATATAAAACATAGGTTTTTTCCTCTTTTCTGGTGCTGACACGTCAGCATGGGAGAAAAAAACCCCTTCACAGAAACGCAAAAATGTAAAGAAACCAAGTTCATCTCCCCTTCCCTTCCGTTTCATTAAATCAACTCTCTCAAATTCATTGTATCTACAACACTCCTTTGAACCTGTTCCATGTATTGCTGCTCATGGAGAAATCACAGACTTGGCTCTTCTTCGGCGTGATTAGAACAGAAAATCGTTGGCTCAATCGGAGGCGAAGCACGAATCGATGGACGAATCGAGGGTTTGGATCGGGAAGCGGTTGGGTAAGGGGGCTTCTACAATGGAATTCGGGGTTTCTCCTCTTTCTCCTCTTCCTCCGACGAATCGTGTGGCTCTTGCTTTCCCCTTCTCGTGGTAACATATGCCCATCGCTTCTTCTTCCTCTTAAAACATTCACACAATAAATTTCTTTACATTCAACCCTTCCAGTCCCTGAAACAAATTAATTTCTTTCAATTAAAAAAAACGAAGAAGCTGCGGAGACCTGGGAGAAGTGAAGCGCCTGAGAAGCAGCCGAATTCCTTTCGATCACCGTGCTTTGCATCGAACTAAAAAGATGCTGCAACGGGGGAGAAGCGAAGCGCCTGAGAAGCAGACGCACCCCGCGCTTGATTTCGGTAAATCGGCATCTCCGCCGCCGCGCTTGAAGGCAAGTGGAGATGGGATAAACGCGCAACAAAGAAGAAGCGGAGGCGGCCGCAAACCGCATCGCCTGAAAAGCCGACGCAATGATGGAGATGGCGATGATGGTACCCGCACGATTAAAAAATATTATACGTTACATGTATTATTTTTAATTTTAATTTTTTACGATATCGATTTCCAATTGATTTTGGTTTCGATTTGGATTCGATTTTTAAGTAAAAAAATTTATATATAGACCACGTGGAATATATATCCCGGTCATAATATATATTATACTATATGATTCTGCGGGCTCAGCCACCAATCAATAATATTAATAGTTTATGAATATTTATCTGTTATTTATTCTTGTTATAAGGATGGCTATGCCACCATTTTTTTTTATGTCATATTTTATTTTATGTGGATGATGAAACCCCATAATTTATTTAACTTATTATTGTTATACGGATGGCCGAGCCACCAATTTTTTTGTTATATTTTATTTTTGTTAATTATTTTATTTATTTATGTGGAGGATTGAAAAAAATATTTCATCTCATAATTTATTTAAATTATGTTTTTCATTATTTAATTGTTAATTGGTTAAAGAAATCTAAAAATAAATTACCTAAATACAAACGGATCTAACACATGAATTGTTATATAATAATTTATTTAATTTTGTTTTCAAAGTCATAACTTATATTTGTTTATTTTTTCTCTTCAATGATAACAGATCTTCATGTCGAATTTGGTGAACCTCAAAATCACAGCACTAGATGCCTCTGGAAAAAACTATATGACGTGGGCATTTGATGCTAAAATGCATCTTAAAGGCAAAAAACTTATTGCCACGATCGATAAAGATAATAATTCCTCAGAAGAGGAAAAGGCAAAAGCCATGATATTTTTACGTCATCATATTGCCGATGGATTAAAAAATGAGTATCGAACAAAAGAAGATCCCGCAGATTTGTGGGAATCTCTTAAAGATCGATTTGATCACAAAAAATATGTGATACTCCCAAAGGCAAAGAATGATTGGTTGAATCTAAGATTCCAGGATTATAAATCCGTCGATGAATATCATTCTGCAATGTTTGAAATAATCTCCAGGATGGAATTATGTGGAGAAAAAATAAGTGATTATGATAAGCTGGAAAAAAAATTATCGACGTTCCATGCTGATAATGTAATTTTACAACAACAATATCGCGCGAAGGATTTAAAGACCTATCGTGAATTGTTACAGCTTCTCCTCGTTGTAGAACAACAGAACGAGCTATTAATGAAAAATCATCATGCTCGTCCCACTAGTTCTACACCATTTTATGAAACAAATGCGACCTCATCAAATTATAACCACTAGCATGACCGTGGGCGTGGATATATACGTGGTCGTGGTCGAGGCCGTGGACGTGGTCGCGGTCGTGGAAATGGATATGGTAGAGGAAGAGGTCGGAGTAATCCACCAAATAATTACCATCATGGAGAAAATAAAAGGAAAGATTATCGAGTGAATGAAAATGAAAACGTGACTAAAAGGCAAAAAGATACAATATGTCATCGATGTGGTATGAATGGTGCCGAACACCAAGACATTTTTTTGATTTATACCAGAAGTCACTGACAGATAAAGACAAAAATGTTCAAACGAATTTTGTCTCAGATGATCTCTATGATCTCCTGGATAACGACAAGGTTGGGATGCACCTTGACATTGCAGACTTTATGTATCAACCTGATAATGAATATGAGAAAAGAAATGAGATTTCGACATGGATTTCTTTGTTATCATTATCTCGTTTTTAAGACTTACCTTGTTATTTTTGAATGTATTTTTCCTTTCGCTTTTTAGTTTTTAAAAGTTTTATTAGATTATCTTTTGTTGTAATATATTGTTACATTGTTATATATTATGTGCAAAGTTTGATTCATATTTTCAGGTTCATCTATATCTTTATCGGATCAAAGTAATACAAAATATGTCACGATCAAACATCAATGATGGAGACATATGTCTAGCCGATTGTGCTACGACACATACAATATTGAAAGATAAAAAATATTTCTCCAAGTTGAGAATACATGAATCCAGTGTCAATACAATATCTGGAAATGCAAAAATAATTAAGGGATGTGGAAAAGCAAATTTTATAATGTCCGGAGGGACAAAATTTATCATACAAGATGCACTATTCTCTCCACAATCCCAAAGAAATTTATTAAGTTTCAAAGATATTCGCCAAAATGGCTATCATGTCGAGACCATGAATGATGAAAATCGTGAATATCTTTACATCACGAAAATGGTTTCTAAAAAGAAACATATTGTGGAAATTTTACCAGCTTTATCCTCTGGACTATATTTCACAAAGATAAGAATGATGGAAATATATGCCATATTCAACCCACGATATGAAGACATGTTTAAGATTTGGCATGATCGATTGGGTCACCCTGGTTCAATAATGATGCGAAAAATTATTCAAAATTCCAATGGTCATCCATTAAAACATGAGAAGATATTTCAATCTCATGAAATCGCATGTAGTGCTTGTTCTCAAGGAAAATTAATAATAAGACCATCATCTGTCAAAGTTGGACATGAATCACCATCGTTTTTAGAACGATTACATGGGGATATATGTGGACCTATACATCCACCAAGTGGACCATTTCGATACTTTATGGTATTGATCGATGCTTCTAGCAGATGGTCACACGTTTGCTTATTATCAACCCGCAATGTTGCATTTGCGAGGTTTATTGCTCCAATAACAAAATTACGAGCTCAATTCCCCGATCATCCTATTAAGAAGGTGAGGCTTGATAACGCTGGTGAATTCACTTCTCAAGCATTCAATGACTATTGTGCATCGATTGGTATTGAGATTGAACATCCCGTACCACATGTTCATACACAAAATGGTATGGCAGAGTCATTGGTTAAACGTCTCCAACTTATTGCTCGACCATTGCTAATGAAAACGAAACTTCCCGTTTCTGCTTGGGGGCATGCCATTTTACATGCTGCTGCACTAATTCAAATAAGGCCAAGTGCTTATCATAAATATTCTCCATTACAATTATCAAATGGCCAAGAACCAAATATATCTCATCTTCGAATATTTGGTTGTGCTGTATATGTTCCAATTGCTCCACCGAAACGAACAAAAATGGGCCCACAACGCAGATTGGGAATTTATGTTGGATATAATTCACCATCAATCATTAGATATCTTGAACCAGAAACGAGTGATGTATTCACAGCTCGTTTTGCTGATTGTCATTTTAATGAGAATGAATTCCCACCGTTAGGAGGAGGAATAAAACAAGCCTCACGAGAGTTAACATGGAAAACACAATCATTGTTATATCTTGATCCTCCTACAAAACAATGTAATATGGAAGTACAAAAGATAATACATTTGCAAAATATTGCGAATAGACTTCCAGATGGATTCAATGACACAGCTCGGGTTACAAAATCATATATACCAGCTGCAAATGCACCTGCCCGTATAGACATACCAAAAGGGCATACGAATGAAAGAATTTCAAATGAGTCTACAACACGTTTAAAACGCGGACGACCTTCTAAAGATAAAAATCCTCGAAAGAGAAAGAAGTTTGATAATAATGATGATTCTCAAATTATAAAAACAAATGAGGAAGATGATCTTCAAAATGAAAATCATGAAAATAATCATGAACATACAGAGAACAATGAAATTTCCATCAATTATATCTATGACGAAAAGATTATAAGAAGAGATGAAATAAATGACAATGATGTAATATTCTCTTTCTCTGTATCCAAAGAAATTGAAAATGATAGTGAAGATCTAGAACCAATGTCAGTGTTAGAATGTCAGAAGAGACATGATTGGATCAAATGGAAAGAAGCTATGCAAATAGAATTAGACTCATTAAATAAAAGAAAAGTATTTGGACCCATCGTTCAAACTCCAAATAGTGTCAAACCAGTTGGATGCAAATGGGTTTTTGTACGAAAAAGAAATGAAAATAATGAGGTCACGAGATATAAGGCACGACTTGTCGCACAAGGGTTTTCCCAGAGACCCGGAATTGATTATGAAGAAACATATTCCCCTGTTATGGATGCAATCACATTTAGATATTTGATGAGTTGAACAACATCCAACAATTTAGATATGTACCTTATGGATGTGGTTGCGGCATATCTATATGGATCTTTGGATAAGGATATATACTGAAAATCCCTGAAGGATTAAGAATGCCGAAAACATCAAACTCAAAACCTAAAGAAATGTGTGCAATCAAATTGCAACGATCTTTATATGGATTGAAACAATCTGGACGTATGTGGTATAATCGTCTAAGTGAATATCTATTAAAAAGGGGATTTGTGAATAACCCTATTTGTCCTTGAGTTTTTATTCAGAAAACAACAAGTGGTTTTGTGATTATAACTGTTTACGTTGATGATTTGAATATAATTGGGACCTCAAAAGAGATTGAAAATGCTCGTAAGGAGAAGGGATTCTAGGAGAAGGGATTAGCCCATGGCTATCCCGGAACCACTTTGATTTATCTTTGAATGCATACTCCTGTTTTCGTTTATCTATTCTTTATCTGAGTGCTTAATTTACTTGTATTTGCGGTGCCACGTAGATGCATGTGTTAGGAATTAGGAGAGTGACCGAAAGGAGAATTCTAGTCCTAGAAGATCAGGTTTAGAACAACCGAGGTTAGGCCACGAAAGTAGGGTAGCAACGGTTGAGGGTAAAACGGATGAATCACAGATCTTATGGGTTTAGTTCAAGGTGTCAGCCACGAAAGTAGGGGATAACTTGACTAGATCACGTGTCTATGCTTCGAGAGAGGGTAGATATCATATTAGGATTGTCTGTCTTAGATAACTTGACTGAGATTGCATGATAGATAGGTTGATTGTTGGTGGATTATCAACTAATATCAACCCAACAATACTATATGAAGATAATGCCGCTTGCGTTGCTCAAACAAAGGAAGGATATATCAAAAGTGACAGAACAAAGCATATACCTCCAAAATTTTTCACGTATACACAAGAGCTCGATAAGAAGAAAGAGGTTGATGTTCAATACATCCGATCATGCGAAAATGTAACCGATTTATTGACAAAAGCGCTCCCTACTTCAGCATTGAGAAAACACATTCAAAATATCGGGATGCGTCACCTCCGAAGCTTATGATTAAACAAAGGGTTGACAAATCGAGGAGGAGTTTGCATGACTGTACTCTTTTTCCCTCATCATGGTTTTTATCCCAAAGGGTTTTTCCATGATAAGGTTTTTAACGAGACAATCAATAGTCAATAATAGACATTTAAGGAGGAGTATTAAAAATATAAATGTCATTATTTTATTCACTCCTAAGGCGGTTATTTTTCCCTATAAATAGGGATCTCCTTATACAGAAAGATATACACAAAAAAATTATATACTCTCTCATCTCTCCTTCACTCTTTTTCTCTTGAAGTCTCTAGGTTTCTCTTCCCTCTCATGTAAATTTCTTTCCTTCCTTTTATTATTTATACTCTTATATATATATATATATTATATTATATGTAGAGTTACGTGTATATATATATATATGATATTTTATATATATATATATGTGGTTACATATACATATTACAATATATAAGTTACGTATATATATTATACATATATATAATCTTATCTTATATATATTACACATAATATATATATATATATTATACATAAATTAATATTATTAAGTATATAATAATTATTTATATTATAATCATATAATATATATCTTATAGTATGTAATATATATACATATATATATCTCAATTAATAATTAATTTTTAACAAATTCCAATTTATGGAGGTTGCGAAAAATTCAAAAATAGTTAAAGAGTTTTCAAAACATTTTACCTTGTCATTAGTACATAAATAAACCCACCATGTCATGTGAGAATATAAACATATGCAATATTATTTTATTTATAATAATTTGAATATTATATTAAAAATATATATATAATTATTATCCAATATATCTCAATTTATCTATTACTTCACAATAATATATTACCATACTATAAAAATAATGTATAATTTATACAATTATGATCAAATTGATGGATGTGTATAAAATCGTTAAATTAATTAATTTTAAAATAATTTTGAAAATTCGCATATTATTTCAAAAGTATTATATTAGTTCATGTATTATTGTAAAATATTGGATAAATTCAAAAATAGATTTATGAAAAATAATCAATTTATATTTTGTTTATAAGTTTGAAACAAATTCGTTAGTTAATATGAGATTATCTCTTATATGAAATATAATTTACTTAGTTTAGGAGACTTGAAAAAAGATGGAAATATGATATTTTAGTTAAAAAAAACTAAATACTTAATATTTTAAATATATTAAAAATTATCTTATGTATTAGAAGAGTTATATTTTGAAGAATTCAAAACGATAAAAATACAAATGACAAACTGATATGATGAAAAATAGAGAAAATTTATAAGAGATTACTTTAGTGATATTTCCATTGTAATTAACATGTTATCATACATGTTTTGATCATTACATGAGGTGGAAATGAAAAAAAGATATATTAGTTTATTATTTACAATGTATATATTGATATTTAAAAGATGTTTTACTTAAATGATATTTTTGTAATATTTTAAAATATCCAAAATGTATTTAAGTATTTGAACTAGGGGTCTCAAACGAACTAGTTTGGTCTGACTCGAGTTTGAACTAGGCATGTGAGGTAATGGGTGAGTTAGACGCTACTAAAAATGTGATGAAACTAAAATTTTAGGTTTGCGACCCGATTCGTTGGTTTTTAAATGGACTTAGTCCGGCTCATGGTCTAACCTTTCTTATATTTTCTAAAGTTTTTTTTCCTCAAACTGAGGTTCTTCTACCTTTGTTAACTTCATCTCACGATCTTATCATGATCTAGAGTAGAGACACCATGATTGAGACAACCTGATCAAACCTAAAGAATTTTTGAAACACTTTTTCAGCCATCAATCATTTTGTAAATGGGTACTTATGTTAAATAAGGATCCTCCCATAATTTTTGTTTCACAACAAAATTAGACTATAAATCATCCTCAAGGCTCCAATGATGGGCACGATGAAGTTGACGTCAAAGACATGATAAACATGCTCGTCCATTTCAAGATGTATAGATCTACATATGCATCATTGTAATGTTTTTTGTCGATTTTGACGTGAGGCTGAACGAGATTTCGATAACGGTGATCACTTTTGACAACCCCTGAATTACAATCAAAAGGTGAGTATTTGTGCCAATGATTAACCTAAACTGCTTGTTCCTCCACCATTTCTCGAGTCCAATTCCTAACCATTTCACATGGAAGAACGAAATTAAACTCAGTGTTAGAATGATGTAGAGGAGTTAGATAAGGAATTGGACGTCGAGGCTTTAAACGATAATGTACAAATTATATTTATCTAATGGTGAGGGTAAACGGTAATCATATCCATCCTCTTTTTCTTATCAAAGGGTGTAGATATAGTCATGGTATATGCTGGATTTGAATCTTCTTCTCTTGATTTTACTTTGTCTATGGTTTCTAGTTCAGTAAGTCACTTGTGTTAACAGCTGGTAGTACTCAAGGAACATCACATTTGAATCGTCATGTTAAAGATTGTAAATCTAGGCCGAAATCTAAGTCTGGTAATGTGCGAGATATGATTATTGATCATGAGATGAAATTGAGGACAAAAAAGGTTGATCATGCAGTTTGGAGGGAAAAGGTTGCTATGATGATAATTGCACATGAGTTGCCTTTTGCAATTGTCGAGTATAGGTTCTTTAGACATATGCTTCTTGATCTATGCCCTGATGTGAAAATGATATGTAGAAACACGGTGGCAATAGATGTTTTTAAGTTGTATGAGAATGAAAAAGATAAGCTGAAGGCTGCTTTGAGCAAATTTCGTAGAAGAATATGCATCATTACTAATATTTGGACTGCTATTAGTCATGAAGAGTATATGTGTGTGACGGGGCATTATGTTGATGAGGAATGGAAATTGAATAGTAAGATTTTATCGTTTACTATATTGCCTCATTCACATTCGGGAATGGAAATTGCGAAGAAGATAATTTGTTGCTTGAAGGAATGGAACATTGAAAAGAAGATTTTTTCCATCACCGTTGACAATGCTTCATCTAATGATGTCATGGTGAAATTTGTGAGGCGTCAATTTAAACATCAAGAGTTGTTGTTTGTAGATAGAGATCATTTCCACATAAGATGTAGTGCACAAATTCTTAACCTTATTGTGCAGAGGGGACTAAAATTCATAGATGATGCTTTAATGAAGATAAAAGAGAGTGTAAAATATGTTAGAGGATCCGAGGCGAGGACAAAATTGTTTCAGGAATGTGCAGAGCAAGTTTGTATTACAAATGGAGCTTTTTTGTCTATGGATGTAAGCACTCGGTGGAATTCGACTCATACAATGCTCGTAAATGCCCTTAAGTATCAATATGCTTTTAAAAGTCTTGCGATGGTTGATGGGAGCTATAAGCATTGTCCTACAGAAGAAGAATGGGCTAGGGGAGAGAAGATTTGAGACTTTTTGCAGCCATTTGCTGAACTCACCGACTTGATTTCGGGTTCAAAGTATCCGACTTCCAACTTGTACTTCATGAAAATTTGGAAGATCGAAGTCCTTTTAAGAGAGTATCGGGGGAGCTATGATGAACTACTAAGAAGTATGGCAGAGAGCATGCAAGAGAAGTTTGATAAGTATTGGGATACATATAGTTGCATTCTTTCCATGGGAGTTGTGCTTGATCCAAGAATGAAAATCAAAGTGCTGAAGCATTGTTATAACATTCTTGATGAGACGACAAACCAAAAAAAAGTCGATGATGTGAAAAGGGCGATGTTAGCGCTTTTGGAAGAATACAAGAGAAAATTTGGGAAAAGACTTTTAAAAGTTCAACGCCATGAAAAAAGAGCGGAGTCCAAGATAATGGACAAAGTTCATCATTCTTTGAAGTAAGTTTATAACTTACTAAGTTGTATCTTATATTATATGACTATCTCGATTGATTCTTTTTTATTATTGACTTCTTTAGGATGCATACATTTGTGATAGTGATGAGTCTTCGGATGATGGATCGGCATCGGGTTTTCAGAGATACTTGTGTGATCCTAAGATCCGCATGCAAGATGACACCGATATGGATGTGTTGCAGTTCTGGAAGTTTAACACTAAGACATATGGTATTGAGTTAGCGCTTATGGCTTCTGATATCCTAAGTATTCCGATCACCACAGTTGCTTCAGGGTCTTCTTTCAGCGCCGGCTCGCGTGTGCTCAACAAATACAGAAGCTGTCTCTTACCGTCAAATGTTCAAGCCTTAATTTGTGCTCGTTCTTAGTTACTTAGTTACGATGAAGAAGGTTATGTTTATACATTTCAATTCAAATCATCGAAATTATACGATTGCTTATGTTGTTGATTTGGTTTCTTTGATTGACTAATGTGTAGATTATATATTTAGCGGCCCCGATGGATTTTTCGCCGCCACCCCATAATGTGAAGTCTTATAATCTCTCTCTCATGAACAAGGTAACCTCAAAAGTCAAAACTCATGTGTATTATTTACTCATTTAGATCGAAACGTATGTAACAATGAAGAATACAATTGTAGTTTAATGCTAAGGGTATTGATCATGTTTTCTTGTTTTATAGTTATCCCCGAGAGAAGTTCAAATGGTGAAACCGAAAGAGCAAGATATTCAAGTCAAATTTGTTTGTATTTTTGTTTCTTCATTTTATGGACTTGTATGGAATAGTTTTTAATCTTTGTTGATGTGTGTTTTAGACTATTAGATTTCTAATGATTTGTTTCGCGTTTCGGACTTTGTTGACGTAAATTTTTGGATTCGTATGGATTAATTTAGTGTTTTAGACTTGTTTAAAACTCGTTGGACAGGGTTCCGGACCGTATATTCTAGGCCGATCGTATTCGGACCGGGCCGGCACGACCCGTAAAAATTAAGGTTTTTTTCGGGCTCGGGCCGGCCCGGCCCGTATCGCACCCCTAATCTTGGCCACAATTGGTGGGTATCCGTCGAGTTTCTCATATTTTTATTTTTAATGTATAATTTTGTTAAACTCTAGCTCATGTTTTATGATATGTGTGCAATTGCATGTAATTAATGCCCGCGTAGTTGTAGTTTATTGTGATATGTGTGCAATTGCATGTAATTAATGTCCGTGTGGTTGTAGTTTATGTTTAAATCAAATTTTGTCCTTAAAATTTGATAACGTGGGAGATTTTCTTAAAAAAAAATAGAAATATGATATTTGCTGAGATTTGTAAAGATTCACTAAATTATTGTTAATTTTCAACTTTTCTATTTTTGTTTAGTCTTCCTTTTCTAAATTTCTATTTCTTCTTCTAATTAATAGTTTCCTTTTTATTTCCATTTTGAATTAACTAATTTATTTGTGTTCTTTTTTAGATTTTTTCTTTCTATTAATATGTTATGTTTCATTTACATCAATGACAATATTCCAATTTTATTTTTTTATCAAAATGTTAAGTTTAATTTCTATCAATATGATAAATTTTCTTTTGAGCAATCACAAGAATCACAATCTCTATATAATGCATCTTTACATACTTTTTCACAAGCAAAATACTAAATCAATAGTGTTTGTGATATTAGCCATTCTCATGAGTTCCACAATCTATGGAGTAATCTCCGATGGTCATGATTCCCATGAAGAGTCATCAATTACGACAAAATTCGAGCAATGGATGGTTAAATACAATCGTGTTTACGGTAATGAATCCGAAAAACAAATGAGATTCGAAATTTTTAAGAAGACCTTGGAGTTTATTGAGAATTTCAACAAAGAAGGTCACAAATCTTTCACGGTGGGTCTTAACCATTTCGCAGACTTGAGCAAGGAGGAATTTGAAGCCAAATATATGGGATTGAAATTAAGACATAAATAAAGTTCCAATGTCGAGTTCTGTTCAAGCGTCGAATATGCGATATCGAAATTTGAGTGAAGTCGATCCATATTAAAGATCATGGGTTTGTTTGTGTTAATTTAAATTTTACTTCCTAAAAAATAATATATAAATTCTCCCATGTTTTTTTTATTTTTATATTTAACCATTATTATACTTAATATTTTAATAACTATACCAAACTAATTTATTAGACTTATAAATATCAAGTTTGTAGTAAAAGATGTTGAAAATGTTTATATTTTTATGAACTAAGTACGTATGAAAATTAGGTTGTTGGGCGTTCACCGCCATAGCAATGTTAGAAAATTTAACAGAGATACGAAAAAGAGTGGTTTTAGAATTATCCAAACAAAATCTCATAGATTGTAACAGAGCTAACAATGGTTGCCATGAAGGTAGGATATGATATGCCGTCTTTTATATAATGGAGAATGGTGTCACAATTGAATTGAATTACCCTTATCGAGCCTCATAACAAGCATGCTCCCACGTTGTAACCTCGGCCACAATTAATGATTACGATTATAATTTTATCGTGGGAAAACTAATACCTAGATGAATTCTATAAGGATTTTTTTTAAGAAAGAAAAAGGTTTGTTGTTCGTCTAAATTCAAAGATTTATGGAGTGGAATAAAATTCAAAGTTTTTTTTAGTGGATTCCATTATGTATAGATGAGTCCCAAAATGGGGTATATAAAAAATTCTATAATAATATCAAAGTGTAAATATTCGATTTGTAACATATATTTTACAATAAAGATAAATTTTATTTTTTTAGTTGCATTTGTAATTAGAAAAATACAAGTATGCATTAATAATATCTTTAGTTGGATATGTCTGATTGAATAATTTCTTACACAAGGATTTCACCGACTTTTACGTATTACTAAGAATGAAACTTGTACGATACGTGTGATGATAACAATTTGTAAGGATATAGTTGGAATTGATATGTCATAAATAAAGCGGCATATTAAAAATTTATGATTCATATATTTTAATAAAAAGATTAAGTGAAAAAATTATTATTTTGTGCTAAAGCAGTGGAGCGATCGTGGGACGTCCACGGTTAGGACGATCTGGCTATCGAGATCGAGCGTTCCTCCTAGGGCATTCCAGATAGCCGATGATAAGATAACAAGTAGAGACATCATGACCGGGTTTGTGACAATGAGAACAAACCATGGTTTGTCTCGTACTGAAGTCGAAGACGCAGGCAAGGGAACAAGCAAAGAAGATGTCATGGAGAATCCCACGATCGCTCCACTGTCATCTCGTCCTCGAGCAATTAGATGGTGACGTTCTTCATACACAACTTTGTAATGAACTTGATTAAGACTCGGAAGGGGATCGGATCCAATGACTTGCGACCTGATGGTGCCAAAAACTGCATCATCAAGTCCTATGAGGAATTGATGGATCTTATCCTCTTCACGATCGCGAACGAGCTCGGCGTTAAGAATCACCGCGTGCGATGTACCACGACCACATGTACGAATAGGTTGATATGTGTCCAACTCCTCACACAGCTTCTTCAATCTACCAAAGAAAACTTGAACGCTTTGATTTTGCTGTGAGCAACGAGCAAGCTCCGCACGAATCTGATAAACCCGAGCGGTATTCCCACCAGAAAACTGTTCCTGAAGATCCTCCCAAAGCGTCCTCACGTCGTCGACAATCGAGATGTTGGTGCGCAATTGAGATCAATGGTGTTGAACAACTATTCGATCAACATGGAATTGACAAAATTCCAATCTTCACGATCAGGTGAATCCGAAGACGGCGAAGCAATCGTACCGTGAGAAACCCGAGCTTCCTCTTAGTACGGAGAGCATGCCTAATGTGTTTGGCCCATTCTTTGTAGTTAGCATCACCTCAAAGTTGAAGCGATGTGATAACGGTCCCCGGACCCTCGGATGGATGCAAATAATAGGGGGAGAAAACGTAGGAGGAGGCGCGGCGATTCCCGTCATCGCGCAGTAAAGTTGCATTGCGCGGCAAGGCTGCGTTTGCCCGAGATGCAGGCGGCTCATGGGTGGTTCCACTGGTATCCGCATCAGTGGGAGCCATGACTACCGACGACGAAAGAAAACGGGGACGACAAGAACAAAAAAAACAAAAGGCGGCGACGGCATAGAAAAGACAAGGCGGTACACGTTCGACGGCTACAAATAAAAGCTCTGATACCATGCCAAAATAATAATATTCTCTTGTGTTTTATTAGACACATGCCAAAGTATAAATATACATGAGAGAAACCCTAATATGAAATACATAATGACATAATTAACCCTAACATAATTAACCCTAATAAAAACTTCGGTTTAGACATATTAAATATTATCTAACATATTTTAAACCGTTTAAAATGTTTATAGACGATTCATCTATACGATTTAGATTTTAAATAATGATATTGATCTTATAATTGTATTTTATATAAAAATTTATCAAAGATATGATTTTAAATTTTATTTATATTTTTGTCTTTTTATATCAATTATTTTTATGAATCATGATATAATATTATTAATTATTTTGAATAGTTTAAAAAAGAATATGAATGTTTAAAGAATAACAATTTTTATTAATATTTACATTTTTACTTTGTTTATATATTTTAGTTCAGAAATTATATTTTAAAATCAATAATCTGTTTATTCATATTGTTATAAATATACATTTTTTTAGAGTTTTAATATATATATATATATAATATTTATTTACAGAATATCGAAACCATCTAAAATTAATAAGACGTCAATTAGATATTTTCGACGTTATGCATTAAATCATCGTTAGACTAAAGTCTTTTTTTTTTAAATATTGATATATGTATAACAAATTCTCGAATATCTTAAAGAATAATATTCTTCATGTGTTCACGACCTATTTTTTATTCCTATATATATACCTTTTAATTTTTCTTAAAACGGGTAAAATTCGATTCGAGCTCTTACCACTTATCTTTTCTTTATATATATATATATATTTACATTATAGTGTTGTGAAAAATTCTTGGTTCATGTATTCTTTGCTTAGGAAGTGATATGGATAAAACAAAAATTTCATTTTGTATTGAATGTATTAATTATAAGATAATGAATACAAATATAATATATGTGTATGAGATGTCGACTCTAATTTAAATTATGTTTGAGTGAATTGAACTGTGTATTTTTCAGTTTGTTTAAAAATCGAACTGATAAATTGAGTCGAAAACGAATTTAATCCTAGATGAGTTGACGATATATTCGTAAATTGGATATAATATCATATACAAATTACATCTTTTTTTTCTTTAACATTTATTAAATACTATTTAAAAAACAAAATATTATTTATATATTATATTATTATTATTTTATTTCTATCAAATTAATATATTTTTATTAATAAATATTTTTTTTAAAAATATGTTTAGGTAATCAATATTTTATTTGATATAGAATAAATTTATTTTTAATTAATATTTTGATATTTAATATATTTAATTCGAATTAATATTTTTATATTCTATATATTGTATTTGATTTAAACATGAAAAATATATAATATAAATATATTATAATATTTTATATTAAATAGTCTAATTCAGGAGTTAATTTATATGAGACAAATTAAAGACGAAGTGAGATGAGCTGAATTTATTCCGTTTGTTTTGAAACTGAATGAATGGAACCAATTCAAATTTTTAATAATTTGAACCGAGTTGAAAAGAGTCAATCATTTTATAAATCTATATATATTAAAATATATTAAAAATATTTGTTTTAAGAAAATAGAAGTACTTTGATGCGTCAAAAATTACTATTTTTTGGGATTTATATTGAGGCGATTAATTGTAGAAGACGGAACAATAGCGGGGGAAAAATGGGATCCACGTATGAATCCGCGTCTCAATGTTTTCTTCATTTTTTCGTACATTTCCATTTATTTATTAGAGCATTTACCGAATTTTTTGACATGTGTATTTTTTTAATTTGGTAGATAGAGATCCCCATAAAATAATGGAGATTTGATTTCCTCTCCAAATAAAAATAATTATTTACTTTTTAGAATTTTCTCTTAATTTATATTGAAAAAAATACGGTAATACATAATGGAATTATGATGGATACATAAATTTGGCGGTAACTAGAAAAAAAAAAAGAAAAAATATACCAAATGATAAGTTGTTGCCTTTAGCAAAACTAGTGCTGAAGTACAATCGAAATCGCGAGAGAGATTTAGCTTTGCATTTATCTATAAAGTTTATAATTTATAGAATTTAAATTCTATCAAATTAAAAATTTTGAGCTTGAGATATTTTATAAATAATTATACCGTGTGTGATTCATATTAGACCAATTTATTGGAGAATATTTTTGTTTTGATTTTCGTCGTTTAATCATTTGTAATATTTATGTTTTATCTTAAAATTGTTGTTACAGATCTATTTTTACATCGTTTGAGAGGAAAAAACCTCTAAAAAACAAAAGTTTTGCCAATACAATATGCGAACTCCTTATCATCTATCATCTATTGCAAAAGACCATTCGCAATTTCTTTTTTATTCACATCTTAATATCTTATATCATATTTTTGCTTAGGATAATGTCACCACCTCATTATTGTTTTTGTTTCTTTAGTTATTTTATGGTTATTTCATAATGTTTAACAATGCATGTAAACATTTTTGTATTATTTACTATATTTCAAATTTTAATGAAAGAATTTTGTTTGTCCGTAAATGAGTGTTTGTAAATGCAACTTGTCTACAATTACGGACTAAAGATGCAGTTCGCAATCTGTCTTTCGGACTACCAAAGTCGTTCGCAAATTTGACGAAAAATACGACCACATTATAGATTGCAATATCGTCGGCAGAACGTCGTCATATCGTATTTTTTTGGAAAAAAAAATTCTCGGACGAAAGTTAGCATGTTCGTATATTTTCCCCGAAAAAATAAAATTTTGATATTCTGAATTAAAATTATAATTCCATACAACAATATTCATTTTAAATTGTTTTTTATTAACCATAATGTATTATCAACAGGAAGAAAACAACTATGTCAATCGAATCAACTCGTCTTTCGTCCATATTTCAACTGAAAAACATCTCTTTCGTTCATGTTATACGAACAAACCAATCGACCATGCGTTGTCCATCCAGATAACATATCATAAGCTGAAAAATCACTTATGTCCATAGAAGAACACCTCGTAATATAAAATTTTGTCGCCTCGAGACGTCGTACGCTTGAACTCCTTTCTATAATTCTTTTAATTCATCAATCAATTGTTGAAGAAATATATCGAAACTTCTTTTAGAATGATTAGACCCGAAAATCAGTATTGTTAAGAATAAAAACTTTATTTTAATGCACATGTGAGGTGGTAATAACTGACCACAACAAATCATTCCTTCTAGATATTTCAAATGGATTAAAACCATCGGTGCAAAGGTCTAAATAAATATTTTAACTCTTAGCTGCAAAGTCAGCATATACTTTGTTAAAGTTTTTCCACCTCTCACCATCTGAGGGATGACACATTTTTTATCACGAGTTGAATGCTCTACATGTCATCTCATATTGCTTGTGGTCTTCTCTAATTGATAAAATATTGATTTTGTCTGTAATTGGTAAATACCACATACAACGATATAAAACCGTTTTTTCATTCCTTGCAAAAAAATCGGTATTTTGCACAAATCGACAATTACTAAAATTCGATGTTTCTTTCTAAAAAATCATGCAATTGCCTTGACAAACATCAATATTTTCAAAAAATAAACCCAAGGATCTCATCATCTTCTTTGTCTCGTAATATGACTCTATTGTATTGGTATCTTCAGGCAAATAATCTCTTACTAATTGTGATATAGAATCTATACAACTCTTAGAAAAATTATTTTATGTCTTCAAATTTACCAAACGTGTAGATAGAGATAATTGTGAAAGACCCGTTCTACAACCATCATAAAATGGATGTCTAGCACTTTCTAACATATAAAAAAATTTGCATCTTTATTCGGATCTTCTTCACTATTTTCCTCATTTATTTCACCGAATAAATTTTGCACCGTTTTTACATAAGGGTTTATTTCTACAGCTTGAGATGTCTTAAACACATCATGATGTACAATGCATCTGCTAAAATCTTCCACAACATTACTAGGTTGTGGTGCAAAATTCTCTCCATGAATAACTACATGAAATAAATTGGAATGAAACCTTTTAAATAAAGATGATTTCACATGGTTCTCTCGTTGACAAATTTTTCATTTTTGCATTTGATGGAGGGACAAACCAACTTACAGGTTTGTTTATAAACTTTTTGATTTGTCGCCATCATCATAAACTTTGCAACGCCTTCTATGAACTCTTCTAATACACCTTGATTTTCTGGATCAATTCTTCTATACATCCATATTCTAGAAACAAGAATATTGGATCTTGACGATGCAATTGTAATAATAAACAATAAGATGATATGAGGTAGAATATTTGATAATTTTGTATGAGAAATGAATGAAGGTGTGCGTGGTTTATATAAGTAATTTTGTGACCAATTAGGATGAATTACAGACTAAGATTAATATTTTCCAATGGGTTGTCTCTAAACTATTCTTAATTCCGAATAATTTCCCGTCGGTTGTAAACGTCCAAAAAATTTCAGAATTTTTGGACGGATGTTATTTCCGTCCAAGATTTCTAGACGGTTGAACAGATCTGTCCGCAAATTTGCAGATGGACGATAGAGTTGTCCATGATCCGAGACGAGACCTTCTTCCGTTTTGGATCCGTCAATAAATACAAACGGATTCTAGACGACATGTTCGCAAATTCCTACCATCGGTAATCTGTTCCGAAATTTGCGGATGTCGGCGATTGTCAAGAAATACCGATTGAAAATGTCAAATTTCTAGTAGTATATGGTGAAAATTCTAATTATATAAAGTGAAAAAAGATAAATTTATCCGAGATAAATTAATTCAATTGGTGAGTAAAGATACAAAATTTTCATTCGATTTTTTATACGGACCAAATTACTTTTAAAAATAAAAGCGATATTTGATTCTTCAAATTCACAGTTTCATCCCAAAAAAAAATATGTACTTATCTTGACAGATATAATTTTTTAATATGACAGTAAATCCAAAAATCACATCATTTATTTGTTTCTTAATACTCTATGACATTGTTATATTTATGCAAAATAATCATCCACTAGTTGAGATATATAATTCATGCAATTTTTAGAAATATCATTACTAACTTTCAAATTAATTAGATGTGCTGACAAATATAATTGCAAAGTACTCATGCTATCCAACATCTAAAAAAATATTTGTCTCATCATTCAGATCATTTTTAATATTGTTTTGATTGGATTCACCAAATAATTTTATACTGTTTAAATTTAAAATTTCATTTCAATATTTTGATTATCTGAATAACATCATTATGTTCAATACCTTTATTATATTCTTCAACAACATTACTATTATTCGTAGTGCAAAATTTTATCATAAAAAAAAATTATAAACCTCTTAAATAAAAATAATTTTACACAATTATTTTACTCATAAATTTTTCATTCTTTCGTTTGACCCTTCTTACGTCATTTTTCCAGCTTTTAATTATATGTAACACAAAACATATAAAAAAACATCAAAACCATATCGAGTACAACAAAAATGGAAACCTACGTAGATCCACCCAAATGTAACAATAAAAAACTAATCAAATAACTATGCAAAGTTTGCAAACACGAAAAACAGAAATAAGAGAGACATGAACTATATTTAAAGGTTGTCACACTTATTCACTTCTGAAAAATTGAACCGAAATAAATCGCATGATCAATAAAAATATATGAAATTTTATTTGTTACTGTTAGTTTCGGTTATTAACTAAATTCATTTTGTTAACCGAATTATTATTTATTTTTATTAATAAGAACCTAACGTTCGATCATATTTTGTTTTGTATCTAGTTTTCGATCTTTCATCCATTTTCCATACAACAATAATATAATTGAAATTTTAATTTATTATCTTTGTATTTTTATGTCAAATTATTTCATTAATTCATTATATTGATTATGATTTATCTTTTACATGAATTATGGATTATGTTATGGCTCGTTGATTCATTGGTTAAACAATGAGAATGGATTAAATAAAGTTTTTATATCCGATATTAAAGAGTAAAATATTATCTGTTGATAATTAGTGACTATCTGTTGATAATTCGTTTAAAATTTTAACGATGTTGAGTAAATGTCAATAGATTTTCACAAATGATTTTTTATTGATAATTATCAATGAAAAATGATCGGCGAATTCTGTTACAAATATCAATATCTCAAAATTGTTTCATTTTCAATATCCAAAATTAATTTTTTTAAATTTCAACGTACCTTTAAGATTATTCTAACATATTTGACATTTGAAAAAAAATAGTATTTCTTTTTATGAAATAAATAAATTTAGTGAATAATTTATAACTTCATTAGACCCAACCTTGCAATTATTCAAGTTGCATATCTTCAAAGATCCATATAATTCTGGTTTTTTTTATCATGATTTGTTGCGATTATAGACTGTTGGTTTGCTGTATTGCTCGACCTCTCTAGACTTTACTCTTGGTTCAATTAATTTTAATATATTTGTTTTCTATAAGAAAAGAAAGTTCATTGTGGATATAGAAAAGGATACATATCCGACGAAGTAAACGAAAAAATAAAATCAAAAGATTATTGGGGGAAAAAGTTCCCAAGTTTTGGGAACTATTATTTTATTGTCTCAGGTGGTAGAAGAAATATAAGTACCATCGCTTATCGAGAACTCAAAAATAAGAGAAACGAGTGTATAATATTACAAACATATTCATCCTATGTTCTTCTCCCACTAACACTAAATATATATATATATATATATATATTAAATAGCTTTTAGCTCACATAATGCATTCTTTTCTTTGCCTTTTTTCACATTCTTTTAGGAAAGAAATGTAGAATAGTTTTAGTTTAATTTGTGAGTGAATGATAGAACGTCTTTTTATTTTATAAGTTATCTTCTTATCAATCAAAATTTGGATGAGAGATATAATAAACCATATAATAAAACAAATTCGTTCGTTCTTTGGAAATTGAGAGATTCCTCCACTACTATATAACCTTTATATAAAAAGATAGTGGATGGTATGTTACTTAAATTATTTATAGTCTTTAGGATTATCAAAAAGACATTTAGAATATATAAATATAGTAAAAGAGGAAACACTAAGGTACAAGAGCATTGAGGAGAGGATGAAGACTTTTATAGTATATAGAACGAATCAATCGTAAAATTATTCTATAAGATTACTACAAAAAAATTCTCTCTTAAGATATATAGATATTTTTAGGATTTTGTTTCAAATAATATAAAAAAGTTCATTATCATATATATGATCAGGATTTCTAAATCTATAATGGAGTGTGACAGTCCTTTGTTTGTTCCTTGATTATAAGGTCTAAAATACAATACTTTCATGATTTTTTTAAAACTATTTTTTTGTTAATGCATAAATGTTAAACTTAAATAAAGTTATATAATAACTCGGCCTTTCGGGTTCTATATCAAACTAATTTTGGAGAATATACATTAGATTATTAATTGATGGATATGCAACAATATTTTATGTTTTGGTGAAAAATTTAAGAAGAAATCCTACGCAACTAAGCGCAAACCAAATGATCGTGGCTATCAAATCTTTTCCTAATTATCTCTTTTAAAAAAAATTATAATATTTAAGTTATTGGTATAAGAAAATCTACCTCCTTTATTTCGTAGAAATTTGAATATAAGTAGAATATGTATTTTGTTGAAGACTATAAAAATTTTATTTAGGGAGGATTTAAAAAGGAAAATAGGGCATTGTCGTTACAATGTACTACGACATACACTATTAGAATATATATTCTATTTCCCTCCAAACTATATGAATTCTAGCATATTTTCTTTCGAACTATATGAATTCTGAGCTATTCCTCCCAAATTATATAAATTATAGTATATTTCCCCCCAAACTATATAACATCTAGTTTATTCCTCCACGAACTATATTAACCGTTGTGACCTTTGAGACCTTATGTAACCTTATGTAACTCTTGTGACCTTTGTAACCTTTGAGACCTTATGTAATCAATATTTAAACGTTGAAAATGTCTTATTTTGCATCTATTGTTCGTAAG
>CM071868.1:1472397-1492618 GCA_036759665.1 Gynandropsis gynandra
GAGATGTTCATGCAACTCCTGCGACCCTTGCGACCTAACCGACTCACTGACACTGACACCCATTTCAAATCAATAAACCATTTTGTGACTCGAAAGCTTGCAAAACCCTAGAAATCGAACTACTTACACTTATTGACGCCATTGAAGATTGACTCGTGCTCTCTTCGTGCTCTCTTCGCCAGTTTCCTTCTCGCCAACTTCAAATCGTTCGCCAACTTCAAATCGTTCCCTCAAGTTCGAAATCACTTATTTCTTTCTTGTTATCAACTTTTAAATAGGTTTCACGGCGAAAAACTGTTCGGCTTTCTCGTTTTCGACAGTTTTTCACGTCGAAAAACTATCGAACTTCCATTTTTCCACGTTCGAACGTTAAGGGAAAATTTGTCTTTTCTTCAGTTTTTATTTTTCGGATTTAATAATTATTTTGGGGAAGGGTATTTTTGAAGTGATTTAGCCCTATGAGGATATTTCTGATATTCCGCCAGTTTAGCCACTCGTAAGGATGAAGAAAACTTTTAGACGTTTTGTATTACCAAATTAATCCCTTCGTTACCAAGCTTAGCACAACATTTTACATAATCAATTAATTTACGATTTCAATTGTAATATTTAAAACATTAACAATATTCTAATGCATGAAATTTGTATGCAATTTCGATTACAAAGTTTAAAGTAACCAAATTTAGATTCTTATAAATGCCATTTTATTCAAATTTTACAAATTGGCCGATAAACTATAAAAAGAAGCAATTGGATATACAGAAATCTAGCAAGGGTATTGGCATTGGCACAACCCATAAGCACCGACTTTGGTACAAATTCCATGGCCACCAGCGAATTTGTTCGCACAGTTATGGTCGCAACAAGTGGGTCCGCAACGAGCACTACACGGTCCGAGACCCGCATTGCACGTCTTGCCCTTAGGCGCCTGAGGTGGATTCGATGGTCCGCATTGGTAATAACATGTGCACAAGCCTTGTCCTTTGGTGTGGTCACATGAGCCTTGGCTCGATGATCCATGCTTGGACTTGCATTTTGAATCACAATCGTTACCCCCACACGCACCTAACGGGTCTGTGCATGTCTTTGCTTTCACCATTTTCTCAACTGCGAAGAGGTTGTTAGCTATACATATATTTAAAGATTTGATGCAATATATCAATTTTTAAAAATAATAAAAATGAATTATAATAAGAAATTTATTGTAAACACAATAAACAAATTTGGATATAATTTAATCCAAAAATTTGCACAAAAATTTAGAGTGGTCGAATATCATATATAAGAGTTTACGCGAGACAATACAATATAACAAAAAAAATGATATAAATAAATTGTAATAAGATTACCGGTTGCAAACATAACAAGGAAGATAAAAAATGTGAAAAACGAAGATGTCTTTGCCATGTTGGAGATTTTTCAATGTTATTATGTATGAATACAGTCAATGATAGAAATTGTTATATTTAAAATGCTCTTCAAACCTAAATAAAGGCATTTATCTTAAATTTTCTCCATTACTATCTCATTAAGTTCTTGGTATTAAAACTATTTCATATGATTTAAGGGTTTAAAGATTTTTCAAGAAGAAATCTACGACTACTTAATAATAGGTTTTAGGGGATGTCACATTGGATTTGATATCTATAAAAATTAATTAAACGTTCAAATAAATCTGTTATTATTCAATTAAGATGCTTTCAAGCTTTGAATATTTAGGGGATAATGGATTTATTTATAGCAAGCACTCAAATTTGTAGTTTCCATGTAAATGAGTCCAGCCCATATATCCCAATTCGGTCTTAAATGAAAATTGCTATCTCACATATTAAACATTTATATAAATTTAAATAATTTATATCTAAATCACATCTTTTTTTCCTTATAATTTTTATTTACTATTGAAGAATATAGTTCGGAAGAAACAACTTGTTTTGTCCCATTTTCATTTACCTTATTCATTGGACATTGTAAGAAAAATGTATACATAACTTTATTATCAAAATTTAAAATTTTACATTATGGCAATACAGTTTTTATATAATTTCAAAAATTCATTTCTACATATTTATCCTTGTTCCATTTATATTTCTTTAATCTCCCTAATTATCTACCATTAGATATATATAAAAATAAAAAATAAAAATAAAATCTTCTAAACTTTTAAAATCCATTCCGGGGTCGGATTCCATTTCATATGAATTCACAATTAATTGCACAATTGTATGGCTATTGAAACTATACTAATGCTAAGTTGTAACCATACAATTATCACAAATATATATATAGCCATTAAATTGATTGCTACTTTTATAATGTAACATACGATCATTTTATTATGATGATATGAATGTATTGTGACTACAATAATTATTACATTAAATTAAGGGTGGATAAAATATTTGAAGTATTCGTATCCGAATCGTATTCGAATCGAAAATTCAAATATCCGCTGACACAAATACAAATACAATTAGAAATCAGTATTCGACAAATACAAATACAAATAGTAGTCTCAATTGTCCGAACTATTCGTATATGTAAGTACTAAATAGAAATTTTAGTTAATATATAGATACATATATAACAAAATTGATTTTAATGATCAAATCGGAAATAAAAAAACATTACTAATATTATTTAAACACTTATTATATAAATATATAAATAAATATGCAATATATTTATGATTGGATGACTAAAATATCAAATACTTTAATTTACACTTAAGATTGGTTCTAATCCAAATGAGTTGGATAATATTATAGAGACATTACAGTATATAAAAAAACAGAATTCACTAAATATATAATTTTTTGCGAGTTTTATTTTAGTGTATAATCTAATAATTTGTTTTATTATTTTAGGTGAATTGATGATGTTTCGTAGAATTATCGACGAAACTAAATTTAAATGACTGATGTGGAGATGATTGTGAAGGTCTATGCGTCAATATTATAATTTTCTAATTTTTGCATCTTTGTGCGATTTGAATTTTAATTTTAGATTATATTTGATGATTATTGGTTTTCAATTAAATTTCTTATATATATATATATATATTACATTAAAAAATTAGGTTCGTATATGGATATCCGTATATCCGATGGATATCCATATATCCGAAAAAATCCGTATTTACAAATATTCGAATTTACAAATACAAATAATAAATCTTGATATTCGCCAAATACAAATACAAATAGTCGGATATTCGTAAACATTTGTTATTTGCCAAGCCCTACATTAAATCATTTACAACATAATAATTATATAACACCTATATTATAACTAAACTTTGAGAAAAAATAAGGTTAATGTGGCAAGAATGATAAAAGAAGATAAGAACATCTAATTACAATTTTTTTTTTTAAATTGGGTTATTACAATAAAAAAATGTTGATTTGTTTAGCCACTCGAAGACATGGAACACTCGGCCAGAGCAACACACCGTTTGATCAAGCATCTATCCTCGATTGAACCTAGTAGAAGTTTAGCGCGATAGAGCATATTATTCTAGACAGATTTTAGGTTAAAAACTTATGCGACTGTCAACCACTTGGTCATCCCGCTCGATCGAGCATTTTCTAGCATTAGTTTCAGTTATGTTTTGAGCCTTATAAATAAGACAATATATGTAGAACAATTTAGCGAAGTTTTTATATTGAGAGCAATCTTTTGATTTAGTATTGATAAAGCGGTTGAATATTTGGAGTCGATCCAGGAATTCTTTAACTAGTCATAGAAGGGTTTTTAGAACGTTCATCAAATAAAGAACTTTACTAACAATATAATGTTGATCTAGTTTTGTATAATTGTAAGGAATTTTATAATATATTTATTGTTTATTGTAAACACAAATGATATACATGTAAATACATATTTTAATATTTTATAGAAAATTTCAAAATTAGAATCTTAATTTGATCTTTTTTTCACAAGTTAAACAACAAAAACACCCACTAAATGGGAAGGTTCAATGATCTTCTTCGCTATTCTTCGTTGCTTTGGCACCACGACAACCAGAACAACAACTCCCCTAGTTTGTCTTGTTCAACAAGCCAACTTCAAGATCCTTAGTTTCATCGAAGAAGCTCGATAACATCCATCAATGGCTTCACGATCCCAAAAGTTTAAAAAATATATTTTTTCTCTATTTTTTCTTCTTCTTCTTCTTTGGATGGGATGATATTCTTAATAATAACTAAAAAATCTTAATAATAACAATATTAATATTAATAATAGATACGGATTATACACAAAAGATATACAGAACTCAACGAGGCAATGAGAGAATTTCCTGAGTAATAATAATACAAAGAAGAAAAGAGAGATTCTAAATAAAGGAATAAAAAAAATGAAGCAAAAAAAAAGTCATAGAAATCATCTGTGGTAAGTGTCCCAATCGAAGTTAGGTTGGGAATAAACCTCGTAATCAATGGGACCACCGACGATGTTTTCCACTGTCTGAAACCCTCTGAGCAAAGCCGCCGGCTGAAACCTGTCGGAATCAGACGGCAAAAGCTTATACATTACCAATACTCCCAATGTGAAAATGGCTTGAAGCTTAGTGGAATCTCCTTTCACTGAGAAGAACAACAACATTGATATCAGAAATAAGTCTACACAGAATCTCATTATGCATAACACTGTATCCATTAGCTTTCCTTCATTGCCTGCAGGAAAACCCCTAACTCTGTACACAAACAAGAAGTTATATTTGTCTACAATGTATCTATATCCGAAGTAGATAGCGCCCACGGGGACTACAAGTGGAGCAAACGATGAGTATATCATCGTTAAGGCGAAGATAGTGAGGTTAAATGCGTAATATTGCGCAAAGTCGAATTTTTGTTTAGGGATTGGTGAGGTTCGACTGATAGGGTATTCTGCTAGGTCGTGACCAAGAGGTTCAATGTCGTTGAATCTGGGTGACTCGAACATGTTTTCAGACATAAGCGGTGTCTGAAGACTGCTTGTGGTTTGATTTTCCAAAGGGTAGTCTTCGATTTGTTCGGGAACCAATTGGAGCATGTCGTTCTTTCTGAATTTCTGGATCTTGTTCTTAATCCATGGGATTGGTGCCAATAGATCAAAGGAGATCCCCAAGAAAGTGCTTGTGATGAGGAATGCTAAAGCGGAAAGGCATGATCTTGATAAGAAGGACGGGCTCATGTATTCTTCGATCCTCTTACAATCCTCGCCATCTAAATAGCAACGTCCCATTTTTAAAAGGGCACTCTCGAGGGATGACTCGACAAGAGCCTTTAGTACAATGAGATTCACGAGGAAGAAGCAAACCATCTTCAAAAGAGCCGCTCTTTGTTCCCCAGACACTGTCAAATGTCGTTCAAACTTTGAAAAATACGAGAGTACTGACGGAACAATGATGTACATGCTAATGAATATGATGACATTAGGCAAGAATTGGAAAATCAATGACCCGAGCCACCCTGAAGCTTGAACCCAAGAGAACCACGACTGAGCATTATCCACAGCTTCGGCATTGATGATCCGTCCAGCACTTATAAAGGCACTGATCAAAGCAAGAGGAGAACTGAAAAACACAAGCATCAGAAGTAGAATCGAGTTAACAATGATCCTTCGCATTCTACAAGAGAATTTCGTTAATCCCAAATGATTCCAATATATATCAGTTGCCAAAGGTGCTCTTTCAACTTTCCACTGATTCCTCTGCAATCGTAGCTCGGTTACAGAGAAGAACTTTCCAAACCGTTTAGATTTCTCGCTTCGAAAATCTTGAACAGCCTTATTCGCTGTGTACACATCCTTAAACACAACAAAAGCAACCCCAGCACCTTGTGCTCGTCCTTCTTTATAAGCTGCCAATTGAGTCTCCAATTCGGCTCTCAATTCTTGAAGCTTTCTTAGCTTCTCTTCATCTGTAAACCCTAATCTCTCTGTAATCTGAGACCACAAAACCTTCACTTTCATCCAAAAATTGTATGCCCAATTGAGTAATCCTCCATGTTCAACATTGGCAAACTCCTCAGGCAAAAGCCTTGAATCCATCTTAGCAACCAGCCAAGTAATATCATCTCGAACACGAACCAATTCCGTGGAAAGATCATCTAATGCACATAAATCCATAGGAATTATGATCTTGTAAACTTTACCAGGATACTTCTCTCGAAAATACTCTTCAAACATGGCTCTATCAGATCCTAAACTTTTAGGCAAACCCTGAATCATAATAGTAAATAAAGCAGTAGAACTCGTGTTTGGGTCACTGAGATTACCATTCCCATCTCTAAATCTTGTAAACTTAAGCCTTCCTTCAATGGCAGAAATCCCAAAATGTGATATCAGAACGACAATGACAACAAACACAAAATGAACCCAAAGCAGACCTGAAGCTTTCTTAATGTGCGTAATCATTGTTTTGGAGAATTCATCATTCAGTATAGCAGTACCGGCATATAGATTCAACGGAAGCATAACGGAGACTGCTAAAATCGCGACGGAGAAAAGGAGTACGAAGCTACCACCTTCGATGAGGAGGAACTGGGCTGCGTCGGCACCACAGTGACGAGCGATTTCACGGCACGTGGCTTTCCAGACGGCGAGAAGCTTGGAGAAGATAGCGGACGGACCAGGCATACGACGGTGGTCGCTACGAAGCTTAACAAAGAAGAAGATGAAGACGCAACACAAGAGGCCAATCACCGAGATGTTAAGCAGGTACTGTATGTTCCCATACCAAGCATCGGGAATTTCCGGCGAGTCTCCTCCGCCGGATGAAGGAGGGGGAGAGAGAGACCCATTCGTGGCCATCGGCGACATCGCGGTGTGCAAAAAAGCGAGATGCATCGCGATTTCTCGCCGATTGAAGAAAACCCAATTCGTCAATCTTCCTTAAAATTCACGGGATTCAGATTCCTTTGAGGGAAATTTGGGAATTAGGGTGAGATTTCAAAGGAAGTTTGAAGGAGATGCTTCAATGCTGGATCATGAATTAAAAACCTCTTTTTTTTTTCCAACGAAGAAAATAAGTGTAGTAAATCTTGACCTACTGATGACGTGGAATAATTTAGATTATACATTCAAAGATAAATGTAATAAATTCTTCCTTAATTTTCCAAGAAATCTATCTATATATTGCAGATTTTAAATAAAAATGGAAATTGTATATTTAAAATTCTCAATTCATCCATTGGTTATAAATTTTTTAAATGTGATAACGAGAAAAAATGGAGGGCTTCATATTGAATTTGTTAACCAAATCGATTTTAAATATATTAATGAAATCATAAATTAATCTAATTAGAAGTTAAAAATTTAAAAAAATCAAATCGAAATTAAAAGATAACCGAAAAAAGCTTGAAAATAAAAATTATAATATATCCATATATTCTCTTATATCATAAGTTAAATATTAATTTTTTTAATTTATTATCATTATTTAAAATAAAAAGCCAATTTCCTCAGCCATCATTATTTACTTCAATTCTCCCTAAATTATTTGACACCACCAATTTCTCTTTCATCTTAAAAAATCCATCCGATTTCTTTTTAACTATATCAATTCAGTCAATTCCCCACTCCGTTATATAAACAGTATATTGGTGTTAACCGACCCGGTTTTGACTCGATTTTGACCCGAATCAAATACCCAATTTTGACTCGTATTAACCGATTTTTAACCCGATTTCGACAATTTTTTAATCCAATTTCACTCAATTTTAACCCGATTTTACCCAATTTCAATCCAATTTCACTCAAATTAACCCGATTTCATCAAATTTAATCCGATTTCCACCCAAATTTAACCCGGTTTTTATCTAATTTTAACCCAATTTCACCCAAATTAACCCGATTATCGCCCAATTTAACCGATTTACTCACTTTTAACCCGATTTACTCTTTTTTAATCGATTTAACTCGATTTTTTATTTACCTCAGTTTCATCCAAAGTAATATAATTCCAACCCGATTTCACCCAATTTAATATAATTTCAACCCGATTTCACCTAAATTTTACTAGTTTTCACCGAATTTCAATCCGATTTAACCGATTTACTCACTTTTAACCAAATTTACTCACTTTAAACTTGATTAAACCGATTTACTCAATTTTAACCCGATTTACTCTTTTTTAATCAATTTAACTCGATTTTCGATTTACCTCAATTTCATCCAAAGTAATATAATTTCAACCCGATTTCACCAAATTTAATATAATTCCAACCCGATTTCACCCAAATTTTACTAGTTTTCACCGAATTTCAATCCGTTTAACCGATTTACTTACTTTTAACCCGATTTACTCACTTTAAATTTGATTAAACCGATTTACTCAATTTTAACCCGATTTACTTTTTTTTTATCGATTTAACTCGATTTTCGATTTACCTCAATTTCATCCAAAGTAATATAATTACAACCCGATTTCACCCAATTTAATATAATCCAACCCGATTTCACTCAAATTTTACTAGTTTTCACCGCATTTCAACCTGATTTAACCGATTTACTCACTTTTAACCCGATTTATTCACTTTAAACTCGATTAAACCGATTTAACCCGATTTTCGATTTAAACTCGGTTACTTTGGATGAAATTGAGGTAAATCGAAAATCGGGATAAATCGGTTTAATCAAGTTTAAAGTGAATAAATTGGGTTAAAAGTGAGTAAATCGGTTAAATCGGGTAGAAATTCGGTGAAAACTAGTAAAATTTGGGTGAAATCGGGTTGGAATTATATTAAATTGGGTGAAATCGGGTTAGAATTATCACTTTGGATGAAATTGAGGTAAATCAAAAATCGAGTTAAATCGATTAAAAAAGAGTAAATCGGGTTAAATGTGAGTAAATCGGTTAAATTGGGTGATAATCGGGTTAATTTGAGTGAAATTGGGTTAAAATTAGATAAAATCGGGTTAAACTTGGGTGGAAATCGGATTAAATTTGATGAAATCGGATTAATTTGGGTGAAATTGGGTAAAATCGGGTTAAAATTGAGTGAAATTGGGTTTAAAAATTGTCAAAATTGGGTTAAAATCGGTTATAATACGGGTCAAAATTGGGTATGTGATTTGGATCAAAATCGGGTCAAAATCGGGTCGGTTAACATCAATATACTGTTTATATAACGGAGGAGAGAATTGGCAGAATTGATATAATTGAATGGAGAATCAGATGGATTTTGTAAGATGAGTAGTTAATTGAATGGGTCAGATAATTCAGAGAAAAATGGAGTAAAGCATGATACTCGAGGCGAATTGGCTTTTTTTTTCCAAATAAAAATTAGGCTGATAGGTTTTTAAAAATAACTATAAGACCGAAATGGAATGCATGAGCTTGGATTTGCCATGAGCGTGTAAGACCGAAATGGGCCGAAGGCAAATATTAAATAATTGGGCCATATTAAATATTATTAATGGGCCTTGAGATGGTATTTCTGTGATTATTTAACACAAGGAGGGGTAGTATTGGATAACACAGTCACCGAGGCATCAAATCATATCTTTAATTGTAGGCTCCAGATCTCTAACTTTAACTTTACAGGACGGGCCTCTTTTTTTTATGCTTTTACGAGAAAAAAAAGTGTTTGAATGGAATTTTTCATTGGAGAACAGTGAATTACGATAATGCCCATGTCCTTGTGTTTTAATACTTCTCGTATCCCGATCAGACAGTCGTTCTGCCACCTACATTACTAAATCATAAATAAATAACAAAATAAATGGACTACTCTATCCTTGTTCGTGGGTCCCACTCTGCCACCATGTGTTATTTCTCTCTCTATATTTTCTGGTGATCCAACGGCTATACATATATATGTGTCAGTGCAATTTTGTATAAATTTTTTAAAAAAAATATTTGAGTTTTTGGTCAAAACAATGTCCTATTTTATTGATAAAATTGAATTTTGTTAGTTAATATTAAAACATATTTTAATTAACATAATTATTATTTTAATCTTTTCTTTCTTTCTTTTCATTTATAATTTTTTCTTGTATTTCTTATATTTTTATTTTTGTATCTTTATTTTCTTATACATTTTCTTGTATTTTCGAGAGATATGTCTCTTGTATAAATAGATATAATTCTCAATTGAGAAAGGTAATTCATTTTTTCATCAATACACAAAATATACAAATTTCCTTTTCAATATCAATTTTTTTCCTTTTTCAATATTTTTTTCCTTTCTTTTGAAATGGTATCAGAGCATTTTTTTAATATCAGTAATATTGAGGCGTTTTTTTTTCCTTCCCTAACCATCCTTCCGCTTCCTTTCTTTAATCTTCTCGTCTTCCCTCACCATCGCCGATTTTGCCTAACACCATCGTCGATTTCTCTTGCCTAACACCATCGTCGATTTCGTCTTGTTTTTTTTGCGGTCCATTCCGACACCTTATCGCCGGCATCTAGAACTCGTCGATTCCGGCACCTTATTGCCGATTTCGTCGCCAGATAAAAGCAATTTCGGTGAGGTTTTCTGGGCAATTTTGGGTGAATCTTTCGGTGAAGTTTCTGGGAAATTTTCGGTGAATTTCCGTCGCAAATCTACGGTGAGGTTTTCTGGGCAATTTTGGGTACTGCTCGTTTGGGTTAATTTCCAGTTTCGGTTACGGCTTGTTATTTCTAATTCTTGACGATTATAATTGCGGCACAATTATGCATTTGATTCTATAATAGTTTGTGATGTGTGTTAAGCTCAAGTAATAAAACCTAGACTAACGCTTCCGCAAGAATACGGATCATGTAGTAACTAGGGTCGAACACAAGGAATTGATGCGACTTATAAGCTATTAAACTAATGGAATAGACGTGTAAGGTGACTAAAGATGGAATTGTTATTGAACTAAACTAAACTAAATCGATGAGATAAACTTATAGGTAAGCACCATGGGTATCGAGAGTTTGCATAACGATGTAACGAAGTTCTAAAAGGATAATTGGTCTAAGGTACTATCATGAGTTCAGGGAATTCAAGCTCTCCTATAGGAACTGACTGGCGTAGACTTGTCCACTATCTAGCATGCATATACCAATGTATCCATTGCGCATCTTACATGCATAGACGCATTACGACCGCTATCCTAATCCCTAGATTCAATCGATTGACCTGGCGTAGATTCTAAACCGATTAAACCCTAAATCATGGCTAAGTTCCAAAGTCTAATGCCCTGGCGTTGGTTTATTAAACTCCTAACATCATTCATTCGAGTGGCGTACAAGTAATGAAAGCATTAAGATCAACCATGAAATATGAAAACATGATAAAATACCAATTTCATTCATAACGAGTGGCGTACAAGTATGAAAGCATTAAGATCCACCATTCATTAAGCACAAGACTTCGTTACATCATGGCAATACTCTCTAACCCATGGCAAAGGGTCTACTCAGACATGAATACAGCAAAGGAAACACAAGAGAATTCTAAGTTCGACATAGATAGAGAAAGAGATGACTCCCTATTCATAAACCGATGTCTTCGATAGATCCTCCTTGCTCCCGATCCGTTGTTCCGTCTTTTCTTCCTTCTTAAATCTGCCTTAATGTCTCTGAATGTTCTCTGATCCAATCTGGTTCGAAAACTCCTTTTTCAGAATTGATTTCCCCTTAATTTGGTCGTTCCAAAATTTAGGAATTAGTTGAGAGAAACAAGGACCCGAGCGGGCATGTCCTCTACCCGCTCGTGCAGGCCACTTGCCCGACCGTGTGCCCTCCTTTCAGCCCGAGCGGGCACCATGCCCGATCGTGTGATTCTTGAGCACGAGTCGTGCAAACCTTCGGCGATTTCTTAGCATCAATTAGCCCGAACGGGCACTCCAATTCCACCCGAGCGGGCACTCCATCTTGGTCGTGTTCCTTGAGTGCCCGAGTCGTGCAAAACTACGGGGGTAATTGGCAGCCATTAGCCCGATCGTGTACACTTCCAATGCCCGAGCGGGCATGTCTTGAAATGTTGTTTCCGCTCCCTTCGCTCGGTGTTTGAGTGTTCACTTTCAGTCCATGGCCTTGCACAAGTCGAACCTTGTTACTCAACTACGTTTTCGGGGTTAGATTGCCATAATCACTCGTGTTTCTCCTCATGTCTTCGTTTCCTATGCAAAACACGAAATGTAGATAAAGTCTTCGAATAAACTCGACAAATGAATGAAATCTAAGTAATCTATTAAAAATTAGACCTAAGAATGATATAAAAACTACAACGGATTACATGTTATCAAAGTTTGTATAATCTTGTGTTTCGATAGTATTTTTTACTAACAATTGCAAAAAGTTTCAGCATCTGTGTCAATTAATTTTGTACATGGCTTCGACAGTAAGTGCAGAATTAACGTCGTCACAGGTAAGTAATCCTTACCGAAATCCATTATTCTTGCATACTAACGATACAAATCTAGTTAATCTTGTTTCGGATAAACTTACTGGTGAATTGAACTACAATACATGGAAATGATCTATGATGATGGCCTTAAATGGTCGAAATAAATTGGGCTTCGTCAATGGTAAGGTCTCCAAACCCGTTTCTTCACATTCAGATTTTGAATCTTGGTCCCGTTGCAATGATATAATTTTGTCATGGATTCTTAATTCGGTTTCAAAAGAAATTGCTGATAGTATTGTACATATGCCATCGGCTTCAGCCGCTTGGGAAAATTTATCGGAACGTTTTAGTCAAACGAATATGCCACAGATATTTGGAATTGAACAAGATCTTCAAAATTTAAAACAAGGTTCTTTGGATCTTAACTCTTACTATACAAAACTCATTACTTTATGGCAAGAATTGCGTAGTCTAGAAGATTTTCCAACATGTAATTGTTCAAATTGTGAGTGTAATCTTGTTGAAAAATTGACACAAAAAGATGATAGAAAATACCTTCTTAAATTCTTGATGGGATTAAATGATTGTTTTGCCTTAGTTAGACGTCAAATTTTGCTTATGGATCCTCTTCCTAGTCTATCTAAAGCTTTTAACTTGATTGTGCAGGATAAACAACAAAGACAAATTTACTCCGTTCCTGATGCAGTAACGTTTCAAGTTACATCTTCTCAACCTAAACAATCTTACTTTACACAACCACATCCCACTTTTAGACCTCGAGGATATAATCACTCTTTTAATAATCCAAGACCTAAACCAATATGTTCTCATTGTGGTATTTCTGGCCATATTGTCACAAAATGTTATAAATTTCATGGATATCCACCTGGTTTTAAGACATCTCCTCCTTTTACATCTAGCCTTAATATCCCTCGACCTAAAACTCAAAACTATAACTCTACGTATCCTCGAATTAATTCTGCGATTTCTGATATTAATCATTCTAACAATTCTTTTCCAGTGCAGAATTCATCTTTCACTAACCATGGAGGTATGCCATCTTTTCGACCGACAGAAGGATTATTAACTCAACAACAACTTCAACAAGTTGTCCAACATTTACATGCTTTGCCTAACACTTCTAGTATTCAATCAAATTCTACATCCGTTCCTACCAACCATAACAATATCGGTAAAAATTTTATCTCCGATTCTTCATGGATTATAGATACTGGTGCTAGTTCGCATGTTTGTAACAATCTATATCTTTTTTCTGATGTTTCTATTGCAAAGAACATAACTGTTAATTTACCAAATGGTTTGGATATATTAGTTTCTCATATAGGAACGGTTATTTTAAATGAAGATATCACATTAACAAAATTATTTGTTCAATAGATTTTTATAAACAAAATTTATATGATTTATGGTTTCTTATATCGTTTTTCTAATTTAGATTTGATTAATATTAATAATTTTTAAGATGAGGACTCAAAATATAATTCGTTATACAATAAATTGTATTCAACCTTTTAGAAATATTATCTCAAAATTTAATAAAAAAATAAATCTAAATATGAAAATGCATTATTATATACAAGGTTTTTTTAGGGGTCAATAGTTCAATAAGATATGGTTAAGAAATTATTTTTTTCTCAAAAGTAGTGCACTTGAAAACAAATTAAGGGGCAATAAAAAAACAAAGATTTCATGTCGTAACGCGATTTTAAAAAAGAAGAAACAAACAAAAAAACACACGAGAGTAGTGATAGTGGCAATTTCGAAATAAAAGGGACATCCAAGGATAATTATAAAGAGAAAGTTGTCTTCCCATAGCCATATATTCTTAGCTTTAATTAGTTACCTCTCCAACATCCATACTTTTATTTTCTTTTTGTATTTTTTTTATGTTTTTTTCCCTTCGTCTTCTTCTTATCTTCTCTGTAGATTTTTGACCGTTGCTTTCCTCAACGTCTCTCTCTCTCTCTCTCTCTCTCTCTCTCTCTCTCTCCGTATCTACAGTGATCATCACGCTCCAGCTTCTTTTGGGAACTCAAAGGTGTTTGTCTTCTGTCTCTCTGTTTTTTTTTTTGTCTGAATCTTTCTGGGTTTTGGTCTGAAGATTTCATGAGAGAAATTGAACTTTGTCCGAAGGAAATTCTTGATGAAAAAAAAGAAAAAAAACCATTTTTTTCTTTTTGGGTCCTATTATTTCTTAGCAAGTTCATAGATTTTCACATGCAGTAATCAAATCGACATACTCTGTTTTCGAGCTTTGGTTTTCATTAAAACATACATAAAAAAACAGTTTTTTTCAGAGTTTTTCAGATTTTACTGACCCATTATTACATTTGTAATCTGATTCATCATCTCCAGACAGAACTAGTAAGAGGTAAAGAGAAATGGGATGTTCACAATCAAAGTTAGACGATGAAGAAGCTGTTCAGATCTGTAAAGACCGTAAAAGATTCATCAGACAAGCAGTGGAACAAAGGATTAAATTTGCTTCAGCTCATATTGCTTATATCCAATCATTGAAACGAATTTCAGATGCACTTCGTGAGTATATCGAAGGAGATGATGATCCTCATGAATTCTCATTAGATTCTTTTATCACTCCTGTTAAGAAATCAATCCCTCATGATTTCATCACCATAACTCCTCCAAAATTGATTCAAGCAAAGCCAGGATCGAGAATGAAGGTTAATTACTTAATGGCAAGTGGAAGCCGAGCCGTTTCAATCGAAGAGCGGCCGCCGAGGTCACCAGAGACGTCTCGGGTCGCGGCTTATATGGATGGTTATTTCGGGATGAACATGAACATGAACATGAACATGAACTCTTCTTCCATATTTTGGAATCCAATGAATTCTCCTGAGAACAGACCAAACAATCACAATCTCCCGCCCCCATCGCCACAGAATTCGCAATGGGATTTCTTCTGGAACCCTTTTTCGTCGTTGGATTATTACGGATACAATTATGACCGGAGCGGCATTGATCATCAGTCGAGTGTGGACGATGAGATCAAAGGGCTGAGACGGGTTCGAGAGGAAGAAGGGATTCCTGAGTTAGAAGAAGATGAGCCTGATGAACCAGAGAAGAGATTTACGAATCATCATAACATGAAATCAAAAGAAGAAAGAGATAAAATCGATGTAGATTGTTGCACTGAAGAAGTTACAGTCGAAGATGTCGATGATGATGACGACGATGATGAGGAATTTACAGATAGTGGATATGAAACCGGGAATGATAATGATAACGATAACGACGGAAACTGCATTGGAACGCAAGAACGGCGAAGCGTTGAGGTCTCTAGAGTAGAAACTACAGGGCAGATTGTCGGAGGTGATGGAGACGTTGCGAAATCAGAAACACCAGGGTACACGGTTTACGTAAATCGTAGGCCAACGAACATGGCAGAAGTAATTAAAGATCTCGAAGATCAATTCGTAACCGTTTGTAATGCTGCCAAAGATGTTTCGGGATTATTAGAAGCTAGTAAAGCTCAATACTCTTCATCCACGGGTGAACTCAGCGGTATAGCGATAATCGAATCTTCGTTCTTTATCAATTCTATATGAATCCTTGAATGTTGAAGAGATTTCTGTCTATTGCAGCCATTAAAATGCTGAATCCTGTAGCTCTGTTCCGTTCTGGCTCATCGAGATCTTCCTCGTCCAGATTCTTGATGAGTTCGTCCTCTGGTTCGAAGGAGAGCGGCCACGAAAGCACCAGCGATCATTCGGATGAATCGTGTATGCTCTCAGGTAGCCATCAATCGACGTTGGAGCGATTATTCGCTTGGGAGAAAAAACTCTACGATGAAGTCAGGGTAAATCTATGATCACACAGCTCCTCTCGGTTATTCTCGTAACATTGATTTACTCTCTGTTTTACTGTCTTATGGTCTTACGGGTGTTTCAACAGTCAGGAGAGCGGGTACGGATCGCATATGAGAAGAAATGTATGCTGTTGAGGAACCAGGACGTAAAAGGAGACGATCCTTCTTCAGTTGATAAAACGAGGGCTGCGGTTCGAGATCTGCACACACAGATCAAGATCTCGATACATTCTATCGAGGCCATCTCTAAACGGATCGAAGCCCTACGTGACCAAGAACTGTTACCTCAGCTTCTCGAGCTGGTACACGGGTATGTCAAAATCTTCCGTCTTTCGTCCTGGCCCACGTTTTCTTCGTGACAACACGGTAAGATTGTTGATAATGCTTCGTACAGATTAAACCGGATGTGGAAAGTCATGGCGGACTGTCATCAGATACAGAAACGAACATTGGACGACGCCAAGCTTTTATTAGCAGGCACGCCTTCTAAGCATCACAAGAAGAGAAATGCTGCTTCATTACCCGAGACCAACGGTCACAAATTAGCTCGGTCCGCGTTAAACCTTGAAGCTCAGCTTCGAAACTGGAGAGCCTGTTTCGAAGCTTGGATCACATCTCAAAGATCTTACGTCCAGGCTTTAGCCGGATGGCTCCTCAGATGTTTTCGATGTGACCCGAACCCCGAAAAAGTTAGACTATCGACTTGTCCTCATCCATTATACGGGATTTGCATCCAGTGGTCAAGGTTACTCAATGGCTTGAACGAGAAGCCTGTGCTCGATGGTTTGGATTTCTTCGCAGCCGGGATGGGTTCGCTCTATGCTCAACAGCTTAAGGAAGATCAAAACCGGAGCGGGTCAAGGAGATATGGATCCGGGTCAGAAAGTATGGAGCTTGTAGAGGTTGATAAAGTGGATGAGGTTATGACCGCCGAGAAACTGGCTGAGGTGGCCGTTAGGGTTCTCTGTGCTGGTATGTCAGTTGCAGTGAGTTCACTCACTGAGTTCGCCATTGGCTCAGCTGAGGAATACTCAAAACTCGTGAGTCAACCAGAGGATGGTAAGTTGGCTCACCGTTCTGAACAAAATGAGATGTAAATCTCTCTTCCTATTTATTTTATTTATTAATTTAGGGTTAGGGTTTAGGGTTAGGGTTTAGGGTTAGTTCTGTTCAGCATATTTTGCTATCAGAAGATAGTTCAGATTGATGTATATGTATTACCAGTGGGTTGTACCAGAAGTTCTTCAGTTTTGGTATTTGGTATATGGGACTTTGGTACAATGACCGGTCTCCAAATTGAACCATAAACCGGCATAAACCGGGACCAAACCGGTACAATGTGAAGAATCAAATCAAAACGATATCTTCAAAATGAAAATTCAATTGGAAAAGTCAAATTTGTATCAAGACTTATCTCCTCCTCCCTAAGCTAAAACAGCTCAAGAAAAAAGCAACAAAATTGCAAATCTTTGTTTCTCTTCTTCCTTATTTAATCGAAAAAGATAAAGAAAAAGGAACATTACCAGTCTCATTAATGGCCATCTTTGATTTAATCGTCATCTTCATACTCAATTTCATCAGAACTGACTTCTCCCATCACAGACAAGTAAAGAACAATGGCGATAAACTGTGCAGCGAGAAAGAATCTCGCCCTTTTCTTGAATTTTTTCTCCTCTTCCGTCTTTTCCCTCTTTGGTTTGCTCTTCGGCTTTGAACCTGATCACGCGTTAACGCACTCAAATCATAATAAACTCGAGGAATGAATGAACGAACGAATGAACGTAAGTGTAATGTATGTATCTTACTCTTTCTTGAAAATGAAGAAGCGAATGAGTGAAGTGAAGAAGGAGATGATGAAGAAGCCTCGAGGAATTCTGACTTAAGATTCTCAGCATATCTCACGAGATTACTATGTTCCATAAGTTTGCTCCGAAGCACAGAAGATTCCTAAGATTTACGAGATTATAACAAAGGTAGATTTTACCGAATAAACCAAAAAGTGAAGAAAAATCACAATTAGAATTCGTTAGCCAACTCACGGGAAGTGCTTGGACAACAAAAAGAACGTGCGATAGAAAGAACGCATCCAAACTCGTGGGCCTGTAAGAAGATCATAAGAGGAATGAATAAAGCCAGTCTTCTAAATGAAGTAATACGATCCAAAGATTATTAATGTTAAAAATATTTACCTATCCTCGAAGAGAAACTTCTGTTCGCCTAATTTAGTTGATAAAGCCACATATGCTTCACTTGCCCTTTTGTAAATCTGTTCACAAGTAAGATAACTTCTATCAGCCTAAGGTTTCATTACAGAACCAACAACAAATCTACATTTATATTTCACCTCTTTTTCCCTTTCTTCACCATTTTCTTTGCTAATTCCAAGTTCATACTTGACCATGAACATTTGCTTGTGAAACAGAACCTTGCTGATCACCCATGGCAGATCAGAATAGTACATTTGCCATACAGAATTTCCCTCAGTACCAATCCAAAGCTCGTACGTAAGTGCCTCCCCGAGCCAAGTCACGATAAGGGCTTTAAATGATATAAACTCTGAAAGAGACTGGAACGGGGAATCCAGATTCATGATGCCATCTCTCGTCAAGTTTTCAATTACCCCTCCATTCTCATTATTGTATGAAACTTGTGTATCGGCCTCGAAGTATGGTATTTGATCTAGAAATAGAAATACAAAGGATGTTTTTATGACATTTTTACATTCAGACATATTCGAAATGGCCATTGAATTCATCTTTCAATATACAGAAGGAAATCCCGAAATCTCAAGCTGCAAATGGGTTCACGGTGGTAAAATATTTACAAACTAAACATTACTCAAAGATTGAAAGATACATATATCATTAGGAAAAAGAAAAGACCAACATTTCATAGATAATGATCAATTTTCATGAAAGAGCTGAACTAAAAATATTGAAATTTACATAGAATAGAACAAGAAAACGGAAATTTAATCAGGAATGATTATCTAATTTTCAATTGAACTAATGATTATTAGAGTAATTTTATCAAATTCATATCTGAAACATTTTTGGTTTCAGTTTCAGACCAATGTTCTAGATTACGCATGTTTTTCAGACCAATGAACATATTTGAAGACCGATTCGGACAATAAAATTATTACCGAACTACGCAGGTAGAAAATGAAATGGAGAAAGAAGGAGAAGAAACCTGAATCTGGAAAGGCTGAATTGAAGGCCAATTGAAAAGGAACTTGAGCCAATTTGAGGTAGATGTAAACGGGAAGACAAGTAGGGCAAGCTGTCGGGAGACCGAAGTAGGGTTTCCTCGCGACCAAAGTGAAGTCTAATGTTCCTTGCTCGCCTTCCATGGCCGGTCTCTCTCTTGCCCTATCAAACTCATAGAAGAAGAAAAACAAAGTGTGACGGACGGAGGAACAAAATGCCGGGTCGGTTTACGGGTTTAGTCGACGGGGCCGTTTGGGCATTTTTAGGCCCATTAAATTATCAAAGATAATTCGGGTTTTTTTAGTGTTTCAATTAAATGAAAAACAAAAAAAAAGCCCAAACTCAAGTCCCTAATGTATGATTTTTTTAATTTTTTTTTTCAAAAGAAGTTTAGACGTCGATAAATCACTTATTAATTTGTTTTAGAATTTTAAGTATATCTTCATAAATCTAATAAAAAATTAGAGAAAAAATCATGTGTGCTTTTATATTTTATTAGTGAAAATACATACGTTTTGATATTTTTGTTTGTGAAACGAAATTTATTTCAAAATTGAAAGAAAGGAACGAGAGACGATTTCGAAGTTGAAAGCGGTTTTTGAGCGATCTCCAACCATTTTTTAGTGATTTTCAGTAATTTTCGAGTGATTTCGAGCGACTTAAAACGATTTCAGCGATTTCCGAAGGTCTCGTGCGTCGTATGGATCGCAAAAATCGCATAACAAGGGTCGCGTGGTTCATTTGGGTTACATTGGTTGTTTGGATTATATAAACCACACAGATCACACGAACAATTTGAAAATATTAATATTATAAGATAAAATTATTTAAAAAAATGGATTGAAAGGATGTATTCGAAG
>CM071868.1:1492718-1510086 GCA_036759665.1 Gynandropsis gynandra
TTAATTATTCAGTTTTAAAATATTTTATAATTCTTTTTTAATATAAAATAAAAATATCAAATACAATATATATATATATAATTACTAAAAAAATTTAGTGTTTATATTCTTTTAATTAGATTATTCGGATTATTCAGATTTTTTTTAAAATTTAAATAGAATATGTGTAATTATTTTATATTTTATCATGAAATTTTTTATCATTTTGTAGGGATGAAAAATATTTAGATATGAAAGGATACTTGTTCTAATTCTGTAAGTTATATGCAAGTATACTAATATTTTAAAAACACTATCATTTTGGAGGCAAATATTTGAGTCAAAATCATGGCTTTTATTTTAAATAAAATCTTAGCTTTTGCATATAAGGACCTTATGATCCACTATTTTTTTAATAATATATTATATGTAAAAAACACGTGGTTAGCTAGCAAGCGCCTTGATGCTGTACGGAGAAGCGGTTTGGCCGTTGAACGCACCCATCGCCGCGACTGCGTTTATGGCTTCTGTGCCGTGAACGGCATCCCAAAACACGTATTTTCTTCGGTCTGCACAAACCGGCCGGTTCACTTCACATAGATCCTGTCCCGGTTTAACTGTGCAACAGCTTTGGTTCATCACCGAGAAACCTAAAAATTTTGAACAAAAATAAAATTAAGAAATAATTTTACATTGTAAATACATTTATTAGTTAAAACTGCCTGTAAAATATTGTTAAAATGAGAAAAAAAATCATTACAAAATTCAATGTGCAGTTTTATTTTTTTTACATTAACATGCCTTTGGCCAATTGATCCCATTTTTCTTAAAAAAAAAGACGATGAAAACAATTTATCATGATTATCATATGAACTTAAATTATATTTTGCACAATTTTTTATTGTTACCTAACGCTTTCAAATCTCCACCCATGAACATATCAATGTAAGTGAATTTGGCCCCGTTGAAGCTTTTGTTGATATCGTCGATGAGTGCTTTGAGTTTTTTGTTGAATAGCTCAGCTGCGTCGTTGATCTTTGTGACACAACCATTTCCACCACCATGTTGAGCCAATATTCGCGGCAAACATCCGATTCTAGCTATCCCGAACAATGCAACCTTCCTTGCTCCGATGTTATACAAATTCTATAAACATACGTAATCACACATATAAATCTTTGTTATTGAAGTGTGAAACGAGATGATATCATTTAGTCTACTATCATAACACAAAATGACAAAGAGAAGAAATTCATTGTTTGTATATAGATTAGAGATGGCACGAGTTAGATATATATCTGGATCTGAATTCGAACGTATAGTCAATTTTATATATGAATCCGAGTCCGCGAGACACGAGTATCCGAAGTTCGGATATCCGAACAATAATTCAGGTATCTGCAAATATCCGGATGCAATTTGTTTTTAATAATATAGCATATATTGGTTTAGATTCGGTTGGAGTTCGGATCTCATACCAACCATAATAATAAATTTTTTTTGTAACTATCATAAAATCAAAGGTTATTTTCGTAAATTAATATATATATATATATATATATATATATATTCAGAATCCACGAGATCCTATCTGTAAGAGTGAAAATCTCAAACCAAAACTCAAATCCGTGGGTTCTGTGAGAGTGAAAATCTCAAACCAAAACTCAAATCCGTGGGTTCTGTGAGAGTGAAAATCTCAAACCAAAACTCAAATCCGTGGGTTCAATAATTTCATTATCAAAACGCACAGATTCAAATATATTTTCTCAAATTCAGAATTTGTTTTGAATCGCAATAGATTTTTCGGATATTGTGTTTATTCCAATATATATGATTATAAATGATATATATATATATATATAGCTTACAAAAACTATATATACAACTTCTGTTAGGGTAGCATAATTGATAAAGGCATGTGATTTCCGAACATTACTATAATTAATTACCTTCAAGTGAGATGCATAGAGTTGAATGAGATAAGTGGCGAATTGGTCCGGAGTGTATTGCCGTCCGGTGGAATACGGCGGCGACATGAAATAGTTGTTCATATAATCATTACTTCCTATGTTGATTGTGTAGATACATTCCATCAGTCGTTGTTGTGCCACATGTCCCTTCGTTGCAGCTCTTAAATGGTTTCGAATTTGTTTACTCAAATTGGTCCTATCACCCTTTTCAAAAGAAATAATACAATGGTTTATTATATAACCGTGAGCAGTAAAATTACGTAATTAGATTAAAAAACATGAATGTATTGTAATTTTTTCATATGATTTACGTTATATATTAATTACATTATTTTTAAAAACATTAATTATATATAACTAAATTAAAAAAATATAAATGTATTTTAATTGTTTCAAATATATTGCTATATCAATAATAAATCTATTAAAAATAAATAAATTGATAAGATATAAAAAAATTGTAAAAAGATAAAGATTTTCTGTCTTTTTTATGAGGTGGCGCAAGAAATAAAAACTTCTATTTTAATATATAGATTTTAAATTTAATATTATAACGTATGTAAATGTGAATGATAAAGGTTTACCAAATGTTGCGACGTTTTTTCTAAGATTCCGGCTCCACCTGATGCGTAATTAATACCAGAAAACACTTGTGCGAAAGATGATTTAGAAAATGGTGGAATAGGATCCTTGAAACCCAAATATTCAGCTGAAAAAAATATTATATAAACTTATATGTTGATATTTGTATGCATTTGTCGATATTTATAATGAATTGTGTGAATATAGAAGACGAACCGATGAAATCGGGGATATTGCGACCGTTGCTAAACCGGCCGGTCGGACCATTAAGAAAGTCAATACCATAAGGTGAATAGTTGACTTTTGCATTTGTGGTTAAATTATTGTTATTACCATTGTCGAAGACAGAGTCTCCAAACACAAAATAACACGGCACTCGTTGTGCACGCGCCGGCATCATGGCAACGGCGGCGAGTACGGCGGCCAACATAACCAACCTTGTTGCCTTTACCTGAGCCATGTTGAAATTCATTTAAAATAAAAGGAAATTTATAGAAAAATAATCCTTGATTTTGTTTTCGAAGTTTAAAATAAAATATTATATATTTATAGGGCAAAAAAATGATAGAATTTGTCGTCAAGTCGATATTGGTCCGGTGGCAGAATTCTTAATTTAAGTATGTAAGGTGGAGAATTCTTAATTAAGTATAAATTGGTCAAAGTTTTATTAGTTCAAAGGTATAAAAAAATCTTCTAAATATATATACTCAATGCCTTTTTTCCTTTAATTAATTATTTATTTAGTTTAAAAAATAATGTTTTTATATTCATGGACATTTTCTGAAATTGTTATATATACATCCCCGTACAACTAAACATTAAAAAATGGTTAATACAAAACATTAATTTCCTATAAATCCAGGTACTACTAAACATTAAAACAATGGTTAATGTTGAAAAAATTAATAATTATTATAAATATATATAAATATGTTTTATATAATATATATATATATGTAAATGTTTATTACATGATATATAATATATGTATATATAATATATGATATATTTATAGATATATCATATATTATATATTGTATGTATATCTAATGAAACAAAAGATATAAAATTTATCAAAATTTTGAATATAAGAGAATTAGAAAAGTTTTGGAATTTGTAAGTTGTATATTAAAATGAATGGTTACATTACCTATTTATATGAAAATAAATATAATTATTCAATTTAAAAAATTTTAAATTCAATATGACCTTTCATAAAAAGGTTTAGACATTCACAATTTTATATAATATAATACTCCTCTTTGAATGTTTATGGACTGTCTCGTTAAAAACCTTATCATGAAAAACTCATTGGGATAAAAATCATGAAGAGAAAAAAAGAGTACAACCATGAAAAATCTCATATTCGATTTATCAACTTTTGTTTGTTTATAAGCTTCAAATGTGAGACATCTCGATGTTATGAATGCGTTTTCTCAATGTTGAATAGATCGGCTACATTTTAGTTTGATCTGATATAACGAACATCAATTTCTTTCTTCTTCTCTAGCTTTTGGGTATATGAGAAACGTTTTGGAGAGATATGTTTCGTTCTATCGCTTCTGATGTATCTTTCTTTTGTTTGGGCGATACACACTGCATTATGTTCATATAATATTATTGGATTGATGTTAGCTGATAATCCACATATTTTTGAGCCACATACATTCTCTAATTGCTTCATGGAATGAAATGATTTCGACGTGATTTGAAGGTGTTACAACTAATGTTTGTTTTTGAGAACGTCATGATATTATCGTACTCTAATAGTGAAAACATATCCATTTTGTGATCTGACTTTATGAGGATCTGATAAATAACCTGCATATGCAAAACTGATTAACTCATGTTTGAAATCTCTAGGATAAAATAATTCTAAATCAATCGTTCCTTGTAAATATCGAAAGATATGTTTAATCCCTCACCAAGACGACGTGTAGGGGAATTTTGAGCATTCATTTCAAATTTCAAATTCCTCATTTAGATAATTTTTAGCATGTTTAATCTCCTTTTGAGGTCTCAGTTATATTCAGATCATCAACATAAACAACTATAATCACAAATTCACTTGTTGTTTTCTGAATAAATACACAAAGACAAATAGGGTTATTCACAAATCTCATTTTTAATAGATATTCACTTAGATGATTGTACCACATATGCCCAGATTGTTTCAACCCATATAGAAATCGTTGCAATTTGATTGTACACATTTCTTTAGGCTTTGAGTTTTATATTTTCAACATTCTTATTCCTTGAGGGATCTTCATGTATATATCATTGTCCAAAGATCTATGTAGATATGTCGTAACCACATCCATAAGGTACATATCTAAGTTTTTGGATGTAGTTAAACTCATCAAGTATCTAAATTTGATTGCATCCGTAACATGGGAATATATTTCCTCATAATCAATTCCAAGTCTCTAGGAAACCAATTCGTAGACCTCTTGAGGAAGCTACAAGTCACGATCCCATTTTATGACGCTCTTACAAAGATTCCTTCCTATGCAAAGTTCCTCAAAGATATCATCACGAGGAAGAGGACCGTGGATAACGCGAAGAATGAACGATTTGTTGGATATTACACACCAACACTTGCTGGATACTACACACCAACAAAAATAATTCTCAAAGAGAAATTCAAGCTTAAAATTCAAAATTCAAAGTTGTTCTTCTACACCTCCATGGCCGGCCATAAGTAGTCAAGGAAAGTCATGCAAGACTTTAATGAATATTAAATGCTTAGAAGCCATGCAAGGCTCGAATTAAATGACCTAAAAATTTCTAAATTCAAAAATAAAAATATAATCCTAAGGTAGGTTACTTCGATACAATTAATCGTATGAAGCCTCGGATCAACAATTAGGAAACATAAGTGAGTCGTGGCCTTGTTAAAAACCTACCGTTGGAAAACCACGTGGGACAAAACCAACGGTGGGAAAAGAGCACACATGAAATACTTACCCTAATTGTTAATCGTTTCGAGTTGAGTTTTGGCTTGAAGTATAATGCGGATGTTGGAATTTTCTTGAAGACTCGAGTATTCGTCTTGAACTTAAACGACCGTATATTCCCGACGATTGCCTCCTTGAGCCTCTTAGCTTTAGCTCGGGTCATGGGACCTACTAGTATGGTCAAAGCTTCCTCCTCTCTAGCCCTAGCATGGGTCACGGGACCAACGTTCTTCTTTCGGGTCGCGTCCACCTTTCGTCCCTTCGGTTCAGCTCGGGTCGCTTAGAAGAATTCTTCTACGGCACATGTCGCGTCTGTTGCGGCGCGGGTCACATCCTCGGCAACACTGGTCGCGTCTTTGACAATGCAGGTCGCATCCTCCTCAACATGGGTCGCGTACTCATCAACACGGTCGCATCCTCCTCAACACAAGTCATATCCTCTTCATTGGCCATGGCTCGGGTTGCGTCCTCGACGTTGTCCATGATCACATCATCTTATGACCTCATTATTTTTATTTCTCTTTCGCACAAAAACCCATTTGCATCCAACTGATTTAATACCATTAGGAGTTTGAACAATGAGTCCAAATACTTTTCTTTTATTTAATGAGTCAAATTCTATTTACATAGCTTCTTTCTATTTTATCCAATCATGTCTCTTTTGACATTCTAACACTAACATTGGTTCAAGATCTTTATTATCACATTCAATTTCCTTGGATATAGAGAATGAGAATATTTCATCATTGTCATCTATTCCATCTCTTCTTATGATATTTTCATCATAGATATAGTTAATGGAAAGCTCATTATTCTTTGTATGTTCATTATTCTTTGTATGCTCATGATTATTTTCATCATTTTCATTCTGAAGATCATATTCCTTGTTTATTTACTTTGAGATGTTCTCTATGATTTGAAAACCAATATCTTTATCAAACTTCTTTCTTTTTTTCTAGGATTTTTATCTTTGTAACCAAGTGGTCTTCTATGCTTAAAACGTGTTGTAGACTAATTTTAAATTCTTTCACCCGCATGACCTTTTGATATTTCTATACAAGCAAGTGCATTTGCAGCCGATATATATGATTTTGTAATCTATCATGTATCATTGAACTCACCTGGAATTTGGTTTGCAATATTCTACAAATGTATGATCTTTTGCACTTCCGGATTGCATTATTTTGTAGGAGGATCAAGATATAACAATGATTGTATTTTCTATGTTAAATCTTATGATGCTTGTTTTATTACACCTCCTAACGCTGGGAATTCATTCTCATTAAAATGAAAATCAGCAAAACGAGCTGCGAACATATCATTCGTTTGCAGTTCGAGATATCTAATGATGGATGGTAAATTATATCCAACATAAATTCTAAATCTTCGTTTTGGGATCATTTTTGTCCAATGTAGATGAGCAATTGGAAAATATACATCACAACCAAAATACTCGAAGAGAGATATATTTGGTTTCTGACCATTTGCTAATTGTAATGGAGAATATTTATGATAATCATTTGGCCTTATTTGAATTAGTGCTGCAACATGTAAAATGACATGTCCACAAGCAGAAACTGGGAGTTTTATTCTCATTAGTAATGGTCGAGTAATGAGTTGGAGATATTTAATCAATGACTCAATCATACAATTTTATGTATGCACATGTGGTATGGGTAGTTCAATCTCAATGACAATTTGATGTACAATAATCATTGAAAGCTAAGTGAATTCACCAGCGTTATCAAGTCTTACTTTCTTAATAGGGTAATCGAGGTATTGAGCTTGTAATTTGTTATTTGAGAAAGAAACCTCGTAAATACAACATTATAGGTTGATAATTGATAAACATGTGACCATATGCTTGAAGCATCGATCAATACAATAAAGTATCTAAATGGTCCACTTTTTGGATGAATTGGTCCACATATATCCCCATGTATTTGTTTTAAAAACGATGGTGATTCATGCCTAATTTTGTATGATAATAGCCTTATTATCAATTTTTCTTGAGAAAAAACAGTACATATGATCTCATGAGATTGGATTATCTTTTCATTTTTTTATAGATGATTATTGGAGTTTTCAATGATTCTCCGTATCATTATTGAACCATGGACCCAATCGACCATGCCAAATCTTAAATACATCTTTATACTTTGGATTAAATTTGGCATATAATTCAACCACTCTCATCTTTGTGAAATGTAACCCATAGGATAAAACTGGTAATTTTTCCGTAATATGTTTCTTTCTAGATCCCATTGTCATGATATTAAAGATATTCATGATTTTTATCATTCATAATTTTAACATGATAGCCATTTTTGGAATATCTTTTAAACTTAATAAGTTTATTTGGAATTATGGAGAGAATAATGCATCTTATATAATAAATTTTATTTCTCTGGACATTATAAAATTTGCTTCTCCATATCCTTAAAATATGTTTGTATTTCCAGATATCATATTAACATTGGATTCATATATTCTCAATTTGGTGAAATACTTTTTATCTTTCAATATTTTGTGTGTTGTAGCATAATCTGCTAGACATATTTTTTCATCGTTGATATTTGATCGTAACAAATTTTATGTTACATTGTTTCGATAAAGATAGTGTTGAACCTGAAAATATGAAATTACAATTGCATATAATGTACAAAAATTAACAAAATACTACAATAAAAGATAATATAACAAAAATTAAATTAAACACCAAAAGAAAAATACATTTGAAAATAAAATAATAAGCTAAAGGTTAAAAATAACAAAAAGAAAATTCATGTCGATGTCAAATATCATCAGCATTATGATGGCGTAAAAAGATCATGAATTTGTCTTTTTCTCCCCTGAGAAATTATTATCTTTATCAATTGTGTGAATGAGTTTTTTTGTCTTTTAGATGTATTTGGGCATCAAATGCCCATTTCATGTAATTTTTCTCTGAGACATCAAGTGTCGCAATTTTGAGATTCACCAGGGTCGACATGATAACTATTTAAAAAAATAACATTCAAGTTATTCATTATCATAATAATATTTAGAATATGATATTAAATAAAATAAACATGTTAATAAAAAATAAATTTAAAATTAAATTAGTAGAAAAAATTAAATGATATAAAATAAATAATTAGGTGGCATAACCTCTTTTATAAAAATAAATAAAAGATAAATACAAATGTATTAAGATATTATCTCGTAGTCGAGTCTATAAAATTATATAGTATAAAACATGTATTTTATGTTCGTTATTTAGTACATAATTTTTTATATTTAGTCCAAGATGTATTGTATTTAGTCCATGATGCTCGAATTTTAGTCCATGATGTCCAATAGTCAGTTCATGGTATTCAGTTCATGATGTCCGATATTCAACCCTTGGTATTCAGTTCATGATGTCCGGTATTCGGTCCATGATGTTTATATATATTTTTTAAACCGAATGCAAATTTGAAACTAAAATGGATTGAAAATAAACAAATAATTTAAAATAATTTTTTTACGGTATAATGTTTTTTATAGTGTAATTATTTTACTACGTATATATATATATAGTTTTTATTTTTAGTTTGTTAAAGCGATCATGATAATAACGTGTTGAAAAAAAATTAATAATTAGGATCATAATATATATATATATGGATATATGATATATGCATGTACATATTATAAATATGTTTTTACATGTAATATACATATGTAGATGTTAATAACATGATATATGATATGTGTATATATATATATATAATCAATGTTCTAAAAGTCGGTCGACTAGTCGGCGTCTAGGCGCTCAGTGGTGCTCGATCGCACGATTAATGAAAAATCGACCTATTAGGCGGTCAGAGGAAAATTGGAGACTAATCGCCGTTTGGGCGACCGATTACGAGAAAATCAGTTGCCAAAGCGGTTTTTAAAAAAAATACCAAAACAACATTGTTTTAGTCTCTTCCAAAACGACGTCGTTTTGGCTATATTTAAAAAAAATTAAACCAAAACGATATCGTTTTAGTTGTTTCTCTCTTTACCATGTGGTTCTTTCAGTTTTGAACTTTATTGGCCGTCTTTGTTCGTCGCTCATCTAGTTTTAAATAGCGTTCGTCGTTGGTTCGTAACCATCTTCGTCTTCGTTTTTTGTTTTCGTTTCCGTTCGTCTATTCGTCTTCATTCGTCCGTACGCTATCTTCATCTATTCGTCCATCTCAGCAATCCCGTAAAGTCAAGATCAATGATTCAAAGCTAAGGTCATTTTGGTACCGGCATATAAATTCATCTAATACACTATGGATATTAGATATTTAGATTTTTATTAAAAAAGAAAAACGCATAGTTGTGGATTAATTCGACTAGTCGCTAGGCGCTGACGGACCGCCCGATTAGTTTACAATACTTTATATAATATATGATATGTATGACATATGATATATCATATTATAAATATATCTAATATGTGATATATATATATATATATGATATATATATGTATATATATCTAATGAAACAAAAGATAGAAAATTTACCTAAAATTTGAATATGAGAGAATAAAGAGATAATATGAAAGAATGAAAAGAGATTTAGAGTTTGTAAGTTATGTTAGGATTTTATATAATTATAAGTTTATAATTATAATAGTTAATACAAATTACGGAACTTTTCTAACTTTTTTTTGTACACCATAAATATAAAAAATATTAAAATTTTAATATATATATATATATATTTGTTAAATTGAATTTATTTTTGGATTATTAATATTTGGGTGATTTTTTTTAAAACCGCATAAATCCGTAAACATTAACATTTCTGAAGTTATTGTATAATAATTGATAAAATCAAACTAATACATAACAAACTATATAACCCCAATTTCTTACTTTAACATTGCGTACTACACATTAATAATAAAATTTTACAAAAAAACTGAAATATAATTTGCTTAATGCGAAGGTCTTATTAATTATTTAAATATTCTAGAGAGTTGTATAAATACAATAATCAATCTTCAATTCTTTAAAAAATATCACATTTAGGCTTAATATTCGAGTGAATATCATGGGGTTTATTTACTATTAAATCTTTGCTTTTGTATTTTATATAGGCTAATATTCGAGTCAATTTTATTACATATAGATCCTGTGAATAGTATTAAACAACACGTGTAACGTTTTAATTTGTGGAAATCAAATTTTAGTTTTGTTGTCATCTTCTCATCCGTTGGATGATAAAACATTTTTTCCTGATACTTTAAACCAATTGTAGTCGTCGATTTAAAAAAAAAACAAACAGTAAAACTCGAATATACGAGTACCGAATATCAGGTACCCGTAAAACTCGACCAAAATCTTTGAAATCCGTCGGGACAAGGAAAGAAAGGAGAAACGTCGAAGAGACCGATATGAAGAAGTTGAAGAGACAAAGACAGAGGAGATTCCGAGGAGATCCGAAATAAGGAGATACCGAAGAGAAAGAAGAACGATATATCGAAGGTATAGATACAACGACACCGGCGAGACCTTGAAGGAGGAGACAAAGATAAGACGATGTGGCGAAGACGATGCGGTGGCGACGATGACGATGCAGCGATGAGGAGATGGAAGAGGAATAAGAGAGATTGATGGAGATGAGAAAGAATGAGAGAGAGAACGAAAGAGAGAGAATGATGGGCTGGGCGGCTGCAGAGAAAGAAGGAGAGAGAGAAACTTTAATTGTCTTAGGGTTAGATAAATATATTAAGTTTAAAGGATATAGAGGTAAAATCGTAATTTGCAATTGTATTTATATTTAAAAATTTGGTCTATAAATGAAATTAATTAAAGATTGATAAAAAGTTAAAATTTATAAAGGAAACAATTATATGGTTAAATATATACACGATTTATCAACATTACTATTATATTTATATATTTATTATGTTTTTTAATTAGTATTTTAATGGATATTGTATAGACATTAACTATGGATAAATGTTATAATCTTTTAATAAAATTCTATTAATACAATTTAATCACTCATTATAAAAAAATCACAATTTATCCAAACGAAATAAAAATCATAATTTATCTAAATTCATAAAAATAAAATTATATTACTATTAACTTATTTTTATAAACATTTTAGGTTAACATGCGAAGAGCTTGCTTATGATATCATAAAAACTAGAGATGAGCATGTTAAATTATTCGCAAAATTAACGTCCGAACAGTTGAAAATTTATGAAGAAATCATTTCTTCTTTTTTTCGGCGACAAGAGTTCAACATTCTTTGTATATGGTCATGGTGGTACCGATAAAACATTCATTTGGAAAACCTTATCTGCGGCAATCAGGTCACGTGGCCATATTGTACTTAACATAGCATCAAGTGGCATTGCGTCTCTATTATTACAAGGAGGCAGAACAAGTCACTCGCGCTTTGTTATCCCAATCGATGTAACTGAAGAGTCCACATGTGTCATATAAAACTAGGGACAGACCTCGCCGAGCTCATTAGAAATACTAAACTTATCATATGGGATGAGACACCAATGGTTCATAGACACTGTTTAGAAGCACTTGACAGAACACTAAAGGATACCATGTCCTCCACAGACCAACTACTCAAGGGAGAACCCTTTGGTGGAAAAACAGTTGTCCTAGGTGGTGGTTTTCGTCAAATACTACCTGTTTTGTCTAGAGGTGGTAGGAAAGATACAGTTCGAGCAACAATAAACTCTTTATACCTATGGAAACATTTTGCAACAATAAACTCTTTATACCTATGGAAACATTTTCGTGTCTTGAAACTAAAGACAAACATGCGTCTAGCATTAAACAAGAATCAAGCAAACTACTCTTCGATGACAGAGTTTTCTGATTGGATGTTGAAATTAGAAATGGTAATCTCTCAGAGTCTAACAATGGTCACTGTTTAATAGATATTCCAAGTGATTTATTAATAACAACAGGTTCAGACCCTATACATGCTACCACACAACATGTATATAATAATTTAGAAATAAATTACAAAGACCTAAATTTTTTCAAAGAACGTGTAATTCTATGGCCTACAAATGACATGGTTGATCAAATCAACAACTACTTGCTTGAAAAAATTCCTGGAAGTTTCACTGAATACTTAAGCTCTGATACTATATGTTTTTCCAATGATAACGCAAACAATATGCATGAAGTATATAATGTTGAATTCTTAAATGCAATTAAAACGCTAAAGGTACCTCATCATTGCTTACGACTAAAACTAGGAATACCAGTAATGTTGGTACGGAATATCGATCAATTTCTTGGCCTTTGTAATGGTACAAGAATCCAAATAACACAACTCGGAAAACATATACTTGATGGGAGTATTATGACAGGAACCAATGCAGGGAATAAAGTATTCATCCCGAAGTTACCGCTTATACCAAATAATACCTCTTTGCCATTTTGTTTCAAGCGAAAACAATTTCCCATAGCAACTTGCTTCGCAATGACAATTAACAAAATCTAAGGGCAAAGTCTTACTAATGTTGGTCTATATTTACCAAAATCTGTTTTCAATCACGGTCAGTTATATATTTCCGTTTCTCGCGTAAAACACAAAGATGGATTGAAAATATTAATTCTTAACGAAAATAACAGATACACAAACAAAACAATAAACGTTGTGTACAAAGAAATTTTCTCAAATATATAAAAATGTTATATATTCTTTCAATAAATTCTTATTATTTTGTGTACCATTTAGATATATCACAATTTTATTTGATGCATGCCAATACTAAATATGAAAACAAAGCCCGTACGAAGTGCGGGTATAATCTAGTAATATAAATAACATTAGTGGTTAAGTAGCAAGGGCAGCAATGCTGTACGGAGAAGCGGTTAGGCCATTGAACGCAGACTTTGCCGTGAGTTCGTTTATGGCTTCAGTGCCGTGGACGGCGTCCCAAAACACGTATTTGGTCCGGTCTGGACAAACCGGCCGGTTCGATAAACATAGATCCTGTCCCGGTTCAACCGTGCAACAGCTTTGGTTCACCACCGAGAAACCTGAAAATCATTAAACAAAAAGAAAACAATTATTTTTTTATCGTAAATACTTGTATTACTTAAAAAAACCATAGTAATACAAAAAATAATATAGAGAATATACTTTTTCTATTTTTCATTTACGTTAGGTTAGACCTTACACTTTATTTATATTTTTTTATTAATTATATAATGTATATTTCAATTCAATTTATATTCGATAAAAAGCGAATAATCTATTCTAAACATGAAAAATGTTAATCATTATTAGCATGAGAATTTTGAAACTAAACTTATGGCTTAATTTCTTTAAAAAGCCAAAAATGTCAAACTTGGATTTTCAATGAAATTAATCACATCATGTGGTTCATACCTATCGCTTTTGGATCTCCGCCGTTGAACATATCGACAAACGTGAATTTGGCGTCGGCCATGCTCTTGTTAATATCGCCGACGAGTTCTATGAGTTTCGCGTTGAACAACGCAGCCGCGTCGTTGATCTTCTCGACGCAACCATTTCCACCGCCGTTATTGGCGATTACACGCGGTAAGCACCCGAGATTAGCTAAACCAAACAGTGCAACTTTCCTTGCTCCGAGTTCATATAAAACCTATATATATATATATATATACATTTAAACACGTATAAAATATTCTTATCGAAACATTAATTGAAGCACAAAAAAAAATTGAGAAAATTAAATTATCAACAGAAGGAACACACTTATTTTCATAACCACATATTTATTAATTTTTGTAAACAACTCTTTTAAAAAAGTAAAAGTTAGATTTTAACCACTTTTGCTTTTACTTTTGTTGGTAAACGAATCTTTTAAAACTACAACTTATTTTAATTGTTCGCTTCTTTACATTTTATACTTTATATATTATTGTGAAATATGGATTTACACTTAATTAATACATTATTGTCAAAAGTTTAATTATCTAATTTTATATATATAACTTTATAATTCATATTATAACCGATAATATTATCCTCTTACAAATAATAGGAACGTAGATATCACAAACATATCAAATCAAAACAACATATTAAATATAAAATTGAATTTAACTAATCTCAAAAATTTAAATTATTTTTGTTTAATTCTATATATAAAAATATATAAATGTGATATAAAACAACTTAATAATTTTTTAAAATATATTTTTTTATTACCTTCAAGTGAATTCTATAGAGTTGGATGAGGGAAAGGGCATATCGGTCAGGAGAATAGACAAGACCAGTGAAGTACGGCGGAGACATGAAGTAGTTGTTAATGTAATCATTGCTTCCTATATTGATTGTATATATACACTTCTTCAGTTGTTCTTTTGGCACTCCACTCTTCCTTATCGCCTTTACGTGGTTTTGTATTTGTTTCCTCAAACTGATTCTCTCTCCCTGTAAATATATATAATTTAAGATTTAGTATATTATATATTATATAAAATGTGATATTTTTTATTTATTTAATACTATAATGTATGATTTTGTTACTATAATGGTTAATTTACCAAATTCTGGCTAGTTTCTTCACGAATTCCAGCTCCACCGGATGCATAATTCACGCCGGAGAATATTTGTGTCGGAGATAATCCGGCGAAGGGTGGTATAGGATCTTTGAAACCCAAATACTCAGCTGTAAAAACATAATAATTAGGTAAATAAATATATTAATATTAGGTAAATAAATATGTATTTGTGATAATAATAATAATATACAAGACGAACCGATGAAATCGGGGATATTGCGACCATTGCTAAACCGGCCGGTTGGACCGTCGGTAAAGTCAATACCGTAAGGTGAATAGTTGACTTTAGCTTGTGTTGCCAAGTTATTGTTGTTGCCGTTGTCGAAGACAGAATCTCCAAACACGAAGTAACATGGCACTTGTTGTGCACGCGCCACCGTGACGAGTAGGGTGGCCAGAATAGCCAACATTGCCTTTTGAATATTAAAAAAAATTCTTGAAAAAGAGAAAACTATTTCAAAAGTTGAAATTAAAAGAATTGGTTCTTCAAATTACAAGATTTGAAGGGCTATTTATAGGGAAAAAACATGACGGAATTAGTTGGACTTTCCTTTTTTAATTTTAGGAAAAATATATAAGAATATGTTAATCGTAATGTATGAAAAAATGTATAATTCACATTCTTACGGGAATAATTAATTGGTCATTTATTCAAAAAAGGAAAAACGAGTTAAAATAGGCCGCTTTAGTAATAGTATTCGGCACGCTATGCATGGATTAAAATTATGTAATATTGATTACGTGTTAATTAATTAGGTTCAATTCTTTGAATATTTTGTATAGAGATATGATGCCTAATAGTCTTTGATTTATTCCTTTAATTGTTGAAAACTTTTACTTGATCTTATGGGTGGTAGTGCATTGCCGTTATTAGTTGGGTGAACCAAAGAAAATCCCCAACATTTTTAAATTGAGTTTCAAATGTAATATACAATGCATTTTAACCTTTAAGGGATTATTAAGTAATTGTTTAATATATATATATATATTGTTATTTTGTTCAATTATTTGATCGATTAATTTTGTTATTATACATTTTATTGACATAATATTTTCATTATTTTGTTGTAATTATATATATATATATATCATTTTTACTAAAATTTTATATTGTGATATTTCTTTTATTCACATTTGATATTATCACTGATATTTTAGTTAACTTTTTGTATAAATTTGGGAACATCTACAAAAATTTAGAAATATTCTAAGATAATATAATCAAACAATTTAATAATTCTATAAAAAATCAAGAAACATTTAAAAATGAATTTAATATTAAAAAATAGATCGCAACGCGATCAAACCGTCATCTTCATCATAATAATGCGTCTAAAACCCAAGAACAAGTTAGGAAAATGAGAAAAAAAAAAGTGAGCCTTTGAAAGCATTAAAACGAGTAATTGCCAAAAAGAAAATAGTGATGACAAGTTATGTTGTTAATATGTTTGGAAAATTGTTACCAAAAGTGTTTCAGATGAATTTTATTCAATTTGTAATTGATCTTCGTTATTAATATATGTCCAAAATTAGAGATGAGAAGTTCGTCAAATTTTTTGCTCAAATAAAAAAGTAAAAATAAAATAAAAATTCTTCTTTTTAAAAAAAAATCGTTTTAAATTTTTTTCGAAAATTTTAAATTAAAGACGAAAAAAATCTATACTCTAATTTCCGGAGGAATCTTATTTATGTCTCTAAATTTAAAGACAAATCCAAAATATATCCAAAAATTAGGGATGGACAAAAATTTGTCCAAATTTTTTTTCACTAAATTTAAAATATATATTTGTGATTGTTTTATAACATAAGTTATAAATAATAAAATTTGGAAGTTTGTAATGTAAGGATTTTTGGGGCCATATATGTATATTCAAATGTATGGTGCCATTATATTATTAGCCAAAACTAAAGTGATCTTGTATATAATTTATGGCTAAAGGGTATAATTGTTATGAATTAAAAGTGTAGAAACCAATTTGTAATTTCTAATTTGTTGAGGGGCTAAATTAGAAATAACTAAAGTTGTATTTCTATAAATACATGGGTTGTGGTCCCCAATGAACATATAGACAAAGATAAAATATTTTTGTTTCATAAGAGAAGAAACAAAAGTCTCTCAATTGTCGATTAATTGTTCGTTGGAAGATTCAATCCGAAGTTCTTCGGTATCTCGATGGATCAAGGTACGCTTCCGCAATTTTATATACTTTCTAATTCTTCAATTGGAATGAGAGCATGTAGAATTAGAAAGAAATCATGATTTTTTTTTTTGTTTTTGGATTGAACGTATCATTGTTTATTCGAATGAACATATATACTTATATAACAAATA
>CM071868.1:1513336-1543568 GCA_036759665.1 Gynandropsis gynandra
CGGTTTCAGATGAAACAAGTTTGGATCCTCAATCTGACATTGTTCAAGAAGATCAAACTCAACAACCTCACGAACCTGAGCAACAAGATCAATTGCCTTTAAGGCGATCTACTAGAGAGAGAAGGAGCGCTATTTCGGATGATTATATAGTGTTTCTTCAAGAACATGAGGAAAATAATAGTATGGTGGATGATGATCCAATCAATGTCCATCAAGCTATTAGTAGTTCTAACTCGAAAAAGTGGATTGAGGCAATGAATGAAGAGTATAAATCTATGCAAGACAATAAAGTTTGGGAATTAGTCCCTTTACCAGAAGGTAAGAAGCCCATTGGTTGCAAATGGATATTTAAAACCAAGCGGGATTCTAAAGGTAATGTGGACAAGTATAAAGGTCGTCTTGTAGCTAAAGGATATACTCAAAAGGAAGGGATTGACTATAAAGAGACTTTTTCTCCAGTTTCATCAAAAGACTCTTTTAGAACAATCATGGCTCTTGTTGCACATTATGATTTAGAGCTTCATCAAATGGATGTCAAGACAGCGTTTCTCAATGGAGACATTGAAGAAACGATTTACATGAAACAACCAGAAAACTTCGTATCAGGAGATCCGGACAAAATGGTTTGTAAATTGACAAAATCTATATATGGGCTCAAACAAGCATCTCGTCAGTGGTACCACAAATTTCATCAAGTGATTATCTCATTTGGCTTTGAAGTGAATCTTGTTGATGATTGTGTGTATCACAAGTTCAGTGGGAGCAAATTCATTTTTCTGGTTTTGTATGTAGATGACATATTACTTGTCACTAATGATATAGGCATATTGCACGAAACCAAGAGATTTCTTTCAGAAAATTTTGAAATGAAAGATCTTGGTGACGCCTCCTTTGTCTTAGGAATTTAAATCCATCGGGATCGTACCCATGGTATTCTGGGTTTATCACAAAGGAGCTATATCGATAAAATACTCAAAATATTTGGCATGCAAGATAGTAAACCAGGAAATACTCCGGTCGCTAAAGGGGATAAGTTTAGTATCAATCAGTGTCCTAAAAATAATCTTGAAATTCAGGAGATGCAGAAGGTTCCTTATGCATCAGCAGTTGGGAGCCTAATGTATGCTCAAGTGTGTACACGTCCGGATATTGCGTACATTGTTGGTGTGTTAGGTAGATACCTAAGCAATCCAGGCATGCAACATTGGAAAGCAGCCAAAAGAGTCATGCGATATTTGAAGAGAACAAAAGATTACATGCTCACTTATCAGAGATCGAATCATTTGGAGGTCATTGGGTATTCTGACTCTGATTTTGCTGGATGTCAAGAAAGTATGAGATCTACTTCGGGCTACATCTATTTGTTGGCTGGTGGAGCTATTTCTTGGCGAAGTGCCAAACAGACACTTATAGCATCATCAACCATGGCTGCAGAATTCATAGCTTGTTTTGAGGCATCAAACCAAGGAATTTGGCTGAGAAACTTTGTCACAGGACTGCGAATTGTAAATGGTATAGAACGACCATTGAAGATATATTGTGACAATAAATCGGCCGTCTTGTATTCTAACAACAACAGGAGCTCAACAAAATCGAAACATATCGATATTAAGTTTCTAGTTGTAAAAGAAAGGGTTCAGAGTGGACAAATTTCCATAGAGCACATTGGGACGAATTCCATGATAGCGGATCCTCTTACTAAGGGTATTCCACCCAAGGTCTTTCATGAGCATACTGCTCGAATGGGTGTTTCAACATTTGAGGATTCTATCGTTTAGTGGGAGTTTGATATCTATTTTGTATTTGTGTTCTATTATATATGTACATTTTCTGATCAGAAATAAAGTAATCTTCAGTTTATTGCACTCTGTACAATAAAGTTATTCGGTGATCTCGTTTAAGTAGGACCAGTTGAAAATCGACATGTGTAGATCACATTCATGTGATTTTCATGCTACACGTTCATAACAAGATTTATGTCATTTAGTCATATCGGATTTAGTGACCATGGAAGGTTTAATTACGAAAAGTGTAGTGAAAGCCGCCATGATTCTAAATTCGTTGTGGTTAATGGACGAAATTGTTTATACTCAAAGGTTATGATGGTAACATTCGAGCTCGTACAGTACATACATTTCTTCGGATACACATATGGCCCAGTGGGAGATTGTAAGGATTTTTGGGGCCATATATGTATATTCAAATGTATGGTGCCATTATATTATTAGCCAAAACTAAAGTGATCTTGTATATAATTTATGGCTAAAGGGTATAATTGTTATGAATTAAAAGTGTAGAAACCAATTTGTAATTTCTAATTTGTTGAGGGGCTAAATTAGAAATAACTAAAGTTGTATTTCTATAAATACATGGGTTGGTTGTGGTCCTGAACATATAGACAAAGATAAAATATTTTTGTTTCATAAGAGAAGAAACAAAAGTCTCTCAAATTGTCGATTAATTGTTCGTTGGAAGATTCAATCCAAAGTTTTTTTGGTATCTCGATGGATCAAGGTACGCTTCCGCATATTCGTATATACTTTCTAATTCTTACATGTAAGTGAATGATCCCAGTGATGGGAGTCTATAATTAATTTGAAAATAGTTATAAACAATTAATATAAGGAATTGTGTGGTGTATAACTTGGATTTTGGATTCAAAACAATATTATATTAAAAAAATATCTGAATGGTGTTATCATCAAAACCATTTAAAGTCTAAATAAATATCAGTTTTGAATATTATGATGCATGAACATCAATTGTGCGTCTACTCTATAAACTTATATATATATATTATATGAAAATAATATTTTTGTCTTCCAATTCTTTTGACTTTCTCCATCTTTACTTATCATTTTCTCTATAATTATGAATTATTTATCTTTTTATAAAGCTTATAAACCAAGATCATTCCATCTATATTTTCCTACACTCACCTCCCACTATAAAAATTAATAGAGAAATATAGGCATAGATCTTGTACATGGAAAAATTTATAGCTTATTTGATTATATATATATATATTTAAGTATCTAAATTTTTATTATATTAAGTATTATTATAGATTTTTTATTATTACAGCAACATTTTTTTAATTTATATATATTGGATCCTTAAAATCTACCCGGATCTTTAAGATCTACCATAATCTGTTCATTGGATCCCGAAGATTCATGAATGAAGATCCTTAATCAAGTATTACATATATTAGGATTGAAAGATTCATTTGATATCAAAGTTTAGAGTTTATTACTTTTATGTGGTAATTCATTTTTGTAATTTATTTATTATATTAAATATCTAAAACAAGATTTTTTTAAATGACTCAATAAAAAATTTTATACTCATAATATTTTTAAATGAGTACATAAAATATACAAAATAAAAAACTATAAAGATATTAATACAAATGTATTAAGTTTATAGAATGATAATTTTAAAAGATTAAAAAAATAAAGATACTTAAGATCTAATATTATTATGGTTTAAATAAAAATTTTATGATAATGATACTTTTTTATCTAATTTTTTTATTATAAAGATCAGTCTAGATTAATGAGATTTCATTTAACCTTTGATATATTATTTAGATGAGTTCTTTTATTTTTTTATCAATATGGATTTAGATCATTATATAAAAATAAAAACAAAATTTATAGGGGTTAAATTATTTATAAATAATCAAAAGTATTTAATATTTCAAAATTTTTTATCATTCATTCCAAGATATAAATAATAATGAAGATACAATTTTTTACACACTGATGAGTACAAAAATAATTTTAATGAAGATAGATAAATGATCACCGCGAAGTGACTAGATATAATTTTATTAATATTATGTTTTACATTATCTTATGAGAATATAATATAAAAAATATCAAATTATTTTATTTTAGACTATAAAATATGAATTATTATCTTTAATCTAAAAAAATCTATTTTTTTAAAACACTAACTTTAAGAATATGGTATAGAAAATACCAAACTTTTTAATTTTTGCCTATAAAACACAAATTATTAATTTTTAATCTAAAAACTTTGAATTTTAAAGTTTTATCTAAAAAAAACACAAACTTATCAAATTAATCATATTCATACACAAATACTAACTCTCGGTAAACTTCCTTTAGTGTTTACGATGTAAAATTATTTTTAAACAGAGTTTCAACCGGTTTCAAAATAACATCCGAATTTCACCCTATTTCAATAAGAATTTCAACCCAATTTCAACTCGAAATCCAAATTCAACAAAAAACAACTCGAATTTCAACCTAATTTTCACCGAAAATTCGAATTTCACTCAATTTTAGAAAGAAATTCATTCCAAGTTCAATTTTAATAAGAACTCCAAATTCGAACCAATTTCAACCGAAAATTCGAATTCAACCCAATTTTAACCCGATTTCAACCGAAAATAAGGATTTCACACAATTTCAACAAGAATTTCAACCCGAAATCTGAATTCAACATAATTTCAACCGAAAATCTAAATTCCACCAAATGTTAGTAAGTACTTCAACAATATTTCAACCTGAAATCCAAATTCAATCGGATTTTTGGTTGAAATTGGGTTGAAATTAGATTAAATTTAAATTTCAGGTTGAAATTGATTCGAATTTGGATTTTTTGTTACTAAAATTGGATGGAGTTCGGATATTTGGTTGAAATTAAGTTAAAATTGGGTTGAAATTCTTGTTCAAATTGGGTGAAATTTGGATTTTCGGTTGAAATCGATTTTCAATTGGATTGAATTCAGATTTCGAGTTGAAATTTTTCAAATTTGGATTTTTTAATTCGGACTCGGATTGAAATTGGGATTACCAAGAGTTAGTGTTTGTGTATGAATATGATTAATTTGATAAGATTGTGTTTTTTAGCCAACACCTATAAATTCAAAGAGTTAAAATATGATTTAGTGTTTGTTTTTATGTATGGATATGGTTAATTTGATAAGTTTGTGTTTTTAGACAAAACTTAAAAATTTAGAATTTTTAAGTTACAAGTAATAATTTGTGTTTTATAGGCAAAAATTAAAAAGTTTGGTATTTCTATACTATATTCCTAAAGTTGGTGTTTTTAGGCAAAAATGAATAATTTTAAGTTATTTTAGATTGAAATAATAATTCATATTTTATAAGTTAAAATAAAATAGTTTGATATTTTTATGTTATATTCCTTGTATTATTTTATGTTTATTTAAATTTAAAAGGTTCTTTTCTTCTCTTTCTCTTTTGTTTAATATTTAGATAAAATGTTACGGTATTTGAATATAACTTTCAAATCAAGATTTTTTTTATAAATCAGATATAACACACAATTTCTAAAACAAAAATAGCCATTAAAGATATATGTGGAGATTATTTAAATATGCATTGCTACTCTCAAAAAGTTAATTATATAATCTCCAAAAGAGCTAATTTTCACAATGAATGAAGATCAAAATAAAACCCAACTATAATTATTCACTCAAAACATTGATTACAAACTAAAAACCGGACTTCAATAGATAAAACAAAAAAACTCAACAACAACTCAAACATTTTTTTTCTTTATATATACATATATACACGTTTAAATGCACCAGTCTATTGAATTTAATCCTCGAAATAATATAAAATATTTTTTTGAAATAAAAGAGCAAACGATGGAATATTTCCTTAATTCACTCGAAGCCTCTTCTTATAAATAGCCAATTTAGCTTCGTAATCAAAGCAGTTTCACAGAATAATACCGAAAATACCGTCCTAAATTTTTTTTATTATAAATATTCAAATTTTATAAGATTATCTTCTTACTCTTTCTTTTTTCTTTCTAGATTCCAAATATGTTTCAGACAGTGTCAACGACAAATTTGGTTATTTTGACCACCGTAGTCACAGCCTTGGTCACGGCGGCGCGTGCACAACAAGTGCCATGTTACTTCGTGTTCGGTGACTCTGTCTTCGACAACGGTAACAACAATAACTTCACAAAGCTAAATGTCAACTATCCACCTTACGGAATTGACTTCACCAAAGGTCCAACCGGCCGGTTTAGCAACGGTCGCATTATTCCCGATTTCATCGGTTTGTACCCTATATCCACAAATTCAATACAAACCGGTTCCGGTTTAGTTAATTTGTTGGTATGATTTTGTTTTCCAGCTGAATTTCTCGGTTTTAAGGATTTTATTCCGCCGTTCGCCGGTTCATCTCCGGCACAAGCGGAAATTGGTTTCAACTATGCATCCGGTGGAGCTGGAATCCGCGATGAAACAAGCCAACATTTGGTGAAATTTCTTACAATTTAGACCAATAGATGGTTTAAATTTCAAAATTATATCATAAATGTCTCTAATTTAATAGAAATCATAAGCTATATAGAGTTCATTTTTCATGGAAAATGGATTCCTAATTTTCAGTCTGAAACGTCATTCAAATCCGGTTTCAATCCGTCCGCAAATACGAACGAACTCGAGACTATTTTTTCAGTCAGAAAATTTGCGGACGGATTACGGACAGATTTAATTTTCTGTCCCCATTTCGTCCCTGATCTGTTTGGAAATTTCCGGACAGAAAAGTCCATCAGCAAATCTCGTTTGGAAATTTTAAATTTCTAGTAGTGACTCAACGATTTTCATTTGCATTGTTACGTAATAGAACCAAATTATACGGTAGAATCATAATTAAACAGAAAATATGGATATATATATACTAGAGGGAATATAGCATAAAAATATCCAACTATTTTATTTTAGCCTATAAAACATGAATTATTATTTTCAATCTAAAAAAACCCAAACTTATATTTTTTTTGCCTTAAAAACACTAATTTTAGGATATGATTAATTTGATAAATTTGTGTTTTTAGACAACACTTAAAAATTCAAAGAGTTAAAATATGATTTAGTGTTTGTGTTTGTGTATGGATATGATTAATTATATAAGTTTGTGTTTTTTAGACAAAATGTAAAAATTCAAAATTTTTAAATTCAAAGCAATACTTTGTGTTTTATAGGCAAAAATTAAAAAGTTTGGTATTTTCTACATTATACTCCTAAAGTTAGTGTTTTTAAGACAAAAAAAATAAATTTGGATTTTTTTAGATTAAAAATAATAATTCATGTTTTATAGACTAAAATAAAATAGTTTGATATTTTTTATGTTATATTCCCTATACTAAACCAAAGAACGTTATAATAAGCACGTACGAATAAGTATATGAAAAAATCCGAACTAATAAAAGATTCAATGTTTGACATATGGAAAAATTAATTTAATACTTAAGGACTATTTATCTCTTTAACTTCTCATATTTTCTTATTATTATGTTTTCGACAGGGTGATAGAATGAGTTTAAGTGAACAAATAGCGAATCATCGTTGGGCGATTAGGAAGGGATGGGCGGTGCCACGAAAGAAGCTAAACAAATGTTTGTACACAATCAACATTGGAAGCAACGATTATATCAACAACTACTTCATGGGCTCTTTGTATTCTACCCATCAACGATACACTCGCGAAAAATATGCATATTCTCTTCTCCAACTCTACGCTACTCACTTAAAGGTAATTAATATCGTCAAATATAGGTTTGGGTTTAATTAATCCCAAAGGTTAGTTCAAGAGTTTAGAGTTGTCTAGTACCATATATATGAGTCCAAAGTTCATATCTTAGCCGATGTGGGACAAATTATCATCACTTTCCCTCACGCACATGCTCGGTCCTAGAGCGTGGACATCGCAATCGGGGTCCAACATCGTTATATTCAAATCGGGATGAACCATACTCTGATACCATGTCAAATATAGGTTTGGATCTAACTAATTCCAAAGAGTTACCCAGTACCATATATATGAGTTCAAAGTTCATGTCTTAGTCGATATGAGATAACTTATCATAACAAATTATATATATATATATATATATATAAGTTGTACACAATATGGAAACCTTTTAGGGTTTTCATGTAGATCTTTCATTTTATAAATGTTTGTCTATGTGTTCATGAAAAATATCTAGGGGTTTTCATATAAAATCTTCCATTTTATAAACCTTTACGATTTCATTGTTTATAAATGTGTATCTATGTGTTCATAAAAATCTCTATGGTTTTCATGCTTCCATTTATTAAACCTTTAGGGTTTTCATGTAAATCTTCCATTTTATAAACCTTTATGGTGTTCATGTAGATCTTCGATTTTATAAATGTATGTCTATGTATTCATGAAGAATCTCTAGGGTTTTCATATGTAGATCTTCCATTTTATAAACCTTTAGGGTTTTCATGTAGATCTTCCATTTTATAAATATATGTCTATGTGTTCATGAAGAATCTCTACGGTCTTGGAGCAAGGAAGTTCATGTTGTTTGGAATAGCAAATATCGGGTGCATACCGCGGGTTATCAAAACCCTAGGCAGCGGTAGAGGTTGTGCCACGGAGGTTAGCGTTGCGGTTGAGATTTTCAACAAGAGGCTAAGATCGCTCGTCGACGATCTCAACAAGAACCTCACCAAAGCTAAATTCACGTTTGTCGATATGTATAGTGGAGATACTTCGTCATATGCTAAATTAGGTAAATATCCTAAATATATACATACACTCATAAGTACTTTTTGGTTTTTTAAAAGTTTTAGTTAACTAATATATAAGTATTTTCAGTTGGGTTCCATTAAGATTTGTTTTACATAAAAAAATGCCTTTTTATATAAAAAGATTCGTTTATTAGTTCTATTAATTATTTTGAGGAAAAGTCTATCAAATATAAACAAGAATATTAATTTGATATGAATTCCAATTAGGTTTAATTTTCGTGTGATATGGTTCAAATAGAATTGTTTCTATAATATTAGATTTTTTACAATATCAAGTCGAGGGAAACTATATGAAAAACTCTTTCTCCTACATGTGGGTGGTAAATTTTACTCGTTTTTTTACCTGTTGGATTATTCCGATTGATTATTCGCATTAAAATCTTCTCTCTTCTATATATATTTAATAGAACCAAAATTATTTATTCTTTTCTTTGTTACACTTTAGGGTTTAGGTTTAGGGTTACTTTTTTTTCAAAATTTAGTTACTCTTTTCTTTGTTACATTTCAGGGTTGACAGATACGGTCAAAAGTTGTTGCACGGTCGAACCGGGGAAAGAACTTTGTACGGTGAACCAACCGGTTTGCATGGACCGGACCAAGTACGTCTTCTGGGATGATGTCCACGGCACGGAGGCCGTTAACGCCGTCGTGGCCAAGTCTATATTTATGGGACTCATCATTTCTCCTTACACCATTCCCCAACTCATTAAATAGCATATAGGACCACCATTTTTCCTATATATGTAATTATATAGATTAGATTTTATTTATTTATCTGGGCGAGGTAAGAATTATGTTGTATATTGTTATAAGATTAGTGAATCCTAGTTTAAACCTCAACAAAGGAAAATATGTAACATTTAAGTTGGGTGTTTGTTTCACAGCTATTGGATACAATATAAAGCTATGCTATATGTTTATATATATATATATAGTACAAAATAAATAACGACGAAGAACAAGGAAAAGTTAAAGATAAAATTATTTTACTAAGTGATTTTATTTTTTTATAATTGTGTAAAATACAAATATAATGATTTTTATTTATAGGATTCTAAAGGTAAATAAAGAGATAAATAATTATAATTATAATTATAATTATAATTATAATTATATAAACTAATATAGAAAAAATGGGTATATATAAGGGGAGAAAGTGAGGGGAGTTGGGAGATAAAAAATATTTATAAATTATATTATTTATAACATTTCCTTTAAATGTCTATTAGAATTTGTCTCATTCAAAAAATCCGAATAAAAAAAATCTAATGAGGGAAAAATAATACATAGTTTTAATCGTATATGCAAATAAAATGTTTTATCGTTAAAACCCTTACTAAATATATTGTTAAAACGAAAAAATCTTCGGATGAACCAAAAATTTATCCCAAAATTTAAGGACATATATAAAATTCTGAAAATTAAAAACATATATTTTGCCTTTCCGTAATTTCAGATGAATTTTTTTATCTATTTCTAATTTAAATTCAAAATTGAAGAGTATGATGAGAAATGTTATGATGTGGGGGATATCCCCACATCGGGTAGAATATGAAATACGGACCTCTATATATGGTATTGTGCAAATCTAAATTTTTAGGTTAGTTTTAGGGATTAGTTAGACCCAAATACATATTAAATGGTAAAAAAAAGTCTATTCCCCCTAAACTATCGCACTTTAATCTTATTATCCCTAAACTTTCTCTTTCATAATATTCCTCCCTAAACTATCATTACTAATCCTATTCTACCTAAACTTTAAAAATTCATTCTATTTCTCCCTCTATTAATTTTTCTGTTAATTTTTTTAAAAACAACTTATTTCCTCCCAAACTATATGACTTCTAGCCTATTCCCCCCGAACTATATGAATTCTAGCATATTCCCCCCGAACTATATGAATTCTAGCATATTCCCCCCAAACTATATAATCTCTAGCCAATTCCCCAAACTATATGACTTCTAGTCTATTTCCTCCCGAACTATATAACCTCTAGCATATTTTCCCCCGAACTATATGATCTCTAGCTTGTTCTCCCCCGAGCAATATGACTTCGAGGTTATCCCCCCCTCAAAAAAAAAAAAAACAAATTGTACAATCAACGTATTTTCAAAATTTTGGTTATTATAAATGTAACGTATTTTCTTTAATAATTAATAACATATTTTTAAATTTTGGTTATTATAAACGTAATATTTTTTTATTTTATAATAACATATTTTTAAATTTATATTTTTGAGAAAGCGCAGCAGTTGCTACAAAATGTGACAGACAGAAAAAGCAGCCGGCAAATGGAGATGGGTGGGCTTGACGCGGGAAGCGTGTGCGGCTATGGATTCTGGGTATGGTTGCAGGTGAACTACTCGTTCGCGGACTTTCTTTGCAAGAGGGGGATATGAGCAAAGATCACCCTCCCGATCCGTTTGAGTTCTTCATCTGGACAGTCGAGGTAGTCCCATTTGATTCTTGGTTCCAGCTTGAAATTTAGCAATTAGGGTTTCAGGGATTATGTAGGGGTTGCAGTTTGAGCGTCTTTTTTGTGAATTTCCCCTGTTTGTTGTTACTGCATCTTAGCAAGATTCGATTCAGCCGATTTGATTTAAAACTCGTTTGACAATATAATAATTGTTAGAATTGTTATAGTGATTGACATAAAAATATTAAAATAATATATTTATATTTTTATGATTACAAGTTTTTGCTTTCAACTCTTGATTTAAATATAATAATCTTTATTAATATATGTATATTTAGAATATAAATATAATTGCAATTATATTGTGCTTGATAATCTTTATTGATATATGTATATTTATAATATAAATATAATTGCAATTATATTGTGCTTGATAATCTTTATTGATATATGTATATTTATAATATAAATATAATTGCAAATATATTATGTCTATTAAATATAATTATTTTTTTTATATACCATTAGTCTGTCTAGATTATATGTGTTAGGTTACCATGCGATTAACATCTAATATTTTTTGAAATATTTAATAGAAAATGAGTAGTCAAATAATTCAATTCGATAATAAAAAAATAAAACATGTGAATTCAAATATTGAATATTATTCGAAGGTGATATGACCCCAGATCACATTTTAATATTTTAGAACGAGATAGAAGATGGATTTATGTTTTAAAACTCATCAACAACCAGCAACCGAAACTAAGACTAGTCTAAATAATGAGGATACCCTAAACCCTTGAAGAACTTGGTTTAGAAACCTTAAAAACATGTCAAGACGCCACAATCATAGGTGGTTATGAGATTGATAAGTCAATTTGAATCCTAAGACTTCAAATCAAGAGTTGAAGGCAAAAACTTGCAAATGTTTTTTTTTATCAATCATAAAAATGTAAATATAATAACCAAAATTTAGTAATACGTTAATATTAAAGAAAATATGTTACGTTTATAATAACCAGAATCTAAAAAATGTTACTATCAAATAAAAAATGTTATGTTTATAATAACTAAAATTTAAAAATATATTACTATTAAAGAAAATATGTTACGTTTATAATAACCAAAATTTTGAAAATACGTTGAATGTACAATTTATTTTTTTAATAAATTAGAAGTCATATAATTCGGGGAGAAATAGGCTAGAAGTCATATAGTTTGGGGGGCGGGGATTGGCTATAAGTTATATAGTTCGAGGGGAATAGGCTAGAATTCATATAGTTCGGAGGAATATGCTAGAAATCATATAGTTTGGGGAAATATGTTGTTTTAAAAAAATTAACAGAAAAATTAATGGATATTTAACGGAGGGGGAAATAGGATGAATTCTTAAAGCTTAGGGGGAATAGGATTAGTAATGATAGTTCAAGAGGAAATAGGATGAGAGAGAAAGTTCATAGGGAATAGAATTAAAGTACGATAGTTTAGGGGAATAAACCTTTTTTTTCCTAAATGGTATCTAAGGATTTTTTTTTTCTTTTTCACCCTAATCTTTCAGCATTTCTAGCATCGCCCACCTTCTCATGTCGACTTCCATGGTCATCGCACCGATGTCAGAAAAAACATTTTGGAATCACAAATATCAAGTCCCATGTTCCGATTGTACTTTACATGGAGGTGGTGAACTATGACTCGTGGCGCGGTATCTTCAAAATACATTGTAAGTTTCGGCATTTTGAGCCACATTGATGGATCGCTGCCTCACTGACGATTGGAAACCCGTTGACAGTCTTGTTAAGCTTTGGATCTATAAGACCATATCGAAGCCTTTTCTCCAAGAGGTATTGTCGAGTAAATCCATGACACACCCCATATGGATACGCCTTGAACATATCTTCTGTGACAACAAAAAGGCTCACACATTTAAACTCGAGAATGAGTTGAGCACAACTACCATTGGCGACCTTTTAATTCATGTCTACTGCCAATGGATCCACAAGATCCCCAATCTTTTCGCAAACCTTGATACGCCAGTGACGAACATGGCACTAGTCATGCTCACCTTTAATGGTCTCAAGGCAAAATTCGATGGCATCATCAACATGATACAACACCAAAATCCATTCCCCTCTTTTTATGATGCTCGATCAATGCTAGCCCTCGAGGAACAACGTTTGCTCAGAACTCATCGTCCCTCACCCGCCACGATTACAGCTCGACCCCTACCGCCCTCTTTGTCGAGCTAACCAACACTTCATTGGTACTGATTGCACATCCTTTCTCCCATCATCGTGTCGTTCATGGGATCGAGGTAACAAAGGCAATCGTGGATAAGATTGGGGTAATTCTCAACAGACGTGGCAACATCGATTCTTGTATCTCGCACTGGTAATGCCATCCACCTGAAACATGTGGACCTAACAGTCTCACATGTCCACATCCTAGGGGACTCATAGAATACCTCTCATGTCCCTAAGTACCACCCTTGGTACACTATGCCTCATTCGTCGGCCTGACACCTTACATACCCGATCCCTGGTGGTCCTCCAACCGTGTCCTAGAGATTTCATACGCGAACATCACGCTCGGTTCATTAGCAACAGGCGCTGCAACTCTGCTTTCCTCACGCAGACTCCAATAACGGAAACACATGCGACCTGTGTTCTAATCGCTAACAAAGTTCCACCTGATCTGGTTCAAAATTTTAATACCATGACTATTCGCAATCCTGTCGATAGCTCGTGGTACATGGACACCAGAGCCTCTACTCATGTGACATCTAAACTAGGTAATCTTGAAACTATTTTTAATTCAAGCATTAAGTCTATGGTTTACGTTGGTGATGGATCCTCTATCCCTGTCACTCAAACCGACCACACCAAAATCTCAACCCAAACCATACATACACCTTTACCAGTGTTCTTGACAAATTCAACGGAACAATTATTACCACGAGTAAATTTCTAACCGGTACAAGGTTTTAGATAATTGATGTGATAGCTCGGGTCTTCTCTACCCCATCCTTCCCAAGCTCCCTTGTGTCGGCCTCCCGATTCAGAACTCACGTTTCTCACCTCGAATTCGCATTGATACCAAAAAGTTGGGCATCATGGATACCATGTTTTTTGTTCTTTAAGTTCATTAAGAGTTTTTCAATGTAGTAAAGACAAATCACATTCTCTTTGTCGTGCTTGTTAACTCAGGAAACACATTCGTCTTCCATTAAATAAAGTTATTTCGTCGGTTTTTCTTTCCTTTTAAATTCATACACTCGGATCTTTGGACCTTCCCTATACCAAGTGGGATTAAATATTATGTCTTATTTCTTGATCAATACTTTCACTTTATTTGGTTATATCCACTTTGTCAAAAAGTGATGTCTTTGAAAATTTTCTTCACTTTTACTCATACGTTCAAACTCGATTCAACCAAACAAATCAGAATCATTCAATGTGACTATAGGGAGAATTTGACAATGAAAGCTTTCAACAATTCCTTGATTCTAATGGTATTTTCGTTCGTTTTTCTTATCCATACACATCTCAACAAAACGAGAAAACAAAGCGTATGATTTGCACCCTTAACAACCTCGTTCGCACACTACTCTTTCATGCCACTTTATTTTTTGGTTGAAGCCCTTAACATTGTTGTACATTTTAGAAAAATATTATCCTCGCCACCATCGATAACTACATACCATTCACCACACTTCACCAGAAACTCACATCTTACGAACACTTACGTGTTTTTGGATGCCTATGCTTCCCTAACCTCTCGACCACCTTACCACATAAACTTGCCTCGCGATCTACCCCATGTGTGTGTTCCTTGGATACCCGAGCAATCACAATGGTTTTTAGTGCTTCGACTCACTATCTCAACGGATAATTATATCATATCATGTTGTCTTTGACGAGAGAACACATTCCCCGTTGCCAAAAAATGCTCAACACCCGCCGAACCACATCAGTTCTTGGACCCCAACGAAGAGCCTTCACTAAAAATTCAATCTTTACTATTCTCGGCCACCTAGAGCTACAAGACCCCCACCCTCGTCACGACTTCACTCCATGACCACCCACAGTCAACATGGTATTAGAAAACTAAGACAAATCCTTAACCTTAACACAACCACCATATCTCCAATTCCCAAATCCCACATCCAAGCCTTAGAGGATCCACACTGGTGTAATGCGATGCAAAATGAGTTTGATGCTTTAATTAAAAATAGAACTTGGGACTTGGTTCCTCGTCCTTCGGGTGTCAATATAGTTTGCTCTATGTGGTTTTTTTTACACAAATTTCAATGCAGATGGCTCATTGGCTCGATTTAAGGCGCTTCTCGCTGCGAATGACAAATCACAACAAATTAGCATTGATTCAACGAGACCTCCAACCTATGGTCAAATCAACCACGATACACACAATTCTTATAGCATTGCGGTGTCACGATAATGAACTATTCATCAGTTGGACGTCAAAAGCAATTTCTCCATGATAATCTCTGAAAAATTGTCTACATGTTTCAATCGTCGAGGTTTCGTGACACTCAACATCCTGATTTTTTCTGTCGTCTCAAACGCTTCTTCTATGGCTTGAAACAGGCCCCTCGAACATGGAACCAACGTTTCACCATTGTTGTTTCTCGCCTAGGCTTGCTCAAAAGTCAAAGTGACTCTTCCTTGTTTGTCATGCGGCGTGGTGAGCAACAGATCATTCTTCTACTATACGTCGATGGCATCATTCTCACGACCTCCACGATGTACCTTCTCCACAAAATTATTACTTCTCTCAAGATAGAGTTTGCCATGACTGATCTCGGGGCTCTTCATCACTTTCTCGGAGACACTGCAAAGCAAAAAAATGCTGGTATTTTTCTTCACCAAACCACATATGTCGAGACTCTACTTGATCGTGCTGGGATGACTACGTGTCATCCATGCATCACCCTGGTTGACACAAAGCAAAAATTATCTTCTAGTGAAGGTCCTTCAATCTTCGATCGAAGCATTATTGACGCTCTACAGTATCTGACATTCACTTGTCCCGACATCCAATATGTCGATCAACAGCTGTCTATTTCTTTACGACTCTTGGGAACCGCACTTACAAGACATGAAGCGAGTGCTCTAGTATATACGTAGGATCATTTATCTGGGTTTGCAGTTGCGTCTGTTTTCTACCACGGACCTCATGGCCTACATCGATGTAGACTGGGTCGGGTGTACGGACATGTGCCGCTCCACATCAAGTTACTTTGTGTATCTTGGTGATAATCTGATATCTTGGTCGTCCAAACGGCAACCAACAGTCTCTCACTCAAGCGCCGAAGCCAAATACCGTGCTTTTGCCAATGTTGTGGCCGAGACTTGCTGGTTGCGGAACCTCCTTCTTGAGCTTCATTGCTCACTCTTCAACGCTACACTGGTTTATTGCGACAATGTCTATGCGGTCTATTTGTCGACCAACCCACTCCAACACAAATGCACGAAACCTATTGAGATAGACATTCACTTTGTTCACGAGAAGGTTGCTTTGGTTTTTGTTCGTATCCTACATGTTCCATCATCTCGACCTTCAGACATGTTTACAAAGGGACTTCGAGCTGTACCATTCACGGAGTTCCCATCAAATCTTTGCGTTCGCTATCGTTTCGACTTCAGAAGAGTGTTAATTTAATAAATATGTAATATTTACTAAAATATTTATATTACCTAGAACATTTAAATTGCCTAGAATAGATCTCTATATTTTAATATATATATATATATATATATATTTGACTATTACATTAATGAAAAGTATCCAATATTCTCCTAAATTACAAAGAGATTTTAAAACACCATTTTCCTCATCGAGCACAACGGCCTCAAAATTATTATTACAGGTCATATTGAAGACATTAAAACTATAATACTGCAATTTGAGTTTGGATTGAGTTGTGGGTCGCCTTTTTGCAAATAAATTGTGAAATCTATACAAAATTTGGAACTTGAAATCAGTGGAAAAAAATAAAAATTGTTGGAATGTTTAAGCAATTATTAACACTAAATGAATGTACTTCTAAAATGGCGGAGAAATATAAATTGATTTGGATGAGTTCCCATATATTGGCTATAATGCAATTTATATATGATAATGCTTCAGTAATTATTAACAACAAAATAATATACATCTAAATCGTATTGTTCTCAATTTCTACTGATAATATATGATAATGTCTTACTAAATATACTGCAATTTATATAATGCATATATTATCTCAAACCGATAATTTAAATTATTTCACAATCAACTCGAAATTGAAATCTCTCGTCTTCTGTTTTCCTTCAAGGTTACAAAAGTTTTCATCTTGTTGATCTGACTATCATGTGACCACCACGTCTATCACCCTAAGTGCGACGCAAACGCTTGAGAAGGAATGATGCGTCTTGGATTATACCCATTTCAACTACGTCTCCATTCTTACAACCATGGAAATGAACAGTTCCACTAATCGAGAAGGCGAACAGAACCATTGATGATCAATTTACAAGGTTGTCTGATTTGAAAACATTACAAGCGGATTCGTGAAAGAATTCGCATTCCACATTGTCCATTTTCTTTCCAAAGGGCGTGGTCAGAATCCGAACGCATTCCACATTGTCCATTTTCTTTCAAAAGGGCGTGGTCAGAATCCGATCGCATTCCACATTATCCATTTTTTTCCAAAGGGCGTGGTCAGAATCCGATTTAACTCCATGATTGAGACGAAAACTGTTAGGATCCCACATTGCTTAGAAATAGGACTAAATGATGCCTTATAAGACCATGGGTACCCTCACACCATAAACTAGCTTTTGGGGATGAGATCTGTGGATCTTTGCGAGATTGACTTGGACCTATTATGGGATGAGTTCTTATCATTTAGTATCAGAGCATGCCCACATTGTTGGCCTGACTCCGCAGAAGGGGCGACTCGAAAGGAGCGACCTAGGAAGGAGCGACCTGGGTTAGGTCAGATCTAGACGCGTGCTATCGGAGTGGGACGACGAGGACGTCGGTGCTTAAACGGGTGGGTATTGTTAGGATCCCACATTGCTTAAATATGGGACCAAGTGATGCCTTATAAGGTCGTGGACACCCTCACACCACAAGCTATTTTGGGATGAGTTTTGTGGGTCTTTACGGGATTGATTTGGACCTATTATGGGATGGGTATTGATATCAGAGCCTGCCCACAAGGTTGGCCCTGCTCCACGAAAGGGGCGACCCGAAAGGAGCGACCTAGGAAGGGGCGACCTGGGCTAGGCCAGATCTAGACGTGGGCTATCGGAGTGGGCCGACGAGGACGTCGGTGCTTAAACGGGTGGGTATTGTTAGGATCCCACATTGTTTAGAAATGGGACTAAGTGATGCTTTATAAGGCCATGGACACCCTCACACCATAAGCTAGCTTTTGGGGATGAGATCTGTGGGTTTTGCGGGATTGGTTTGGACCTATTATGGGATGGGTTCTTATCAAAAACTTGGTCACAAAGCAAACTGCAATGCTTACAATTTTGTTGGGAACACAATATTTATAAATCATATAGGCTGATTTCTCTTAGATTCATTCAAACTTTTCACTTATACTCAGAATTTCTCACAGCATCCTGTAACATGGAAACATTAAACTGCATAAGAGATTTAGCTTCAAAGAACAGTATGAAAGATTTGAAGGGCAAAAAGACAGTAAAGCTTACGAGTAGGAAGAACAGGTGTTATAACGAGCTTGATGTTAAGAGCATCAATAAGAGAAAGAACTTCATCTTTTCCAGATGCCATAAAGAGTCTTAGAACTCTCTCATTCAATTTTCCAGCTCTTAATGTCCTCTGATTTACACAGAATCATAATTATTCAGACAATTTGATTTTTCAAATTTAATGAACAGATGTAACATAGCATTCGACAACAATTCAGATTGATAAATTCAAAATTCTACTGCCAACAGATTGGAAATTTTCATGAAAGGGTCAAGCATTCGACAGAGAAACATGACTAAATCATTCACAAGAACCAATTGATATGAAATTCAGAAAAAACAGAAAAAATTGGGAAATTAGGTATTACCAGAAAGAGATCGAGGAGGATATGATCGGGAAGAGAGGAGAGATCGGAGATATGTGAGAGATTAAGAACAGCAGAATCAATGGAGAGAGATAGCAGAGAAGGAGGAGGGTTTCTCATTCATTCAGTCCTTCGATTAATCAGATCAAATGAAGACTGAAGCAAATCGGAGGCTCTGATTCGTGCCCTAAAATTCATCCGAATCAGAAATTTGCGATCGAACAGTTCTTATCTGATTTCATGGGACGATTCTAGACATACGCCGCCGCAGATGTTTCAACGTAAAAGAAATAAATTGGGTTTAGGCCCAATGGCCGATAATACCACAATCCAAGATATTTTTTTTATGGAAATATATCTTAAATATTGGCGGAGAAATAATGGATACTAGGAATATAGATTATTTGCATTTGTATTCGACGAATATCTAAATTTAATATTTGTATTTATAAATTCGGATATTTTTAAATATGAATATTTATTAAATATATAGATATCCGTCAGATATACAGATATTCATATCAAAATCTAATTTTTTTAACGTATAAAATATATAAAACATTTTAATAAAAAAAATCAATAATCATCAAATATAATCTAAAACTAAAATTTCAAATCGCACAAATATACATAATATAAATAAAACAATACACCAAATTTTCACATTCATCTCCACACCACTCATTTAATTTTAGTTTCGTGGATGATTCTACGAACATCATCAATTCACCTAAAACAATGAAACAAATTGTTAGATTACACATTAAAATAAAATTCGCAAATATATTTAGTGAGTTCTATATTTTTTTCATATATTGTAATGTCTCTATAACATTATCCAACTCATTTGGATTAGAACCAATCTTGAGTATAAATTAAATATTTAAAAATATTAGTTATTTTAAAGTATTTGATATTTTAGTCCTCACATCATAAATGTATTACATATTTGGCTATATATTTATATAATAAATGTTTAAATAAGATTAATAATGTTTTTTATTTCCAATTTGAACATTAAAATCAATTTTGTTATATATGTATCTATATATTAACTACATTTTCCATTTAATACTTACGGATACGAATAGTTCGGATGATTGAGTCTACTATTTGTATTTGTCGAATATCTGATTTATAATATTTATATTTGTATTTGTATCAGCGGATATTTGAATTTTCGGTTCGAATACGAGTCGAATACGAATCGGATACGAATACTTCGAATATTTTACCCAGCCCTATCTTAAATTATAGATAATTATATTTTATATTAAAAGAAATTCTTAGTATATTTCAAAATAAAATATCAAAATGTAAAATTTAATTATAAAAAGGGGATATAAGATAAAAATATCCAATTATTTTATTTTAGCCTATAAAACATGAATTATTATTTTCAACTTAAAAAAACTCAAATTTATATTTTTTTTGCCTTAAAAACACTAATTTTAGGATATTATTAATTTGATAAATTTGTGTTTTTTTGGATAAACTTAAAAATTCAAAGAGTTAAAATATGATTTAGTGTTTTTGTTTGTATATGAATATGATTAATTTGTTAAGTTTGTGTTTTTTAGACAAAATGTAAAAATTCAAAATTTTTAGATTCAAAATAATAATTTGTGTTTTATAGACAAAAATTAAAAAATTTGGTATTTTCTACACTATTTTAAAGTTAGTATTTTTAAAATAAAAAAATAAATCTGAGTTTTTTTAAATTAAAGATAATAATTTATATTTTGTAGACTAGAGTAAATTAATTGAATATTTTTTGTATGCTATATTCCCTTATAAAAATATTCACAACAAAAATATTAAGTCAGATCCAAATTTCAAAGCTTTGAAAATATGAGACATGGAATTAGAGTTTTGTGGAAAATTGATAAGATCGAGGGTATAAATACAATTTGTATTTTAAAAAATATATTTTTTAATGTGAAAAAAGAGAGACTTTTATTGATAATATCTTCATATGGTTTTGATTAAAGAAATTACTCGGAAACTTCAAAGTGTAAACAGGAATTGTCCTTAAATTCGTTTGTCTATAATTAATAATATCTTTATAAGGTTTTGATTAAAGAAATTACTCGGAAACTTCAAGTGTAAACATGATTTGTCCTTAAATTCGTTTGTCTAATTTCCACACTATTTCTTATATGTGAAAAAGGAAAAATTGTTTTCATATATTATTATTCTCTTTTTATATTCTAAAATGGAATAATTTTAATGAATAAAGTAACTGAATCATATTGTATTTTCCATTGAAATTACTGGTAGTGAAAATGACATGACCCCTTAGTCCATAATCAATAGCTGGAGAAGACCAAGACGACTTTGACTCCTTCACCCATCACCACCACACACCCAAACAATATCATTTATTTCATAATCCTCACCTAATTTTAAATAACACTCTCCATTAGTTTTGCATTTTACAATTTTTTTTATCTCAAATCCTTGAATTTAAAAAATTTATCTTCTTCATTGACGTGATATTTGTGTGATATTGATATGACGAAGATGATTTGTTGATTTAACACATCATAAAATTTGTGATACAAGATTAGGATTAGAGAAGTTTAGAAAATTTTGATGATGATATACATAGATCTATATACACATAAATACATACATATATATACATACATAAACACGTGTACATGTGTATAAACACGCTTATATATACATATATTCATTCATAGGTGTATATATATTTGTTCATGATTATATATATACACATATAAATATATGTATATGTATAGGTAAAATGTTCTAAAAACTTCTAAATCACATCTTAATTTTTCAAAATAGGTATTATATAACTTTTGGGTATCCCATTCATACCAAATCTAATATTAATAGTATTTTTTCCATTATCATAAAATTTAATGGTTTTTTATAAATTAATATTTATAGTTGGATATATATGGATATTCGTTTGGAAAATCAAAAATCTGAATTCAAATACAATTTGTGGATTTAATAATTTTACTATCTAAATTTTAACCCACATATTTTTAATTTCGAATGAGTTTCGAGTGGAGACTAATTTTCAAATATTTTGACCAATCTTATTATGTATATTAGAAAAAGTATCCGCGCGATGCACGGGATGATACTTTTTTTATATAACGCTTTATAAACATGAAGAAATAATAAATGATATGTTATAACTTTAATAGTTGTTATAATTCAAGGTGATGTTGTAATGTTCCTTGTATATAAAATTTTTAAATATTAGTATATAAAGTATATGGTTGAATCCAATATTTAAACTTGGCGATAGCTGCAGTGGTCTAAGCAAGTTCGCACAAGATTTGCTTTGTTTATTTCAAGACATGAGTTTATTAGAAAGAGAAAGAACGATATTACTTCGTAAATGAACCATTCAACAACCCCAAGATTGAATTGAAAAACCTAAAATCTTCTCATGAAAGTTAAGAAGTTCTTCATGATTTTGCAGAGCAGACCAACATGGTAAACTCCAAAACAAACAAACATAACCTAGAAAATCATCGATCTCAAAATTCCTCATTCACCATTGCTCCCCACTTATATTTGGATTATCTCTTGTTTGTTTTTTCTCTCATCTTATTTTTCCCTTTAAATCCTAAACTTTAATGTTATTTCATGGATTTAGTTAGAGAATTATTTCATCTTTTATAAATATATATATATATATTTAAATCCTAATTTTTAACGTTATTTCATGGATTTAGTTAGAGAATTTTCTTCATCTTTTATATATATGTATATATATATATTGTAAGATGATAAAATTGATCCTATTCTTCATTTCATATTCCTAAGTTACTCAACTTAAATTATTATTTTTAATTATTTCAAAAAAAAAATATCTCACTCCAAATTCATAAATTTGTTAAGATTTAATTCAAAGACAACCTTGTTTTACCAATTTGAAAGTAAATGTGATGAATTTAATTAAATTTCATGTTACAGTGAAAACAAATTATGAAATTTTGCTATGATTTTTTGTAGGTTAAACTTTTATCAAAATTAAATGTGATTTAAGTGGGAATAAATGGATAAAAAGAAACGTTTTTTATAGATATATTTTTTTATGGATATATCCAATATATATGAAGAATTTTAAAATTTTAAATGAAATATAGAAAAAGCAACTTAGGTGTTCCAAAAAAACTTATTTTTTTAACATTTAGTAATGAGGTGGCTTCACCAAAAGCAACCTTGGAAGGATTATTATATACCACCTCTCAACAAGTATTATTATATATAATTTAAATTGTAGAAGAAACATACAGTACACCTAATAATTTTTCTTTTATTATTATCTTTTTAAATGTATAAAAAGCCCTTTGGTCACGAAGCTGACACAAAGAGCCAAAGAGGAGAGAGAAGTAAAAATGATGGGCAAGGTGGTTCTAATGGCGATAGTATCTGCTCTTTGCTTAGCTCCCATGGCCGAAGCCTTTTACGGCAGAGCTGTCTACTACGATCCTCCCTACACTCGTACGTCTTTATATACATATATATATATATATATATAACCTAGATTGAGATATTTGACAAAATATTATTTATCAAGAGTTTATCTTTCATTACATAAAAGCAAACCTACAAACCTTTGAAGGAAATTTTGAAAGACCTTATTCACCATATTTATATTTAAATTTTCATAAGATTATCGAAACAAATGTTTGATTATATATGTTGAAATGCATCATAAAAATTATTTTGGAAATAGCATCGGCATGTTATGGAGGACAAAATCGAGGAATGTATGTGACCGGGGTGAAGGGATCGTTGTGGGGAAATAGAAGGGCGTGTGGTCGTAGGTATAGGGTTCGGTGTCTCGGGCCAACTTTCCAATTTCCAAATGCTTGTACGGGTCGTTCCGTTGTGGTCACGGTCGTTGATTTCTGCCAAGAGCCTTGCAATGGCGACCTTAACCTTTCTAAGGACGCATTCGCGTTAATCGCCAACCCTAGAGCTGGCAACATCCGAGTTGATATCACTCCGTAAGTTTATTTGATCTTATATAATATGTTATATTATTTTATACCGATTAATATTAACGGATATAATACGTGTGATTGATACGAGAATATTCTCCGATATATTAGAGTGATTGGTACGAAAATATTCTTCGTAGTTAATATTCTATCGATATTCCACGATACATTCTGGATATTATCTAGGATTTCGGAGAATATTCTTATATCAATCACACGGATTGTATCCGTTAATAACTAATATATAAATTATAAAATTATGTATATACATTTAAATATAATTTTAGATATCTAAACTTTTTAATGAATTTTTGAATTAAATTGTTTTCAAATCCATTTGAAATAATCGGTGGTCCATTTGAACGTCAATTCATTGTTATCATTATACTCTTTGAATAAAAATAAAAGTCATGCAAATAATATAATTTCATATTCTTTTGTTATTGCAGAGTTTGAAAAATGGCATGTGAGTATTGTAGAAGGTGGACCAGGTCGTTGTTAAAGCATTACAATAAATGGAATTATTTTGAAAGAAGACGACTTGTTGACTTTGTAAAATATATGTTTACTTTTGGATATTTGGAATAAACACTTTTCTATGTAAAAAAAGCAAAGAATACGTACGTTAAGTTCCTTTTATTCTTTTATTCAATCAAACGCACATACGCAAGAACATTCAAACAAGAATAATAAAACCAAGAACGACATAACAATCCTTTGTATGAGAAAAAAAGTATATCGAGTCTCTAATATCTCAGTCCAAGAAACATTTAATTTCCGAATGAGAAATATCAAATATAGTTGACACTACAAGAAAATCACGATTTAGGGACGATCGGTTGTAGTCTGCAAATGCGCGTCCGCAATTAAGGACAAAAAATTCAGTCCGGAAACGGTCCGTATTTAAGGACGAAAATTTCAGTTCGCAAACAGTCTTTAAAAAAACGAACAAAAGAGGACTTGGGTTGCCGGTCCGCATTTGCGGACGCCCAAGCATCCGTCTGCAAAGTTTGTGGACGGAAGGTGGGTAGTCCGCAATATTTGCGGACGGATGCTTGGGGGTCCGCAAAACTTGTGGACGGATGGCTGGTCGTCCGCAAACTTGCAGACGGACTGGGGTCGTCCCCAATTTTAGGGACGACCTTGAAACCGTCTGCAAATTTTTTTTAAAAAAATTTGTTTAGATTAAATTATAAAAATTAGTATATAACAATAATTAAAAAACATACATATAACTAAAATTTTTAATACTAATCCGTTGGAGGTATTTCCGAATCGTCGTGATCGGAATCATTGTTCTGAAATGCATCCCAATCGATGTTAGGCATTTGCGATTTCATCATGCGCAGGAACTGTTCCATTCGCCTTTCTGATCGTTCAGCTCGCTTGTTTGATCGTTCAACCTCCTTTAGTGCTTGTTAAACGCGCCTTTCAGATTCTTGTTACGCCTCGAAGACTTTTGACAACGTATTCCGGAACTCGTACTCTGATACTTTTTCTTTACCCTTGGAGGAAGTTGAATGTTTTGAGGCCATTCCTCCAAGTCCGAAGACCTTTGTATGACATAACTTGCTATAAAACAAATATCGAGATTTAATGACATTTATAAATAGTAAAATTATATCATATTGAAATGTCATTAATTTACCTCGAGATACAACTCGTTGTACTCTTCTTGACTAAGGGTAGTTTGTGTTCCGTCTTCTTTCGGGGGAATTTGCGCTACTCGTTCCGCTGCCATGTTTTCAACTTCATCGTGAAGACGTTTCGCCTTGGGATCTACCCACAAACCATCTGAATTCTTAACGTGCGTACATTCCAACAATTCTAGGTACGATGGTTCAGATCCCTTCTCTTTGCCTGAAACAAATAAAAAAGATATAAGTTTAATGAAATGTTAATTTTATATAAATGCATAAAAAGTAGAATAAAGTTTATCAAATCTTCGTATACTTCCGCAAAAGAACGAGATCCTACCGTATATACGATCATCCCGTATCTTTCTCTATCAGAACGCTATGATTTACATGACAGGTACTTACGATAGACTTGAGACGAACTCCCGCATGTTTGTCAAATTCGGACTTTACTAGTCCGGTAAATTCGGGATTCCAATAAAATTTTTTGCTGTAATAATAAAAAGCTTATTATATTTAAACTATAATTTCAATTACTTGATAAAATTAAAATATGTTTAAAACATACCACAAATGATTTCTACCATCGTTCCTCAATTTCTAGATCGGTCTGTGTCCAATTGTAACACGGCCAATTATAATCAGCTTTTCTCGTCTTTGATATGTGACGATTAAGTTGACCGAATCCAAACCTACAAATCAAAATGAAAGATAAATTAACATTTCATTAACTATTTATAATTGACATTTGAATTTGAGTATAGTACCATAGTGCGCCGTCTCTACGAATAGGGTCTAAACGAGGAAGCTTGCATCATTCTTCTCCATTGATAAAATTTCTTCTACAGTTGGTTCATCGTGCATCTCAGGTTTGTGATACATTACTGGATCGGCTGGTGGTTGGATTTACGGATAATAAGAAGTATATTGTGCCGACTGTGTCGATCTAGTGTTCCGGAAGAAATTTGGATTCATATATTCTAAAAAACCTAAAATAGAATGTCGGGAATGAGATGAAATGTTACCACTTTTCTCAAGCTGAGGGGGGTTTCTCGTTTTACCGCCTCTTCCAACGTGTCGTGACATACTGAAATGTAAAATTAAAATATTATGTACGTTAGAACGAAATTCCATTAGAATGAAATTCCAATTCATAATCAAATTTTTGATAACATAACTAATTAATATTCAACAAACCTTTTCACCAATTTCAATTCCTAATAAAATTTTGGACTAGATTACTAATAAACTTTCAATTCCAACTAAATTTTTCACAAATTTTTCGCCTAATTCCTATTAAAATTTTGGAGTAAATTCCTAATCAAAATTTTGACAACATAACTAAGAAATTTTCAATTCTTAAGCCAATTTTCCCCCTTAACTAACGAGAACGATTCGAATCGAACCTTTTGTTCCGTATAAAGAGAGTGTTTCGGGCAGCGGCTGCAGGCGGCTATGGGCATGGAAGACGATGTTGGCGGCGGACAACGTGGGCATGGGAGACGACGCGGGCGGCGTACGACATGGGTGTGGGAGACGACGCGGGCGGCGTACGACGTGGGCGAAGATGACGCGGGCGTGGGAGACGATTTAGGCGCAGATGACGTGGGCGGCGGACGATGCGGGCATGGGAGACGACGTGGACGCAGGCGCGACGCGGGTGAAGACGACGACACGGGCGAAGAAAATGCCTAATTAGGGTTGCCGTCGGAATTTAAAGAAAATTGCGGACGGAGAGTCGTAACCCGTACGCAATTGGGGACGGCTACCTAAACCTTTTCGCAATTGCGGACGGATGAGCCGTGACCGTCAGCAATTGGGGACGACTACATAACGACTGTCTGCAATTACGGACGACCTTCGTTCATCCCTCCGCAATTGCGGACAGGCTTTAGGTAGCCATCCCCTATTGCAGACGAGCTCATCCGTCACAATTTCGGGTTATACTGCCAAGACGGGACGATATGCCAGGACGAGAATGAGACGATTTTTCGGGACGAGACGATTTGTCGGGGCGGGATGATGTGCCGGGATGGGACGAGACGAGATGGGATGGATCGGGACGGGATATCCGTAACATCTAACTTGATATGTAACCGTCTAACATGAATATCCGTAAACATTTAACAAATCATTAAAAAAATAGAAACAATGTTTCGAATATTAGTAAACGTCTAACATGAATACCCGTAAACTCTCAACACCGAATAAACAATGCATTAAGAAATAGAAACAGTTGAGTATCCGTAAACCGTTGAACATGATTCATCATCTTCAAAGTCACACAATTGTTCCATCGACTCTTGTGTTTCTGTATCTGATTCAAATTCGTCTTTTTCATTTTCTTTTTTGTCTTCATAAATATCATCTTCATTTCTTTCGATTTCTTCCATTTCACCGTGCGTAAGTGCTTCAAAACGTACCTCGTCAATAGCAACAATCTCGGTCATTTTTTGTTGCATTGGTAATTGTTGTTGTTCTGTGTTGTCGATAAATTTTCCCCTTGGAAGTATCTTTATTGCAACACGTCGACCTGAAGATCTTCTAATATGTGGATAAGAAACGTAACAAACTTGATCGGCTTGTGACGCAAGAATAAAAGGCTCGTATTTTGCATATCTTTGTGTGGAGTTAACTTCTACAGCGCCTAGTGTGTTTACTCTTGTTCCGCGACCGATTATTGGATCGAACCAATCACATCGAAATAACATCACTTTTAAATCGACATAACCTACAAAAATTATAAAAATATGAGTCAATATAATCCAAAATGATATACGTGGTAAAGATAGTTTGTTTTCTATACCTGGATATTCCAATTGCAAAATTTCCTTTAAAATCCCATAAAAATATGTTTCATCGGCCGATGCACAATAGCTTTCACCTTTCACACATATACCATAGTTCATCGTCGACTTCAATTTCCTATGTTCGTAAGTGTGAAAATTATAACCACGTGTAAATTCATAGGCCAACTCATAACTTTCACAATCGGTCCTTTGACAAGATCTCATAGCCACAACGGGTGATTGCTCATCTCAACATGCAGTATATGTACAAACTTAGACACATCGTCAGAATATTGTAAAAGTTATTTATTTATATATGTAAAATTTCATTACTTACATATTGTCTGATCCATGTGGAGAAACCTTTTTCTTTAAGTTCTTGGAGTTGAGAATCATCAATGTTCGTATATGTATTCTTCAATATATCATCAAATATCCTGTATAAAAAGAAACAAAATTCTATAAATATTACAAAAATAAACAAAATTGTCATTGTGATAACCATAGTTATCGGATTTTAGATATTCGCAGTTCAATAAAACATACGTATGTGCGATATGGAGATCTCGTTGTGATAACCATATATCTTTCGCCTACCTAGCTGATCGACCAATTCCGTAAAATATATCCGGAATATCTGGTACTAGATATGAATATGTCACACCACCATCAAAACATTTGTCTGGATTTCTAGTCCGCATTTGAACATGTGGCTCGAAGTAGTATGAAATGAAGGACAATATTTCCTCATTCACGTATTGTTCCACAATTGAACCCTCCGGACGAGCTTTTTGTTTGGTTTTTTGCTTCAGATGAAACATAAATCGCTCGAACGAATACATCCAACGAAATTGAACTGGACCTCCTAATGCGGCTTCGTGCGGTAAATGAACTGTCAAATGCTCCATAACATCGAAGAATGATGGTGAAAAAATCTTCTCCAAGTTACAAAGTATAGTTGCTATGTTATTTTCAGTCGGCGAACCAGATCCATACTTAGATTTCTCGCACATAAATCTTGGAAGAATTGGCCAATACCTATAACATGAAAGTATTATTAGTGTATTTAACAAATATTCACACTACATATTAATATAAAATCAACCACATACCTCCAATTGCTTCGTGTGCATGTTTGTCCATCAATTCAGAAAAACATATCGGAAGTAGTCTTTGCATGAATACATGATAATCTTGACTTTTCATCCCTAATAACTTTCCTCCTTGAATGTCCACGCACCTTTCGATGTTAGACTCCTTTCGTGAGCAATATTCTTTTAGATCTTTGCGTTATTTAATATTGTGTTTCGTCTTCCTTGTGACATTCAGTACCGTATTGATGATGTTTTCGAGAAAATTCTTCTCTTTGTGCATGACATCAAGATTATGTCGAAGTTTCAGATTTTTTCAATATGGCAAATCCCAAAATATGCTCTTCTTGTACCAGTTATGAGTAATTCCGTAACCACCAATTCTCGGATGATTGTTCCCTCCGCAATCTATACTCCTCGGAATACCCAAAGCAAGAAATCATTCATACAAAATCTCTTCACCGGTTAAAACTAGAGGAGGAGATTTCCGCACAACTACATTCCTTTTGAAATTTCTCTTGTTGCGCCGTAATGCATCATCAACAGGAAGAAAACGACGATGACAATCAAACCAACTCATCTTTCTTCCATGTTTCAACTGAAAAGCATCTGTTTCCTCCATGCAATA
>CM071868.1:1543747-1558743 GCA_036759665.1 Gynandropsis gynandra
TCCATTCCATTTCTTTTAATTCTTCAATAAGTGGTTGAAGAAATATATCCAAACTTCTTTTTGAATGATTATGCTAGGGAATCATTATTGTTAAGGACAAAAATTCCCTTTTCATGCACATATCCGGTGGTAAGTTGTAAGGTGTCACTATAACTGGCCATAATGAATAATTTTTTCCAGACATCCCAAATAGATTAAAACCATCGGTATAAAGGCCTAAATAGACATTTCGACTTTCAGCCTTAAAATCAGGATATACCTTGTTAAAGTTTTTCCACGCCTCACAATTTGAGGGATGACACATCTCTCCTTCAGGACTTGAATGCTCAACATGCCATCTCATGTCGCTTGCGGTCTCCACAGATTGATACAATCTTTTTAATCTGTCTGTAATTGATAAATACCACATACGACGATATTGAATCGATTTTCCATTCTTTGTTAAATAAAACCGATCTTTTCCACAAAATCGACAATTACTCATATCTGATGTCTCTCTCCAAAAAATCATGCAATTGTCTTGACAAACATCAATCTTTTGATATGGAAATAAACCCAAAGATCTCATCATCTTCTTTGTGTCATAATAGGAGTCTACTGCATTATTATCTTCTGGCAAATAATCTCTTACTAATTGCAATATCGAATCCATGCAATTCTCTTCTGGCAAACTTACTAATTGCAATATCGAATCCATGCAATTCTCAGACAAATTATTTTCAGTCTTCAAATTCATCAAACGTGTAGATAGAGATAGCTGTTTGCTTCTTCATTCGGATTCCTAGCAATTTCTAGCATTTCAAAAAAACTTTTTGCTTCTTCATTCGGATCTTCTTCAATATTTTTGTTTCTGTCACGGAATACATTTTGCACCATTTCCACATAAAGGTTCATTTCTACATCTTGAGAAGTCTCAAACAGTTCATGATGTGTAATGCACCTACTAAAGTTTTCCACAACATTACTAGGTCGTGGTGCAAAATTTTCTCCATCACATAACCACATGAAATAATTCGGAGTAAAACCTCTTAAATAAATATGCTCCCAAACAGTTCTCTCATTAACAAATTTTTTATTCTTGCATTTAATGCATGGACAAACCAACGTATCTGTTTCTTTGTAAACTTGTTGATTTGTCGTCATTGTCATAAACTGTGTGACGCCTTCTATAAACTCCCTCGATACACCCTGAGTTTCTGGATCAATTCTTCCGTACATCCATTGTCTAGAAACGAAATGTTCGATCTTGATGAAGATGTCATTATAATCGCAAACACTAAGAAGATATGTGGTGAAAGATATGAGAGTTGCTTATGAAAAACGAATCAATGGTTGAGGGGTTAAATAGATTATTTATAGAAGAATTAGGGGTGGATTACGGACTAAGAAAATAATTGCTGAAGATTCGTCCCGAATCCATCCCTACATTGGTTTTTTAAAGTCCCTGATTAGGGACGGCCGCCGCGTCGTCCACAAAATTGCGGACGGGCCTGACACCGTTCCGCAAATTTGCGGACGGAAGGTGCCCCGTCCCCAATTTGCGGACGCCCATGCTCTATCGTCCCTAATCCTGGACGCCCTACACATCTGTTTCTAATCCGTCCGTATTTGCGGACCAATTAGGGACGGTTCATCCGTACACAAAAATTCCGGATGGATTAGGGATGAATAATGAAATCCGTCCCGAATCCATTTATAATCCGTCTCCAAATTTAGGGACGGAACTCCCTGTCCGCAAAATTTGTTTTCAATATTGAATTTTCTAGTAGTATAAGAACCAACTAATAGTTTAAGAGTATATCGCTATCTAATATCACATATAAAAGTTCATAGTTTATATCTTAATCGACGTGAAATCACATCATAACACTCCTAAAATGAGGACTACACAATAAGGATGAATCGAGCTTTGATACCATCTTAAATAGGGATTTAGGTCTAATTGGTTCTAAAAGTCAGCTAAAGATTTTAATATTGCATAATCAATATATATATATATATGAGTTCATAGTTAATATTCTAGCCGAGGTGAGACAACAAAACATAATGTTTTCCCTTATGGTCAGACTCGATCCTGAAGCGTAGACATCGCAATCGGGAAAACAACATTGGTACTATTTAAATTTGATGAATCAGCGTCTATTATAATGTTTAATATATGATTGAGCCTAACTAATCCCAAAGATAGGAGCTTTAGGATTGTCCAATACTATATATAGAATTTTATAGTTCATGTCCTAACCGATGTGAGACAACACATCATAACGATAAAAGCTTTCTTAATCCGTTTGGAAAATTATTTATAGACGTTTTTCGATGGATTTTATCCGTACATAATTGATCATCAGTAATTAATATCTATTTGAAATTATAGACCAACGATTTGCCAGGAAATTCAGATGGAAATCCATTTGAAATTAGGGTCAACAAAAATTCGTATGAAATTAGACACGACATTTGCAATCCCGAATTCATCTGGAAACTTTTTTCAAATTAAAATATATATATACATAATCTCCTGATGAATTTTATGTTTCTCCCTAATATTTAGACGAATAAAAATCAATCTATAAATTTAGAGACATATCTTAAACCCGTAAGGAAATTGGGACGAAATTTGATATTTCACTAAATTTAAAATTTCTAGCAATGTCTTTTACATGATGTAAATTTGATAACATAGTCGTTCATACAGAAATACTACACATTATGTTGTACTATTCCATATGAGTCAAAACAAAAAATGTTGACTTTATATATTAATTGTACAATTCTAAATTTTTGAGTTGGTTTTTTTTATGCTCTTTTAAACTCAATAAAATATTTGACACAGTATCAAAGTTTAATCTATCTTAGTTTGAATTTCAAATGTTGATGTTGTTTATGATGTGTACGCTTCAAGAATAAATCTAAACATAAGACGGAATGTTATTTGTGTTTTCTCAAATCGATTAAAACATGAATTATGACTAATAATATGGATTGAGCAATCATTAACTTTTAATTAATGAACTAGCTTTTGAATTGAGTTAGATAATGATGAGGACATCGACGCACCATGAGCATGCTAGGATCAAAGTGAAGGGAGTGAAGATCTTCAAATAAGAGGGCCGATCACTAAAGTTGGAACTAAGAGATTGAAGAACGTCTTTTCAATCATGGTTCGTGTCGTGTTCAAGAAAATAAGAGTCTGCAAGGACGAGAGGCCGAGAGAAGATGTGATTTTGACATTTATAAGCCCATAAGAGCGAGTTTAGTCAAACGAATCTTGAATTTGGTCCAATTCTCGAGTCCACGATCAAAGTCAGGAGAGAGCTATTCAACTCACCTCAAAACCCGAAATTTGGTCACGTCGGGGTTTCCATTCTTTAAAGATAATCTATTTGAATTTCGGGCATTTTTAGCCTATAAAAGGGAACCATTTCACTAAATAAAGTCAGGCGTCTTTGTTAAGTTGATTGAGAGGGTTTTATTATTGTTTTATCTCAAGTTCTAACTCTTGTCTCTCGGATTCGAGGCTTAGGATTCGTTCCAACTTATCAATCACAATCCTTTCAAGATTAACGGGGTCTTTGATGTCCTCACAACATGAGACAAGTCATTTGTTGTTCCTAGCAGTTGGAGGATTGTGGAACGACTTCCATCTATTTCTATCATTTTCTAATCAACAAAACGAGATCCGATTGCACAATAGATACAAACTAATATTTCACACAATAGTCGATTTAAGAGCAAAAGAAAAAATATTTAACAATCATGTCATCCTTTTATCCTGATACACAATGTTTTATTGTGTTAAACTTCAAAAAACTAGATAAAAAATCATTTTCATGTTTTTGCAAATATCAGTTCGACCACTTTGATATAATAAATTTTGAATTATTAACATGTTATGGATGACGTTATTAGTGTTTAAACTACTAGACCATATCTTTAATTATTCACGTGTTTTTTCAACATTGACTATTATTTTATGTTATTTCACATTATTAGGATATTAATCATGGATTCATATATATATATAACATTTGATATCTTTAACTCTTGAGCTAGCTTTTGCGTCTAATTATACCCAAAACTTTATTTGACATGGTTTTAAAGCATGGTTCGTCCTAATTTGAAAACTCTGACCTTAGGCATGGGATTGTAAGGTGCACACTTTATGATTGAATGAAGATTGTTATTTTGGTTATCTTACATCGGTTAGACATAAATCATTGACTCGTACATATAACACATGGAAACTCTTAACTTTTAAGTTAACTTTTGTATCCATTTAGATACAATCCTATTTTCGACAAGATATAATAGTTTGGTTCATTTCGATTTGATTATTGTGATGTTAGACATTCAATTGTGATATGTATGCTTCAAAATCGAGTTTGAATGTGAAGAATAGTAAGGGTAGACGAATCAAAAATATTCGCAAATATCCAACTATTTGTATTCGTATTTGAAGAATATTTAATATACTATTTGTATTTGTATCCGCACATGGTTATTTATAAATTCGAATATCTGTAAAAGAAACGGATATTCGTTGGATATTTGTGTCTGACAAACCACATATGAACAACGAACGGATCACGAACGAACCATAGATGAATGGAAGATGTCAAACGCAGGTAGACGGGCGACGACAAAAACAGGGAGATGGGCAACGAACATAGGAAAACGGGCGATACAGGCAAAATGGAGACACATGCTAATGTCCAACGTGACCGAACGAGTGACGAGCAAACGGGAGAATAGTCGTACGGATGAACAAAGCGTCAAAAAAAGAGGAGAGAGTAAGAGAGAAAATGGAGAGGAAGAGATACAGAATAAATAGAGAGAGAAGAAAAAGATAGACAACAAAAAAGTTTCTTAGATTTAGGTTTAGGTTTAGTTTTAAATTTTATCATATTTGCATTTTAGTCCTTCATTAATATATAGTTTATATTTTCTTTTATATATTTATATTTTTTGAGAAAATTTGTTCAATTAAAATTTTATTATTTATAATTGGATCCATTGAAATTATATTTGTTATAAATATATATATATATATATATATAATAAATTATCTATTTAGTATTTACAAACAGAATATTTTGGATAATTAAACCAACTAATTCTATTTGTATTTATCGAATATTTGATTTATATTATTTGTTTTTGAATTTGATTTTTCGGATATTTGAATTTTCGATTCGGATACGAATATTTCGAATATTTCATCAACTCTTAAAGAATAATATTATTTTTATTATCCCACATCAACTATTTCATAAATTATGGACTTGTATATGACCCTATAGAGAATAACATTATAAAATTATAATTTTAAATTACTATTACAATTATATCCTTTTCCATTTGCATTAGGATTTAATTGTAAATATAAAGATGGAAAAAATAAATATTCATTCTTCTTGCTAATGTTACATTTTGCATGATATCTTATCTTAGAATTTTAGTTAAACTATTAAACTATAATTAAACAAAAAAAAACTATAAATTTTTAATTAGTGAAATTATTTATCCAATGAATTTATATATGGAAACGCTGATGAATTTATTTATTTTTATATAAAAAGAGCTCTGAGTTAAATCTAGGCCTGGCCAAGTCGATTTTCGGTACATGGTATTCAGATTTCTATAAACAATAACCAAATTTAAATCGGTTCGATTTGATTCGGTTTTATAATGGTTTGGTTCGGTTATATGTATAAAAAAGATAACCAAAATAAAATTTAAAATCTAATTAAGTCGGTTTGGTTCGATTATTTTTCGGATATTGGTTCAGTTTCGTCAAATCTAAGATGAAATCACTTTTGTGTAAGAAAAAAGTTATATATAAAAAATAGAAAAAATAGACAAATGAACATAATTGAATATCACAATGACAATAACTTGAAAAAATAACTTACTTAAGTCTAAAAATTTTATCATTCACTAAAAAATAACTTTAAAACTTCTCTACAATTATATGAAAAAATACAAGCGAAGATGACACAAACTATAGAATAACCACCAAAGGATTTGAAGTTTTCTTAAAAAATCGATGGGTGAAGTGGAAAAAAAAACCAACGAAAAAGGAGAAAAATCACATGAAAAGAAGAAACAAATAGGACTAAGATTTTTTTAATAATATATTTCAATAACTATTTTTTCGATTATTACCAAAACCTAACCAATTCCAATATATCCTATCGGATATTTTAAATATAATTAAACCAATTCGATTCGGTTTTTAACCCTAATTAAATCATAAAAGATTGGGCTTTATTTTACAGTCTTTCTATGAACCCATTTAAGCTCGAACAGAAACACTGAGCGTAGAAAAGTTGGCCCAAACTCAAGTTCACAAGAGCCTTTAATGGATTAGTACATCTTTTTTAATATAAACATTATCATATTTTTCTATAAAAAAGTATACACATACACAAATTCTAATAATTTTTTTCCAATTTAAAATATACACCAAAATGACATCATGGATGATTTTAAAAATAATTATCTTAACTCGTATATTTCTTAAACAAAACAAAACTAATAAAGATTAACAAAATTCAGAACTGTTGATCAATATTATAATTACATAATAAATTGTAAGATTAGATTTTAAAATATTGAAAAAAATAAATTCGAATATATATATATATACATTAAATTGTTTAAATATAAAATTAAAATATTTGTTTATAAAAAGACCTAAATAGTTTCTAAACAAATATTTTGATACATATTTATCTTTTAAATACCTAAAGCATATTTTGATATCATTGATTTTTATCTTTCTTAAATCTTCTAATATTGGACTATAATCTAAAAACTCTTAAGTTTATAAAAATATATTAGATGTGTTATAATACAATATGTCATCCTTATTAAATTTATTTATCGAGGTACGAAATTTGACATATGAACACCTAAACCATATAATTAAGACAAGACTAATTTTTGTTTAATTTATTTGTAATAATCGTTAATACAGATGGATTAAGGATAAAGGTGATTGATATTAGACTACCTAATATTTAATGGTTTTGCAAAGTCTGGAATTAATTGACAAGACAATAAATGTTATCTGTGATGCACATGCACATGGGGATTCTCTCCGTCTTTATTAGCTCCAATTTAACGTTACAATACATTTATTATCGTAGCATTTAATATTATTTTTATGAAGATTATGTAAAACTGAAAGGTAGACAATGCCTATAATTTCAAACATTTGACTAATTTGATATTTTTAGTTGAGATTATTTATTTATTAATTTATATCATTATAATTATGTGGCCCCGAACCATTATCATGCGAATCTACATAAATTAAACTCCTAAAAAATTACTTTTACTCATATAAATAAAATAAAATTATGATAAAATTTAAATATATTACTTTAAAGTTGATATCTCGAAGCCATGACCTCTAAAATGATATTCATATTTATTAATTATATTATTATAAGGGATATATATATATATTGAAAATCAAATTCATATGTGGGACAAAATCGGTTGTTACAACTATATTGGAGATAATGCTACTAATATCAATATAACAATTTTTGTCATTAATTTATACGTTTTATTATTTATTTAGCCAACAATATGAAATAATTACACTTAAATTCGATTATTTGGTCATTCCAAAATATATTGGAACTGAATTAATACTGTATAAATAAGGATAATCAAAAGGCATATTTTTTTATGGGTCATATAATCTTGACTCGTATAATAATATTTCCTAAAGTTCATGCCTTTTTAGTTGTCTTTCTTACAACCAAAAGTTGCATTATTACAACATGATTAACCCCTTTCGTTATTTATTTATTTTAAATAAAACCTCTTCGCACAAACAATAAACTCAAGTCAAATGATGGTTTTCGAAGCCCTTTTAGTTACGAAATTTGTGATGTTTTCCTAAATATTAATTATGCTTCTAATATAATTAACATATGTTTGTATTATATATATATATATGATATTATATTCATGGGTCGTGTGAATCCTCTCAAGAATATTGGTCAAAGGAGCAGGTGCTTTGCGAGGAAAACTCTCTATTTCCATCGAATTTTTTTATTTTATTTTTATTTTTAGAAAAATTTATATATTTTACTATTTATTATATATTTATATTATCTTGAATATGAGATGAAGGAGATTCTATACTTGCTAATTAAACTAAATCATATTGAATCTTTTGATACGTATTGATTTTATGATAGTTCTGTTTTGTTTCCGGAAAAAAATAAATAGAGAAGAAACATTCATTTTGATTGTTATTTTAAATAATAAAAAATATACTTTAGCTTTTCGCCAAAAAAATCCCAATTAACATTTTAAAAACTAATTACTATTTAACCAACTAAATTTAAAGTTTAGACTATACAACTTTAATGTTGTTATTAAAATTTTAATTTATATTTTATGCGGCTTTCTTCAATGGGAGGAATATCAGAAATATTTTTATAGGGTTAAACTACTTCAAAAATACTCTTCCCTAAAATAATTATTAAATCCGAAAAAAAACTGAAGAAAAGACAAACTTGCCCTTAATATTCGAACGTGAAAAAACCCACGTTCGGCAGTTATTCGACGTGAAAAACTATAAAAAACGAGAAAGCCGAACAACTTTTCGACGTGAAACCTGTTTAAAAGTTTATAGCAATAAAGAAATAAGTGATGTCAAACTTGAGAGGGATCAATTTGAAGTTGGCAAGGAAAATGGCTAGAATCAGCAGTAGCAGTGACGAAGAGAGCACGAGTCAATCTTCAATGGCGTCAATAAGTGTAAGTAGATCGATTTATAGGGTTTTGCAAGCTTTCGAGTCACAAAATGGTTTATTGATTTGAAATGGGTGAGTGTCAGTGAGTCGGTTAGGTCGCAAGGATCGCAGGAATTGCATGAACATCTTCGACTCAATGAGTCGGTTGAGTAGCAAGGGTCGCAGTAGTTGCATGACATCTTCGACTCAGTGAGTCGGTTGTCTCAGTGAGTGGGATGGGTCGCAATGGTCGTTTGAGGGGCGTGGGTCGGTTGAGTCTCAGTGAGTCGGTTGAGTCTTAGTGAGTCGGTTGAGTCTCAGTGAGTCGGTTGAGTCTTAGTGAGTCGGTTGAGTCTCAGTGAGTCGGTTGAGTCTTAGTGAGTCGGTTGAGTCTCAGTGAGTCGGTTGAGTCTTAGTGAGTCGGTTGAGTGTCGCAGAGTGTCTGAGGGTCGTTTGAGTCGCATGGGTCGCACGGGTCGGCTGAGTCGCATGGGTCGCACTAGTCGTTTGAGTCGCACGGGTCGGTTGAGTCGCATGGGTCGCTTATGTCGGTAGAAGTATAATGTATTCGTAATTGGTCATTTTGCAGGAAAAAGGGACTAAGAGGAAGGAGTGCGGGATTTGAGTCGCACGGGTCGGTTGAGTCGCATGGGTCGCTTATGTCGGTAGAAGTATAATGTATTCGTAATTGATCATTTTGCAGGTGACGCCAAAACCGAAATTTGTGTATGAATTCAAGCATATGGACAAAATGCCAAAGATCACCACCAAGTGTTATCCTCACGAGACAATAAGGACGCTGAGAGGAATCTTAGATGAACACGAGTTGCATTATTTCGAGAAGGAGTCACAATTTAGGCATTTATTCCACTTACAATGTGACTCCACATTGACGAAAGTTCAAATGTCTGTCCTACTAAATCGCTCCGTGATTATACGGGACAATACGGAGTTGTGGTTTGTCATAAACGGCATTCCCATCCGGTACTCTATAGTGGAGCATGCACTAATTTCCGTATTAAAATACGGACCATATCCCATAGGATGGGTGTCACATTCAGGTTGAAGAATTTCAGTCGTGGAAAGGTGACCCCCGAACAAGTCAGTTAAAAGCTTATGAAGGCGAAGAATTCCGACGACCGGAAGAGGTTCGCAACTTTGATGTTGTTGGCGCAAGTTATGGCTCACAAGCCTTCAGCAGAAAACTATATCAGCCATGATCTCATTGACATGGTTGATGACTTAGAATTTTGTGAAGGCTTTCCATGGGGTCGTTACACATTCGAGAATATTATGGATACTTGTCGTAAGCACGTTAGCAGGGAATCACTGAAACAAAAATGGTATTGTGGCGGTTTCATGATTCCACTAATGATAAGTTGTATATATTATTCGAATAACTTGAATGCTTTCATACTTTTTGCATTCTTATCATTTTGTTTTAATGTTTCAGTTACTTCCATTTGAAACCATCCTTAGTTTGGACGGAAAGGAATGGGATGTTGAGGTTGTGGATGCGCATCGATCATGCCTAAGAATGTGCGAGAAGATGGTTAAATCCAATTTTAATCGGAAGTATGTAGATGTGATAATGCAGATTGGAGATTCTAAGGTAACAATTACACAAGGTTCACAAGGGAAACAATGGTCACAGAGGGTAATAATGGTTATGTTTTGTTTTTCAGGATATTCTAAGTATTCTTCGTGCTGAACATGAAGAGGAAGATTTACTTTCTGATCTGGAGGGTTACGAGGGATGTGACGATCCCGATGTTCAGATATGGATGAAACATCTTCGTAGAAATTCAAAGGGTATTTGTTGGGAGGATATCCGTAAGCAAGAACTGCTGACACGAAAAGCAACTCTTGGTGATCAAAAAAAGAAGAAGGAAAAAGGGACCAAGAGGAAGGAGAGCGTGAGGGATGCTGATGCTGATGCTGATGTTGCAGTCCCTCTGACACTGAAGCAGAAATTAATAGGGGAAATAAGGAAGTCAGAGAAGAGAATCATCAACGCCGTAAGAGACCTTCAAAGGGATGTCGGGATTTATATGCCTAATCCAAAATCTAAGGCTGCCGAGAAAGTTACGATCACCGAAAACCAATCTTCCGACACTGTTAGTGATTTTCATTTTGAATTCCTTCGACGTCCAAATCCAGTGTCAAGAAAAGAGCCAAGCGGAGATGGCTCAGAAGAGGATTTGGTAAACATTGCTCATGATGGAGTTCCACCAAGTAAGTAATATTTAGTGAAAAGGTTATTTGAGTATCAATTTCCATCGAGACATATAAGTCGTAGGATCGTTAGAGTCGTAGGGTCGCATAAGCCGCAGGGTCGTTAGAGTCGCATGGGTCTCATGGGTTTCATATGTCGCATGTGTCACTGCGTCGCTAAAGTCGAATGGGTCGCATGAGTCGCATGTGTTATATAATCAATGTAACGAACCAAGTAATTACGGTCATTTGAGGTCGCATAGGTCGCATGGGTCGCATTGGTCGCATGGGTCGCACTAGTCGTTTGGGGAGCATGGGTCGCATAGTTCGCATTGGTCGTCATATGTTTAATGAGGTAAATTTTATATAGGTGTTGGACCTTTATCGAAGGAGTCTACGCCATATGTTGAACCTCCACCGGCGAAAAGAGCAAGAACAGTGGTTCAAGAACCTGAAGGGGAAGAGGAGTTTGTGTGGATTCCGAAGGGATTAATAAAGGGCTTGGTAACCCAATTTCCTACGTTCCTTGATGCTAGCGGTGACAAGTTGACTAAGGTATATATGTTCCTGCAGACACCTCGACATGAGCGGTGGTGGAAATCTGAGCTAGATATTCCCTAGGGGCGAAAGTTTTGGGAGATTATATTAAAGGCTAACGTATGGCTTGAAGATGATGTAAGTTTTTTAAACCCTTAGTCTCACAGAGTTTTGTGTCATATGTATTCATGTGTGTTAATTTTTTTTGCAGCAATTGGATGAGGCGTTGATGGAGTTGTCTTCTTTCTCGGCATTGGATCCCAGCGCGAATCAGAATTATTACGTTTGTCATGTTACTTTCATGCATACGCTCTCGCTGTGGATGTACGAGGATATGGAAACTTTACCGAAAATTCTTAGTGATTTTTTGAATGCCAAGTATCCATTCAGAAGTACGAAGACACGAATTAGTGATAATGAAGGTTTTTTCTCGGTTCTAAATATTTCAACGGACAAAAATCGATGGGTAGGATATCATTGGGTAGCCATCAAAGCGAATTTCAAAACTCGATGCATCACGGTATACGACTGCAAGATGAGCCTTAAGGAAACACATATCGATCCGGTGATTGAGAAGATAAGAAAAGTTGTCCCCAAGTTACTCATTCTCGGAGGGTTTCCTTCTTTGGCTTCTGGAGAAGATGAATGGAAGTATGTGTATTATGAAGGTCTGTCACAGAACCAAAGCGAGAATGACTGTGGTGTTTTCTCCTACAAATTCCTAGAAGCCTCGTTAATGAGGAGGAATGTGTTTCGCTTAATTTGCGATGACAATGTTACTTCCATGCGTGAGAAGATGACGGTTGATATATAATAATGGAGAACGTATCTATGAATTCGAAGAAGATTAACTTGATATTTGGTACATTTTTTTGGACTGGTAGATGTAAATATTTGGTACATTGTTTTTTTAATATTTGGTACATTATCACAGGGGTCAAACGGTCGCAGAGGTACAAGGGTCGCATAGGAACAAGGGTCGCACGGGTCCAAAGGTCCTAGAGTCTCATGCGACCCTTGCGACCCTTGAGACCCATGTGGACATTGCGACCCTTCCTGACCATTGCGACCATTGCGACCTTGCGACCCATTTGTCTACGACCCTTCTGGCCATTGCGACCCATTTGTCCATTTCGACACTTGACCTTGTGACCCTTGTCCCTCTGCGACCCTTGGACCCCTGCGCCCTTGTCACCCTCGCAGGGTCAAGGGTTGCAGGATCAAGGGTCGAACGAGGAAAAGGTTCGCAAGGGACAAATGGTGCAACCCTTGTACCTCTGCGACGATGGACCCCTGCGACCCTTTACGCTTTATTATTTACAAATAATATGAATAATTTTTAAAAAAATTACAATGTACAAAGTTGAATTATCCATTGCCAAAATTATGTTACAAATAAATTGTTAAAAAAAGAACAAGTTGAATCAACGAGTAAACATTTTTTAGACCCTTAGACTGTGCGATCCTTGTACCCTCTGCGACCCTTGGTCCCTCTACGAGCCATGTCTCCCTTCGACCCTTGTACCCTCTGCGACCCTTGGACCCTCCGCGACCCTTATCTCTCTTCGAACCTTGTCTCCCTTCGACCCTTGTACCTCTGCGACCCTTTGTCTCTTGCGACCCTTGGACCCTCTGCGAACCTTATTACCATAATAGTAAATCCACAAAACATCGATACTAACAATAATACATTCTATTGAATAATAGTAAAAAACTAACCAAATATAAACATGAATTTTGTTGCTCAAATGAGGTTCAAAGCAATCAAAATACAACGGAATTCAATCTATGAAGATTATAGGGGCAAGCAGTAGACAAGGTACATCATCAAGAACGGTGTCCAGTTCGACTTTGAGGGTACAAGCCACGTTAAAGCCATTATCGTGACAAAACTATGTCCAAACCCTGGTGATGCTAGCGCCACCGCGTTTCACGGGCCTTAGATCTGCCTCCCAAATGTCTATGTAATTGGTTATCAGCTCAACCTTACATCGTCTACCGCAAAGACCATTCAACCTCGTAAACTCTATCGTAGGTGTCTGCGATAAATCGGTTTGAGTTCACTTACCACTGCATCTACGACCAGATTTGAACGCGTGACTGGTACCGTAAAAATCCTCTCATCAGAAGAAGTTGACCCTGACATCGAATCGCCGTCACCAGCCGTTTGCATTTTTGGTAAGATGATGATGATGAGAGTTAGAGAGAGAGAAAGTGTGTCGTTATAAGAAAAAAGGAAACGACTGGAATATGAAAAGACATAACCCTGACATCGAATCGTCGTCAGATGGAAGTCGAAATGTTTTTTCAAATTTTGGTGAAAAGTTCGACGAGAATTCTGGTGAAAATGATAAAATGTCAAAATCCAATCAAAATTAAGGGTGGCATGGGTCGAATATATGCGAACTCGATGAATTTACGGGTTTATGATGATAAAATACCAAAAACCAATCAAAACAATACATTTACAACGTCAAACTAATTAAGGCCAAATGAGGGTCGCATGGGTCGCATGGTCGCATATATCGATGAATAGATGTGAACTCGACGAATTTACGGGTTTAGGATGATAAAATGAGAAAACCAATCAAACAATACATTTACAACGTAAAACTAATTAATTCCAAATGAGGGTCGCATGGGTCGCATGGTCGTATATATTGATGAATAGATGTGAATTCGACGAATTTACGGGTTTATGATGATAAAATGACAAAACCCAATCAAAACAATACATTTACAACGTCAATCAACGGTTAAAACATATTATGATCCATGTGTACCTAGTTGAGTTGTGTATAACGAATGCCTATGTTTCAAAAATGATAGTAGTGTTTTAAGAACTCGGCGGATGATTAAACAATACATTTAACATTTTGTTCAAATGTCGATATTATTTATATTATTATCTATATTGATTCTAAATTAGACATATACAACTCAAATATATTGATAATGACATGGGTCGCTTGGTCACATATATGGATGAATAGATGCGAACTCGACGAATTTATGGATTTATGATGATAAAATGCCAAAACCTAATCAAAACAATACATTTACAACGTCAAATTAATTAATGCCAAATGAGGGTCGCATGGGTCGCATCGTCGCATATATTGATCATATGAATGAATAGATGCAAACTCGACGAATTTATGGGTTTATGATGATAAAATGCCAAAACCTAATCAAAACAATACATGTACAACGTCAAACTAATTAATGCCAAATGAGGGTCGCATGGGTCGCATGGGTCGCATATATTGATGAATAGATGCGAACTCGACGAATTTACGGGTTTAGGATGATAAAATGACAAAATCCAATCAAGTAATACATTTACAACGTCAAACTAAATAATTCCAAATGCGGGTCGGATGGGTCGCATGGTCGCATATATCGATGAATAGATGTGAACTCGACGAATTTACGGGTTTAGGATGATAAAATGAGAAAACCAATCAAACAATACATTTACAACGT
>CM071868.1:1559059-1591704 GCA_036759665.1 Gynandropsis gynandra
AATTTACAGGTTTATAATGATAAAATGAGGGTCGCATAGGTCGCATGGGTCCACTGGAGAGATAGTTCATTAGCCGAGAGTGACCCAACACCGTCACCTAAGTCATCTCCTGCCATGTACTTCGTCTTCCAGTCACATTTGAAGAGTGACCCAACACCGTCACCTAAGTCACCCCCGTAACTCGTAAATGACTACATAGAGCCTGAGTCCGTTGATTACCAAGACCTTGAGTAACACATAGACAACACGATGCCTTACGTCGACAATGGTGACTGCGGCACGCAGGTCACAAAGTTAAAAAAGATCTTTCATAGAAATATGGGTTATATACGCATACTAAGAGAAGAGACGTAGACATTAACTTATATACATGGGTCGAAAGACAGAGTCTGACAGCAAAACGACAAGTCACATGGGTCGGAAGAAAGGATTCTGACTGCAAAATGACAAGTTACATGGGTCAGAAGAAAGGATTCTGACTGCAAAACGACAAGTCACATGGGTAGGAAGGGTCACATGGGTCGGAAGACAGGAGTCTGACAGCAAAATGACAAGTCACATGAGTCGCATATTACGTCGCATGAGTCGTACAAGGGTCATATGTGGTCATATTGGGTCGTATGAGTCGTACAAGGGTCATATGTGGTCGCATGAGTCGTCTATGGGTCATATGTGGTCATATTGGGTCGCATGAGTCTTAAAAGGGCCATATGTGGTCGCATGAGTCGTACAAGGGTTATATATGGTCGCATGAGTCGTACATGGGTCATGTGTGGTCGCATGAGTCGTACAAGGGTCATATGTGGTTGTATGCGTCGGAGGGGTCCCGTTTCTGATTCTAATTAATCCAATTGAGCGTCATATAACGGGTCATATTGGATCGCATGAGTCGATGTGTCATAATCTTACGAACAATAGATGCAAAATAAGACATTTTCAACGTTTAAATATTGATTACATAAGGTCTCAACGGTTACAAAGGTCACAAAAGTTACATAAGATTACATAAGGTCTCAAAGGTCACAACGGTTAAAATAAAGGCAAAAAGAAGTTCAAGAAAAAAAAGGAAAGAAAAAAAGGTCATATTTGCTGAATTTAGAGATACATCGGAGCCTTCCCCCGCAAGGAGAGTAGTGTGTGACTCACCGCCTTCTCAAAGTTGACCTCCAACCGTGACCTTACGTAACGCGGATACAGCTTGATGTCTGAGTCCGCCGATTACCAAGTCCTTATGTAGTGTAGATACATCACAAAGTCCTTCATCCACATTGTAAATACTTGTGTGTATCTGCATAGAGACCGAGTCTGACGATTACCAAGACCTTGAGTCACAAATAGACAACATGATGCCCTGGATCGACCATGTGACCTTCGTAACGAAGGTCAAAACGGTCACAAAGGTAACAAGGATTTTTTAGAGAATTTAGGGTTAGATGTTAGGAATCGCCCTTTTGAGAGAATGAAAGACTCAAAACAAGAGATGATTTGGTGCTACAAATTGTTGTAGCTTTTCGGTTTTTCCTCCTCTATTTATAAACTCATATTTAATGAAAAATAAATGGACTCATAAAATTCCAGAAAGACACTAAATACAAAGAATGACAAAGGTGCATGTATTGACCACATTAAAGAACCTTTTAATATAGGGGTAATAGAGACGTGTCCCAATGGTCTTGAATGTGGCATTGATAAAATAAAACGCATAGCTAGCACCTGAAAAAAAACAGTAGTCTGACATTGAAAAGACTAGTCGAAAGGGTCGAAATGGACAAATAGGTCGGAAGGGTCGTAATGGTTGGAAGGGTCGCAATGGTCGGAAGGGTCACAATGGTCGCAAGGGTCGCAATGGACAAATGGATCGCAAGGGTCGCAATGGTTGCAATGGCCGGAAGGGTCACAATGTCCACATGGGTCGCAAGGGTCGTATGAGGCTCTGTGACCCTTGGACCCGTGCGACCTTTGTACCTCTGCGACCCTTGTAACTCTGCGACCGTTAAACCCATGTGACCCTTTTACCCTCTCCGATCTTTGGACCTCTGCGACCCTATCCTAAACCCTGCGACCTTTTGACCCCTTTGCGATCCATTTACTTCTGCGACCCTTGGACCCCTAAGACTCTGTGACCCAGTGCAACAGTTTTTCTACGGAACCTGCTTAATTGCAAGCTTTTTCGTCGACAACAAACGATTTCGACCTATTGGCAGCGAATCTGATGCCGATTTCAAGCTACTCTTGCCGAATCTGTCGTGATGTGGGAGAACAGTTATTTTTGCGCTACAATAGAGAAAGAAATTGAGTTGCTCTGGAAGAGAGATAAAATTTGTCAACAAAGGTAATATGAGATTATCAATATTTTAAGATACATTTGAAGTTGAAATTTTTTTTTCAACGAAAGATATTTTTGAAACATTTAAGCCTAAAAAACTATTTTTGAAGTTCCCTCCTCAATGTATTTATTTATTTTCAATATGTGTATATATATATATATATATATTATCTTAAATTAGGTACAAAATTTATAGGTAAAGGACGGTTGAATCAAAAGTGAGTAGACTTTCTAATCATCACTAAAGTCAACACCAAAATTTACAGTGATAATAAATGGCCTCTAATTATGTCCCTGAGTTTCTATCTCGAAATTAGGGTCCCAAACCAGAAATAAATTAAATATCTAATGGAAAATAAAATATAGGTAATTCATATGAATTATATATGATTGAGAAGATTAAGCTTCGGTTTTAAACTTGATCGAACATGCTATACTTGGTACCAATATATGGATATATCCAATTTTGAAAATCACATTCCCTCTTTATAGAAAATAAGTAATACTTATTATATATATAGTTATTAAATTTGGATACAATATAAAGTTAAAAAATTAGAAAATGACCATGGTGTGTTTCTCGATTTGCAATATACACACATATATATATATTCACAATCAATATATACAGTTTAAATGTTTATAAACCCAATTTAACAAATATATAAATTTATATATTAATTTAAATGTGAGAATTAACTTGATTACAATAAAATTCTGTTGAAACAAACATTTGATGGATGTTTTTTTTATTTGTTTATCCTTTTTTACTGCACACAATTTAGTTTAAAACTTTAACTCGTTTATCATAGAAAAAATACATTAATTTGTAATCAATTTACAAAGAAAAAAGAAATAGGAATTTAGCCTTTAATTTAAATTGATTATTTTATATGAAAAAAAGTCAAAAGTAGCTAAAATAGGATTTGCCTCCTCAAGTCATCACAAAAAAAGGTATGGAACCTTCTTACAGGCATCATGTTTCCATGCAACTAAAAAGGTTTTTCAATATCAATATTTTATTTTCCATAAATTAATATATTAGAACTTGTTAAATTGATTTGGTTTTTTTTTTCTTGAAAAATTAATTTTCTTGTCTCTATCACTCCCTAAATTCTGGGGTCCACTAAATCTCCATTAACAGAGTTCCTCTGATTATTGCTTCCCTGTTGTCAAATGAACATGTTCTTCATCTACACTATTTATTCCATATATATATATATACACACACTTCCATAAACATTTGATTATAGACATACTCAAACTTTATAATTTTGAATATTGGATTTACTTTTCCAATAACAATATTAGGCACATTGTCAATATATTTCATAGACAAAAAGTTAAAAATTATAAGATTGTCTTTATAAATAAATAAAATATTAGCTAAACCAATTGTGTTGTTTCCTCAAAATTAGGACTCATTGTATTTCCATGTTTTGTTTTTTCGGTTTTTTATTTCTTTTTGGCCAAGCAATAACAATGTGATGAACATTCAAAGACCATGCAGGTTAGGCTAAAATTACGAAGCAGAAAAAAGAAAATGATAATGGGAAAAAATATTAAAATTAAGTAATATATGGTATATGATCATACAAAAGAAAATAAATTAATTTAATTGGTAAGTAAGTGATATATATATATAATATTTAATTTAATTCAGATTTAGAATATATTTATATTAATAGAAACAAAAAAATGTAATAAAGATAATGTGACATAAGATTTACAGCTTCCCAACAAAAGAAATTAAACATAAAATAATCTATTAATTTTATTTGTTTTTCTTGTGAATCGTAAAGTTGTGTTCTTTGTCTTGTTGATTGAAATGGGGGAGCATGGGATTTGGTGAGGTCACAACAAAAAAGTAATTAAATATTTTTTAAAAAAATGTTAATTTTTTTCGTTAAACAAATGTTTGATTGACTTTGCATGTCTTAAGGTAAAAATTAGATCCAATGCCATTATTTTTATTTATTTTTTAAATAATTTCAAAACCTTGCAGATTTATATATAAAAAAAATCATAACGATTTCTCTTATGTCACCATCTATGGCCACCCTGTAATTCCCTTATTCATCTCTCTCTCTCTCTCTCTCTCTCTCTCACTCTCTCTCTCATATCCATTTAAAGAATCAGAGCTTTCTTCTTTTTCCCAATTGAAAAACCACCAATTTCAAAAGGGCATGTATATTTTCCGAGAAAGTTTTCTGGGTTTCTTAATTTCAATGTCTGAAATTGAAACCAAAACATAAAGTTTAAACCTTTGTAAACTCTTCCCCTCTCCACCTTTTCTCCCTCCCTTGAAATTTTCTCGGGAAAATATGAAGTGGGTTTTCCTGGAAATAAAAGAAAACCACAATTTCATATCCCCTTCACCGTCACTCCTCCTTTTACCTCCGCCGCCGATTCGTTCAAACACAAGCTTTGATCTAAACAGTAAGATCAGTCCCAGTATTCTTCTGATAATCATCATTTTATCAATAATCTTTTTCATCTCTGGTTTGCTTCACCTTCTGGTTAGATTCCTTCTATCACCATCAAGTAGAGATAGAGATGATTACTTCGACAATGTCACAGCACTTCAAGGCCAATTACAGCAACTATTTCACTTACATGACTCTGGTGTCGATCAATCATTCATCGATACTTTGCCTGTATTTCATTACAAATCCATAATCGGTCTAAAGAATTACCCTTTTGACTGTGCTGTTTGTCTTTGTGAATTCGAGTCAGAAGATAAACTCAGGCTTTTACCTAAATGCAGCCATGCTTTTCACATGGACTGTATAGACACTTGGCTTCTGTCTCATTCGACTTGTCCTTTGTGTAGATCCAGTTTACTTTCTGATTTCTCTTCACTTCATAACCCATGTTCGCCATATCTTCTTGTTCTTGAGTCTGGTAGTGATCATAGCTCAAGAGAAATTGTCACAGATAGAGGAAATGAAGACATTATGGGAAGAAACAGTTCCAGTCCCATGGCTGATCCTCATTCAAACTCAAATTCTCATCTGGGTTTGGACGGAATCCATGATATTTCATCGACCCATCTCGATCCAGGTGGTAAATCTCGAAAAGTGACAGATTCAGGTGAAAAGGTTGTTCCTTTTGCAGTGAAGCTAGGGAAGTTCAGGAACATAGATGATCAAGAGGGTGAAAGTAGTAGTAAAAACATGAGTAATAGTAGCAATGTAGATGAAAGGAGATGTTTCTCTATGGGATCATATGAGTATATAATGGATGAAGAATCTGTGCTTAAAGTTCATGTATCAACGAAGAAAGTATCAAGCAAGAATCATCGATTGTCAGGTCATAGGACAGCCATGTCTGAATGTGGTAATGATTCAATAGGAATGTTCAAATTCAATGGAAATGAATCGATGAGAATTGAGAAGCAAAAGGGTGAAAGAGAGGATTGTTCTTTAGGATCTTCATCATTCAGATTTCAGATTCAACGAAACCCTAATGATGGTGGTGATGAAGAGAATCAAAAGAGGGAAAATTCAGAATCTTTGGAGATAAAAACACCATCTTTTGCAAAAAGGACAATGCTTTGGCTTGCAGGAAGACAAAACAAACTTGTTCATCCTTCTTCTTCATCTCATGTCTAATTTTCTTTCTTTTATATTTTCAATTTCTTTGTTAATTTTCTCTGTCTTTTTCTGATGAACAAAACCATATTCAATCGTTGTAGGACTGTTTAACACACACGTCTTAGCAAAATCATATTAGTTTTTTTTAATAGTTAAGATAGAGCAGAGAATGAATTATATATATATATATTTATATAGAGTATTAGAAAATATATTTACTCAGGTTCAAATCAATTTGATATTAAACTAAAATTATATTCATTTTATTTGAATATTTTGATGATAAATTTCTAATATTGATTTACATGTTGCAATATTATTTTTATGTTATTTTAAATGGGTTAAAACGTAAATAATTTTTATAATAATATGATATTAGATAATTCAAAACTTCTAAAAAATTATTTGACAAGTTTTTGTTATGTTTTACATGTCAGTTATAAGTTGTTAAAAATATTACATATTTTAATAATAATCGTAAATATATATATATATATATTGGAATAGATTCAGAAGTGGTGTGGTGGTGGACAGTTGCATTGAAGAGAGGTAATTTATCATAAGAACAAAGAAAAAATAAATAAAAGAGAGTGACATCTCGAGGGAGATACATACATATGAGTGTGTATGTATATGCTCAAACTTCGCATTAATTGGTGAAATTAATAAGTGTCACGGGAGCAGTTGGATTTATATCCCCACGACACTTATTGCTTTACAATATATGTATCTATTACAATTATTCATATTTTTTTATATTTAATTTGAATATATATATATATATATATATTTTATATATCTATTTTAAAGTTCTGTGAATTGTATATTATATGTTAACTCACGGCTATTAATGCCTTTTCGTGATTGGCTTAAATATGAATTAGGAAAGGTATTTTTTTGGATCTTATACTATAAATATATAAAGCATGAGAGTAACGGTAACACATTGTTTTTTAGCGATTAATTAAATACTAGAATATGAACCCGCGCGATGAGCGGGGTTTTATAAATAAAATTATTTTAAGTATATAATTATTTATTTTATTTTAAGTCCATCATCAAGATATCTATATCACAAAAGATTGTTAAGAGGTTAAATCGATCAATGAACCAAAATATTTAAGATGGATCTTTCGACAAAAGTTGAAAAGCACTACTATTCCGTAGAACAATCAACGCTACCTTTTACCGTAAGAATTTTCTTTTAGAGAAGACTTCTTCAAAAAAAATTTTACTTTGGAGAAGGTAAAAGAATTGATTTGAAGATTGAAAAAAGTGCCATTTAACAATGACCTAAAAGGCTAATGGATAAAATATAAATTACATTGGCTTGACATATGCACTTCTCCATTGTGGTAAAACATTAGTTCTTTAGTTTCATAATTTCAATATGTCCAAAAATCGTGTTTGAAGTATAAAGAAGAAAGTGAGCACATGTACTAACAAATTGATAAGAAAGAACAATCGCGCAATACTTCATATATTTTGGGACACTGAATCGTCGGTCCTTCTATAGTCTTGTTCGTCATACGTGTTTGCCTTGTAAGTAAAACTCGTCTCTTCATTTTCCAAAAAACTTGGCTTTTTTCAATTAGGAATAGTTTTGAGAATACATAATTCACTCTAGTTGTAGAGCATGTCGCAATTGCTTGGTTAGCAGTTGTAGCTTCCTATGCAAGCATATTTTTTTTCAATTGCATTTGATTATCTTGAGTTGAAGTTAAACTTGAGGCATCTTACAACCTCATTTTCTGAATTATCTTAGTTATGTGCGGATATGTCTTGACGGGTAATAGAATGGATGAACCAACAAATGACTTTGATAGATAATTTGATCAGATCCATGGTGAAGTTTGTCAATGCAGCAAAATAGATCCAACATGGGCGCATACGGCTCATTTTACTCCCAAAACTCGAATTCTTCATCTTTATCTCATCAAGAAATATACACATACAGTAAAAAATCCAATTATACACCAAGACACACATATATGTATACATACTTATCCCAAGATCCAAATGACTGCACAAATGAGATATAATACTAGAGCTATCAAAGCGAAACAAAGCTCCAACACGAAATCAAATGGCATGCATTTTCCATCGAAACCACAATCAAAATTTATAATATATAAGAGAATTCATGAATCGAAACCACAATCAAAAGTGAAAGAATCAAAATCTTAGAACCCACAATCAAAACCGAATTAATTGCAGCGCCACACGTCTTTTTCCCTCATCCACTTTCGCGGAGTTGTACGCTATTTCAATTCTCAAGTTCGGTTGAGAGTATTATGCGACTGTAGACCTCATTTTTCGTGTCGTAGATATAAAGCTGGGCAAATTTCAGAGAGTTTCCTTAAACATGTAAAAGAGATCCTATTTGGTGGTGATTTTGTCCGTGGATTCTGAAAGTATAAGGACCTCTTCCAGAGGTTGTAGAATGGTCGATTTTGGCACCAATTGATTTAAATGCCAAAATAGAATTATAAGCCATGATGTTTATCCGAAAGGCAAGGGAATTGTTGTATAGCTCTTCTAACAGAACGAGTGGTTCTGGAACTTTGGTAATCTGATTCGACCTTTCATACAACACATATTAAATAACAAATTCCCTTTGTTAGGTCCTTGGCCACACTTTCAGAAGGCTATATTAATGCATTACTATGTTGGCAAGATGATTTTCTCAGCAATATGAGCTTGTGCATTTGATACGTTGATATGTTGATATGTTTTGGATGTTTTCATTTCCGCATATTGAAAGGATATAATTTTTCGGTGTATCTTAAAAATTTTATGAATCAGAATTTTCTTTAATCTATAAATAATAAATAGTATGCAATATTAATTTAAACATAAACAACAATTTGGAAAACTTTATCTTTAAAATTTTTTATTAACTATTAAAATTTATTAAAATTTATATATAATGGTGATCAATTTAGTTTTTTGGTTTACCTTTTCATCTTCTCGTTGTTATTATAGCATTAAATTTGAATTTATTTATTAATTTAATTATATCAAATAAATTTAATTATTGATTTAATTATATATAATAAATAAAAAATAAAGATAAATTTTTTTTTGATGAGGTGGCTTCACTATAAGCCTCCATTTGCAATAACTTTTATATATATAATTTGGTTAAGCAGACGTATTATTACAATTGTAACGTTTTGATTTTCGATGGAATATCCAAAAATATCAACACAATTTTTAAATTATCTATGTTCGGGTTATTTTCTTTAAATATGTCATAGTTTATATACATGTATATACCTAAAATTATTAAAATTTTCCAAAAATATCACCAAAATTTTTATAGTTATTTATTATCGTGTTATTTTTATTTAATAAATTTTTATATATATTTCCAAAATAATGCAAAATTACCACAAAAATATTACAAAAAATTATATGAAAATATCACATGTCCTAATATAATACGTTTCCTAATATAACAAAATACATGTCCTAATATAATGTTATAATTTAGTAAATATCTACAATATTATAACATTATATGTACTTTTCCAGAGAAACATTATTAAACTGTTTAATGGGTTTTTTTTTTTTTTGGGTCCTCGTAACAAAGAAAGTAGACTGCACGCCGTTTATTTCATGGAAAAACGACAAATGTGCGATAAGACAAAAAGGGAGACTGGGCTGGGCCCATTAAGAAACCAACGTCATCATGATGAGTACTGTGTTGGGCCCATTAAGAAACAAACGTCATCATGTCGGTGTGGACATCGAGTTCGAGCATTCAATTCAAACGTTATATTTTGGACCGACCGAGATTAGCATTCTCCATAATCATAATAATAATAATAATAATAATAATAATAATAATAATAATAATAATAATAATAACGCATATATATTTATTACAATCACAATTTCAATATTTGGCCCTTAACATATACATGCATTTGCCCAAAAGGACAACCGACATGTGTTTTGTCAATTCAAAAACATACTATCGGATTAATTTGAATTTATGCATATTTTTACCGTGTTAAAAGTGAAAATGGCCATTAAAATTATATATATATATATATTAATTATTCAAGAATTTGATAGAATAAATAAAACAGATAAAACAGATTAAATCTGTTAGATTCATTAGAGTTATGTTAGATTTATGAGATTTATTTAATTATATATTAAATAATATATATATATATATATTTTAACAAATTTAGATTTAGATAATTATTTATTCTATCAGAATTTAGTAGGTTTTCAACTCGAATTTAATTCATAATTATTGATTTTGTTTATACAGTTTATATATTTAAATCTTTTACAAATTTTGTTATGGTTCCGAACACCATTCCAAGATGATATAGACGAATAATTATATCAGATTCAAAATCAAATCGAAACAATCTAATATCATGAGAAATAGATTTGAAAATAATCTATAACACGAATTTAGAATTATTTATAATTCATATATTTATAGAATTATAATAATGTAATATAACAATTTTGAGTCTTCATTATATAAGTCCAAATATTCAAGATATCCGAGCGAGCAACATTTCTGAGCCCGCACGGATAGTTCAAGATAGAGCCCGCATAGGCATTGTCACACAGCCCGCACGGGTAAACCAGACAGAAGGTCCGGTTTATCAGAAACAGAACAAGAACGTGATCAGTGACATTGCATCTTCTTTAAACACAATCAAGAATTTATTAAGATCGAAGACCGTTAAACAAGATAACAGATTCAAGATCTTGGGTTCTTTATCAGCCTAAACATCATATATCATTATCTATAAACAGAGGATGTATAGGCTGATGATAAACAATGAAAATACAATCTAAGAAATGCAGTTCTTCTTCTTATTCTATTCTTCTTAATACATTTTTTTTTCAAATTCTAAAAGTTCACATGGTTTCAGAGCCGTGATTCAGAATAATCTCAGTCAATAATCATGGCAAAAAGTCAAGTGATGATCACAAATCAGAATCAATTCTCATTCCCAGTTCATATCAACATATCCAATTTTGTAACCATAAAACTATCAAAAACCAACTTCCTCTTCTGGAAAGCTCAATTTGAATCTCTTCTCCGGAGTCAGAAGTTGCTTGGTTTTATTGATGGATCGATACAAGAACCATCTACAACAGTTCAAGAAGTTAAAGATGGAACAATAACAGAAATTCAGAATCCATAACATGATTTTTGGCTGCAAACAGATCAGCTCATCATGTCATGGATCATAGGCACCTTATCAGAGGATGTATTCAGCCATGTGGTAGGTAAAAGTTCAACAATGGAGGTATGGAATTGCCTAAAGAACCATTATATTCAGAGATCAGTTGCTAGAGAATTTGATTTGTTAGCTTCTTTGCAATTTTTAACCAAAGAAGGGAAAACATTACCTGAATATCTCAGCCAATTTAAGGCTATATGTGATAAGCTGGATTCAATTGGAAAACCATTGCAAGAACCAATGAACATTTTTAGATTACTGCATGGATTAGGCAAGGAATATTAAGCCTTTACAACAGCGATTCAAACATCAATGCATAAACCTCCAATACCTACGTATGAAGATGTAGTTTCTCAGTTACACAGTCTTGTTTTTTGTCATACTTCAACCCAGTTTGCTAATGTTTCTCAACATATAGCCTTCCCAGCTCAAACATGTTATAATCAGTCTGGTTATAATCCTCAAAATCAAGGTTATGGAAAGAGATACTTCAATAACAGATGAGGTAAAATGATGTACAGAAATAACATGAACTACACTACCAAAAGAGATATTTCAATAAAAGAGGAGGTAAAATGATGTACAGAAACAAGAACTACACTATCAAAGGAAGAGGATTTTCTCAACAGCTTTATTCCTTTCAATTTCAGAAGCCACCAAGTTCAAATGATAATATGTCTAATAGCAATAATTCACAGCATTCTTTCTTGAGATCTTTGTGTCAGATTTGTGGTAAAACGGGCCATGAAGCATTAAGATGTTGACATCGCTTTGATAATGCATTTCAAAGCAAAGAAATACCACAAGCACTCACAATAGTTCAAATGGATCAGCAATCACAAACAAAATGGTATCCGGATTCTGGTGCATCTGTACACATTACAAATTCAACACATTATTTACAAAATGCAACACCATATACTGGAACAGAGATTGTGATGATTGGTGACGGTTCCTTTCTTCCAATCTCACATGTTGGATCTGCATCAGTATCAACAACAGAAGGTATTTTACCAATTAATCAAGTTTTGGTTGTTCCTTCTATTGCTAAATCTTTACTTTCAGTTTCAAAACTTACACAAGACTATCCATGTGAAGTCATTTTTGATGCTAATGGTGTTTTTGTTAAGGATCTCATATCTCAGAAAATCCTGGCCAAAGGAAGCAAGCATGATGGAATCTACATGCTGCAATCAACAGATTTTAAAGCCTTCTATTCTACTAGACAAAACACTACCTCATATGATATTTGGCATCAAAGATTGGGTCATGCTAATAATAAAATCTTGCAAGAACTTAGTAAAAATGATTGTATTAAAATCAATAAACCATCTTCCAATCTGTGTGAATTCTGTTAAGTTTCCAAGAGTAACATATTACCATTTTTTAATTCTAAATATCAAGCTAATGAACCTTTAGAAAGAGTTCATTGTGATCTATGGGGTCCTGCTTCAACTTCATCAGTTCAAGGGTTCAGATTCTATGTTATATTCATTGATAATTTTTCAAGATTTACTTGGTTTTATCCTTTAACATACAAATCAGACTTTTACAATGTGTTTGTGTCTTTTCAAAAGATGGTAGAGAATCAACTCTCTTGTAAAATTAAGATGTTTCAGAGTGATGGAGGTGGAGAATTCAGCAGCAAATTGTTTCAGCAACATCTTATACAATATGGGATTAAACATCTGATATCTTGTCCTCACATACCACAACAAAATGGTTTGGCTGAACGAAAGCATCGATATCTGACAGAATTAAGCTTGGCAATGATGTTTCAATCCAAGATGCCTCTCAAATATTGGGTAGAAGCCTTTTACACAGCTAATCATATCAGTAATCTCTTACCTAATTCTTTCTTATTCAACAAAATTCCATTTACAATATTGTTTAAAAGACCTGTTGATCTCACTTATCTTCGAGTCTTTGGAAGCTGCTGTTATCCTTGCCTAAGACCTTATACATAGAACAAGTTGGAACCAAGATCATTGAAGTGTGTATTTGTAGGTTACAGTGACAAGTTCAAGGGCTATCGCTGTCTATTTCCACCTACTGGTAAGATCTTTATCACCGGAAATGTGATCTTTGATGAAACATACTTTCCTTTTCAGGATTGTTATAGTTACTTAGTTCCTTCAACAAACACATTTCTCACAAAAGCTTGGCAACTGAGTTATGAATCTTCAACTAAGTTGCCTTCTAAAATTTCTGTTTCTACAAGGTATCAAACTCCTTCCACTATTTTTGAGCAATCTTCTAACAATATTTCAGAATCAGACTCTCATCTGTTCAATTCAGAGGTATCCAGTCCAAATATTCAAGATACCCGAGCGGGCAACATTTCTGAGCCCGCACGGGTAGTTCAAGATAATAGTCCAAATATTCAAGATACCCGAGCGGGCAACATTTCTGAGCTCGCACGGGTAGTTCAAGATAGAGGTACTGATGTCTCTGAAATTGGACAAAATTCTTTAAATAAACATTCTATGATCACCAGAAGCAAATCTGGCATTGTTAAACTGAATCCCAAGTATATCATGCTTGCAATGTCAGATATACCTCCGGAACCTAAATCTGTTAAAACTGCTCTAAAACACAATGGGTGGTATCAAGCAATGTTTTCTGAAATGGAGGCTTTAAAAGTTAACAACACTTGGACCTTAGTACCTTATTCTGCTGATATGAATGTTTTGGGTTGCAAGTGGATTTTTAAGACAAAACTTAATGCTAATGGTTCATTAAACAGATTAAAAGCTAGGTTAGTTGCTAAAGGGTATCACCAAGAGGAGGGTGTTGATTATTTAGAAACTTTCAGTCTAGTGGTCAAGACTGCTACTATTAGAACTTTTTTGTCTGTTGCAGTAGTAAATCATTGGTCTATCATACAATTAGATGTTCAAAATTCCTTTTTGTCAAATACGTAGAGGATGCGATGGAGTCAGAGAGAGAGAAAAAGAGGACAATACTTAAGATGTCATCGATGACATAATTGAAAGTGTGATCGCCGAAATTTAAGATGAACTTGTTAGAGAAAGGAGGTTTCTGAAGCAATCTCCTGGATTTGAGGATATTAACCATCCTGGTTATGTATGCAAATTAAAGAAGTCTCTTTATGGTTTAAAACAGGCACCTAGAGCCTGGTTTGATAAATTTAGTTCTTTTTTACTTGAGTTTGGCTTTATTTGAAGTATATCAGATTCTTCTTTATTTGTTTATCAGCAAGGTAAAAATAAGATTTATCTTTTACTATATATAGATGACATGATTCTTACTGGTAATTCTGATACAGTTTTACAAAATCTTATTGATTCATTGACCTTCAAATTTGCCATGAAGAATCTTGGACAGTTACATTACTTTCTTGGAATTCAATGTTCCTTCTATCCTTCAGGTTTGTTTATTCATCAAGAAAGGTATGCTTTGGAACTTCTCTCAAAAGCAGGTATGACAAATTGTAAACCTATTGTTACACCTCTGCCTCTGAAACTTACATCTTCAAATTCAAATGAAGATAAGTTTTCTGATCCTACTTACTTTCGACAATTGGCAGGAGGTTTACAGTATCTCACACTTACTCGTCCTGATATTAATTATGCTGTAAATCTTATTTGTCAAAGGATGCATGAACCTACTATCTCAGATTATATCTTGCTTAAAAGGATTTTAAGATATGTTAAAGGTACAATACAGTTAGGCTTACATATTCATGAAAACAACAAACTAAATCTTGTTGCCTTTAGTGATAGTGACTGGACAGGATGCTTATCTACTCGTCGCTCTACAACTGGTTATTGTACTTTTCTTGGTTCTAACTTAATCTCATGGTCAGCTAAGAGACAACCAACTGTTTCTCGATCATCAACTGAGGTAGAATATAGGGCCTTAGCTTCCACAACAGCTGAAATAACATGGCTAAACTTTATTCTTAGAGATCTCGGAATCTCACAATCAGGAGCTGCTGTTCTACATTGTGATAATTTATCTGCTACTTTTCTTACAACTAATCTTAAGTTCCATGGTCGATCAAAACATATTGAAATTGATTATCATTTTGTCTGTGAAAAAGTAGCTCTTGGATCTGTTATCATCAAACATATATCTAACACTTTGCAAATTGCAGATATCTTTACAAAATCATTACCAAGAGAACAATTTGTTAATCTTCGGAGCAAACTGAATGTTGACTTACCACCAACCATCAGTTTGAAGGGGAGTATAAGTCCAAATATTCAAGATACCCGAGCGGGCAACATTTCTGAGCCCGCACGGGTAGTTCAAGATAGAGCCCGCATAGGCATTTTCACACAGCCCGCATGGGTAAACCAGACAAAAGGTCTGGTTTATCAGAAACAGAACAAGAACATGATCACTGGCATTGCATCTTCTTTAAACACAATCATGAATTTATCAAGATTGAAGACCGTTAAACAAGATAACAGATTCAAGATCTTGGGTTCTTTATCAGCCTAAACATCGTATATTATTATCTATAAATAGAGGATGTATAGGCTGATGATAAACAATGAAAATACAATCTAAGAAATGCAGTTCTTCTTCTTCTTCTATTCTTCTTAATACATTTTTTTTTCAAATTCTAAAAGTTCACACATTAGGGTAGCTTAGTTGGTAAAAGTAGTGAACCTCTAGAGGACATGACATTTGCTTCTTATGATGAATTTATCTATAGTTTAGTATAAATTTACCTAGTTTATATGATTTTCGAACTTTCATATATTAGAACTCGGGTTAGCTAAGAGTTATAATAATATTTATATGATATTTTGAAAATTGATATTTTCGAAACAAAGTTATAATAATATGTATATTTTAAAATTAAACAAAGAATTGATGTAATTTTTAGCTATTTTTTAAATGATGATTTATAATAATATATTTTTATTATATTGTTGAATATTTTAATTTAAAATTATTCATTATATAAATAATGTGAGATAAAAAAAATACAATGAAACATAGTATTTACAAACCAAGGCCTTTGGTTTAATATATACAAATATATTTTATATAAAAAATAATTGACTTTTAACTTTCAATTTCAATGTATCGTTTAATATTTAATTTAGATTATTTTAATTGAAAGTTTATTCGTTCAACAATAAACAATAAACGTACACTAATTTTTAGTTTGACGATGATATATGTAAATTTGATCATTGTATTTAATTAGCAATTTATAAAACTTAGTTTTTACAAATGTTAGAATACAAAATATAATTCAAAATTAACACAATGTTGCTAACGTGATAAGTTTCGTCCCGCTTTGCCGGTCATTGTTGGTTCGTCCTCTAGGGATCATAAATTATTGAAGAAAGAACAAGAGAATCATTCCATTATTTGATTCAAAAGGTTCTTGATGGGTTACCCCTGTTTTCAAACAGATTCCATCCGGCTAACCTCATGGGTCTTTTGTCGAAATAGAGTGGAGTGGCCCTATCACTCAAATTCAATTTGATAGCACGCCAACAGGAAGGGCTTGGCTACTGCTGTTTTACCGGTATGTCTGTCCCCAATAATTAATTCTCACTGGCCACGTCGTCAAAATCAATAAAAAGGCCATCATGGACCAAAATCCAAACAGATCAATCTTGTTGGGAGGTACTGAGTCCCATGGATAAGCCCAGCCTCTCTCTCTCCCCAGTTGTTGCTGATACTTTCTTCTCGGTTCCTTCTTCTCCTTCGTCCATAACCCGAGCTCGGAGAAGGAAGAGTCTTCATATAATTCAACACTAGTTTTCTCGAAACTTCTTGTTCATATCTCTCATCAAAAGGGGCTATTCGATAATGTCTATCTAGCGCGAATGAACAAGATATTGAGGAATTGTCCATACGTAAAATCAGAATTATTGAGACGGGCCTTTTCCACATAAAAAGGAAATCTTTTGTTACAATAGAAGCAGAAGTGATGTGGATTATTCAAGAATCGAAGTCGATTTGCTTTTTTTAAAATTGTATTTGCCAACACTTGTAATTCATGGTATGGGCGTACTTAAAATTTTGTAATATTATAGATTACATTACTAATCTTTTAAACAATAGTATTTTTTTATGAAAATATACAAATTATTATTTGTTTACTTGTTGTTCAACTAGTCTCGATCAAAATAGTTTTATGTTTTTTTAGGATTTGTTTAAGTCGTATTTCTAAAGATAAATTATTGCTTATGTTTCGCTTAATTTATAGGAAAATGTAGTTAGAGTTGAAGACTACATAAAAAAAGGAAAGATATAGTTCAAAATACAAGAACCTTAAGCAAAGAGAAAAGAAAGACTAAAATGTAAGAGAAGAAATGGGTTTCCAGGCTAATAGTTGTAAAGTTACCCAATTTGAGTAAGATGAGATAAGGGACGACTAGTAAACACTAGGTTAGTGTTGTTAGGATTTCGAAAATTGTTATAACTACAAGAGATCACTGGTTAGATTTTGGGAAAGTTTGATATCATTTTGCAGATTTCGAGGAGTCTACTATAATTTCAAAAATCTAGTGTGTGGCCCACAAGTACGTGTAGCGAGTCAGGGAGAGTATGATAGCAATTCAATTGTTACTCAAACAAAGATAAGTTATGATATGGTTGGTTATTTGGTGAAAAGATCATATTTGATTCATATTTTATTATATATACTTATACTAGCAAGTAAAATCAATGTGGTAAAAAAATCAAGAAAAATTTAATTCGTGCAAGATTTGAGAAATCAAGGATGAATACTTCACATGGAGCAAGTTCTTTGCAAAAACTTGTAATACTAAATTTATCCAATTATGCATATTGGGAGGTGTGAATGCAGATTACAATTCGAGGATTGGTGAAAATGTTGGAGGGTCATAAAATAAAGATGGATTCCACCTACAATAATATATCCAAGTGGGAAGACTTTGGATAAATCTATTGAAGATTGGATACCTACTGAAAATTGAGTCTTAATTCTTAATGCCAAGACATTTGCTATTATTTTAGGATTGTAGAAATAGACGAGTTCAAACAGATTAAGAAATATGAATCTGCTAAAGATTCATGAGAATAATCGAAAACAATCCACGAAGACCATCGAAGTGCAACAAAAAAGGATTGGATATCCTACGACATTAATTTGAGAAAGTCACAGTGAAAGGGAGCTAGAATGCAAAAGAATTCAGTGGTTGATTAAATGTTTTTACAAACAAAGCGTATGTTCTTGGAAAAATGATAGGATGAGAAATTTGTGATAAAATTTGTATATGTCTATCATCGAAATTTGAAGAAAAAAATATGATTATGAAAACTGAAATGGCTACATTTTTAACAAGTTCTAAAAAAATTGTAGGTATATTGAAAGCCTACGAAATGGAGCTGGAGCAAACAAGGCACGTCTTCAAATGAACCATTCAAAGAAATAAAATTTCAAGCAGAAGAAGAAAACTAGAGCATTAGAAACTTGAAAGAAGATGTTGGTTGATAGTAAAGAAGTTCAACAAATATTTGCAAAGAAAGCATGGACAATATCTCAGTCATTAATAAATTCAACTTAATCTAAAGACTCACGGAATAATGAATATAAACGACAAGAATGCATAGGTTATAAACATATACAACAAGAATATCCTGTAATTACAGAAAAAGGAAGAATTTGAAAAACTTAAAATGAAATTCAATGTTTTAGTTGCAGTGATATGAACATACTAAGGATGAGTTTGGAAATTAACAAAAGAAGCAAGGGAGATCAGTAGCCATATTCAGTGAGTCAGAACATGAATTAGAAAATTAATAAGAAGAAATGACTAATTTTGTATCATTTCTGGGAATTATTGAATACAATAATGAACTACGTAGCGAAGATCAAAGTGCGCATGATTTTGGTCGTGATGGTGAAAAAGAACTTACCATGAAAACTTTTTAAGCAGCATGAGAATGAGTCAATATTGAGCTAGTACACAAGAATCTTGATTTGATGATGAGACTCAAGACAATGCAACAAGAATTTGATGATAAAGAGAGAAAACTGAAAGTGAAAAAGCAAGAACTAAAAATCAAAGTAGAAGAAGCATATGAGATGAAACAACACTTAGAAAAGATTCGGAAAAACTTGAGAATACTAACCAGTTGAACTAAAAAATTGGATCATATTTTAACAATTGAAAAGATTGAACCAAACCACTTAAGTTTAGGATATCTTGACTCATGCAAAGGCAAAAAAGATAGTTTAATAGCAGTATAAAACACATCGGGTCAACATCCAAATTTACAAAGGCACAGAGAGTTTGATTGTTTTGTATGACTTGGATATCTTATGGACTTAGTTGTCTACTAGTTAAATACACCTCACTACAAAATTAATCATACAATGAGAGATTTCAAGAAGTGATATCACTTTGGAAAAGAAGGCCTTACTTGTGCTTTTACGATCAATTGAGAAGAAAATCGTTTTCAAGAGCTAAGTACTATAACTTTTTTAAGTTAAAATAAGAAGAAAAGATTATCTTTATTGCAATGTTGCTAATATCGTAACTAATAATAGTTGTGATGACACATGGCATTTTAATATTTATCTATAGAAACATGATAGGTAATAAGGATTTGCTCTAAGATTTCATCCAATAACTTAAGGGTAGAGTGTAACATTTGGAAATGGTTAGGAAAAATTATTGGAAAACGAGTAGCGAAAATGACTAGATAATCTTCATTAAGAAATTTTTGGGAGTTATAAAAAATTGTTATAATTGAAGTAAAGACTCAATGTGCTCATGATTCTTTGATTATGGTGCGAATTCTGAAAATTTTGTAGTTCATTGTGAATATACGAGTGCCATAAATATTTAAATTTTTTTTTATGTGTAGCATTGTAAAACGAAGCATATAGAGATTATGCATAAATTATTTTAAGGTTCAAGTTGAGAAAAAACAACTATTGGTTGATTATATTTTTATTGAATAAAAATTAAGAGATATTTTTACAAAATCATTTGATATGAATCGTTTTGTTTGTTTAAGGAAATTGATGGGTGTTTGTGCTCTCTATGATCAAATACGTTCTGAAGTTTAAGCGTTAAGTTTGATGAAACAACCTTTAAATAAACTCTATTTCATTATACTTGGTACTATTTTCATATGAGTATTCTAATGTCACTTGAAGATCATTTATTATTCTCTAAGGTACAATTTATTATGATTTAATTACTCCTTTTATGAATTTATAAGAGTATACCAAATGGTAGTTTAGGTTTAAGTGGTGTGAAAATTTCAACTTCGACATCCCAAAAGGTTTGGATGATTATTTTGCAAAAATAAGAAGATCTCGTGATAAAGTCGAAGTACATACTACAAAATGAGTATATGATAGAGCCTGAAGTATACATTAGAATGGTCATATTATGTGCATAGTGATAAATATATTTAAACTAGAACAAACTTGAGTTTGTTCTTCAATTTCAAAAAGTTACATAATCTCGTAATGACAAGATTTTTTTTTAAAGAGAAAAGAATATTCTACATGTTGAAGTTCGTGATAACATAAAATAAATATAGGTTTTTTCTTAACAAGTTCTAAAGAAATAAATTATCAATTCAGGGCACTAATTCCAAATAAAGAATAAAAGAATTTTTTTTAATAATAATCAAGGTTCTTTTGACGAAGAAGGCAAAACGACTGAAAGAGATCCCTAAAAAACTAAATGAAAGGTTCATATTACAAATATTGAGCGAAATCCATGAAAAATAAAAGGACTTTATTGAAAACCCATAATGTTATTTATTTTATTGAGTGAACTAACTAATACTAATGTGAATTGTGTTTTTTATTCTTATTGTTCACTCAAATAATAGGAGGTACTAGTTAAGACTATGATGCAACACACATGGCCAAAGTTGGAGATGAACCGATGATGTGGTTGAAAATACTATTTTAGTTGTTGTTGTTTTCAATTCTAGTTTTTCTATGTTGTTTTGAGAATTTTGTTTGTGTGAACATAAGGTGAAAAATAAGGAAAATGTTAAACTAGTCTCATTCAAATTAGTTTCATGTTTTTAGAGATTTTCTGAAGCCATATTTCTAGGAATAAATTATTGCTTATATTTCTCTTAATTTATAGGAAAATGCAATTAGAATTGAAGAATATATAAAGGAAGTAGTACCACGGTTCAAAAGAAAATCACTTTAAGCAAAAAAGAAAAAAGAGACTAAAATGTAGGAGAAGAAATCATGGAGTTTTTTACTAATATTTGTAAAGTTATCCAAGTCTTAGTAGAATCAGATAAGGGACGAATGAGAAATACTAGGTTTATGTAGCTAGAATTCCTCGGAGAGTTATAATTTTGAGGATCATTTGCTACATTCCTGCATCACGATTTTCGTCTACCTCATGAACGGAGTCGGCTTGTCTCGCTATTGTCGATGTTTCCTTCTCATCATCTCGTCGTCACCTTTATAATTTAAACGAAATCATCTCCTTTATTTGGTATACCTTTATTTGTGGATTTTGTTTCTTACGCTAAAAGAAAACAAAAAGCATACTTTTGTCATCAATTTTTGTTTTTACCTTAGATATTCTATAATTTAATAGAGAATTATTTGAACTTGGGATATGATTGTTAGTTGGTTTTTAGGGTCAAACATCATGGTATCAAATTGTAGCCTGATTTCGATAATTGACTACAACCATCCAAAGTTAAATTTGTTTGGTATAACTACAATGTCTACCTAATCATATTACAAGATTTTATCGAGTCTTTGTTGTGTATAAATATGATATGTTTTCATTTACATCCCTTTACACACAGAGTTCAGAGTTGGGTTAATTCCCAAGTTCCCAAGTTCCTATAGAGAAATGGTTTGTTTGATGAATCCATTTAGTGAAAAAAATATCACATTTGACGCATCAAATGTTTATATGCATCGAGTCATCACAAAGCTAATTTTTTACGTGAGGCGATTAGAATCTTTAAAATTTTGTTCCTCAAAGTTCTTAGACCTATATGAATTATTTAAAATTTTACTATAGGTTAAAATTTAATATACTAATTTGTTTTATTTGTTTGTTTTTTTTTGTAGTGTTTTGAAAATGATTTTGTATCATTTTTTTATTTATTATATTTCATTATATGTTTGTGTTGGAATATTGTTTCTTTAAATACTCTCTAATTTTGAATTTTGTTCCTTTAAGTACTCGTAGTGTATTGAAATTTTGAAATTTTGTTCCCAAGTTTTGAAATTTTGTTTTACAAGTATCCAAATTTTGAATCTCTACATTTTACGGTTTGGATTACAATAATGATTTATATTATCCGTACCGAAATAGTTCAGATTCAGTTATCCATTATCTCACAGCTACTATCGGTGTCCACACCTAAATCTGGGTGGTTGAAATGTTTATAAACTATTTTCTATAAATAAATAAATGAAAATAATTGTGTTTGTAAAGGATAAAATTTATAAATATAAATGAATATAAAGGACGAGATTTAGCTCAACTAAGAAGATAGAAGATAGTGAAAAAATGGTGCAATTGTCTGGACAACTGAGAGTTTGCATCTGATATCACAATCACGTTCGATCTCACGAATCAAGATCTTAGGAAGGCGTAATACATCGCGGTGAAAAAGATTATTTCGCTCAAGAAGGCGTAATACATCGCAGTAAAAGAGAATAAGTTCGATGCCAATTCGGTTCATTGACATTGATTGCAAAACAATAAAGAATTAAACGAAGTGAATGAAAGCTCAATAATTATATTTTTATTGTAGTTGACTATTTGAAAATCGGAAGGAAAAGCTCATTAATGATATTTTTATTGCAGTTACAACTAGTAAACAACTTAATTAGCTACATCCATAAACAAAGGTAATTCAAGGGAAGTTTGATTTCTAAACTCTAATTTTATCACAAGTTGGAAGATGTTTACTAATAAGGAACTAAGTTACAAACAATACTTAATGTTATTCCTAAATCAAACAACTGGTCCAACGATCCAAATCATGATTAGAATGTCTTATATATGTGGTGTGTCTAGAAAAAAAGAATGAAATAAGTGTTGTTTTATGCATCAGAACATATAACTCAAATGCGCATAACGATTATTTCAATATCAACTGTTGTTTGAAAGCGGACAAAAAAATTATATATAACTCGAGTGACACCCTTCACCCGATCATTGAGATAAACTCTTGTTAATTTAGTAACTCATGAGAATATTTTGTACATTTCTCATTATTCTAAACATAATATTTTCAAGTTCTTTATGCAAATAAGAAAATAAAAAATATGTTTTATGTTTTTGTGATGTAAATATTTAACAATTTTATTTCTGGTATTTTGTTTTCCTTTAGAAAACTGGACTTGAGATCGGGCTTCATAAGTTTGAGTTGATTTTGATGGAGTTATGAGCTTCACACTTCGTTGCTTTGAATTTGGCTTGTGTTGGGCCCATTCTTCTCGGTGTTGTTTCACACCCGAACACTTGAGACCTTCCTTAGATTGTTAGAGTCACTACAAGAAAATTTTGATTTCTGGACAATCAATCCATGTGTAAATGTGTTTTTGGATGGATTTTGGGCAATTAAATCCATCTAGACGATCCACATTCGTCCAAAAAATCGACATCAATCATTCATTTCCGTCTAGAATTGGTTCGCATTTATGGACAAAAATCGTAGTCTGTAATCCGTCCATAAATACGAAAGAACCTTGTCATTCGCAATCCGTTGGCGATTTACAGACGACTATCCACAAGATTTTCTAACGAAACTATGGTCCTTATGAAAATTTTTTCTGAAAAAAACATAAAAAATACATGATGATCAAAGACGAGAATTTCACAACTAGAACAAAATTGAATCCACGTTCATCGTATTACAAAACCTAGAAATAAGAAAAATAGCGTAAAGAATTGAACCCACTCTCACCACAAAACTCAGAAACAAGGCATACAAGTATTCTGACAAACGAGAGATGAAATCAATCAACACACAGACGAAGACCATAGAAAAAAAGACAAAAGAATAGATGTACACACATATAGATCACAAAAAAGATATGTGGTGACACAAACAATGGCACACACAAATGTACATACAAACACCAAAAGAATGACAAAGGATGAAGATTTCTAGAAAAAGTGAACGAAGAGCGCTAAAGAAACAAAGTCCATTGTATTTAAATAGGATTGCCAACCACAATTATGAATGGTCTATGAACGCTCGTCCACAATTACGGATGGTCTATGAACGCTCATCCAATTTATGGATGACTTTCATGCCCGTTTAAAATTTTTTGGACAGTGTAAAATTTCGTCTAGAAAATTATTAGAAGGTTCAATCATCCATCTATAAATTCCGAACGAACGTCTCATCTGTTTAGAAATTGTGGACGAATAGAAACCATGTCTATAATTTACGAATAGACGTTTTGTTCGCTTGTAAACCGTCCATAATTACGAATGAGTTAGGAACGTCTCTAATGGCCATGAATTTACAAAAAAATTGCAGACAAAATGCAGTATTTGTCTTAAATCCATTCAAGAATTTCCGGATGGTTTTGGAAAAATAAATTTTTCTAGCAGCGAGTCTTTAATCATTTTCTCCCTTTGCAACCATAATATCCCCTATCCTTAAATATGCCTTGAGATGAACCATTTCCTTCAATCGCTTTCTTTATTTGTCTATATATGATCTCCAACCTCATCATCAGCTTTTCAAACCTCTTCATTCAAATGGGTTTTCTAGAATGTTGGTGAGTTGGACATCGCCCATACAATAAGTCAAGGTAATCGACATCCCTTTATGCTTGTCAAACCACATACACCTTGATTGGATGTGCTTGGTCTGTTTGTGTTGCACAAGAAGTTGATGTATTGTGATAGCTAAGGTGTTGTTGGAGTAGATCAAAATTTTTTATTTCATGTGGAACCCTAGATCTTCGAATAATCATCTTAACCACACTAAGTGATTTGTAGTATATTTATCTTCTAAGGTAATCGATTGAAAATTTATGAATGTAAAATATCGTTATTAATATGTCTCCAATTGAGGATGGATTCCGGATAGAAATATCGTCTGTAATACTTATGTAGTTGTGGACAGATTCCAGCTGGACGAGATAACCATCTAGAATTTTCAAATAGACGATATAATTTTTCACAAATTTTCAGATGAATGAGATAGTAGTATGCATATCGTTCCAAATTGTGGATGACCGTCTATATATCGTCCGAAATTCTTGAGCTTCTCAACTCACTACAAAAAAACTGGCGTTTTCCAACGGGTATATCCGTTGGAAAGCGCCCAAAATCCGTTGGAAACAGCCGTTTCCAACGGACGCCAACGGATTTACGTCCGTTGCGAAAAGTTCGTTGCAAATGATGATCCATTGCAATTCGCGACGGTGTGTCAACGGATAATATCCGTTACAAACTTGCAACGGCCTGGCGAAGGAAAACGCCATTGGAACAACTGTAAGGGAAGCCCGTTGAAAAATGTTGTGACAGATCACCGTTGCACATTTTTAACGGACGATCGTTGGAAAGTAACGGCTGTCCGTAACAAAATTAGGCGCGGAAAAATCATTTTTGCAACGGACATCCATTGCCATGTGGCGGGAAACTGCAACGGACGGCCGTTGCAAACTGGCGGGAAAAGTTTGGCGGGAAACGTATTCCAACGGAACCCCGTTAGCCCGGCCAACGGATGTCCATTGCAAACTGGTGGGAAACGATTTGGCGGGAAACCCAGTGCAACGGATGACCGTTAGCAGTAAAAAAAATATTTTTAAAACTAAAAAGTTTTTAATAAAAATATTAAAATTATATTACAAAACACAAAAATTAAAACTATTCCCGATTACATATTGTTTAGGTCGGTTGCGTCGATATAATCCCCGCCATCACCACCACCTCTAGACGGAGTTGCATTCGAATCGAGCCCCGGTTCTTGCTGCGGTGCTGATCCCCTATCCTGGCCCGAAAACAACTCAATGACGCTCTCCAATTGTTGTATTTGAGATGTTTTTTGCGCCACTTGAGCTCGAGTTTCTCGAAGTTGTGATTCGAGATCTTCGATCCGCCGTTGTTGCGAAAAACTCTCTTGCACCGATGGAGGTACCGACATGACGTCCTCGAGTATATCCTTTTGAAGCGCTCCGAGACCGTACAGACGTCCCTTATACGGTCTCACCGACTACAAGACAAATAAAAGTAACGTTAGATTTTAACAAATTCTTTGATTAATAGTATTATTTGATTAATAATTTACAATTAAAATAATAATCTTTTACCTCTAAATAAATTTGGTCCTTTTGTATAGGACTGAGGTCGTCGGGGCTTGAACTGCAAGCCTGAGATTGTTGTATGATCTTCTCCGTCACAGCTCTCACGGTTCAGGCCGCTCGAGGATCGACGAGTTCTGGTTCGGCGACCTCTTCCCCGACAATCGACTTCTTCTTTGCGTGGGTTTCTAATACCACTTCAAGAAGAGTCGGTTCTCTTCCCATCCGTTGCATCTACAATATAAAAGAAATTTTGTTAGATAAATATTTAAGTAAACAAAAAATCTAAATAATTAAAAATTTACCAATTCTTTTTTTCTTTTCGTGAAGGATTTTGATCCCGAAGTATGGCGATGCGGACCATCTCCGGGAACCTTCTCACCGTAGCGATTTTGTTTGGCCTTTTCGCTCTTGGCCTTGAATGCCGCGGACTCCCAGTGCTCAATCAATTTGTTGAAGACCGCTTCAGTTGCCCATTTCGGTTTGCTGTTGTTGGCTTAGTAGTTGCGTTTTGCACCGTTCATCATTATGCGCATCCGAATCTGCATGTCGCGCATTCATGCAGTGTAGATGCGCGTTGTATGAGTTCGGCGCCATCTGTATGAACGCTGCAAACAAAGTTATACAATTATTAGTTTTCAAATATATATATCTAATACCACTTCAAGAAGAGTCGGTTCTCTTCCCATCCGTTGCATCTACAATATAAAACAAATTTTGTTAGATAAATATTTAAGTAAACAAAAAATCTAAATAATTAAAAATTTACCAATTTTTTTCTTTTCTTGAAGGATTTTGATCCCGAAGTATGGCGATGCGGACCATCTCTATAACAAAATAAAAAGTTAGATAATATTTACGAAATTTAAATATAATTCATAACAATTATATACTATATATTTACCATAACGTTCCAAGAGAACGTTCGGGATCGATGATCGGAAGGGTTGGACGTCCATCGAAATCATCGATCAACGCATCGATATCAACCATATCGTCCTCGTCAACAAATATCGGCGGTGCCGATACTGGAGATGGAGGACGATATGGTGGTGGTGGCGGCGGGGGAGGCGTATTCTACTGATTCTTGTTTACGATGCTCACGATCTCCACCGTATTCTACTGATTCTTGTAAATCCTCCATTGTGTTCAATCTTTCGTAAATGATTTGTGTTCCAGTTTGCATGCACGGTACCTTTTTTTTTTGAACCACGTTCTTCCGAAAATATTTTTTATCTTTCCGGAAAGCATGACCACGAGGAAGAAATCTTCTATGACAATCAAACCAACATGGTTTCTTACCATGTACTAGTCGAAATGAATCTGTATCCTCCATACAATAAGGACATGCTAATCTTCCGTGCGTGCTCCATCCTGATAACATTCCATACGCAGGAAAATCGCTAATTGTCCACAACAAGACCGCTTTCAATCTGAAATTTTGCTTAGTATTGACGTCATAAGCAAGGATTCCTTCGTTCCTCAACTGTCATAATTCATGAATTAAGGGCTGCAAAAGTTCATCGAAACTTTTCTTCGGATGTACTGGTCCTGGAATAAGCAACGTCAGAAACATTACCTCTCTTTTCAAATATATCTCGGGAGGTAAATTATAAGGAGACAAAATCACCGCCCATAGGGAATATTGACTTTCAGATTGTCCATAGGGACTAAAACCATCCGTGCACAGGCAAAGATAAACATTTCTCGTTTCACGTGCAAACTCGGGATATTTCTCGATTCACGCGCAAACTCGGGAAATATTTCATTGAAATCTTTCCAAGCCTGACCATCCGATGGATGTTGCATTACACCTTCGGTCGTGGAGTGTTCGGCGTGCCATCTCATTGCTGCAGCGGTTTTTTTTATTCATATAACCTTCTCAACCTGTTTGCTACAGGCATATAAAACATTTTCTTGTATGGTACGTATTTCCGTGAAGATGGTTTTTTAGGCCGAAATCTGCTTGCACCGCAAAACTTGCATTCCAACAAGTCTTTATCATTTCCCCAAAACAACATGCAATTGTTTCTACAAACATCAATTTTCTCATGTGGCATTCCCAAGTCTTTTAACACATTCTTTGTTTCGTAGTATGTCTCGGGAGCTTGGTTATTTTCCGGTAAATATTCCTGCATTGTTTTACAAAATGAATCCATGCAATTTTTAGTCACATTGTAGTCTGTTTTAATACTCATCAATCTTGAAGATAAAGATAAACGAGATTGACCTTCACGACAACCTTCATATATAGGTTGTTTCGCCGAATCCAATAGGTTGAAGAATCGACGTGCATCGATGTTCGACATCTCTTCATGCGTTTGTTCATTAACAACTCCAGGAAAAGCATCTGACACCATTTCCACATATGGATTGGTCGTTGATTCTTCATAAATAACTTCTTCATTTCGTTGTACTTGTGCATCTTGCACACTATCCCTAACACCGCAATCTTCGTCGTGAAAAAACCAAATTTCATAATTTTCAACGAAACCCACCTTATACAGATGTTTGCAAACAATTTCTTGACTTCGAAACATCATGGTTTTGCATCTTTTGCATGGACATAACATTGTCCCACATTCTTGACACAAAGGCTGCATCGATACAAAACTCATGAATTGCTCTAATCTGTGTAAGAATTCTTTTTTCTTCTATACATCCACTCCCTTGATCTATATATATTTCGATTTGAAGACGATGATATATTTTCGAAAATGTTTTTGTTATTGATGGTTTGATGCACTCTTTGGTAAGATCTAAATAGTTTATATTCCAACGGACATCCGTTGCAAATTTTAACGGATCGCCGTTGCAGGTCCACATGAAATTATTTAAACAGGTGCCCTCGAAATTCACAAAATCAACAGTTATCCGTTGCGATTTCTAACGGCCATCCGTTAAAACTTGCAACGGACGACCGTTGGAACGATTTCTAACGGAACTTCCAACGGACACTTCCGACAAATGGTTTCCGTTGCCATCCGTTACAATTTCCGACGGACTGCCAACGGACGTTCTAACGGAGCATATCCGTTAGAAATCCGTTGCGAATTGTAACGGAATTGTAACGGATTTTTGCCCGTTGCAATATCCCGTCATCCGTTGCAATCTGTTGGTTTTTCTTTCCAACGGATGGATCCGTTGCCCCATCCGTTGGAAAGCCCGTGTTTTTTTGTAGTGACTACAAAAGGGTCCGAAGAAGGGCGAAAATGAAAAGTTGGGAAATTAGGGGTGCGTGACAGTGTAGAGCTCGAGGAAATGATCTTCACAGCCATAGCTAGTGATCTTAATATGTTAGATACAACTCTATCATGTTGTTGATGGAGATTACGGTTGTTGTTGAGTTAGACGACGACTTGAGACACTCGGCGTTCAAGCTCAACTCCTCGGCATGCAACATGTCGTCGATCAAGTTTTAAAAATAATCGAATATACTTCCCTAGCATCGAATCGGTCAGAAACATCGTGAGAACTTTCAAAGTGACATAATCGTGGATGGTAGAGCCTTTGGTGAAGCTTTTGGACGACGGATAACCCCGAGGTAAATTTTTTTGTTAAAAATTTTCCAAACGGACGATTCCCATTCAAATTTTTTTTCCAGTGTATTACGGACTACTTTGTTCGTTGGTACTATGGGACGATATATGGACTGCTTTTTTCCTTTTGTAAATGCAGACATATTCGGTTTAAGGACGCTTATTTTCTGATGGAATCAGGTCGTCCGAAATCCGTCTGGAATTGTGTTTTCGGATGGATTCAGCTGTCTGAAATTATTTTTTTCTTGTAATGCATTGATTGAGAGATGACTCCCTGGTTCTATGTTTCCTATAAAAAAATGCATTCCCAATACTGAATCATAATCATGTGGTACTTCACATGTCAATGTTACTTCCAGCAAAATCTAAGTTTAGCGTCTTCTAAGTGTTAAAAATACAACCCATAGGTTGTATTGCTTATGATGTATAATACACGCTTTGCTTCTAACATGCTTGCCTCTGTTTGTTCTGTCATGCTCCTAGAAAAATATGAAGCTACAAACATCAGGTCAAGTTTGTTGGTTACTACAAACATGAGGCCACCTACCATGTTTTTATAAATTATAAGGTTAATGATTTCTTACCCCATTTTGAATTCTTGCCTATTAGTGTTAGGGGAGTGCTACACTCTAAGAGTGTTGCATTCCAAACTTATGTAGCAGTTGCATTGCATATTTAATTTGATTCAGAAATTTACCACCTTCATCATAATTTACCTAAAATTCCAAAAAATAAATCTTCCTAGGTCACTCATCTCAAGTGTGCTGCTTAAATTTCCTTTAAAGTCAAAATTGAGTTCTCATCATTTCTAGTGATGATTATACTATCCACATAGAACTCCAGTTTCTATTTTTGCGTGTACATAACAACATCACAATAGCTCCTAATGTATCATCTTATAGAAAAAACAACATCAATCTTGCTATATCAAGACCTTGGTGTTTGTTTTAATCCATAATGGTTTTCCTTGGTTTAAATACCTTATCCTTAGCTTTATATATCTCATACCCTCACTATTAGAAATTTGAAGATTGCAAACGGATTTTACGGACTGACCAGTCCGTCCCTAAATTTTCGGACGAAATAGGGACGAGAAAAAATATCGGTCCCTTATCCGTCCCTAAATTTGCAGACGGACAAGCAGTCCCTAAGCGGTCCGCAATTGCGGAGGGACTGGAAACAGACACCGAGGGCATCCCAAATTAGGGACGAGGATCGAGTGCCGTCCGCAATTTATGGACGTCCCTGGGTCACAGTCCCTAATCCGGGACGTCCACATATCCTCTTGAGGATGGCTTCGGGACGACTTATCGATATTCATAGCTTCCTTGCACTTCTTTATATGTCTTTGGCTCGATTTCCTTATCTATTTTACTAAAGAACGCTTGATTGCAAGGTGAAAGACTCAAGACGTCTATATATTTATGAATGAGATATACAATGAGTCATGGATTGAAGATGAGTCATGAAATGTATCATACTCATCTAGTTCAATCTGTGAGCTCGTGACATCATTCATGTTATATAGGAGGGAAAAATCCTTATCTCGATCAAACAACATACTATAAATTGCATACCCAATCACTATCTTGTTTGTCCACCCATTTACGAGTGACGTTTGATAGTGTCAAAGCATGCAATTACTTATGTTAAGATTTCTGGCGATCTCAAGTCATAGAATTACATATATCATAATCATTATGAGAAATACTATGATACTCATATAACAATATATATAGCAATCTTATGGCAGATCGATCCAGTATATTATTCTCTAACATGTAGCTATGTGTTAAATTGATATCTCATATCAATATACACATACCAGTCTTCATGCAACATTATATCGGTTATTCTCAATGATACTCGACTATTGTTGTTAGATCCTATTATTTAGGATGATAGATATTTGCATTGTATTCCGATTAACCGAGAATCGATAGATACCGTCTTACGAATATAACAGCCGATAGCATACGGCGGGGTGCGGGGCAACGCTCCGTCAGCGAAAACATCATCGAAAATCAATCATATCGATTGAATGTGATTTTCCACGTTTCTTACATTTCCGATTCGATTTTATGTGATTTTCCACGTTTCTTACTTTCACAAATCATGCATATCATAGATCTTGAATATCACAGATATTCTACGTTTCTTACTTTTCCGATTCTTCACGCATATCATAGATTCACAAATCATGCATATCACAGATTCACAAATCATGCATACCGTCTCTCCATCCCGAGCCTTCTCCTTCCTTGACCTAACACCGTCTGTTCGTCCCAACGCTTTGGTCACGGACGGAGAAGGCTCGGGACACACGACGATATCAAGTCCAAATGGAGAAAGCTCAGGACGCATTGTCTGCACATTTACGGACGGCCAAGCGGTTCGCAAATTTGCGGACGACCAAGTGGTCTGCAATTACAGACGGCCGAGCGGTCCGCAAATTTGCAGACGACCACGTGGTCCGCAATTACGGACGACCGAGCTATCCGTCCGTAAAATTTACAGACGGTCATTTCCTTTCCGTCCGCAATTGCGGACAACCATTTTCTTTCCGTCTGCAATTACGGACGACCGTTTTCTTTCCGTCCGTAAGTGTGGACGGTTTACAGACGGTTTTTCTCCACCGTCCGAAAAAAAATCTATAAATTTCATCACCCCCATTGTTCATTTCATTCAATCTTTCTCTCCATTCCTTTCTCT
>CM071868.1:1591738-1606906 GCA_036759665.1 Gynandropsis gynandra
GAGTTCCACCGCCCATACCGAGTTCTACTGTTCGTCTCGAGTTCCGATGGTCGTCCCGAGTTCCACCGCCTGTCCCGAGTACCACCATCTCTCGAGTTCCGACGTCGTCCTGAGTTCCCATAACGACGATTCGATTCCGATAACAACGATTCCGAGTTTCGTTGGTCGTCCTGAGTCTAATTAATTATTTTTATTTATAAAAAATCTAATTAATTTCAATTTTATTTTTTTATTTTTTTAAAATTATGGACGGTGGCCCGTCTGCATTTGCGGACGCCCGACATGTCTCCAAATTTGCGGACGGACGAAAGGGCCGTCCGCATTTTCCATCGATTTGCGAACGGTTTGGTGGTCTGCAATTATGGACGGTTTGCGGACTGAAATTTCTGTCTTTATTTGCGGATGGATTGGGGACGAATATCATTTTGCGATGCTCCTTTGCGGACGTCTCTTGGGCGTCTCCAATCCGTCCCTAAACACGTTTAGAGACGGATTAGGGACGGATTTTGCGGACTAAAATTTTCGTCCTTATTTGCGGACGGATTGGGGACGGACATCATTTTGCGACGCTCGTTTGCGGACGCCTCTTGGTTGTCCTTAATCTGTCCCTAAACACGTTTAGAGACGAATTAGGGAAGGATTTTGCGGACTGAAATTTCCGTCCTTATTTGCGGACGGATATCATTTTCCGACGCTCGTTTGCAGATGCCTCTTGGCCCGTTTGCAGTCCCTAAATCTTAATTTTCTTGTAGTGTCTTATGGTTACTCTACATAAATTGTTTTGTTATTCGCAAAAGCTTATTTAACATCCATCTGATATCAATTTATGTTTCATTTGTGCAGTTACTGCAAGCAACATTTTGATAGTGTCAAGTTTTGACACTAGGGAAAATGATTCCCAGTAATCAAAACAAAAAGGTTTGTATAAACCCTCTTGCAACTAAGCTTTCCATTAGTTTTAGTATCTAATTTCTTTCATTAATTTTCACTTTGTAAAGTCACTTGACATTGATTATTTTCCTATTTTTGTTTGTTCATCGATTTCCAGATTTCATTCTCGTCAATCATCTCTATTTATTCATCTATGGCAAATCTCCATCTATAATCAGTCACTACATTTTCAAATGAACTTGGTTCCTCCACAATCACGTAACAAGCCTCGTAATTTTGTTCCTTAAAAAAATGTAGTGTTGCCTCTCATAGATCTCACTTAAACTTCTTGTAATGTGAATGAGTCTTGAAGAGATGCTTCCACTATTATGTCTAGAGCTACTGAGATTGAGAGGGATTAGAGAGAACCTTCTAGAACTAGATTCTCTTAGGTTTGATTATGTGTGAGTTATAGGTATATATGATTTAGGGTTAGGAATCACAAATCAGTTCTTTAGTTTCAATTTGTGCATTCAAATCGCAACTTTTTATTTTCTTATAAAACGACATCGTTTGCTACATCTATCTTTCTCAGAACTAATCTTGTATACTGTAATATTTCATCAGGCTTTTCTTTTTTTCTATGTTGTGCAAGCAAGACAACTAAAAACATGTTTTGTGTTTTTGTGATGTATTTGTTTTGATTCTTCGTAGGAAACTCAATGAAAGAGAGAATGAAGTTCTTTGCATCGGCCCACTCTCGATATTCGTTTTCTCTTTAATTATTTCTTATATATAAATCCTCAATTTTATTTTGATTAATTAGAAAAATGGTGACCCGCTTGCTCCTACAACAGAAGCATTGTTAACCTCATAATTATTTGGAGTTGACTGATGATGTTGATTGATAACTCATCATGTTTGTTCACTAAATATGCGACAAATATTATTTTATTCACACATGGAGACACTGTGGATATATTGTTATAAACCATAATATATATTAATTGTCATTGTATTATTTTTTATTAATCCATGTAATTACAGTGACCATTTACAATTCATAATGTCTTACAGTGGCATTAACCCTATGGATCTTATAGACAAGTATTGTCGTTAACACTAATGGAAAGCATGTAATGGATTGTTATTGAATTGGTATGTTATCATATGTAAGCACAAAAAGTCTACTAAAGATATATGCCCAGTAAAGTGAAACAACCGAAAAAATAGAAATTAATATGTACTCTGGTATTATATATTTTTATTTTATTAGACAATTTTTTTATTATAAATTTTTACGAATTATAGGTTTTCTTTTAACCCTAATTCCGATTACTGATGATATGGATTTGGAGAGAATTAGCTTCTGAAGTTTTGTGTAAAAATATGTAAATACCCACATACAAAATTTCAAAATTATGATTGGAACGCATAACATTCTGAAATTCGAATAATCTAATATGTATCATAATTCTCTTGTACTCCTAAAATGAATTCTTTTAAATAAATTGAAGAAGCAAAACCTCCATCGATTGAAACACGGGTGTTCCGTATGTACAAAAATACAACTTACTATACATGTGTCTTAATCTCTTTTATCATATCGGATTTTTCTCTTTAAGAACATTATTTTTTTTTTTGGAAAAAAAAATGTCATTTACCGCTCATTTCTGCTTCCGCTGCATCAGCAAGACGTCTCATAACGTCTACTTGCGTCTGAAGCGATGCGATGTAATCTAGGGTTTCTCGAATCAACAAAACCTCATTACTCATGAACTCTCCTCCTGGAACCAGACTCCTTAACCCTTGTGTTTTCCTCTTCACCAGCTTCTTCGCTATCATTGAAACGGCGTCGTACTTCGTTCTTGACATTGACGATCTCTTCAAGAACTTCTTGCTCCGTCTCACTATCTTCTTGTGGCACAATGTTTTTGGTAACTTCTTGTTGATTAGCTTCTCGGATTGAATGCTACTAAGCATCCGACGCACGAGAAGATTGTTGAAATTGTCGTTGGAATTTGCTGTTTTTGCGATTAGGGCTCGGCTCCAACAAGTCGTTCCTTTTCGTAGAGAAGCCATGGCGATGTCTGCTGTGAGCTTTATTGCCTTCCTACGTTCCACAACGCTCGTGTTATCTACTGAAGAACGGCATATTTCAAGACCCATTTGCCATTTCTTAAGGAATTCTTCCTTCAGAGTGCTTGGTGATCGCATCCTGAAGGGAAAAGAAGAAGAAATCATGGATAATTCAACAAGATTCTGTAAGCTTTTCAGAGGATTATGCCATTATAGCTTTAAGTGTAAATACACGTTAAAGGAAACAGTACAGTTTTCTGTCTAGGGGTTCTTGTTGCTTACCAAAAAAAGACATGCATAAGAGAAACAAGTACCTTGTTCTGTTAACTTTTCTTCTTCCGTTGAATATGTAGCCGTGAAATTCAACGACCGGTAGAGAATTCTGCGGTTAACAGAGATTCAAGAATGTGAGAGAGAGAGAGAGAATAAGGAGAAAGAATTGAAGAAGAAAAGGGTCCATTTATTTGTTGAAAAGGGAGAAGAAAATGGTGGGGCTTATGGAGATAGATAGAGCACATGCATGCACATGCTATTGTTGGCCCACGTCCCCTTTTGTAACCCTAGAATTTTGGAAAAATATTAATCGAATATATAATACAATTCATTTCCACCTAAAAAGGGAAAATAGTAATCTTATTATAACACCGGAAAATAAAGGTTTATATTCGACCGTCCAATGTATATATATCATAAGTTTGATCACATGATTATATAGATACATTTATTGCTTATATATGCTCATAATTTTCATAATTTGGGAATCATATATTAGTTTTGCCGAAACATCTATTTTTTTTCTTTTACAAAAATTTTCGGATATTTGACCCAGTATATCTTCCACAATTCAAAACCTAATAAGACGTAAATCGTTTTTCTTTGATTTTAAAAAATCCGAACACTCGTAAATCACTTTTTTTGGCACAAATATAAATTGTGTGCAAAAGTATATATATCTTCAAACGAAAAGATTATTTTTCGAAGAATAATCAAAATATGTTGAGCTAAAGAATGTTCCATGTAATGAAAGCCAAAATAGTGCTTTTGGAGAAATGATATTTCACCTAATTAAAATTAAGCAATTCATTATAATAATATCACATACAAAAATTTGATTACTTTTTTAAAAGCTTTGGTTACACTTGCAACAGACATTTGACCAAAAATTTGAACATATGAGTAAATTTCACATCTAAATATAGTTAATTAATAACATAATAATTACACATAATTATAAACATGGGTTTGTTAGTACTTAATAATTAGATAACGAGCGTAAATTAAAGACAGTCCTTTTGGAGGACACGGGAGATGATTTTGGGGACAGAGAAGCCTTGTGGTGGAAACGTGAAGATCCGCAAAATTTGGGAAAGTCTGACCATTATATATTATGATTTAAAAAAATGCATAAATTAAAATAATATATATGTCTCAAAAGAAAAATAAAATCGTTTTTGAAACGGACATTTTTATTCATTTTATAAACTTACTAGCTTCACAAGTGAAATCATTCTCTAGGTTATTATATTTTTCTTTGATGTAAATATAATAGTATAAGGTATTATAAATATTTTTTACAATGTCATAGTATTTAGATTCTATATTCTTTATATTCCTATCGAATAAATATATGTAAAAATCTCTCTCTTATACTCATTACAGTTAACTTAGTTGGTAAATGGTTTTTTTTTTTTGGGAATATTGCAACAGTTTTACAACAACAAAAAGTTACCCTATCAGGCAGCATTAAGTTAAGAAAATTTATAGAAAAAATGTGAGTGTATAAACTCCTTTAGTTATAATCTGCATTCAAAGAATATATGATTTAAAATGTTTGTTGCAAAGCACACATGGGACGGAAATACATAATCACCATTATCGTATTCCACTAATAAAATTACATTATTTTCAACAAATTTCATTTATGAATTCTCAATTGTAAACATTTTAAATGGTTTTCATATATATATATATATATCTTATATGTTGTATTACTTACCTCGGTTATAATTATATACTTCTATATATGGTAATTTTTTAGATTAGTTTGAACCAAATCCATATTTGATATGATATTAGAGTTTGATTGGTCCCGATTTGAATATACCGATGTTGGACCCCTTTACGTGTTGCTCCAAGATCGAGTCTTGACGTGAGGGAGTGTTATGTTGTATTATTCCACATTGACCAGGACATAAATTATCGACTTCTATATATGGTATTGAACAAATATAAATTTTTTAATTAGATTTTATAATTAGTTTGCGGATATCTTTTGAAATTTTAAATGGAATAACAAAATATTTAACTATTTTATTTCTAAACAACTAGTAACGTTGGAGTTCTTGTTTGTATGAAAAAATATATTCTAGAATGTTGGGGTTAACTTATATAATACAGAATCAAGGGTGTTCTTGTAATTGTATCGTAATCTAATAGGGTTAGAGTCAATCTAATAATGTTAGGGTTAACTTGTGTATATATATGGTATAAAACTCTCTTAAAAAACCATCGTATAATATTCTTTTCGGATCATTGTTCCGTATCATGGTATCAGAGCTTCGTATACTGAGTGTTTTTTCGTCCGTGTGTGTTTGTTTTTTCCTTTGATTTTTCGGTTCTTGGGTATTCGACTAATTCACCATGCAAGAATCTTTTGTCCATGTGAAGTCAACGTTTCTCGTTCGGAACCATCCACGATTTTTTCCCATCGCATTTTGTCACCAGCCGTAATTAATTTGTCTTGTTCTTGTTCTGGGAAATACTGGTTGGTTCCTGGGTTCTGGTTCATGTGGTTCTTCGCCTTATTCGAATCGCCAGTTTCTGGGTTCTGGTTCGTGTGGCTCACTGATCTCTCTGTTTGTCGTTCGGTCTCTCTGTTCGTCAATCTCTGTCTTCCATTTCATCGATCTTTGTTCATCGTTCGTCTATCGTTCATCTGTTTCGGCTCGTCGGTCTTTGTTCTTCGTTCGTCTACCATTATTTGTTCTAGCTTATCGATCTTTGTTCTCTATTCCAGTTCGTTGATCTCTATTCGTCGTTCATCTGTCATTCTCTGCTTCGATTTGTCGATCTCTGTTTGTGTCTTTTCAATGGATCTATTGTCGTTAGAAAAATTTTGCTTTGCTTTTGTGTCGCTGTCGATCGGTGATTCATCTCTGCTTTTATTGTTGTCTGCTCGTGGTTGCGACCGTCTAGTTTTTGGTCGTTCATCCCGTCGGGGCCATTGCTGTTACTTCATCCGGAACTGTGTGTGGCTACTGTTGCTTTGTCCCGAACTTTTCGTGTCGCTGTTGTGTGGTGTTCATCCGTTGCTGCTGCTATGTCTGGTACCAACGAAGCAAATTCAGTCTCGGCACCAATTTTGGGTTCCACTCGTCGAACAATCAATCCCTACAATCTCACGGCAAGTGTCAATCCAGGTTTTGTAATCCCGCACGTGTCTCTTAATGATCACAACTATTTCGAGTGGGCTCATGAGATTCGCACAGCGTTGCGCTCTCGTAAGAAGTTTGGTTTTATGGATGGATCAATCCCTAAACCGAATGAAGTGCCAGAGATCTAACGATTGGTGGGCAAACAACTTGTTGCTAGTCTCGTGGATCCGTAATACCCTACATTCGAGTATTAGATCAAATGTTTCTTATATCGAGTTTGCATATAAGCTATATGAAGAAATCAAAGGTCAGTTTCCGGTTGGAAATGGTCCAAAAATTCTCAAACTGAAGGCTGAGTTGTTTACTTGCAAATAAGGTGTTATGTCAATGACGACGTATTTCAACAAATTGAATCGTGTGTGGGAGTAGCTCGCCTTGTATGATATTATTCCTAGTTGTATCTGTGATGGTTGTATCCGTGGAGGGTCTCAAACTGATGGAGAAGAAGCGAGAAGACGATAAGGTTCACTTCTTCCTTCGTGGCCTCGATGACTCGTTGTATGGCATGATTCGCTCTATCATACTTGCTATGGACCCTTTTTCGTCATTAAAGAAGGTTTATGCGTTTGTGATACAAGATGAAGATCTACGTCATGCCCTTCCAAAATCCGGTGTGGAACAGCTGGATGTTATGGCTTTTGCATTTCTAACTAACTCAAAACAATGTTTTCGTTTGGATCAACGAACTAGCTCCACAGTTCGGTGCTTCCACTATCGTTGTTTGGGTCACACTGTCGACCACTGTTTCGAGTTGATTGGTTTCCCGGATTGGTGGCCGAAAAGACGAGGAGATGATGTTGTATGTACTGGAGATGCTACCCGTAGAGGAAATCGCGAACGAGGTGATCCACAATCCGGACAATAATCAAGTGGTAGAAGTCGTCCTATCGTGGTACAAGCAAATGCAGCTCACGTCAAATTGATGCCATCATAGGTGGGGTTTGTTATGGTGACAAAAGTGGGATCAACGTTTCCGTGGAGAAAATTGGAAACAACTTTTGGACCTTCTCGTAAACAAACTCGGAGTAACAAAAACTCAAACTGGTAAGGAACAACTTGTCTAATGGCTTATAGATTCAGGTGTTAGAAATCATATGACGGGTAGCTTCGAGCTGTTACGAGATATGACAGATATGTCGGTGTGTTGTGTTGGACTTTCAAACGGTCGTAATACCTTTGCACGATAATAGGGATCTGTGGTTCTGTGTGATAATCTCACTATTTACAACGTGTTTTATGTTCCTGATTTGAGTTGTAATCTTATCTCTTTGTCACAGTTATTGGTCGACACGCAACATATTATGTAGTTCACTTATAAGTTCTGTGTTATTAAGGATTGCACTATGAGGATACTGATTGGAGTGGGTGAACAACATGAAGACTCTACTTCTTTCGAGGTGTGGTGATCGTGGCGACTGTTAGTTTGAAGCTTTTCAGTGTTGATATGTGGCATTATCGGTTGGGTCATCCATCTGCGAAAACATTGAAGTTGGTTTCTGGTTTAGGGTTCTATAGTGCGGATTTTAATTCTTTGAATAAGGCATGTGATGTTTGTCTCCGTACCAAGCAAACTCGAGTATCTTTTCCCACGAGCAATATAATGCATCATCTTCGTTTTAGTTGATTCATTGTGATGTGTGGGGTCTATATCATGCTCCATCATTCTCTGGAGCCATATATTATTTGACAATTGTTGATGATTTTTCACGTGGAGTTTGGTTGTACCTCATGCAGGTTAAAAGCAAGGTGTCCGTTCATCTTAAATCATTCTTGTTCATGGTTGAACGACAATAAAAATTAAGTGTAAACTATTCGCTCCGACAATGATACATAATTTACATCGATGCGTGATTTCTTTATGAATAATAGAATATCTTACGAGACTTTGTGCGTCGGGATGCCACAACAAAATGGTAGGTCCGGAAAGAAATATCGATACATTTTAAATGTTGCTTGTGCATTGTTGTTCCAGTCGGGCCTTCCTCTTTGCTTATAGGGAGAGTGCGTGCTCACGCGGGCCTATTTCATTAACAGGACACTGTCTAATATTTTGGGTGGTAAGTTTGCTTATGAGGTTCTTCATGACAAAGTTCCCTCATTGGATCACATTCGATCATTTGGATCGCTTTGTTATGTACATGATCAGTGGGCATGGTAGGACAAGTTTGCTCTTTGCAGCTATAAATGCGTGTTTGTTGGATAGTCGATTAGTCAGAAAGGTTGGCGTATGATATCGAGCACGATATGTTCAAAGTCTATCGGGATGTTGTGTTCAATGAGACTATGTTTCTGTTTCGGGATCGGCCAGGTTCGGTGTCTACGAGTAATGCCCCTTTTTGAGTACTTCCACCTCACCAACACTTGCCTTAGCCGATGATGATGACTTCAGCCTAGTCTTGAAAGAAACAAAGATGTTAGTGGAGTAGCAACCATGTGTGCTCAGGTTACTACGATTACCGAGAATATGGCTGCTTCGGTCGAGGAGATTGGCATTCCGGTCGAGGATTTGGGTACTACATCGAGTATTATGCATATTGTTCTACCTACTAAAGAGTTAGATCGTTGTCACCACAAAAAACTTTCATCTACGCGTTTGCGTAACTATGTTATCAATACTGTTTGAGTAAAGAGTTATTCACCATTTTCATCCATCTCCAACACATCCTCAAGTACTCGTTATCTTATCTCAGATTACTCGTATAATAACTCTCGGATGTGCATCGTGTTTTTCTTGAAGCCATTATGACCCATGTCGAACCTCGCTTATATGCACAAGCTTCTCGACATGAACATTGTCGCTTGGCTATGCAAACTGAGCTCGGCATATTTTAACGTAATAATACATGGACACTGACGTCTCTTCCTTTGAGAAAGAAAGTGATTGGATGTAAATGGATTTTCAAGATCAAGTATCATTCTGACGGTTCCATCGACACACACAAAGCAAGACTGATAATTTTAGGAAATAATCAAGTGGAAGGTCTTGACTACGAAGAGATATTTGCTCTCGTTGTGACGACAATGCGAGTATTCTTGGCAGTCTCAGCGGTCCTCAACTAGAAAGTACATCAAATGGATGTTCATAAGGCTTTCTTACATGGTGACTTACATGAGGAGATTTTTATGAAGCTTCCTCCTGATTTGTCCGAATCACATTCTGGATAAGTGTGTTGGATTCGCAAGTCTCTGTGGCCTTAAGTAAGCGCATCGCTGTTGGTTCGCAAAGCTTATCTCGTCTTTGCTTTCATTCGGGTTTGTGCAATACTATGCAGACTACTATCTTTTCACATTACAACAAGATCGTGTTAGTCTTGTTGTTTTGGTGTATGTTGATGATTTGGTCGTTGCGGATAATTCAATGTTATATATACAATGGTCTAAGGAGTATCTCAGTTCGTGTTTCATGATGAAAGATCTTGGTGTCTTGAAATACTTCTTGATAATTGAGGATGCTTAGGGACCGATTGGAATCTTTTTGTCTCAACGCAAGTACGTTTTGGATATAGTCTTTGAAGCAGGTCTTCTTGCAACCAAGCCGACTGTATTCTCGATGGAACAACACCATCGAGTTGGCAGTCTCCACTACTTCCCTTTGTTATGATCTGCAACAATACAGACGTTTAGTTGGTCGATTATTGTATCTTGGGGTTACTCGTCCGGATTTGTCATATAACATCCATATGTTATCTCAGTTTATGCACCAACCAACAATTGAACATTGGGAATCTGCTCTTTGAGTGGTGCGGTATTTGAAATCTAATCCTTGGCAAAGGGTACTTTTGCATACAGATTCTAATCTTTGCCTCTCAGCATGGTGTAACTTCGATTGGGCTGGTTTTACTCGCTCACGTCGCTCATCCACCGAATGGTTCATTCAACTTGACGGGTCTCTCGTATCATGGAAAACTAAGAAGCACAATGTTGTCTCCTGTTCGTCCGCGAAAGCTGAATATTGATCAATGGCAATGGCCTTTCGTGAACTTCTTTGGTTGCGACAATTGTTAGATAGTCTTGGTGTTGCTCACTATCAAGATGTTTATCTTTATTGCGACAGTCAAGCTATCATACATATCAATACCAACCCAGTATTTCATGAGAGAACAAAACACATCGAAGTCGATTGCCACTTTGTTCGTGATGAGATTCTTCACGGTCGTATCATCACTCATCATGTCTCCACTCACTCACAACTTACAATTTCTGCACCAAAGCTCTCAAGAAACATGAATTTGATGTTTTTCTCGTCAAGTTGGCCATACAAAATTTGCATGTTCCAACTTGAAGTGGTAATACGAAATCAACGCTATTCTTGTAATTGTATTGTAACCTAATAGGGTTAAGGTTAACTTAATAATGTTAAGAGTTACTTGTATATATATATATATATGTAAAACTCTCTTAAAAAACCACCACAATATAATATTCTTTTCGGATCTCTATTCTTCTTCTGTATCAACTATTTTATTTCTAAACAATTAGATAACGGTGGAATTCTTGTTTGTGTGAAAAAGTACATTCTAGAAAATATAACAAAAAAGGGGTGAAGATAACAAAAAATGAAAAGTATACGTGAAATTTACATATTAAAATGCATAGAACATGGAGTGTCTCGTGGGAAATTCTTCACAACGAACCTCCGTAAATTACGGGAATCTTCACAATTATTGTAATTACTACACGCCCACCACCATGACATGTCGTCCACATTTATAAAATCTACAATAATATTAATAGTAATAATTAAAATTTAAATATCAAAATAAAATTTATAATATGGAAAAAGAAATTTCGGCGGAGTAATGGAAGGAAAAAAAAAAGAGAAATAGTCGCAGAGGTTGGGGGCTATGCTCGTGCACGCACGCCTCCACCGTAAACAAACATGTTCATGTGTACACATGGGTGGGTCCTACCTGCCTCCTCATTTCATGGGACCCTCTCTTTGTTTCTTCTTTACCATTTTCCCCTTCTCGGTCCCATTTTGTAGTCTTTCTCGACCGATTTATATATATAATTATAAAAATAATTGTTTTTAAATATATAACCCATTTGTGTAAATACGAGTTAAATTATTTTCAATACAAATTTTAAATATGTCAAATGGTATATGATTTAGATTAAGTTACTTTTTCATATAAATTGGATGAATATATAAGTGATTGATTTTATTTCACGTTGTTTTTAAAAGAATTATATAATAAGATGGAAATTCGTAAAATGTTACTTTCATCGATTATATTATTAATCTATATATTAATTAAATTATTATATAATTGATATTTAAAAATACGTTGATGTTAAATCTATTTTTGAAAATCAAGTCATATATCTTAATTGATCATCTACAACATATAATGAATTTTGATGGTGATTTTATTTAGAATTTTATAGTCCTTTCACCTAAATATAAATATAAAAATATGATAATTGATATTAAATTATTCAATCTAATTTTTAAATATCACAAATGGTATATGATTTAGATTAAGTTTCTTTTATATAAATTGGATGAATATATAAGTCATTGGTTATAATTAATGTTGCTTTTAATATATATATTTATACTTATAAAAGATGGACATCATAAATCTTATTTTCATCAATTATATATGAATCAAATGATTAAATTTTGATATTTTTAAAATGAGATATAATCTAAATTATGTTAAAACGAAAGATTAATTTTTTTTATCTACAAATTTGTAGATGATTTATGGATAAATTTTAGTGTGCATCCCTAAAATGTTGAATTTTTTTTAATAAAACGTCTATAAAAAAATATTGGTAACTAAATGATAATTTATAATAGCGGAACTGAATTAACTTTTATTCTGTTTCAAAAATAACAAAAAATTACTATCATCAAATATCAAAATATAAACCGAAATAATTATTAGCATAAAGAAAAGTAGATAAAATATTTATGATTGGTTATGTAAATCAAACCCAATAAACAAAGTGCTGCATGTGTATGGTTATGTATAATGTTGAAAAATTCACATGGAAATGAATGAAATATTTTAACAAGCATGATGCATGCACATTAATAATGGATCATGAATAAACCATGTGAAATTACTTAATTAATTAATAAGAAATTCACTATGGTTAAATGAATTAGCTTGTCTCATGGTACGACCTTTACAGCCAAAAGTCCATTAAAGTTTTCTACTTTTAATTAATTTAATTAATTAGTTATGCTTAGGTTATAATCAACATACATAATCTCCTTTTAATGATATATATGATTGCCCCTTAAATCAAGGGTATATTGGTGTCTTCTGCCGTACTCTTTCAAGGACAAAATCTCCCTCTCCCTTCATGAAGTTTAGGGTTTTTTATATATAAAATCTTGAATTTTTAGTAATAATTATCATTAAAGAAAATATACTCAAATTACCAAATTTAATTTCGGATGCAAGGTGATTACATTAAAATTTTCAATATTCCAAAACTGCTCAAAATTATTTGTATACTCATACAAAGTTTTACAAGAAAACTAATTGAAATGTATTATATGATAATGTCATATGCGTATTGGTGGAGATTAATATGTTGGATTTTGTAGAAGAAATGATTACATGCTTTGAATTCGAAATATTTGCAAATTATTCTAAAAAAAAATTCATGATCTTTTTATATTATAATATGAGGAGTTATATACAAATACACATAATAAAATTTATTATTTCTAATACTATATATATATATATATATTCTTTTTGTTTTATTTTATGAATCACTGATGGTTTATGTTTTAGTATAGAACAGAATGAATTGCCTATCCGTTTCAAACTTCTACATATATATATATATATATAATAATCTCATAATTTTTATGTATCTCTTAATTAATAATAGACTTAATCTATAAATATACTAATTAGGAAATATATTTTATATTTTCTAATAATATATATATATATATATATATATATATATATAAAGCAGGAACATGGCTTAATATTCGAGATTTAAACACTAGTGTTGTAGATATGAGCTAGGCACATGTTGCATGGCACGTCCAAGAGAAACAATTAAGTTATCACAACTACGAATGAAAAAGACTCTTCACAATTTCGTAATGATATAATGCTTTGTAATATATATTTGCAATATAGTATATACTTTTCTATCAATATGGTATCCATATCATATGTCACATTTGACGTACATAATTATTAGTAAGTTGTGAAATTATCAGAAAATCCCTCAGCGATTATACATTTGCTGTCATAGAACTGTCATATAATTCCTCAGCGATTATACGTCCTTTCAGGACCTCAACCAAGTTGACATATCATACATATTAGGGGTGGGCATCCGCGGGTACCCACGAGAATCTCACTACCCGCACCCGAACTCGTCCCGTACGGATAATTAACTTTAATACTCGTACTCGTACCCGCAAAGTGCGGGTACCCGCTGTTCGGATATTAAAGTTAATTACCCGCGGGTACTGATGTGCGTAGACTCAAGTAATAAATTACCTAGACTAACGCTTCCGCAAGGATACGGATCGTGTAGCAACTAAGGTCGAACACAAGGAATTGATGCGACTTATAAGCTATTAAACTAATGAATAAGACGTGATGAATCAAATGGTAGATGGAATGCAAATGCAAATGCAAACTAAACCTAAGATAGGGATGACTCGGCGACAAATCACCATAGGTATCAAGAGTTGCACAACGATGTATCGAAGTTCAAGTTCGATAATTGGTCTTAGATACTATCATGAGTTCAGGGAATTCAAGCTCTCCGATAGGAACTGACTGGCGTAGACTTGTCCACTATCTACCATGCATATACCAATGTATCCATTGCGCATCTTACATGCATAGACGCATTACGACCGCTATCCTAATCCCTAGATTTAACCGATTGACCTGGCGTAGATTCTAAACCGGCTAAACCCTAAATCATGGCTAAGTTCCAAAATCTAATGCCCTGGCGTTGGTTTATTAGACTCCTAACATCATTCATTCAAGTGGCGTACAGGTAATGAAAGCATTAAGAACAACCATAAGATCTGAAAACATGATAAAATACCGAATTCATTCATATCGAGTGGCGTACAAGTATGAAAGCATTAAGATCCACCATTCATTAAGCACAAGACTTCACTACATGTTGGTAATACTCTCTAACCTATGGCAATAGATCTACTTGAACATGAACTCAGGAAACGAAACACAAAAGAAATCTAAATTCGACATAGAAAGAAATAGAGAATGCTCCCTATTCATCGACCAATGTCTTCAATAGATCCTCCATGCTTCGGATCCGTAGATCCGTCCTTCTCGATCCTTCCAAGTGTGTCTCTAATGGCACTGAATTGTCCTTGAGTCCCCCCCTTCAAATCTCCTTCGAATCCCCTTTTTATAGATCTGATTTGGTTGTTATAAATCTTGGGAATTTGTTGAGAAATACAAGGGCCCGAGCGGGCACAGCATCTACCCGCTCGTGCAGGCCTTGTACCCGACCGTGTACACCGATTTTCACCCGAGCGGGCACTCATACCCGAGCGTGTTCCTCTTCAGCCCGAGTCGTGCAAACCTACGGCGCATATTGATGACCATTAACCCGAGCGGGCACACATGCCCGACCCGAGCGGGCACTCCATCATTGATCGTGTACTTAGAGTGCCCGAGTCGTGTAAAGCTACGGGGGTAATTGACAGCAATCAGCCCGGTCGTGCACTCCAATTCCACCCGAGCGGGCACTCCATCTTGGTCGTGTACCTTGAGTGCCCGAGTCGTGCAAAGCTACGGGGGTAATTGGCAGC
>CM071868.1:1617291-1636225 GCA_036759665.1 Gynandropsis gynandra
AAAAATATTTTTCCCGCTAAATCTTCCCGCCAGTTTGCAACGGCCATCCGTTGCAAGCTCCCGCCAAGTGGCAACGGATGTCCGTTGCAAAGATTTCCTATTTTGCAACCGACCGCCGTTGCACACCAACGGCCGTCCGTCACAACGTTTTGCAACGGTGATCCGTTACTAATATTCTAACGGCGTATTCCGTTGACAGTCCGTTGCAATTTTGTAACGGATAATATCCGTTGGAACGCCGTCACGAATTGCAACGGATCCTCATTTGCAACGAACTTTTCGCAACGGACGGAAATCCGTTGGTGTCCGTTGGAAACTGCTGTTTCCAACGGAATTTTGGCGATTTCCAACGGATTCGTCCGTTGGAAATCGCCAGTTTTTTTGTAGTGGTATTTGTCTTAAAATTTGGATATTCAGTCGGGTTGGGTAGAGTTGTCTATTTGTCTTTAATATGATGATAGATCGTTAATTTATGTTATTTAGTTAATAATGGGAGAATACGTGGCACATAATACATATATGTATTGGTCTCACTGAGTGCATATTTCGTACTATCCAATTTGTGAACTGTCGTGGATGAACAAGATATGAGGAGAAAAAAGAGAAATGAGGTCAAACAGCAACATTAGATCTCACAGCGAACTAATAGGAGAGGCATGCAAAAGATCTCGATAAGCTTTATTTTGTATTTCATACTTTTTTATTTATTGTGTCTATGATTTCACGTATTTCATTTTGCTACATGGTTCAGACCACTTTTATTTCACAATAAATTATTTATGTTATTATAAATATATTTGAACAATGATATATGCGCGCGGTTACATCTTGAGGTTGATGAAATTTTTAAATAAGTTATTTTTATAACTTTAATTATATTATGTTATTGTAATAGTAAAAGATAATCATATTATTAATATTTTTCTTTAAATTTAAATTTTTTTTTTTAATTTTTGAAATTTCTAATTATATTTTTATCATTTTATAAAACTATTATTTATAATCTCTTTTTCAAATGGTATAGTTTTATTATTATTTTTATTTTGGAAAAATACAATCTGCATACATTTCCATCTAAATTACTGCATTTTAAGGTTTTATGATGATAGAAAAATTACTAAATAAAAAGAATTCAGGAGATCAACTGAAATAAAAAAATATAGATATAGATATGGATTTAAATTGCATATAACTTAAAAATAAGTTAATTTCTTTAATAAATAACATAAATAAGGGTCCATGATGGTCTGGCACCAAAATCCGTTTTTTTATTGGTATTAGGGGATGGGGAAATAACGAATATCCGTAAATATCCGACTATTCGTATTCGGCGAATATTCGATTTTATTATTCGTATTCGTAAATTCGGATATTCGTAATTACGATATTCGCAAATATTCAGATATTCGTCGGATATTCGTATCCGTGTCCAAATAAATTTTTTTTTAAAATAATTAATAAAAAAACTCTTAACAAAAAATTCATAATTATTAAAATATAATTCATAAGTAGTCTTCAAATTGTACAAATACACAAAAAACATAATATAAATAAACGAAACACTAATCACATCAATCTCTCAATCATCTAAATTTAACTTTGTGGATGACTCCACTAGCGTCGCCAATTCAACTAAAAAAACAAATTATTAGATTATCGTATTAAATATCAAATACAGTAAAATAAAACTAGAATAGAATATATATACTTACGAAGTTCTGTTTTTTCAGTATCTTACAATATGTCCATAACATTATCTATTTCACCTGGATTACGAATTCAATCTTGAGTGCAAATTAAAGTTTCAATCATATTAGCAGTCATACAACTACGATACGGACTAATCTCATTATCTCCCGTACTAAAAGCCGACTCTAAAGCAAATGTAGATGCCAGAATAACCAAAAGATATCTTGCCATCAAAGAATGAGTTTTATACTTAGAAGGCGTAGTCTTCCACCAATACAAAATATCTAAATTACCAACATCTTCTTCACATTCTTCTGACAAATATTTTTCCAATTTTGATTTCACAACCCCTACTCCTCGATTTGTACGTTTCAAATAATCTTGAAGCAACCAATCAAAAGTTTGTAAATTACATTTGTAGCCCTCCAAATTTGAAGTATAATAACTATTTGTTTATATATTTTATATTTGGTCTTAAAATAAATTTAATAATGTTCTTTATTTATAATTTGATTAAAATTAATTTTATTATATATATCTGTATATTAAATAAATTATCTATTTAATACTTACGGATATAAAATATTACGAATAATTGAATATACTATTTGTATTTATCGAATATCTAATTTCTTATATTTGTATTTGTATTTATATTTATTCCTTCGGATATTTGCATTTTCAAATCGAATACGATTCGAATACGAATATTTCGAATATTTCGAATATAAAATATTCGAATACGAATATTTCGAATATTTTCACCGCGCCTAGTGGTTTTATATTTTCTTTTTTCTGAATGATATACCATTTTTTTTACAAAATTAAGGGAATAAATTGTTTTTTTAATGTGTTTGTAATAATTAGGCTTTGGATATATTCTCCTCTTTTGGGCCCATGAAAACTTGGGTCGCATTCATGGATCAATTAAAAATTTATATTTGTCAAAATTATGTTCGTAGTCTGAAATCCATTCCAAGTTTTTCGAGTAGGATTATTTGAATTTTGGATCTATGGGATGGGTTCATTTTAATTGCTCATGAAACATTATAAATTCTAATAAAATTTATTTGATGATATTATGAAACTTAAATTTTGTAAATTTTAGCTAAATTTAAAGATTCTGTTTTATTTATTTTATAAATTCGAAATTTTGTAGATTATTAGATTCTATATTGATTATATTATCTAATTTATTTTTTTGTAGATTCTATTGAAATCGGATCAATGTAGTTGGATAGTTAAGGATTGCGTAACATAAAAAGAGTTGTGGATAAAATATTGTGTAATTTCAAGATAGGTTTAATATTTTATAAAACCTAAATTTTATAGATTACAGCGACATTTTTCTAGATTTATTTAGTGATAGTATGAATCCGAAGTTTTCTAGATTTTAGTGAAATTAGATCAAAATAATTTATTATTTAGGACTTCACAACATCAAACAAAATGAAATAGTGATTAAAAGAAAGGTGAATCGGATGAAATTAATAATTTCGTATAGAATTAAAATTATAGTCAAATTAGAATGATTTAATTGAATGATACACACAATCGAAGAAAATGATCGGGATTAATAGTCATTGTCTTTCTTATGTATGTATATATATATATATTGGTACAATAGAGAATTTTGTTATAATAGATAATTTCTATATATTAAGCTTGGTTTCTCAAACTGTGATTATCACATACAATGTGTATACATAATTATGTATTTTTATATCTTATGATCTTGATTTGCATTATTATTAAATTATGCGGTGACAATTTACGGAATATTTTTGTTTGATGATATTTATATTATAATGGTATTTATTATTTTTTATATTATTTATTTTTTGAACAATTTAGTTTTAACCAAATTCGTCTGAAAGCTCCAACAATTACATCGTCGGCTTATATTTTTAGGCCATTTCGTGTTTGACCATTTGAGTATTAAAGACCATATAATTAGTGTTTTTATTTAAAACTTTTTGTTGTATATAATATATTTGTTTAAACCATATAATCTACAAAATATCGTTGAATGTTATTGAATTTTCACAATGCCTAGAAATTGACTACATGTGACATTTAATCACGTTATAAAAGTTACCACTATTCCATTCGTTCTTAACATTATTATTTTTTCGAATTGGCCATTTAAATATTTTGATGTCAACAATGTAATTCTTTAAAGTGATCTAAGTGAAAAATTATACATGTCTCATTCATCTGAATTTATATATCGTGATCATTCATCATATATATACAAATAAAAAAAACTATACATCGTATAAAACAAAATTTTTTGCATGGTACTTATAATTTTAATTTTTTTTGTTTTCATAAAACTGTATTAACTCATTTGTAAATGAGTTACTCTTCGTCAACAACTCACATAATATTCGAATTTTTTGTTATCATATGTGTTCATATCTCATAATCCACATTTTCATAATTTATACGTGCAAATTCATTGTTTCGATGATCAACTAATTTTCACACCTTTAGAGGTTTCTATAATTAAAAATTAAAATTGCATTAAATTGTGGAATAATAAAATTGTGTTGAATAATCTAAATTTACCAATAACAAAAAAGACATTAAAAGAATATAATTAAATATCTAAACTTAAAAAAATGATAAAGACGTATCATTACTATTGCAGTTTAATTAAAATGAACGCTAGAATGTATCTATACAAAACGGAAAACCATGGCACCATAATCTTAAGTGCTTTTTGGTTTCATCATAAACGTTAGTGTTTACAATTTTCAAACGTTGTGGATAAAAAAAATAATTGTTTCGTAATTGTCCGCAAACACAATTAATAATGAAATTTAAAACGCACAAATAATCTTTAAAAGTTATAATGTATTGTTTATAATTTATATCAAAACGAAATTGTGACATTTGACGGTCATCACTCCAAATTGTGTGAAATTGCAATCGTTTCCAACCATAATATTACAACTAATTAATATGACAAAACATCAATAACCTCTACTAATTGCTATCGAACCCACAATCACACAATGTTACAAACCAAAAAATTACGTTTCAATCTTATCCTTGCACCCAATACTATCCTACTGTAACACCCTGGGTCCTAGGGTAAACCACGTCCGGAGGGACGACCGTTGTGATGGACGTACCTTGCGTCACAACGAGTAATCATGTACGCAGGGGCGTATGACAAGGTGACCGGTTGGCGTATTGTGGGGGCAGTACGGCCCGAGACCGTGATACCCTCGGTCCTAGGGTGGACCGTATCCGGAGGGACGAACGTTGTGATGGGCATACCTTGCGTCACAACGAGTGATCACGTACGCGGGGGCGTATGACAAGGTCACCGGCGGTCGTACCGTGGGGGCGGTACGGCCCGAGGCCGTGATACCCTTGGTCCTAGGGTGGACCGTGTCCGGTGGGACGACCGTTGTGATGGGCGTGCCTTGCGTCACAATGAGTATTCACGTACGTGATGCGTGTGACAAGGTGACCGATGGGCGAACCGTGGTGGCGGTACGGCCCGAGACCGTGGCCATCATGTTGGCCCGGAACGATACTTGATGCTGGACCCGACGGATAGCAGTTGCGGAGCTGGACGGACGGGTGGTGAGCTGGATGGACGATTGGTGAGCTGGATGGATGACTGCTGAGCTGGACGAGCGGTTGCGGACTTAGAGCGAGTGGCGAATGTGGGAAGACTTGTAACTGCCGAGTAAATGCTGGGATTCCGTAACGGCCGAGTTAATGGACCATGAATGCTAGATTTTGTAACCGTCCGAGTAACGGACCATAAATGTGGGAGTAATGGCCCTGTAACCGCCCAGGTAGTGGGGGCTTGTCCCTGCCTTATAAATAGTCCCCTTGTACGGACAGAATGGACACAACGTTGTATGGTTTCACAAAAGTAATAAAAAATTCGAGTATTTCGGCTGAGTAAGAATTAGACTTACTGCCGGTCACGGTTCATAGTAATTCTCAGTGCCGTGACAACTTGGTATCAGAGCCCCGGTTGCGGCTCATTCGTGAAAATCTACCAATGCCGAGAATGAGGACTTACGACAGGATCGATCGGATCGAAAGTTTCCTGGGTATCAACGGTGATCACCCCATCGATCCCGAGGAGACTGTGGTTCGGTCTCTCGGAAACCTCGCTGAGAAAGTGACCGACATAAGTCGGACTCTCTAGAGAGTGTTGGAAGTCGGAATCGGACCTCGGAACACTCCCCCTACGGATCCCAGTTCGTCGAACGGGGCTGTTCGAAACGAGGGGATCGTCGAGGTTCTCTGGGAGAAGATTAGTTCGCTGAAGGCGGCACTAGCGGCCAAGGATAAGGAAAACGTATCCCAGCGAGTCCACATCCCCAGCCCGAAGTCGTTCGAGGGTGTTCGGGATGCAAGGGAGGTGGAGAACTTCTTGTGGGACGTGGAGCATTTCTTCAAAACCACGAATGTCCCCGAGGAGCACAAGGTGGATGTCGCTGCGACGTTCCTTGTCGGTGACGCCAAGCTATGGTGGCGGACGACATTATCTTCTGACGACCATTCTGGGGGAAATGTTGTCCCGAATGTGTCCTGGGAGAAGATGAAAAGAGACCTGAGGAATCAGTTTCTACCGACCAATGTCTCGTTCATGGCGCGGGAGAAGCTGAAAAACCTTCAGCAGATCGGTACTCTGCGGGAATACGTCCGATCGTTCATGTCCCACCTGCTAGACGTGAAGAATATGACGGAGGAGGATAAGCTGTTCTACTTCTTCTCCAGGCTGAAGCCTTGGGCTCAAATTGAACTGCGGCGTCAAAGGGTTAACACCTTAGATGCGGCGACAATTGCGGCCGAGGCCTTGGCTGATTTCAAGGCGGTATCGCTATACGGTGACCCGACCCAGAAGGAGAGCGGGAAGAAAAGAAAGCACTACCAAGGGTACGAGGAGTCGGATAAGTACGCCAGTGGGAAATCCGTGAAAGGGGAAACTGGTGTTTCCGGAAAAGCAAGCGGTTGCTTCATTTGCAAAGGACCGTACCTCATGAGGGACTGTCCGAAGAAGCAAAGGCTCGCAGCATTACGGGTTGCGTTGGAAGCCGAACGTTCTTCTGGAGATGAGGAAAACGAGTAAAGTCCCCGACGAACTCGGGGTGGGTTGGCGGAGTTCACAGATAGAATACCGCCAGAGCAAAAAAAAAGGGAAACCATCGAGTTGGTCCCTGGATCGAAACGTTGGGAAATTGGTTGGAAACGTGGTTCGTGGTGAAGTAGGGCTTACCGCGGGACAGGGTGAATGACTGGGACGCGCGATTTACAGGAAGGTGCTAGACGAGATTGTTCAATACAATGGGTTCGGTGTTGAAATTTTCAACGGCCAACCATCCTCAAACGGACGGACAAACGGAGAGGATACGTCTGCAAGGTAAAAACAAAAATCTAACTGACCTGCTGGTGATCGGTTTGTGGGAAATCGACAGGAAATGTTGGCCGAGGCCAGTGACGGCTTAAAGAAGGCGAGATGGAAAAAGTGAGCCGATAAGTGTCTCCGACCGCTCACGTTTAATGTGGGTAAACAAGTGTTGCGGAACCGGACTCAAATTTGGAAGTGGATCGGCGCCACGAACGCTCTGCGAGCAATGGTCCCGAGGTATGACGGACTTTCCTTGTGGAAGGAAAAGGTGGAGCCCGTGGCGTGTCAGCTAGGACTGCCGGAGAGACTAAAGGTACACACAAATTTTCATGTGAGTTATCTTAAGTCTTTCGTGCAGGATCCGGGAGCGATCCATCCGCAGGTCTTGCGGAATCCAACTGAGACCTCGTGGGTATGTGGCCCACGTTGCGGCTATTCGAGGACAAGGTCAGGGAGTTCTTGACGAGGGCGTCAAGCTCCTCTGGTGGGGATGGTTTGTAACACCCTGGGTCCTAGGGTGGACCACGTCCGGAGGGACGACCGTTGTGATGGGCGTACCTTGCGTCACAACGAGTAATCACGTACGCAGGGGCGTATGACATGGTGACCGGTGGGCGTACTGTGGGGGCAGTACGGCCCGAGACCGTGATACCCTCGATCCTAGGGTGGATCGTGTCCGGAGGGACGAACGTTGTGATGGGCGTACCTTGCGTCACAACGAGTGATCACGTACGCGGGGGCATATGATAAGGTGACCGGCGGTCGTACCGTGGGGGCAGTACGGCCCGAGGTCGTGATACCCTCGGTCCTAGGGTGGACCGTGTCCAGTGGGACGACCGTTGTGATGGGCGTGCCTTGCGTCACAATGAGTATTCACGTACGCGATTGCGTATGACAGGTGACCGATGGGCGAACCGTGGTGGCGGTACTGCCCGAGACCGTGGCCATCGTGTTGGCCCGGAACGATACTTGATGCTGGACCCGACAGATAGCAGTTGCGGAGCTGGACGGACGGGTGGTGAGCTGGATGGACGATTGGTGAGCTGGATGGATGACTGCTGAGCTGGACGAGCAGTTGCGGACTTAGAGCGAGTGGCGAACGTGGGAAGGCTTGTAACTGTCGAGTAAATGGCCGAGTAAATGCTGGGATTCCGTAACGGCCGAGTTAATGGACCATGAATGCTAGATTTTGTAACCGTCCGAGTAACAGACCATAAATGTGGGAGTAATGGCCCTGTAACCGCCCAGGCAGTGGGGGCTTGTCCCTGCCTTATAAATAGTCCCCCTGTACTGACAGAATGGACACAACGTTGTATGGTTTCACGAAAGTAATAAAAAGTTCGAGTATTTCCACAGAAAGAATGTCTCGTGTGTGTTCATTTCGGAAAGGCTGAGTAAGAATTAGACTTACTACCGGTCACGGTTCATAGTAATTCCCAGTGTCGTGACACCTACCATTATTCATATATTGTTGATGAATAGATAGAGTTAAAATGTATTTTTTGCCATTATTCGTATATATAATCTTTTAGAATCATACTGTATTTTTCAATAATTTATATCAAAAAAGTCTATTCCTTCCTAAACTATCGCATTTTAATTATATTCTCCCTAAAATTTCTCTTTCATTCTATCCCCTGAATTATCATTACTAATCATATTCCTTCATAAACTTTTAAAATTCATCATATTTCTCTCTCCGTTAAATATCCGTTCATTTTTCTGTTAATTTTTTAAAAACAGTCTATTCCCCTACCCAACATATGACTTCTAGTCTATTCCCCCGAACTATATGAATTATAGCCTATTTCCCCCGAACTATATAATATGTAGCATATTCCCCCCGAATTATATAACTTCTAGCCTATTTCCCCCTGAATTATATAACATCTAGCCTATTTCCCTCGAACTATATAACATCTAGCTTATTCCCCCCGAACTATATGACTTCTATCTTATTCTCCCTCCCCCTAAAAACAAATTGTATATTTAACGTATTTTCAAAATTTTGGTTATTAGAAACGTTAATAACCAATCATAAAAAATGTAAATATAATAACCAAAATTTAATAATAATTAAATATTAAAGAAAATATGTTATGTTTATAATAACCAAAATTTTAAAGTATGTTACTATTAAATAAAAAATGTTATGTTTATAATAACCGAAATTTAAAAATATGTTACTATTAAAGAACATATGTTATGTTTATAATAACCAAAATTTAAAAAATACGTTGAATGTACAATTTGTTTTTAGGAGGAGGGGGAGTAGGTTATAAGTCATATAGTTCGGGGGTGAATAGACTAGAGGTTATATAGTTCGAGGAGAAATAGGCTAGAAATCATATAGCTCGGGGTATTGGCTAGAGTTTATATAGTTCAGGGGGAAATAGGCTAGAATTCATATAGTTTCAAAGGGAGGGGGAATATGCTATAAGTCATATACTTTGGGGAGAAATAAACTGTTTTAAAAAAATTTAACAGAAAAATTAACGGATGGGGAAATATGATGAATTTTAAAGTTTATGGAGGAATAAGATTAGTTATGATAGTTGAGAGGGGAATAGGATGAGAGAAAAAGTTTAGGGGAATATGATTAAAGTGTGATAGTTGAGGAGAATAGACCTTTTTTTTCCAGTTGAGACTATTCATTTCAAATCGTAATCGCTACCAAACACAATATTACAACCAATTACTCAAACGAAATATATAGTCATTAGCAAAACCACAATATTACAAACAATGGCCACTAATCATTCTAGTTAAAACACAAATATAATATTTAAAAATCATTATATATGTTTATATATTTAATTTGTATCACATCGTAATTGTAACAGTTACAACCATTCATTTCAAATCGCTATTGCCATCAAACACAATATTACGACCAATCAGTCAAACGAAACATATAGTCATTAACAAAACCACAACCAATATTACAAACCATAGCCACTAATCATTATAGTTAACACATATATAATATTTAAAAATCGCAATGTATGTTTATATACTTTGTATCACATCGCAATTATAACAATTACAATCATTCATTTCAAATCGCAATCGCTATCAAACACAATATTACGACCAATCAGTCAAACGAAACATATAATCATTAGCAAAACCACAATCAATATTACAAACCATAGCCACTAATCATTCTATTAAAACACATATATAATACTTAAAAATCGTAATGTATGTTTACATAATTTGTTTTACATCGCAATTGTAACAATTACAACCATTTATTTCAAATCGCAATCGCCATCAAACACAATATTACGACCAATGAGTCAAACAAAACTTATAGTCATTAGCAAAACCACAATCAATATCTATTGATCATTGTAGTTAAAACACATATATAATATTTAAAAATCATATTGTATGTTTATATATTTTGTATCACATCGCAATTGTAAAAGTTACAACCATTCATATCAAATCGCAATCGCTATCAAACACAATATTACAACCAACCAGTCGTAATGCAATCAATCGCCACTATTCCTTAACGAAATCGCAACCAACCGTAAACACGGCCATACAAACCATGGAAGACATACCAATAAACTGTCTGTACCCTAACCACCATTGACTCAAAGGCATAGAATAACTAAAAGCCTCGACTATAATAAGTCTCTTCTCTCCTGTTGTTCCTGAAAGCGCAACAAGCCACTGAGTATACAATGATAAGGAAAATGAGGAAAATGATGTTAATAATGGCGACTTTCTTCCACGCCCTCTTTATATTATCCAACAGTCCTGCCTTACACGCTTCACAATCAAAGCAAAGCTTGTGTTCTTCATTGTCCCACAGTCCACAGTCAGGGTTCTTATGGTTCCCCGCCGTCTTGGTCCAGTTCGTCGGAGTCACGTACGTGAATTGACAGTCATTTGATGGCTTACAACAACCAGACTGCATCATTAAGAGATTTCCAATGAGTCAAGAGTCATTACAAAATCATGAATTTGTAATCGAAAGTTTCATCCCATTTATGTAATATTTGAATAGTTATGGGTTCAACTTGTAATTATTAAAAAGGTTAATAATTATAAATATACGGAAAACGAGTTTTCGTAAACACATATTCAGAATAAACAAATCAAAACTCTAAACTAGCCGTCAGAAAAGGTATTACGAAATTGTTTCTGTAAATCGTTTATCGTTGATAATCGAAAAAACTTATCGTTAAACATGACGAAAAAAACACGTTTCCGCAATTGAAATCAACCCTACAGTACTAACTATAAAATGGGTATTGATTAATACCTCAAGAGGTGATAGATTCTTCTTGTAGAATTCATTGGCGGTTTCATTAGCGTATATTAGTTCAAATGCATAACAGACTTCACTCTCGACAAGACAGCTTCTGATTCTGTTCCAGTTCCTGTTCACACGTTTTTGTAACCAGTTAGAGTAATCTCCGAGTCTGTATTCTTTGTACCCTCTGTCGGAAATTGCTTCGCCGGCGCCTTTGTTCGTGACGACAAAGGCAAAGACGGTGTAACCGAAGACAGTCAATATCAAGAGGAACATGATGACGATGTAAACCCAAAGAAGCCATGTGACTCTACAACACGCGCCGATTAGACCGGCGATTGAGATGAGCATGAGGAAAACTCCGAGTCCGACGATGGGTTTATCGAGGAATCGTTCACATACCGTCGTGGCCTTTAGACTGAGCCAGATTCCTCCGGCGAGGATCGGAATGGAGAGGAGGAAGACGATGAAGTTAAGGATTCCGACGAGGTTGTTGCTACAGCGACCCATGATTTGAATTTGGTGAATATTCAGAAGAGAAATTTACGAAAGAAAAAATCTGAGATTTTATGAGAGAAATTGGAGAAAATGAGGGAAGAATTTAAACACAAAGGAATGAAACGCGTGGAAGAAACAGAAGAGGTCGCATAAAATATTTCTCTAATTGCTATTCTATACACTTAATTACTCTTTTTAACCCTTAATGAGAAAATCTGAAGATTCTTTCTTAATTACTTTTTTTCGCTAATAATTATAAAGAAAGAGATTAGCCATTGCTATAATTACCATTATCAGATAATTATTCTTTAATTGTGTTTATATTCTCTTCATTGCTCCATTGGAAATGGAACGTCTCCGTTTGGAAGTCATCGATCTTAGCGTTGATATATATATATATATATTGTTTTGTATATTGCTTAATTTTAAACATATTTTTTAAAAATTATAAGTCTATGAGTTGAACGAGATATTGTACGATTTTTTTATAACTGAAATAATTAATTTCAGATATATTACTGTTATTATAGTCCTATAATAAAAATGTTTAAAAATTTATCGTAGTAACTACGGATTTAGTCATTCCTAATTCCTTTACTTTCCGCATTTAATTAGCATATTGACATTTTAGGTATGTTTTATTTTTTTAACATAAAAACAAATACGTAATTTTGGTAGATACCCTTTATTTTACAGGGTAAGTAAGAATTTTAGTACATATCTACTGAAGTCGCATTGTAATTAAATACGCCGTATTTCCAAACACGTCACAAAACGATTGGGTGCATATATAGAATATATAGATATATAGATATATATGTATTTGTTTCCATTTGCCACCTCGACAAAGTTCATTTTGTATAAATGAATTTGATCTTTTAAAAATATAATAATATGCATTTAATTTTACTATAAATAAAAAGCCTGTTTTCCTTTAGGCCCTCGTGGTTTAACCTTTCATGTATTTGGGCCCAATGTCAACTATTCAATCATTTTTATTGGTCCCAAAACACGGCTCATAGTCCGGATAGATCATGGATTTATCTCGAATTTGAAAGAAAAACAAATTTTGGATAGTAAAATATTTTATATTGCGGATTCGAGTTCAATTTTTATTATTAAAATTTAAATGTTCACAGTTATCTAAATTTATATCAATTTTTAAATAATATATATATATTAATTAAAGTGCAATTGTCTTATATTATGATGTGTTATTTATAATTTGTTACCGATAGTATGAGAAGGTGATTTTTATGTTTATAGTCGACATAATATCAAATACAGTTACGGTGAACCAAAGAAAATCTCTTTTTGTCTTATTCAAAAATTACCTTATAGAGAGTTTATATACACACGTAAGACAATTTAACCTAACTATCAAAATAGGAAACATAATAAAAACTCCCGTAATCAAGATTAATAACAAAATCAATTTGTTGCACTAATATCGTAATGGTATCCCTGAATTTCCATAACACCTCCTTCAAGGTGGTGCGTGAAGGTCTCGAACGCCCAGCTTGTCAAGAAAAATGTCGAACTCTTTACGTCCTAATGCCTTCGTAAAGATATTTGCCAATTGTATCCGTGTAGAAACATGTTGAGTACTGATTTTCCTCGCGAGAATGGCATCTCTAATAAAATGACAATCAACTTCAATTTGCTTGGTACGTTCGTGAAACACCGGATTTTCACTAATATGTAGAGCTGCTTGATTGTCACAATAGAGCCACATAGGACGTGAGTGTTGCACACCAAAATCATGGAGTAAGGCCTTCAACCAAATGAGTTTACAAGTCATCATGGCCATGGCACGATATTCGGCCTCTGCCGATGACCGAGAGACGACGTTTTGCTTCTTAGTCTTCCAGGAAATAGGAGAAGAGCCCAACTGCACAAACCATCCTGTTAACGAACGGCGACTCAAGGGGCAACCTGCCCAATCAGAATCTGTCCACCCATAAATCTGCAAGTCGGAATCTGATCGTAAAAATATGCCTTGACCCGGGTTGCCTTTGAGATAACGAACCACGCGTAAGGCTGCTTCCCAATGCACACGTCGCGGAGAATGCATGAATTGGGACAGTATCTGAACCGAGTATGAAAGCTCCGGACGTGTGACGCCCAAATAGATGAGTCGACCAACATGGCGACGGTAAGCAATGGGATCAGCAAACAACTCACCATCGGCCGAAAGTAATTGATTGTTCTGGTCCATCGGGAAACTAGCGGGCTTAGCACCAAGAAGGCCGGTCTCGGCTATAATATCCAATGTATATTTTCTTTGACACAAGTAAATGCCCGTTGGATTTCGCGCAACCTCAATGCCCAAAAAATAGAGGTGGGCACCCGCGGGTACCCGCTAGAATCTTATGACCCGCACCCGAACCCGTCCCGCACGTGTAGTTCATTTTATTACCCATACTCGTACCCGCAAGACACGGGTACCCGACTTTCGGGTATCCGCAAAAACCCGCAATAACTCTCAAAACCTACGGGTACCCGTCCATAATTAAAAAATAACATAAAAACAAAAAACAAATCTCAAAATCTCCCATTTAACAATATACAAAATAAATTACATAAAAATCAATATACAATATACAAAATAAATTACATAAAAATCACAAAAAATAGAAGGATAGACGGTAAACCGAGAGCGGAGAGCGACAAGCGGCGAGCAAGCGGCGAGAGAAGCAGACAGCAGCGAACGGTAAGCAGAGATCGGGCGGGGGGCGCCACACGAGGAGAAAGGGGGCGTGAGACTGTGAGAGAGAGGAAAGGGATAGATGGCAGAGGAGGAAGGCGCCACACGAGGAGAAGGGAGGCGTCGCACGAGGAGGAGGGTGAAGAAGGAGGGAGGCGCCGCACGAGGAAGAGGGTGAAGAAGGAAGGAGACGCCGCACGAGAAGGAGGGTGAAGGAGGAAGGAGGCGCCGCACGAGGAGGTAAATGATTTCTAATTAAGAGAGTATCAAGATCAGATTGACCTTTAACGTGAGTAGAATTATGACAACCATAAATCAAACATGTAAATTATTTGTCTTTTTTATGCAATTGTTTGTGTATGTTTTGATTCACTATATTCAATTCATGGAGTGGACACCCCTAAAAAATAAGAAACTTTTTCGTCCTTTTATATTCTTAAAACTCAAAGTCCAAGAGAAATGAATAACCCGAACTCGCACCCGCGGGTACGAGTAATTTTTTGCGGGTTCGGGACGGGTTTCGGGACGGGACGGGTAACGCGGGTTTTTTGCCCACCCCTACCAAAAAATACTTCAAGTGACCAAGATCCTTCATATGAAAACAAGATCCCAAGTATTGTTTGAAAGTCGTGATTACAGGAAGAGAGTTACCCGTAATAATCAAATCGTCAACGTAGACCAAAACGTGAAGTCGTACCCCTCCAACAGAAAATATGAACAGAGAGTGGTCCGACGGTGACTGCTTGAAACCGTAAGATTTCAATGATGTGCCAAGCTTTGCGAACCAACACCGAGGTGCTTGTTTGAGCCCATATAGTGATTTCCGAAGTCGATATACCTTGGATGAGTTGGAAGGCTGAAATCCGGGAGGCGGTTTCATATAAACCTCCTCATGTAGATCACCGTGTAGGAATGCGTTGTATACATCCATCTGATGTACCTCCCAGTTACGTGCGGAGGCAACAGCGAGGAACAAATGAACCGTGACCATTTTGGCGACGGGAGCAAAAGTCTCCTCATAGTCGAGTCCTTCGACTTGGTTGTTACCAAGAACAACGAGACGTGCTTTATATCTTTCAATGCTTCCATCCGAGCAATATTTGATTTTGAAGACCCACTTACTTCCAATCGCCTTCTTGCCCGGTGGAAGAGATTCGAGTGTCCAAGTTTTGTTATCTTCGAGAGCTTGAATCTCGTCATACATCGCCTTTCGCCAATTTTCATTTGCAAGAGCTGCCTGATATGTGCGTGGTTCGTTTCCAGACGTTACAGCAGCCAGAAACACACAATATTTTGGAGCGAAACGTTCACAATCAAGATAGTGACTGATTGGATAGAGAGACGGTGAATCAGAAGAAGAAGAACCCGAGACCTGCACTGTATTGGTCACATAATCCCTCAAACGTGTTGAAGGATATTTTTTCCGTTGACCTTTTCCCATGTCCAAAGATGAAGTCTGCCCGGAGCATTTTCAACAGAGTCTATATGTGTAGGCAGAGTCGAAGAAGGCAAATCTATTTGCTGCAGCGTTGAATTTGGTGGAACCGTAACCAAAACGCCTTCAACATTCGGCGGTAGAGATCTAGAATCATCAGAATTCGTGTTTGACAATGTGGAGGAAGAACCCCCCATGACGGTCGTAGAAGGTAAGTTAGAAGCGTGCTGCTGTTCTACAGACCGAAATGCAGGAGAAGAAAAACAAAAATCGTCATTATCAGGCCAATTCCAGTCTGAAACCGAAGGCAGAGTAGAGTCCGCAGGAAAAGATGGTGGAGAGGAAGCATAAGGAAACACATCCTCACGAAATATCACGTCTCGAGACACGAAGAATGTCTCCCGATCAAGATCATATACCCGCCATCCCTTCTTCCCCATAGGATATCCAACCAATATACAACGATGGCTTCGACTTGCAAAATTGTCTCCGTGAGTATCTTGGTTATGGACATAACATAGAGATCCAAACACGCGCAAATGAGTGTACGCAGGTTTGGTGCCGTTAAGTACCTCAAACGGTGTGCGTCCATCAATGACGGGAGATGAAGTCCGGTTTATGAGATGTACAGCCGTGAGAACACTATTGCCCCAAAATTCCACTGGTAAGTTTGCTTGAAAAAGAAGAGATCGAGCGATATTGAGAATATGACGATGTTTTCGCTCGACTTTTCCATTTTGTTGGGGTGTTCCCACACAAGATGTTTGATGCAAAATTCCTTGTTCCAAGAGAAGCTGGCTGAGTGCAAGAAATTTTGTACCATTATCGGAGCGTATACACTTGACCCGTGTATCAAATTTTCGTTCAACCATAGCTAAGAATTGGCGGATATGAGTAGAAACTTCGGTTTTAGTTGGCATGAGATAAATCCAAACTCCCCGTGAAAAATCATCAACTATTGTCAAGAAGTATTTTGCACCGGTAAAAGACGGAGTACGGTAGGGTCCCCAAACATCGCAATGTATAAGCTCAAAACTAGATGATGTTTTATTCGAACTGTCGAGAAAACAATATCTTCCTTGTTTAGCGCGGACACAAATCTCACACGCTTTATTCAAATGTGTAGAACTCGTAGAAAAAGACAATTCAGAAAGCAAATCTAAAATCTTCGAGGATGGAAGTCCGAGGCGTCTGTGCCAAGTATCCCTAGAGCAAAGATCCCGTGTCCGAGCAGCCGTAGTGATTTCCACATTCCGAAAATAGTACAACCCTTCCCGTTTCTCACCCGCTCCAATCAGCGTCTTTGTAGGTTAGTCCTGAATGACGCAGAATTTATTAGAAAATTGCACCAAACAATCTCATTGTTCGAGTAATTGTGAGATCGAGATAAGATTGAAATTCAACCCCTCGACATAGAACACATCATTCAGGCGCAAGTTCAAACCGAGTTGTACATTCCCTTTCTTACGAGCTATGCTCTGTCTTCCATCAGGTAAAATGATTGAACATGGGCTCATTTCAGAAATTTCCAACAAACGTGACGATTGGCCTGTCATATGATAGGAACAACCAGAATCAAGAATCCAATCAAGATTAGACAGCTTACCAGATTGTGTCTCTGTTGCCCCAATTTTAGTTGCGTTTAGTACCGCAACAATAGTCTTCCACTGTTCGTCGCTAATTCCACTGATTGCAGACCGATCAGACTCTTGAAGAGACGGAGAAGATGAAACCGTAGGAGCAGAGAACCCTGATGTCCCAACCTGTGCCATATTAACGCGCGCCGGGAAAGATGCGCCTCTGCCTCGTCCAGATACAGGGGAAGGAAGAATACCACTTCCTCGGCTGATGCGTGGTTTAGGTCGATCACCCCACCAATCTGGATACCCCAACAATTGAAAGCACCCAGTTGAAGAGTGTCCGGACCGTCCGCAATGGGCACACACAAGCTTTGCTTTTTCTTCAGCCGAGAGACGAGAGAATTGTCCTATTTTAACAGCAAAAGCCATAACAGATGAACGTTCGTCAGAAATTTTTGGAGAAACATGTGAACAACATTATAAACGGTATCAAGATCGGGCAACGGTTTCCGCGACAGGAGATTGGAGCGAACAATCCCGAAGACAGAGTCCTCAAGCCCCATAAGAAAATCATGGACTCTGTCTTCATTTCGATCTTTCTCAAGCTGCGCCGTAAGATTGTAGGTGCACTTTCCGCAAGTGCATACTCGGAGGGGACGAGAATTGACCAGATCCCGCCAAATTCTACTAAGCTTCCCGTAGTATGCATCAATACTCATCCCATGTTGTGTGCAATGAGCCAATTCAAAACGAAATCGATGAATCCGAGGGCCGTTTTTAACAGCGAACCAGCCTTGCAAATGTTCCCAGAGATCCCGAGGCTCCTCACGGTGAGTGACATCAGAACGGAGTTTCGGTTCAATGGTTTTTTTGATCCATGAGACAACTAAAAAGTTGTTCATTTCCCAATCTTCAAAATCAGGAGATTCAGGGGAAGGTTGCAGAATTTTCCCATCCACGAAGCCAAATTTCTTCCGGGATTTGAGGGCATGTCGAATGTTGATTGCCCATTCATGATAGTTTTCACCACGTAACAGTGGCTGAGAGAGAATCAGTCCGGGATTGTCGCCCGGTGTCAGATCATAAGGGGAGATAGTCCTCCGTTGCACAATCGGTCCGTCGGGATTCGCCGTGTTATGGGTTAAGTCAGAAGTTTGAGTCGTTGAAGCCATGTTTGAGGAAGAAGCAAGATAGATTCGGAATCAGGAGAATCGAAATCGGAAAGAAATAATCAGGAAGAAAGAGGAGATTCAAGGTCAGCCGAGAAGAAGAAGAAGGATTTTGGGCTTTTTTTTTAGGTTAGGGGTTCAGGAATCGGAAAAAATCAACGAGTTTCAGGGTCTGTATCGGTGTTTCAATGAGAAGA
>CM071868.1:1642913-1665975 GCA_036759665.1 Gynandropsis gynandra
TACTTGTGTTTGTGCTGATCACGTAGATGCATGTGTTAGGGATTAGGAGAAGGACCGAAAGGAGAATTCTAGTCCTAGAAGATCAGGTTTAGAACAGTCGAGGTTAGGCCACGAAAGTAGGGTAGCACCGGTTGAGGGAGAACGGGCGAATCACAGGGTTTATGGGTTTAGTTCATGGTGTCAGCCACGAAAGTAGGGGGCAGCTTGTCTAGATCACGTGTCTATGCCTTGAGAGAGGGTAGATATCGTGTTAGGATCGTCCGCCTTAGATAGCTTTGACTGGGATTGCATGATAGATAGGTTGATCATTGGTTTTGGTAGTCTTGTGGTGAAACCGGATTCCTAGGACGTTTATCTCATCGTTAGAACCCAAGTAGTTTATTTACTTTCAGTATTTCATTCTTCATCACCATTCTTTCGTTAGCAAGTTTGATTCGTAGTTCGGGTTTAGGTAGTGTTGCGTAGTCTCTGTGGGATCGACACCTAAAATACTACACATGTGCCGTGCACTTGCGGGTAGATTAGGTTATATTTAACTCTGATACGCATCAATACCATGTCACGGTGAGCCAAAGAAAACCTCTTTCTGTCTTATTGAAAAATTACCTTACAGAGAGCTTATATACACACCTAAGACAATTTAACCTAGCCATCAAAATAGGAAACATAATAAAAACTCCCGTAATCAAGATTAATAACAAAATCAATTTGTTGCACTAATATCGCAATGGTATCCCTGAATTTCCGTAACACGTACACTTAAAAACCTAATGAAAAAAAAGAGAAAAGACAATTTTGCTCTTATTTTTTGTTTGTAAAAACACGTACGTTTTGAAATTTTTTAAGTTATTCCCAATTTCAAAGTTAAGAAATACAAATAGCGATAAGCCATATAGAAGTTGAGGCGATTTTCGAGCGTTTTCGACCGATTTCGAGTGTTTTCGACCAATTTCAAGGGATTTTCGGGTGATTTCGAGTGTTTTCGACCGTTTTTGAATTTTTTCGAGTGTTTTCGAGCGATTTTGGGCGTTTTCGGATGATTTCGGGTCTCATAGGGTTGCATGGGTCTCACAGGATCGCATGATCGCAAAAGGTCGCATGGGTCTCACAGAGTCGCATGGTCGCACAAGATCGCATGGTCGCACAAGATCGCATGGTTCTCATAAGGTCGCATAGTCGCACAGGGTCTTATGGGTCTTACAGGGTCACATGGTCGTACAGAGTCGCATGGATCTCACAGGGTTGCATGGTCACATAAGGGCAATTGGGAATTTCAATATTTATAAGAGTATTTTTTAAGTTAATTGTTTTTAGAGAATGATAGATTTGAAGTCAAAATAGTATTTTAAGGGTATTTTTGAAGTTGCTATGTTTTATAGTCGGTGGTGCATATTATTGATAGTATGTTTTTATTGTATTTTTTAATTTAAAAATTATTTATAGTATAAATATTGTAATTAATAAAATTCATATATATATATATATTTCAAAAATTCATATTCAAATAAAAACAACATTAGTTGGAAACCCGACTCATAATAAATTTAAGAATCATCATATTATGAATAGTTTGATTAGTTTTGGGGTCGAATATCCTTAAATTTTTGTACATTTGAAACGCAAGTATATACATTTTATGAGTTTAAATTTAGATAAATTTTTTTATGAATTTGGATATTTTAATGTTGTCAATAATGCAATAAATAAATACATTCAATCTATGATAGAACATTATATAAAATCAATTTTGTTTATTGGATAGATTTATCAATATAATATTTTGAGGGAAGTTAGAATTTTGTTTTAAAAGATAACATATATAATATTGAAGTGATAAATAAATCGTGTGAAATTTCGTAATACAAATAAATTAAATATTATATTTTTTTTTCAAAATTATATTTTGAGATTAAAAAACTTAATTCAAATTCTAAAACAAAAGAAGTGTTACCATTTTATAATATTTTTGAAAAAAACTTTTATAAAAGAAAATTTGTTAGAAAAATAAAATAAAATTAATTTATATATTTCGTTATTGATTTTTATTAAAAATATTATAAAAACATTTTTAAGTGAAAATAAAAGTGAAGAAATTATTTATAGAATATTGATATTTAAATTTTGTATTAAATTAAATTTGAGATAATTTTTGTCATGCTTATCACTATTTATGTTAGATACAAATTATTGATTATATGTATATATTTTTGGATAAATCTATATATTAAAGTTTAAAATTTTTCTGTCTTCTCATGCATTCTTGCTTCTCAGACTTTCATGTCACAGTTATCTATCTTTAATGACCCACCACCGATCTTTAATGATTTCTCTCAGAAACCTTCTGATTTTTCCTCACCCCACCATACTTCTCTCTTACGTTCTGACTTTTCTTCTCCCCACCATGCAAGCCAACATCTCCATGGTTTTTGCTTTCATAGGGTCATTTCGAAAACTTGTCTAAATTCTGTTGCCGAACATCGAGGGGCTCTTCGATTTGAGGTCGTCGAATTCGATTAGGGTTCAAACCACGATGAATCCGAGCGGCGTCAATATCCACGAGGTTTGAGAAGCGGCTCTGCGAGCATGTGTTCGACTGTATTGGCGCTGTCAATATCCACGAGGTTTGATTCATGGAGACCGTCAAGGGTCCAGAAATCTGGTGCTTCAACCTCGCCGTCGCGATTAACATAAGTCGAAGATCGTCGGAGAAGCTCTTCAAGCTCCTCGATCTCCACGGCGCGTTGATTGAGTTGTTGCCGGACATGGAGGGGCTCTTCGACTTGAAGTCGTCGTATTCAATTAGGGTTCAAGTTGCGGAAATTCTCTCGAGATTGGTAGAGGCGGCAAGGGGATATTGTTGGAATTCAGAAACGCAGTTCTTCGAGGACCTTCGAGAGTCCCTGTTCCTGGAAGAACGATTCATCCATCAGGTGTTTCCAAAAGTTCCTTGAGAGAGGTTCAAATCATTCAACGCTATGTTCGAACAAGTTCATCGAGCTCAATCGCAATGGTTTGTCCCTGATACTCAATTGAGGGAAGAGCTAAGGATATCAATCTTGAAGAAGCTGATTCCGGCCTACAGATTGTTTCTCGCGTAGTTCAGGAACAACATCGAAACCGGAAAACACCCCGATTATGTTGTGCTTGTGCAAACCGAGGTACTTTATCCACCGATTCATCTATCTTTCTCTCTTCTCTGTGAGATGCGGTTTCACGGATGACATTGTGCCTTTTCAGTATATGTTTTTGTGTTCTCTCTTACATAATTTTCTTTAAAATTTTTGGCTCTGTGCCTTTTCAGGTTCTATTCCTCATGTATCACTACTTCGGTTTAGCCGAGATTTACAATGCTATCAGGGTTTTCATCGTTGCCTATGTGTGGATGACTGGATTTGGCCACTTCTCTTATTACTATGTCAGTAAGAATATTTCTCCCTTGCACGATTTACTCAGGTCTCATCATCTACTCTGGATCACCATAATGTTTACCTAACCATGTCCTTCTATTGAGTATTTGTTTCTCTACATTAGCTTTTACCATCTCTAGATTAGACTGCATATATATATATATAGTTGGTCGTAATAATATGAATTCCCTAAAGGTCAACGCATGATAATTGATGTTTGATTACGTTTGATGGGTTGACGTTTGTACGATTATTATTTTTCTTTAGGATCTCTAAGGTATGAAATGGCGGCGAGCGTTTCTGCTGGAAACATTGGTGATTTCTTTCTTTCTGGTTAGGTAGACATGGGTCAAGGTTGCAGGCAAAATTCTTGGGTTTCTAGGTATGCCCTTAAGGCAAATCCTTGGCAAGAACTCTCTTGGTATCGATTGTACTTTCCCATTCTTTCATTCTTCTGCTGTTGTTAAGTTCAAGATTCATGATTTTGAGTGTTGTGTGTTGTGTTGTGTTGTGCCATTTTGACTCTGTAGAAAGCCATATTCAGGATACGATCATAGTCGGTGCTTATCTCTGTGATGAAGAAACCGTATGAGTAAGTTTCACAATTGGTAATATCTTCAAAAATGGATCTTCAATTGTTACACAAACTAAGTATTTTTTTTCTTTCCAGGTGGTGTGCACAAAAGGACCCGAGAGAGTACGTGAATTGATCGCCATGGGAGCATCGTTTGATCATGGTGAATATGGTAACTTGCATTTGGCAAGAGAAGGTAGACATTTGCATCGAAGGATAGTTCATGCAGCTGCTATGACAGGAAGAGAGATCGAAAGAGCTTTACTTGAAAAGGTGAGTTCTTTCTTTTATGTTTCCACTTTCTTCCCCGATCTTAGACGAGTTCCCCTTGTATTTTTTCATACAGAAAGCTGGTGAACTTAGGAAGAATCTGATTACATTTTACAGATGTGTAAGAGACATGTTTCCCGTAATTGACCTAAAAGTCATTGGTATCTGATTTCCCTGAACTCTGCTTCTCTGGAACACAAGGCGGAATGGATTGTTCAGCTGGTGGTAAATTCAATTCTACTTGCTAAAGCACTTCGCTTTGCGGCTTAACAGAAGCACGGAGAGACGGGTTTTGTTTCCGACTAGCAGCATTTGGTTTTACTGCACCCAAAGCAAAAGAGAGATGGGTTGCCTTCTGGATTTTTTCCTTCACAGATAAGGAGACTTGTATAATCCATTCCCAAATACAAAAGATATGTGGAGAGATTACTGGGAGTTTGAATAATGAGGCTCCAGTAGTCGATGAGACTGACTTGTCTTTGAAGAGACTAGAAGAGTACCAGAACCAACTCCAAGAGCTCCAGAAAGAGAAGGTAAAAGATTGCATGTAACATCAAGGTGATGAATTGCCTCTATTTTCTATTGGATTAAACCAAGTTGGTTTATGTTGTCAGAGTGATATGTTGCGCAAGGTGCTTGAATCAGTTAGCAAAGTTCATGATCTGTGTGATGTCCTTGGTTTGGAATTTTTAAGTACCATCACTGAGGCTTGATCATCTCGTTTTCATACGTATTTCTTGCACGATTTTAGAGATGTTTATGATATATATGCGATGCTTTACGTATGATTCTGTATCCGTTTTACTTTTTTTCGTGTTTTCATGTTCTTACAGGTTTTTATGCGTATTCGGTTCATTTCGGAGCTAAAGGACGTGCACGAAACAAAATACCAACATCGAGGATCATCACGGGACAAACGGGATGAGAATCGGCATGGAATAGTCACTACCCGCGCGGGTAACTCCCTAGCCCGAGCGGGCGTTTGTTACGGCGATTTTGGGTAGCAAATTGAGCACGAGTCGGACGAGAAATACCCCGCCCGGGGCATGAGCCCGAGCGGGCAGCACATGAGCCCGAGCGGGCAGGCCTTGTGCCCGAGCGGGCACCCCTTAAACCCGAGCGGGCAGCCTTCTTTTCATCACGTTCTTGCGCGATCTTCCGCGCCGTACCCGAGCGGGTCACTTACCCTGCCCGCGTGGGTCGCGACCATCACCTGCAACTCCAAATAAGTTAATTTAACTTAAAACAAATGGGAGTTTGTTGGGGACGTATACAATAAGAAAAACGACCTTAGAGAAGAGGAATAAGTGATATTTCGCTGGAGGAACTAATGGAAACGTCACCCAACTTAATCAATATTAGAAACTTATGAAAAGACAACAATCGGTGGCTGCTGCAACATAAGGAATAACCGAACGTTCAGAAGGAAAGAGGGGGAGAAAAGGAAAGAAAATAGGAAGGAAAGAAGAGGAGAGGAGTGAGAGGTCGAGCTCATTCACCAAGTTTGGAGTTCTTGATCGAGAGAGAGAGGAAGAAGGTTCTTGCGAAGGAGACTTACGAGGAGCATTGGACATCAACTTCACCCTTCGGTTTCATTTGGTTTTCATGTTCCTTAGACCTTCTATTTCGTTTATGATTGTTTACGGACGCATGAGCGAGTAGTTTGTTTGTTCTAGGAGAAGGGATTAGCCCATGGCTATCCCGGAACCACTTTTGATTTATCTTTGAATGCATCTTCTCGTTTTCGTTTACCTATTCTTTATCCGAGTGCTTAAATGACTTGTGTTTACAAAGGCCACGTAGATGCATGTGTTAGGGGTTAGGAGAAGGACCGAAAGGAGAATTCTAGTCATCGCGTTCTTGATGCGTTCTCAAAGTTAAATAAATAATTTAAACTTCCCGCAAGTGCACAGTACGTGTATAGTACTTCAAGTGTCGATCCCACAGAGACTACACAACACAACCTAAACTCTAATGTGAATCAAACTTGCTAACGAACGAGATATGGTTTTAAGAATGAAATACTAAAAGCAAATAAACAAACTAGTTCTTAAGAATGAGACAAACGTTCCAGAAAACCGGTTTCACCACAAGACTACCGAAACCAACAACCAATCTATCTATCATGCAATCCCAATCAAGTTATCTAAGGTAGACGATCCTAATATGATATCTACCCTCTCTCGAGGCATAGACACGTGATCTAGTCAAGTTGCCCCCTACTTTTGTGGCTGACACCCTGAACTTAACCCATAAGATCTGTGATTCATCCATTTTACCCTCAACCGCTGCTACCCTACTATCGTGGCCTAACCTCGATTGTTCTAAACCTGATCTTCTAGGACTAGAATTCTCCTTTTGGTCCTTCTCCTAACCCCTAACACATGCATATACGTGGCCTTTATAAACACAAGTCATTTAAGCACTCAGATAAAGAATAGATAAACGAAAACGGGAAAATGCATTCAAAGATAAATCAAAAGTGGTTCCGGGATAGCCAAGGGCTAATCCCTTCTCCTAGAACAAACAAACTACTCGCCCATACGTCCGTAAACAATCATAAACGAAATAGAAGGTCTAAAGAACATGAAAACCAAACGAAATAGAAGGGTGAAGTTGATCTCCAATACTCCTTGTAAGTCTCCTTCGCAAGAACCTTCTTCCTCTCTCTCGATCAAGAACTCCAAACTTGGTGAATGAGCTCGACCTCTCACTCCTCTCCTCTTCTTTCCTTTCTCTTTTCTTTCCTTTTCTCCCCCTCTTTCCTTCTGGATGTTCGGTTATTCCTTATGTTGCAGCAGCCACCGATTGTTGTCTTTTCATAAGTTTCCAATATTGAATAAGTTGGGTGACGTTTCCATTAGTTCCTCCAGTGAAATATCACTTATTCCTCTTCTCTAAGGTCGTTTTCCTTATTGTATAAGTCCCCAAAAAACTCCCATTTGTTTTAAGTCAAATTAACTTATTTGGAGTTGCAGGTGACGGTCGCGACCCGCGCGGGCAGGGTAAGTGACCCGCTCGGGTACGGCGTGGAAGATCGCGCAAGAACGCGATGAAAAGGAGGCTGCCCACTCGGGGTTAGGCATGGGTTACCCTGCCCGCGCGGTGAATGGAGATATCGGGATACAAACACGAGTAAATGAAGCAAAACTAAGCAAAACCACTCTCCTATAAGATATGCACGGTCAGCATCCAAAGAATCATAAACCGGAGAAAAAAATGGAAACTTTGGGTTACCCTCCGTGCGGTGAATGGAGATATCGGGATACAAACACGAGTAAATGAAGCAAAACTAAGCAAAACCACTCTCCTATAAGATATGCACGGTCAGCATCCAAAGAATCATAAACCGGAGAAAAAAATGGAAACTTTCGGTGGTTGGAGCAAAAATAGAAAATTTATGTTGCTAGAACAAAAGTAAGAAGATCACGGTTGGAACATGAAAAGGAAACATGGTTTATATAAAATAGGAGCAAGTTGCTAGAATAGAATGTAAACTTCCAACCGCCTACACAAAAATGGAAAGAATGCCGCCTACACTAGAATTGGAAACACCAACCGTCAAAGATAGAAAATGGAAATGGATGATATAAAACTTAATGGAAATGCAAGAACAAGAAAGAAGGCAGCAAAGAAAAGAGTAAAAGAAGGAAAAAGGAAAAGGAAATCGTTGTTGCACAAGAGGAAAAGGAAATACAAACTGATGAAGAAAATAGAAACCGAAAAAATGGAAACTAGTGAAAAAGGAAATTTAGCAAAACAAGAAAAGGAACGTGTTGGCTACATAAACCAAATGGAAATATGGTTAAAGAAGAGGAATAGGAGCTACATGGCTGTAAAATAAAGAGAAAACGTTTACAATTACACAAGAATGAAAAAACAAGAGATGGAAAAACTCGGAAAAGGAAAACTGCAGTTGCTGTAAGAAATAGAAAATTTCAGCCACTAGAGAGGAAAGAAAAGGGACGGCCAAAGAGGAAAGAAAAGAGGAAGGAAAGAAGAGGAGAGGAGTGAGAGGTCGAGCTCATTCACCAAGTTTGGAGTTCTTGATCGAGAGAGAGGAAGAAGGTTCTTGGGAAGGAGACTTACGAGGAGCATTGGAGATCAACTTCACACTTCGGTTTCGTTTGGTTTTCATGTTCCTTAGACCTTCTATTTTTTTTATGATTATTTACGGACGCATGAGCGAGTAGTTTGTTTGTTCTAGGAGAAGGGATTAGTCCATGACTATTCCGAAACCACTTTTGATTTATCTTTAAATGCATCTTCTCGTTTTCGTTTATCTATTCTTTATCTGAGTGCTTAATTTACTTGTGTTTGCGATGGCCACGTAGATGCATGTGTTAGGGATTAGGAGAAGGACCGAAAGGAGAATTCTAGTCCTAGAAGATCAGGTTTAGAACAACCGAGGTTAGGCCACGAAAGTAGGGTAGCAGTGGTTGAGGGTAAAACAAATGAATCACAAGTCTTATGGGGTTAGTTCAAGGTGTCAGCCACGAAAGTAGGGGGTAACTTGACTAGATCATGTGTCTATGCCTCGAGAGAGGGTAGATATCATATTAGGATCGTTTGCCTTAGATAACTTGACTGAGATTGCATGATAGATAGGTTGATTGTTGGCTTCGGTAGTCTTGTGGTGAAACCGATTTCCTGAAACGTTTGTCTCATTTTTAAGAACTAGTTTATTTATTTCCTTTTAGTATTTCATTCTTAAAACTATATTTCGTTCGTTAGCAAGTTTGATTCGTAGTTTGAGTTTAGGTTGTGTTGCGTAGTCCCTATGGGATCGACACCTAAAGTACTACACACGTGACGTGCATTTGCGGGTAGTTTAGGTTAAATAATTTTTTAACTTTGATAACGCATCAAGGCTCATCCTAGCTTAGATGATGCGACTATTGTTCAGTCTAAGAGTATAAGCAATGATACACTTTCAAGGCTGGCTAGCACAGTCTTGCTTCTTAAAGAGGATAAGAAGCAAAGACTTAGAAAGGTATGTTCTTGAGATCATTATCATGGTAGTCAAGGCTGATGAGATGTGGTTAATGCTTGCTTGAACATGTACCAACATAAAAAATATTTTACAGGCAAGTCGCAAACATTGTCATATTACATAACAAGGATTTTTCATTGGTATTGTCTTTGAGCTTTGGTTCGATTATTCAATGGCCACTCCATTTACATTCTTGATCATGTTTCTATAATTATATTTTTTTTTAGATTTTCTATCGTCGTGGATGATCTTTTGTCTCAAGGTTTAGCTTCTATGCATAGAGGATGTATAGACAACACTATTTGAGCATGGAATAAGAGGAAAGGGGTTATCGGGACGAGCGAGAAAGAAGCCACATGAAGGCTTTTATGGAGGATATGAACGAGCACTGACATTTTTTTTAATTGGAATTTCTCTGTGTGCTTGACTCTGGATTGTGTCTAAGTGATATATTGAAGGAAACTGATGTTGGTGTACTGATCAAATTGTAGGCTAAGCGAGAAAATACTCATCGTATACTGTCAATGCAACTCTGCAACGTTGCCGATTACGGAAGTCGCAATTGGCTCTTGTTAGTAATGAAACTTGCTTCAATTTTCGTCAATGAAATTTCCAGTGATATCTGTATTATACTTACTTGCATGATGATGCGTGACAACATTATAATTAGATGTTCTTTTTGAGAGTTTATCGTATTTGTGAAATCTCTGTCTGAAGGTGTTTGACGACTTTGTTAGCTGATCCACAACAGCTGTTAATGGTGGATGTCGTCAAGGCACTGCAAAAAATCAGCTATGAGATTGAGGTATAGATCATATATGTGTTTATGACTGTGATTATCAGCTTCACAAGATGATCCAATTGTTCTTCAACCCTTGATTTGGTAGGTTTATTCGATCAAAGATGGTCCTGTGAGAGGTATTTGGCTGAAATTAGGAGTGCTAATCATTTTCTTCACCGTTTTTCTCCACGTCGAATCAGTTTTTCCATTATTTTATTTTGTTCGTGCATAAGGTAATTCTGTAAATGATGTGTTCCGTGTCTCGGCGTCTTCCAAGAAGCCAGTTCTTTGGCTAAAATGTTGCTCATGTTTGTACATTTCAGATAGAGAAGGGATAGTTCCATTGTGATGACTCTGGCATTTGCAGGTGGTGTTTGTCTTAATTCTGTATGCACAATACGTACAAGCATTTTAATAGACTTTTTGTGCGTGTCTGCAGATATTTTCAAACACAAAAGAATAGTCTTTCGTTGTCATAACACTAATTTATTCCCAAATCATGAGAATGCAGTCATAAATGTCCAAGGCAATGATCACATAGAATGATCCTTCCTATTTCATAACTCCTTACTTTATTAGTCATTTAATCTAATAATTTTATTTAATAATACAAAAAATCACCAAACCCGTGCATCACGCGAGATGTTTCTAGTATAATTAATTTGATATAATTGAGAAAATGGCAATGGAAAAGGGAGAAAGAGCCATCGTGGAAAAATTCCATTTATGAGCCCCATTCATTTGATAAACCCCACATATCATCTACTAATAACCATTCATTTGGTTATCATTTACTAATAAACCTTAAGATTCGAGAAAATTATTTCAATTGCCACTAAAATTTAGGGATGTAAAATGAATTGTTGGTTTGGATCATATTTAAACGAGTCAATTTGAATATTTTCCAACTCGTTTAAAAGACGAATTGACGAATTGAACCAGAAACGAATTAGAGCTTAGACGAGTTGATTCGCAAGTTAAGTACAAAAGCACATATTTTTTGTATTTTTACATATTATACATATTTTTTGCATTTATTAAATATTATTTAAGAAAAAATAATGATTATATACATATAATAATATTATAATTTTTCTATTTATACAAATTAATATAATTTTATTAACAAATAAAAAAATAAAATATCCTATAAATTATTATAAAAAATATGTCTATATATTTGATATTTTATTATTTTTCGATAAATTTATATTTAAATTAGTATTTTTTATATTTAATAACTATATATTCAAATTAATGTTTTTATATTTTATTTAGTTTGTGGAAAAATTATAATATTAATATATTACAAATCTTTTAAATTAAATAATTTAGTTCACGAGCCAACTCGTTTTGGACGAGCTGAACTGAGCTGAAATTTTCTAGCTCGTTTTGAAAACAAGCCGAATTGAGCCAGTTCATTTTTTTTTTTTTTGAACTTATGGAGAGTTGAACCAAGTTGAGTCGAGCCAACTCATTTTACACGCCTACTAAAATAAAACGATCAAAACTTTATTAATACAAATATAATTTCATCCATAGTCTTTATATACCATATCATCTCATATTGTTTAACTTGGAGTCTTTTGCGTTAATATAAAATGCATACATATCCATAATAAATAAACCTTTATTTTTGTTCCACATTTATGAATTTGTTATATAAAAAAGAAATGGTCGGATTAGTATTCCATAGATTCGGTATTCTTTTTCTTAAATATGTTTCATTGATTCATTGTTTTGATAATATATTAATATCAGTGTATTGATTCATTGTTTTATTAAATATTATTTAAGGAAAAAATAATATATTATATACATATAATAATAATATTTTTTTTTTATTTATACTAAATTAATATAATTTTATTAACAAATAAAGAAATATAATATTTTAAAAACTATTATAAAAATATGTATCTATATTTGATATTTTATTTAATTTTCGATAAATTTATTTTCTAATTAGTATTTTTGATATTTAATAACTATATATTCAAATTAATGTTTTATAGTTTTTTTAGTTTGTGGAAAAAAATTACATATTAATTTATTACAAATCTTTTAAATTAAATAATTTGGTTCATGAGTCCGTTCGTTTTGGACGAGCTATAGATGAGTTGAGCTGGGTTGGAATTTTCTAGCTCGTTTTGAAAACGAGCCGAGTTGATACAACTTTTTTTTTTTTTTTTGGAACTGTGGCGAGCTGAACCGAATTGAATCGAACAAGCTCATTTTACACCCCTACTAAAATCAAAGGATCAAAACTTTATTAACACAAATATGATTTCATCCATAGTCTTCATATACCATATCATCTCATATTGTTTAACTTGGATTCTTTTGCGTTAATATAAAATGCATACATATCCATAATAAATACACCTTTATTTTTGTTCTACATTTATGAATTTGTTATATAAAAAAGAAATGGTTGGATTCGTATTCCATGGATTTGGTATTCTTTTTCCTCAAATATATGTTTCATTCGTTGTTTTGATATATTAAAGTATGCACAAAGATACAATAAGATCAAAAGGAAATGTAACCTAAACTTCTACACAATCGAGTAAATACATATAATTTTTTTGTGATTTATGTGATAACAATATCACTTTAAGAGTGATCGATCCATAAGATGAATCTTAAATATTTGGTTATCAATATTGGGCCACTCTTTGCATATATATAACTAAAACTAGATCTCTACACTTTATCTCTGTAATTGTTTCTCCAATCCAAGATTCTACAATGATCCACGACGAAGATCAAATATTTCGCTTCAATGATAGCAGTATCTTTAGTGTCTTTACGCATTTTATTCCAAATGCACAACCCTCACCTTTGACATTCTAAGAATCCAACCATGGATCCAATGCTCAATGTTCTTTTTCCAAGCTATATCAGAGTTTACCTTCCAATACCACTAGGTAAGAATCCTATTCATCATTATGAGATAATCTTTTACATTTGGATTTCAATGGGAATACGGTGGACTCTCGGGCCCCTTGATTACTAAGATTTAAGTTAGTGCACCATTCCTTTATATCTAATTCGGCTCTTAGAATAATTTCTTTTGCATCAAAGTTAGTTGATTTTAAAAATTCTATATTCTGTGTTTTTAAAAATCTCCTAAGAATCTATTACCACAAATCATGAACATATATGCGTATCAAAATATCTATATTTCGAGAACTCAATCAAGTAGTTTATGTTCATAAACACTAATTCATTCGAAAAAAGAGTCACTGGTGATGGGATGGGTGAAAATATTAAGATTAAATTTTACATATGTAACTTATTAATCATATATGGATAGAATTAATCTTGATAGAATTACAAAACAACATTTGAACTATAAGAGGAAGGTTGAATGTGTTGTTGGAAGGGAAGGAGAAGACATTACCATTTGAGGCAATGCCCTTCACGTGAGAAGCCTAGGGAGAATGCAATGGTGTTGTCACTTTCACTCCTCCCAAATGCAACATGGTGTTGTCATTTTAGGCATTAATTAGTTGTACTTGTAGGTTAATTTAATTCTTATTCTATTTAACACTTTTTATGTTCTATAAGAAGAACACTCTCATTGTAATGAAAATCTCAATGGGATGAAAACACTTTCCCTTCCAATTCTCTCCAACTCTCAATCTATTTCCTCAATCTCTTAAACTCTACTTATTCCAACATGGTATCAGATCGGTTTACATAAATTTCTTAGTCTATTCTCATCATTCTTCATCACATAAATTTCTTAGTCTATTCTCATCATTCTTCATCATAATCTCCTTATTCTCTTCGAAAAATCTGTTCGGATTTTTTTTAATCTTCTCAAACACCAAACAATGTACATGGAAAGCACAAAGATGGCTGTACCCGTGATTCTTAAAGGGCCAAACTATCTCTTATGGCCCTAGGAGGCAAAGGCCTTTGGAAGCATATTGAAGAAAAAGAAGCTCCAATGGTGACATCTCATGATGAACATGGGAAAGAAATCATCACCATGGATTCGGAGAAATGGACTCAAGAAAATCAAGTTGTCCTCTCCTTCCTTCAAAACTCCCTTGAACCATCAATCCTTGAAGCCTATTCCTATTGTGAAAGTGCAAAAGAATTATGGGACATCCTCAAGAAGGTTTTCGGAAACATCTCTAACAGAAGCCGGATTTATGAAGTCAAAAGAGAAATCAACAGCCTCAACCAAGAAGGAATGACTTTAAACAAACATTTTGGGAGGTTTAGATCTTTATGGGCGGGGCTAGACATCTTAAGGCCAAGCTCCATCAATCCAAAAGTCCTTAACGAAAGAAAAAAGCAGGATAAAGTCTTTAGCCTTCTCTTTACCTTGAGCCCCGCCTACAATGATGTTATCAAACACATCCTTAGGTCCGACACTCTACCAAGCCTTGAGGATGTGTGTGCTCAAATTCAAAAGGAAGAAGGGTCTCTAGGCTTATTTGGAGGCAAAGGCGAAATGGTACAATTAGCAAACAAGGGACATTTTCAAGGAGGTTTTGGCGGCAAACAAGGATTCAAAAAAATGTGTCTATTGCAAAAAGAAGGGACATACTAAAGAGGAATGTTGGATTATACATCCCCACCTTAAACCACCAAGGAACAACAATTTCAAGAATCAAAGATCTCATTTCTCCAACAAGACTCAAGGAGAACCGGCCGGTGATTCCTCTTCTCAAAACAATGGAGAAGAATTCAAAACCATGGCTGCCTATATGATGAATGCTCAAGCTGAAATGGTTAAGAAGTCCGACCTCGAGGCACTAATCAAAGCATTGAAGAAAAATTCTGGTAATAAAGATGGTAAAGCTTTACTTGCATCTAAAAATATTAAGCCATTGTTAATTGATTCAGGAGCCTCTAGTCCGACCTCGGGGCACTAATCAAAGCATTGAAGGAAAATTCCGGTAATAAAGATGGTAAAGCTTTACTTGCATCTAAAAATATTAAGCCATTGTTAATTGATTTAGGAGCCTCTCATCATATGATTAGTGATGCTAATCTGTTAAAGAACATTAGACCGGCCCTAGGGAGTGTCATAGTAGCAAATGGTTATAAGGTTCCAATAGAAGGTGAAGGAGTACTTAAACTTTTTGAAAAAGATTCAAAAGCATTATACTTGCCGAAATTCACATCTAACTTACTATCGGTTAAAAGAACCACAAATAACTTAAATTGTAATGTGATTTTTAGTCCTAATGAGGTTTCTTTTCAGGATATTAAGACAAGGAAAATATTTGGCAAAGGAGTCACCAAGGATGATTTATACATGCTTGAAGACACCAACTCTTTTTCGGATAATTCTAATGTTTCGGATGTTTCTAATGTTTTTAAATCTTTTTCAGTCTCTTGTGATGATGTTATTTGGCATGCTAGATTAGAACATCCACATTTTCGTGCCTTAAGTTTAATATTACCCAGTGTTTCTTTTAAATCGGATGAATGTGAGGCTTGTATCCTAGGAAAACATTGTCGAACTGTTTTCTCTAAGTCTTTCACAAACTATGACAATTGCTTTGATCTCGTGCACTCTGATGTATGGACAACACCATGTCTATCTAGAGAGAACCATAAATATTTTGTCACATTTATAGATGAGAAATCAAAATACACATGGATTACCTTGTTACAATCTAAAGATAGAGTGTTAGAAGCATTTATAAATTTTCAAAACTATGTTACTAACCATTTTAATGCCAAGATTAAAATTTTTAGATCAGATAATGGTGGAGAATACATGAGCACAAACTTCAAACTACACCTATCCAAGCAGGGCATACTCCACCAAACAAGCTGTCCATATACACCACAACAAAATGGTGTAGCCGAGAGGAAAAATAGACATCTAATGGAGGTGGCAAGGTCTATGATGTTCCATACAAGGGTACCAAAAAGGTTTTGGGGAGATGCGGTTTTAACCGCATGCTATCTTATAAACCGAACCCCTACAAAAGTCCTACAAGATCTCTCCCCATTTGAGGTATTAAACAAAACTAAACCTCTTATTAATCACTTACGAGTTTTTGGTTGTGTATGTTTTGTCTTAGTACCTGGGGAACAAAGAAACAAGCTAGAGGCAAGAAGCACAAAGGCTATGTTCATTGGATATTCCACTACCCAAAAGGGGTATAAGTGTTATGATCCTTCTACAAGGAGAGTTCTAATATCCAAAGACGTCAAGTTCATGGAGAACAAAGGGTTCTATGATGAGAAAAATTGGGAGAATTTAAAAGACTTGGCTAGTTCACTCTCGGACCGAGCTAACAACCTCAAGAAAATCTTGGAGACACTTGGGTTAGGAAGTGTCGAACTTCCAAGAAGAAATGCGGCTGTCCAAGAAATGACTAGTGAGGGTACTTCCCTTGATCATGAAAGGGGGAATGAGGAAGCAAATATGGATGCATCCACACATCCACTAGAAGAACATCCGGTTCATGACCAAGGAAGTACTCAACCATGTGAAGCACCGATAGAAACAAGTGATGAAGCTATTGAAACACAAGAAGTAGTGCAAGAAGAAGTGTAACCACTTAGGAGAGGTACAAGACTAATGATGAAGAATACACCGAGGGTTGAAACACAAGAAGTAGTGCAAGAAGGAGTGCAACCACTTACGAGAAGTACAAGACTTATGATGAAGAATACTCGGGTGTACTACAACTGTGAGGCCGTGGCACATCCACTTCAAGCAACATGCTCTCTAGCCGTTTACCCTCATGAACATCAAGTCTTCATGGCCAACTTGGATGAGGAGTATATTCCGAAGACTTATGATGATGCTAAAGAACATAAAGTGTTGAGAGATGCCGTGGGGAATGAGCATAAAGCAATGGAGATAAATGGCACTTGGTTTGAGTCGGAATTACCTAAGGGAAAGAAAGCCGACTCAAGAAAATGGGTTTTCACGATCAAATACAATAGTGATGGATCCATTGAAAGGCACAAAGCGAGACTTGTGGCAAGGGGATTCACACAAGTATATGGAGAAGACTATGTAGACACATTTGCTCCCGTTGCAAAGCTTCACACCATCCGGATTGTACTCTCACTTTCCGTGAACCTTGAGTGGAACCTTTGGTAAATGGATGTCAAGAATGCATTTCTACAAGGGGAACTAGAAGATGGAGAAGTCTACATCCCACCTCCGGGGCTAGAGCACATAGTTCAACCGGGAAATGTGCTAAGACTTAGAAAGGCAATCTATGGTCTTAAACAACCCCCAAGGGCGTGGTACCACAAGCTAAGCACAACCCTAAATGGACGTGGTTTTAGGAAATCCGAGACCGATCACACATTATTCACCTTACCAAGCTCAAAGGGAATAGGTAGTGCTTGTCTACGTTGATGATATAATCATCACGGGAAGTGACCTTGAGGGCGTGGAAGCTACAAAGGTATATCTTAAAACCATGTTTGATATTAAGGATTTAGGTAAACTAAAGTACTTTCTAGGAATAGAAATATGTCGTTCTAAGGAAGGGCTATTTCTATCCCAAAGAAAGTACACCCTTGATATGTTGAATGAGCTAGGTACAATTGAAGGAAGAATTGCGAGAACTCCACTGGAAGATGGATACAAAGTAATGCGTAAGGGGGAGATTGATGATGAGCCGTTTGGAGATCCTAAGCTTTATAGAAGAATGGTTGGGAAATTGATCTATCTCACAATCACAAGGCCGAATATTTGTTTTGCGGTGAACCAAGTGAGCCAATACATGCAAGCACCAACCACCTACCATTGGAAAATGATAGAACGGATCTTGAGCTATTTAAGAGGAACTACGGATCAAGGAGTGTGGATGGGATGCAACAAGAACACGGAGATCGTAGGATATTGTGATGCGGATTGGGCCGGTGATCGAGTGGATAGGAAGTCTACCACGGGTTATTGATCATTTATAGGAGGCAATTTAGTTATTTGGAAAAGCAAGAAGCAAAAGGTTGTCTCATGCTCAAGTGCAGAAGCCGAGTACCGAGCAATGAGGAAGTTAACCAATGAGCTAGTATAGATCAAAAATGTTCTCACGGATTTGGGTATCGAGAAGTCATCTCCTATGACCATGCATTGTGACAATCAAGCCGCCATCCACATTGCGTCCAATTCGGTGTTCCATGAGAGGACGAAGCATATTGAAGTAGATTGCCACAAGGTGAGGCAAATGATTGACCAAGGGGTAATTCTACCATTGCTATACAAAAGTGAAGACCAATTGGCCGATATCTTCACCAAGGCTACTAGCAAGAAGGTTTGTGAGTCCATATTCCCTAGACTTGGACTCATTAGCATTCGGACATGAAATGTCTAACATGACAATGAGTTGTACTCTTTTTCCTAAGTGTGGTTTTGTCCCAAAAGGTTTTCCCACTTAGGTTTTAATGAGGCAATGAGTCATGGTTCAAGCTTAACTATGGTAAGGCCTTATAGTTAAGCTTGAGGGGGAGTATTAAGATTAAATTCTATATACGTGACTTATTAATCATATATGGATAGAATTCTTGATAGAATTACAAAACAACATTTGAACTATAAGAGGAAGGTTGAATGTGTTGTTGGAAGGGAAGGAGAAGACATTACCATTTGAGGCAATGCCCTTCACGTGAGAAGCCTAGGGAGAATGCAATGGTGTTGTCACTTCCACTCCTCCCAAATACAACATGGTGTTGTCATTTTAAGCATTAATTAGTTGTACTTGTAGGTTAATTTAATTCTTATTCTATTTAGCACTTTTTATGTTCTATAAGAAGAACACTCTCATTGTAATGAAAATCTCAATGGAATGAAAACACTTTCCCTTCCAATTCTCTCCAACTCTCAATCTATTTCCTCAATCTCTTAAACTCTAATTATTCCAACAGAAAAGAGTCAAATATGGAGGATATTCGTGTTGAATATTACCATTTGGTAATATAAAATTCGTCATATAATTATCAACCAATTCTAGAGTTAATGCATCAGCTTCTCATCTTCTCAATCAACGCCAGAATTAATGCCTCAACACCTCATCTTCTCAATCATTTCAAGAGTTAATGCATCAGCTAACTTTGAATGTGTTTCTCTATAAATATGTGATCTCTTTTCAAATTTAAAACATAGAAATAATTCAGAGTTCTATTTGTTTATCTTATATCTTATTGTTTGCTTCATGATATTAGAGTTTCCAATCTGATTTTGTGTGTTATTCTCTTATTCTCATGTCTTCTCTTATCGATTCTTCTCTTCAGAAACATATACCTAATCATTTTTAATGGGGATAATTATCTCAATTGGTCCAGGTCTACTAAAATCTTTCTTAACAACGTGGCCTCTGGAAGTTTGTCGTTGACACTCAAACAGTGGCAACAAACAATAATGACAAAGCCATTGTTGAAGGGAATACCAGTTCGAGCGAAGAACTTGAGAATGGCACCAAGTAGATCAAGTTATGTTGATTGTTCTTTGAAGCTCTCTGGAGAAGGAGATTAATGACGCCTATCCAAGGAATTATGGAACACTCTAAAAAGTGTGTTTTGAAACGTCTCTAACATCTTTCGCATCTTTGAAATAAAAAAGATGCTAACAAACCTTCAACAAGAAGAAAAAGAGATCAATTATCATCGTGGATTATTCAAGAGTTACTCGGCTGAGTTATATGAGATTCGTCCCATAACTTCGGACCCACGTACCATTGTTGAATGCACTTCTCAAGATCAAGTGTTCAGTTTTCTCTCAACTCTTGACAACTCTTACAGTGAGTTACTTATCATATTCACTACAAAAAACTGGCATTTTCCAACGGACATATCCGTTGGAAAATGCCAAAAATCCGTTGGAAATCGATGTTTCCAACAGGCGCCAACGGATTCCCGTCCGTTGCGAATAGTTCATTGCAAATGAGGATCCGTTGCAATTCGCAACGGTCATCCAACGGATTATATCCGTTGCAGATTTGCAACGGACTTGGCAACGGAATTTTCCGTTGGAAAACGGGTAATGGACGCCCGTTTGAAACATTTGTAACGGATCACCGTTGCAACCTTGCAACGGACGGTCGTTGGAAAGCAACGGTTTTCCGTTGCAAATTAATCGGGGAAAATTTCATCTTCCAACGGGTATCCGTTGCCATTTGGCGGGAAATAGCAACGGACGTTCGTTGCAAAATGGCGGAAAAAGATTTGGCGGGAAATACGTTCCAACGGATGCGCGTTAGCGGTTGCAACGGATGGCCGTTGGAACTTTTGAAAAAAAAATTAATTAAAAAGGTTTTTGATTAAAATATTAAAATTATTTTACAAAATTAAAATTAAAACTATTTCATATTATAAATCATTAAGATCAGTTGCGTCCATATCATCTCCGCCACGATCACCACCACCTCTAGACAGAGTTGCATCCGAATCGAGCCTCGGTTCTTGCTGCGGTGTTGATCCCTCACCTGGCCGGACATCAACTCAATGACGCTCTCCAAGTGTTGTATTTGAGATGTTTGTCGTGCCACGTGGGCTCGAGTTTCTCGAAGTTGTGCTTCGAGATCTTCGATCCGCCGTTGTTGCGAAAAACTCTCTTGCACCGCGGGAGGTACCGTCGTGACGTCCTCGATTATATCCTTTTGAAGCGCCCCGAGACCGTTTAGACGTCCCTTATACGGTCTCACCGACTACAAGACAAACAAAAGTAACGTTAAATTTTCACAAATTATTTGATTAATAATTTAGAAATAAAATAATAACCTTTTACCTCTAAATAAATTTGGTCCTTTTGTAAAGGACTGAGATCGTCGGGGCTTGAACCGCAAGCCTGAGATTGCTATGTGATCTTCTCCATCACAGCTCTTACGGTTCGCTCCGCTCGAGGATCGACGAGTTTCGATTCGTCGGCCTCTTCCCGGACAATCGACTTCTTCTTTGCATGGGTTTCTAATACCACTTCAAGAAGAGTCGGTTCTCTTCCCACGTTGCATCTACAATATGAAATAAATGTTGTTAGATAAATATTTATGTAAACAAAAAATCTAAATAATTAAAATTTTACCAATTTTTTTTCTTTTCGTGAAGGATTTTGATCCCGAAGTATGGCGATGCGGACCATCTCCGGGAACCTTCTCACCTTAGCGATTTTGTTTGACCTTCTCGCTCTTGGCCTTGAATTTCGCGGTCTCCCAGTGCTCAATCATTTTGTTGAAGACCGCTTCGGTTGCCCATCTCGGTTTGCTATTGTTGACGTAGTAGTTGCGCTTTGCACCGTTCATCATTAGGCGCATCCGAACCTACATGTCGCGCATTCATGCTGTGTAGATGTGTGTTGTATGAGTTCCCCGCCATCTGTATGAACGCTGCAAATAAAGTTATAAAATTTTTAGTTTTCATATATATATATATAATTATAAAATTGAAATATAATTAAAAAACTTACAATAAAAGTGCGCTACCATCGCTGGCGCACAACTTCTGGCGTAACTTGTCAGGAATAGTAGAGATCGTCCTGTAAGGACCCTTGGATGATGTTGTTGTTGGTGTGTTTTAATACATCATCCTCATCAAACCTGCATATCAAAAATAAAAAGTTAGATAATATTTTTGAAATCTAATAATACAAATCAAAATAATTAGATACTATTTACCATAACGTCCCAGGAGCACATTCTGGATCGATGATCGGAAGGGTTGGATGCCCATCGAAATCATCGATCAACGCATAGATATCTATCATATCGTCCTCGTCAACAAATATCGGCGGTGCCGATACTGGAGACGGAGGACGATATGATGGTGGTGGCGGCGGGGGAGGCGCTCCCGCGAAACCAGCAAGTAAACCATCCAATCCAACGAAACGTCTCGGTCTCGTTGTTTCTATGTTTTCGAATAGTTTGTGTTTGAGATGTGGATTTTAGAGAAGGTTTTTGTGTTTGAATTGTGTTGAAATAAGAACAGTTCCGTCGAATTATATATATCAAAATTTCCAACGGGCATCTATTAGAAATTCCAACGGATGCCCATTGGAAAACACGTCATCGCAACGGAAGAAGTAAATTGACGCGACGTTTCGCATTCCCAACGGCCATCCGTTGGAATTTTCAACGGATGCCCGTTGGAAATGCGTGTTCCCGAGGCGACGGACGGCTAAATGGCGGCTCGTCTGTCTTTCCAACGGATAACCGTTGGAAACCTGCAAAAACGATTAGGAAAGCTACATTTTCTGCAGTCATCATTACGCTTTTCAACGGTGTTCGATTGTATTAACATTTCGATTATTCGATTACGCATCATACATTAAATATCAAACATCGTTCATGGACGTTATACGTCATTTACATTACACATCATCTACATTTATTACACATAGTAAACATTATTGTATTTACATGTCTTCTTCAGTAGATTCATCGATGGGCGAGTCGTCCTTCGTTTGTTCATTGAATTCATCGCCGTTTTCATCTTCAGCATCTTCCGGTTCAACGTCTGCATAATCGCGTATGAGTTCTCCGTCTATGTCATTTCTCGCAAGAATCTCCTCACAATCTGTATCAATTAAACGAATCGGTTGCGGATGATCGGGTTGCAACGGATCTTCTTTATCATCAGAGCTTATGATCCCTCGTGGCTTGATCTTTACTATGGCACAGCACTCCTCTCTTCGACGTTTCAATGTTGTTTGATATTGCACATAACATACTTGATCTGCTTGATCTATTGTGATGAATGGATCATATTTACCATACTGTCGTGTCGGGTTGACGTCAATTCCTCCCCAACGGTTTTTTCATATTCCACGTCCTACGGTTGGATCAAACCACTGACATTTAAAAAGCATAACCTTCACTCCAACGAGACCGGAATATTCCAGTTGTATGATTTGGTGCAAAATACCGTAGAAGTTATCACCCTCTATATCACTATTAACGCAAACACCATAGTTGTATATGCTTCTATGTTTTCCATGTTCGTACGTGTGGAACGTGTAGCCGCAAGTAAACAAGCTTGGCCAACACATGACATTTTGTGCGGGACCATTAGCCAAATCTTTTATCCACGTAGGAAGTCTTTCATCA
>CM071868.1:1668007-1692008 GCA_036759665.1 Gynandropsis gynandra
GCAAACTCGGGAAATATTACATTGAAATCTTTCCAAGCCTGACCATCCAATGGATGTTGCATTACACCTTCGGCCGTGGAGTGTTCTGCGTGCCATCTCATTGCTGCAGCGGTTTTTTTCGATTCATATAACCTTCTCAACCTGTTTGCTACAGGCATATAAAATATTTTCTTATATGGTATATATTTTCATGAATATGGTTTTTTAGGCCGAAATCTGCTTGCACCGCAAAACTTGCATTCCAACAAGTCTTTATCATTTCTCCAAAACAACATGCAATTGTTTTTACAAACATAAATTTTCTGATGTGGCCTTCCCAAATCTTTTAACACATTCTTTGTTTCGTAGTATGTCTTAGGAGCTTAATTATTTTCCGGTAAATATTCCCGCATTGTTTTACAAAATGAATCTATGCAATTTTCAGTCACATTGTAGTCTGTTTAATACTCATCAATCTTGAAGATAAAGATAAACGAGACTGACCTTCACGACAACCTTCATATATAGGTTGTTTCGCCGAATCCGATAGGTTGAAGAATCGACGTGCATCGATGTTCGGCATCTCTTCATGCGTTTGTTCATTAACAACTCCAGGAAAAGCATCTGACACCATTTCCACATATGGATTGGTCGTTGATTGCCCGTTGGAAATGTGGAAAACTTAGAAATTGTTTTTTGTGTCGGGGTGGAGTTCGTGGATCAACGGGCATCCGTTACCAATTTTCAACGGATGCCCGTTGGTATTAGATAATTCTAAGTTTTAATACATCTAACATCGTTTATATAACCTATTCGATTGTATTAACATTTAGATTGTTTGATTACACATCATATACATTACTACATATCATGAACGTTACATTGTCCCGCGTTCTTGACACAAAGGCTGCATCGATGCAAAACTCATGAATTGCTCCAATCCGTGTAAGAATTCTTGCGTAATCTCTTCGGTTACAGGATCTTTTCTTCTATACATCCACTCTCTTGATCTCTATATATATTTCGATTTGAAGACGACGACATTTTTTCGAATTTTTTTTATTGATGGTTTGATGCACTCTTTGGTATGATCTAAATAGTGAACGTTCCAACGGACATCCGTTGGAAATCGCAACAGCTACCCGTTGGAGGTTCACGTGAATTTATTTAAACCGATAGCCTCGAAATTCACAACATCAACGGTCATCCATTGCAATTTCTAACGGGCATCCGTTAGAAGTTGCAATGGACGACCGTTGGAATGTTTTCTAACGGATCTTCCAACGGACATTGCCAACGGATGGTTTCCGTTGTCATTCGTTAAAATTTGCGATGGATTTCCAACGGCCATTCCAACGGAGGTTTTCTGTTACAAATCCGTTGCAATCTCACCACATCCGTTGCAATCCATTAGTACGCGTTTCCAACGACGGATCCGTTGCCCCATCCGTTGAAAATTGCGTGTTTTTTTGTAGTGATTCTTTGTCTTGACAAGTGTCCTTTCATGAATGAGGTTTGCACGATGATCAATAAGGAGGAAGGCTCAAGAAAGCTCTTTCAAAACACAAGTGAATCTGCTCACAAGGCCTCGATTCCAAAAGCAAGTGTTGTTGCTCATAAGACCATTGTCCAAAACAAAGCTATGTGGTGCGAACACTACAAGAAAAATTGGCATATCAAAGATAAATGTTGGATCCTTCATCCACATCTCTAAATCAATCGATTCAAGTAAGGAAGACAATACTCTAGAGATACTGCCATGATGCCACAGATGATGAGTTTGTAAGGAAATCTGACTTTGATGCCCTTGTCAAAGTAATCATAACTCAAAAGGATTATGGTAAAGTATTTTTCACTTCTGAATCAAAAGATCTTATCATCATTGATTTAAATGCCACAAACCATATGTTTTGCAATGCACATCTGATAAAAAATATAAAACCTAGCTATGGAATTGTAGCTATTGCTAATGGTCATAATGTGCTAGTTAAAGAAACATGAGATTTGAACTTGTGTGGAAAAAGCATTAAAGTTCTATTTGTTACAGATTTTACAACCAATCTCTTGTCTAGTGTGAAACTAACCAAGGATCTAAAATGCAATGCTATCTTCAATGCTAATGATATTTGCTTTCACGACATTAAGACGGGTGAAACTATTGGAACAGGTATACCAATAATGGCCTTTATATTTTGGAGACTCCTGAATGCACTTGTGATATTGCTTTCAATTCCATTTATCATGCTAGACCAGAACATCCTCATCATAATTCTCTTAACATTTTGTTTCCCTAATATTAAGTTTCATTCTGAAAAGTGTGAGGCATGTGTGCTAGGAAAGAATTATAGAACTTCATTTCCAGCATAAAAACTATCTATAATAAGTGCTTTGAACTTGTTCATTTTGATGTTTGGATTGTTCCATGTCCTACAAGAGATAATCACTAATATTTTGTCACATTCATTGATAAAAAATCAAAATACACATGAATTTATCTATTGTCTTCAAAATTCATGTTTTTTATGTTTTCACAAAGTTTTGCAGCTATGTTACTAATCAATTCAATGCAAAAATTAAATGTCTTTGATCTCACAATGATGGAGAATACATAATCAACTCAAAGATTACATCTCAAAACATGGAATTCTACACCAAAATTCATGTCCTTATAATCTCCAGCAGAATGGAGTCGCAGAACGTAAGAATATGCATCTTTTGAAAGTGGCAAGGTCTATAATATTTCATAGAAGAGTTTCAAAGAGATTCTGGGGAGATGTTGTCATGACAACATGTTACCTCATCCATAGATTGACTTCGAAATGTCTAAAGGACATGACTCTGTATGAGGTACTGAATAATTCTAAACCTCCTATTGATTTCTTACGATTTTTGGATGTGTTTGCTATTTTTATGTTCCAAGTAAGCAAATAAATAAACTTCACCCAAAAAGTACCAAATGTATGATCATCGGATATTCTCTTACACAAAAAGGGTACAAAATGATATGATCCTTGTACCAATTTTTGGATTCTCAAGATGTTAAATTAGATGAGGAAAGTGGCTTTTATAAAGATCAGAGTTGGAAAACACTAAAAGACCTTGATGTCATTCAATCAGGCTACAAATCTCCTCCCATTGTGTCTTTTCCAAATCTTTTAACCTCCCAAATACAGAAATTAGATGTTGCAAGCTCAAAAGCCTCAGGCGATCTTGAAGGGACAATAGTATCCAAAAAGAATTACAACTAAGTGCCAATGCTCTTCAAACCCATCGAGCTGAACATGATCAACAAAATGAAGATGTAGAAGAACACTCTAAATCTGAAGAAAGTAGTGAACACATTGATTTAGAGAATGAGTAACATGAAGAAAACTCAGATCACTATCTAGTAGATCAAATAAACGAAGGTTCTACCAATCATCAAGAAAATGCTCCAGTCTTAGTGAGAGGCTTAAATTTCTTGTTTCAGAATGGATGAACAAAAGGGTTTTTTTAATGTTCAAGTTATCTCACATCCCATACAAAGTTATTGCACTAATTCTTTTTTATTTGCTGATTATCAAGTGGTTTTTTAGAAACTTTGATTAAGAACTAGAATCAATTATGTATGAAGCAAAGAATATCAAAGCTTGGGAAGATGTTATAATTGATGAGATAACTGCACTTCAAAGGAATAACACTTGGGACTTAGTGTCATTACCAAAAGATAAGAAAGTTGTTGGCTGCAAAAGGGTGTACAAGATGAAATATCATAGCCACGACGACATTGAAAGATACAAAGCAAGATTGGTTGCTAAAGGGTTTACTCAAACCTGTGGAGAAGATTATACTGAAACTTTTACTCGTGTTGCTAAACTTCCTTCCATTCTTGTTATTCTTTCCATTGTTGTTAACCTTAATTGGAAATTGTGGTATATGGATGTCAAGAATGTTTTTCTTCACGGAGACCTCGAGGAAGAGATTTATATGTTGTCACCTCCACGTTTTCAAGACTCTGTTAGTCAAAATAATATTTGTAAGTTGAAGAAAGCTATTTATGGCCTTAAATAATCTCTAGAGCTTGGTATCTTAAGTTGTCTGATGCTCTTATTATGTATGGATTTATGAAAAGTGAGGTTAATTATTCGAAATTCATAATTCAGAAGGAACGAAGTATTATTATTCTACTTATACATGTCGATTACATTATTATACCTGGAAGCGATAAAGTTGGAATTCAGGAAACCAAGAACTTTCGATATTAAAGATTTGGGAGAACTGAGGTACTTCTTTGGAATAGAAATTACTCGTTCACGTGATGGATTATTTCTATCTCAAAGAAAGTACACACTTAATCTTCTTGATGTCTCAGGAAAATTCAGAGCTAAACCAGCAATAACTCCCATTGAAGAAGGATTCAAATATCATCAAGAGGGGAACCTTTCAAGGATGAAGAACAATACCGAAGAATTATGGGTAAACTCATTTATCTTACAATTACAAGGTCTGATATAAGTTTTGTTGTGAATCAAATGAGCCAACACATCCATACTCCAACAAAAAACAATTGGAAATTGGTGAAACATGTCCTCAGATACCTAAAAGGAACTCTAGAAAAAGAAGAAAATATGGGTTGCAATAAACATATAGAAATCTTAGGATATTGTGATGCAGATTAGGCGGTAACATAATTGACATGAAATCAACCACTGGCTATTGCACATTCATTGGAGGAGATCTTGTTACTTGGAGAAGCAAGAAACATCGGTCGTGACAAGGTCAAGTGCAAAAGGCGATTATATGGCGATGGCTAATATTACCTCCGAATTAGTTTGGTGGAAGGCTTTTCTATTCGATCTTGGCATAAAAACAACTCAACCAATCACTCTCCACTACGATAACCAAGCTACCATCCACATCGCCACTAATTCGTTTTTATGAGAACCAAACACATCGAGGTTGATTGTCACTTCATATGAGAGAAGTTGGTCCAAGGAATCATTGCCTTTGCATACACAAAGAGTTGCGACCAACTGACAGATATATTCACTAAGGCAATAAGCTCAAAGGTGTGCAACAACTTTCATAGGAGAATTGGCCTAACTGAAATTTATCAGCCACCCTCTAAAGCAAGCTCGCTAATTCACTTCAAAAAGACATGATCCGTATGAGCACTCTTTTTCCGTTCACCAAGTTTTGTCCCATTGAGTTTTCTTGATAAGGGTTTTAACGAGGCATCACATCATGTTGTTATCAATGGTAAAGCTTGAGGGAAAATGTTGCCATTTGGTAGGGGTAGCCAATTCAAATTTCGATTCGGGTCACTCGGATTTTGGTTCGGGTTTTGAAAAATTGGACTCGAATTGAACCAGAATGTTTTTAGTTCGGGTTTGGGTTGTTCGGGTTCAAAATAATTGGACTTGAATAACCCGAATTACATTTGGATATATAGGTACTTCAGGTAGTTCGAGTTTTTCGGGTTATTCGAGTTCGGGTTTTTCGAGTATTATACCTAATTTGGATTATTCTATTTTAAGATTTTTTGGATAATTCATTTTTAATTTAAAACAAAAATCAAAATATCAAATATAACATATATATATATATATATAAAATAAAATCTAGTAGTGTTTTTAGTGTTTATATATTTTTTACAAATTTTATTTTTTATTTTTTATTTTTATTTATTAAATTGAGTTGTTCGGGTTTCTCGGGTTTTATCCGAACCCAAACCAGACCGATCCGAATCTGAACGAGTTTTGAAATTTGAATCCATATGGATTCTTAGGATAACCCATATTCCAAACGATTTGGATTGTTCGGATCGGTCTTGATAATCCCGATTGGCCACCCCTACCATTTGGTAATATCAAATTTGTCATATACTTATCACTCAATTCTAGAGTTAATGTATCAACTTTTCATCTTCTCAACTAACTCAAAAGTTAATGCATCAACTAGCTTTGAATGTGTTTCTCTATAAATATGTAATCTCTCATCAAATTCAAAACATAGAAATAATTCAAAGTTTTATTTGTTTCTTTTCTCTCTTATTCTTTTCTTCACTTTAGACAAGTGAAAAGAGCATGACATATAGATTCTATTCTTCATCTTATATCTACAACAAATTAGAGAATTCATCAATCACTTTTAGATTAAACTTTCTCTAAATAAAGTTTTGAATCTTCGATGAACATCTATAAACCTTTTGACTCCAGCAAAAGGGCATGACAATTTGGGTTGGTCTAAAATGTTGGAACCTCACATCACTCGTTAGGGTGAAAATAGCATCCAATATCAAGGTTTGACAATGTCAATCCCTTTATTCACCCAAATCCACACATACCGACCCCCTATGTGTGGGGATGGGCAAAAAATCCGCACAACCCGTCCCGACTCGAAACCCGTCTCGAACCCGCAAAAAATTACTCGTATCCGTGGGTACAGATTCGGGTAATATTTTTATTACCCGCGGGTTCGGGTTCGGGACGGATATTTTATTTTCACAAACGGATACCGAAAAAATTACAAAAATACCCCTAATATTTTAATAAATTACCTACATACCATTAGGTTAATCATCCTTCCTCTTTACCTATCTCTATCTACCCCTTACCTCTCTCTCTCTGCAAGTCGTCCATCCCTTTCCTCTCTCTCTCTGCTATCCCAGTTTCCTCTCTCTCTACTAGCCGTATATCCGCTCTCTCCCCGTCTCACGCCTCTTTGCTTACATATCTGCCTACCTCTCTGCCTCTCTCCTTCTCTCACATGTCGTCGCAACGCTTACCTCTCTCTCCATTTCTCGCTCGCCGCTCTCCGATTGTCGTTCGCCGCTCTCTGCCTCTCTCTCCGCTTGTCGCTCTCTGCTCCCGGCTTGCGCTTACCCCTTGTCGGTTTCCGCTCACCGCTTGCCGCTCACAGCTCTATGTTCACTGCGCGTCGCTCTCCGTTCTTCAATATCTCTCTATCTTTTGTTTCTGCTTCTGTATCCATCTTTTTTCTGTTTAGGATGCTAGATCAATTTTTTTTGTGATTTGTAAGTAGTTTCTTTTGTATATTGTATATTGAATGTATATTGAATGTGAATGTGAGATTTTGAGATTTCTTTTGTTTTTATGTTATTTTTTAATTACGGGACGGGTACCTGTGAATTTCGAAACTTACTGCGGGTTTTTGCGGGTACCAGAAAATCGGGTACCCGCAAGACGCAGATACAAATACGGGTAATAGAATGAACTACACGTGCGGAAAGCATTCGGGTGTGGGTCCTAAAAATGTGGTGGGTACCGGCTGATGCCCACCCCTATGCGGAGTTACGTTTCTCAATCGGTCTTGACTCTTTCATTTTTGTTTTTCATTTTGGGGTCTTTTTGTGACCATTTTTAATGGTCGCACCACGTCAAAAGACTATATTATATAAATCATTTTGTCATTTTTCTCTATGTACAATGGCTTGTTAATTATTCTAATCCTTTTTTATTGGATAATTAAATTTTTTGAATTTAATCTTATTTCTGTTTTTCAAAATATTTAAATTTTATTTAATTCATCTATTTCGTTAAATCACCATTAAAATCAATTTAATATTACTATTTTAATATGATTTTGATCCAATTTTATCATGATTTTGATTCTATTTTATCACGATTTTTACATGTGAATTTGTTAGTATCTACAAAAGCTTTGTTCCATAAAATATCTTACATAAAATCCACACATTAATTAGCTAAAATTTACAAAATTTTTGGTTTTATAATGTATCCAACAAAGAATTTATTGAGAAATTCACTAGAATTTACCAAAGTTTAGTTTTTTATAATGTATCTAATATAAAAGTTTATCCAACATTTAATCTCAAACTCGAATCTACAAGTTTTTTTTATTTTATTATATAAATTTGTAAATTTTAATTGAAATTTTAGATTAAATGTTGGATCCACCGTTAAATAAAAATTTTTTGGATTCTAATGATTTTTTTAATTATATATTAGATCCAATATGGAAACTAAACTTCGTTAATTTTAAAGAAACTCAGAAAATTAAACATGGTAAATAGTGTTATAATATTTTGGATTCAAAGATTCAAAGTATTAAGCATATTTTTAGTGATGGTTCAATGGAAAGTAGAATCTGGCTGAAATTAAAAATTAAATGAAAATCATTTGAATTAAAAGAATATAATAGAACAAAGGTCTAAATTGAGGTAGAATCGGACTTCATCAAAATTGTGAGGATATTAAAATATGTTTTTCCTTTTTACAACCATAATAAATATAAATATCTGATTTTGTTGATAAGGATGATTCATAACAATTGACATATTAATCATTCAATGCATTGATCTCAATTTTTCGTTAATTCTTTTCTATGAATTGTCGGCAGCCTCCACATTGATGCCGAATATACTTAAATAAAAAAAAGTATCAGCATCGGCAAAGATAATTTAATTAAAAGTTTTCGCTAAGTTATGTTGTATATTTATAAGAATTTCATTTTTTAAACATATTTTATTACAAAGTCATCTCAAATTTGTTGCTATGTTATGTTTGCAAACCCAACGTAATCAAACTATATAATTCATAATCTATTTTCAATTCGAATATATAATTCATAATCTAGTTTCAATTCCAATCATATTATGGTTCGCATATCTTCGTTAAAAAATATATATTTTTTCTAAGATGAAGATAGTTTATTTAACAACAAAACTGAAATACATATCATTTGTTAAAACCATGAAGAAACATTTTAAATCGGTTATATAAAAACAAACCAAACTGATCCGAATAATAATAGTAATTTGGATCGGTTCAGATATATATGAAATAATTAATCGAGTATAAAATTTTAAAAATCGATTATTTAGATAAATTTGATTATTATCTAAATAACCGTAGATAACCGATTGATTATTTAGAAATATAAAAAATATAAATAATTGATACTATTATATATTAATAATTAAATATCAAATATAAATTTAAATAATATATCATATTTAAATTTTTATAACATATTAATTATTTAAAAAATTCAAATATTATCATTTATTTATATTTTTATATAATAAAATGATCAATAAAATCTAAATAAACAAAAAAAATTAGAATTCGGATTAATTTCAATTATTTTTATTGATATAACAGAACTGAACTTTTATACATTCGAATCAAACCAATTTAAATTAAATTATTATTACGTTTAAAAAAACGAAATAACTCGTTCCATTATATTTGAATCGAAAACCAAATCATAATCTAAAATGATTAGATCTAATTTAAACCGCATTCAAGACAAAAATAAAATGGAAATGAAACTTTAACTGTTAGTATAAGCTTTATATATTGTTTAGTTGTCGTATTCACACATCTATTTGTTTCTATACAAAATACTCATTTTTTCGATTAGAAATGTCTAAAAAAATAAGGAGCGACTGCAAAATATGTTTGAACCTTGGCCAATGAGAGAAAGGTTTGAAAGACCACTTCTTATATTATTGGTTAATACTTTGAATATCCAATTATTTCTCTCTATACACGAAGTTGTTCTTTGCTTTTTATATTTCTATAAAATCCAAAAAGGAAGGTTTATATTTATATTTTCCAAATTCAACTCCTTTTTATTCATGCATATTATTACATAATTGCTGGAAAAATAGAGTTAAAAGGGAATACCTTCATCAGAATTGAAATTGGCGATAATAACTTTAATAAGATATGATTTATAATTTTCTATTAATGTTTGTGTATATACATATAGTGCTATTCTAGATTTTTCTCGATGACAACATGATAATCGTGGCATGCCATCCATATTTAATAATATAAGTTTTGAGGAAAAATTAATAAATATAATTTTATAACTTATTTAATTTTATTTAATAATATATTCCGAAAACATGATCGATGGGTGTAATCTCATCAAATAATTAAATTGATAAAGATAGAGTAAATATATTGTTTTAAGAATTATTTTAGTAAAAGTAAAATAGAATATTTTCATACAATTTTATTCGATCCGTAAAAACACATTGATGATATAAAAGTAATTACATTCCGAATAAAAAATCAAAGTGTACTAATTTAACTTGACAAATTAGTGTCGGCAGCGAGGGTGACGTGGCAGCAGCTTTTGTCACAGCTGGACCATAGATTAGGACTGAAGCATCAGAATTAAGCCCCGACGAATCCAACGGCTACCGTACGGTTTCTTTCTGTCTTTTTGCCTTTTTGAGGAAGAAAAATGGCTATTTGGGCCCCACAAGCCCAAAGCCTCTCCCTCCAGCTGTCTCTCTTCAATCTCCCATACTTATCCACACGAAATATCTAATATTTAAATTTTCCTTACATATAATTTCAATTAAATATTCTATTTTGTTTGAGTAAATCCCCGAAATAAAGCATTGAAATTGGAAAATACTCTATTCCAAGCTTGGAAGACTCTTCTTGGAAGAAAATGTTTTTTTGTTTAATTTCGAATTTTGGTCTAATTCTAACACTGTTGGTTGTCGAAAATAAATTAAAATGAAAAAGACCAATAAAGAAAAGCAACAAAAAAAAAGAAAAATTCGTTGAATTTTCGAAGTTAATTTACAGTTTTGCCTTTGCTGTTGTATCCATAATAAGAAAGGTACCATCTAACGAATTTCTTCAAACCGGTTTGGAGATCGGTGGTCGGTTTGTACCCGAACGCTAACCGGGCTGAGCTAATGTTCGCGTGTGTGAACGGAACGTCGCCGTTTCCAGGCATGTCCACGTAGTTCCTCTTCGCCTTCACCTTCAGATGCTTCTCCAATATATCCACCAAAATTGGAACAGTAACCGGAGACGTATTACCCAAATTGAAAATCCGGTACGGAGCCGGTCCACGTTTCTTCCCACCTGTACCGGTACTCTTACCCGAAGAATCCAACGAACCCAAACACCCTTTGACTATATCGTCGATGAATGTGAAATCTCGGGCTAAATCCACCCGGTTCTTCCCCCGGTATATTGTAATCGGTTTACCTTGGAGTATATTCCGGGTGAAGGAGAAATAGGCCATGTCCGGTCTACCCCAAGGTCCGTAAACCGTGAAGAATCTCAAACCGGTTATCGCAAGACCGTAAATGTGATTGTAAGTGTGTGTGATTTCCTCCCCGGCTTTCTTCGTCGCTGCGTACAGACTTGCCGGCTGGTCCGTACGGTCGGACTCCGAGAACGGGGCTTTGTCGTTGAGTCCGTAAACGGAGCTCGACGATGCCCAGACGATCGACGGCTGAGGATTCGCCGATTTGCAGATCTCGAGGAGATTCACAAGCCCTGCAATGTTGCTGTGAACATACGACTGAGGATTCTCCATCGCGTACCGTACACCGGCCTGAGCCGCGAGATGCATCACGTGAGTGAAAGCTACGACGTCGAAAAGCTTTGCTAAGAGCTTCTGGTCGTTTAGATCTCCGTCGACGACAAAGACCCCATGACTCGAGAGGAGGGATCGTCGCGCCCGCTTCAGAGACGGGTCGTAGTAGTTGTTGAAATTATCGAGACCCACGACGCCATCTCCGCGTTTCTTAAGAGCAAGCGATACGTGACTACCGACGAAGCCAGCGGCGCCGGTGACGAGTACGGACATCCCACCGGAGCGATGGATCTCGGCGGATGTACGGACCTGTTTCTCCCACTGAATCCCTCCCCAGGAAGCCGAAAGGTACTTGCTTCCTGAGTCGACGAAGCTCTGAAAACTCAAATACGACGCCGTTAAGGCGATAAGGAAGAGAGCCCAGAGGAACATCGTGCTCGTTGAAGCAAAGCATCGATGGAGTTGACGGTTTGACCGTTCAATCTTGAATTTCCCCGGCGTTGACGGAAACAGCTCATCCTCTAACGACGGCATCTTTTTTCTCCGTTAAAAAAAAAACTCCTCCTTTATACTTTTCTGGGTTCGTTACCTCCAAAATTTTCCAGGAAAATTAATAAAAGCTTAGAATTTCCGTGATTTATTAATATGAGAGAAGAATACAAGAAAGCAGATGCAAAATTTTTTTTGGGTTTTTTTTTTAAAGCATCTGCTAAAGAGAATGGGAGGAGATGGAGGAATATATATAGTCGTAACCCACACACCGAAGAAGGACAAGCAGACGCGTGAACGCGTTTATTCACGGCCAGCTTGGCAATTTTAGGCAAAATAAAAATCCATGAATAAATAGTAAACAATATTTTCAAATTAATTATTTCTAATTAAATTTATAAATATAATACACCGGAATCCAAGGGGGAAGACTCCGAAATAATATATAGGAAGTTGTCTGGAACCAGACTCCGAACTTATACATATATTAACTTTTATGTAAAATCAATATATATTCATAATATTCTATAACAATAGATTATATAAGATTCAATTATTTTATGGACCACAAAAAATTCCAAGCTTGTGGTGAATCTGGGAAAAAACGGTTCTTTCAATTAAAAATTGGAGGGATTAAAAACATGGTTTTTATAATTTATAATAATTTTATCAAATAAAATCGATTTATCCGGGGAAAGCAAGAAGATTTGGTAGTTACTTAGACGTTCAGTTTAAGCAAAGTAACTTAGTTGACGTCATTAATAACGAGTAATTATAGTACTTAATTTAATTTAATTATTAAATTAATCACGTTGAAAATAAAAATAAATGTTCAGGGTAATGAGAAGAACGTGGGGACCATGTAATTGGCTGTCTTAGGGTAAAGCGAGTAGCAGGGAAAAGAAAGAAGAAAAAAAAAACTGCGTGCCGTTTTGACGTTATTTATTTATCTGACCGCTTCCCGAAATCACGGTTTTACCACAGAACGAATGGGCCTACTGTTACCGGTTACCGGAAGAATAGGGAGAGAACTTTACTCTGGTGGACTTGGAAGCACCGGTGATTACCGGTGAACACGGATTTTGTGTCCGTTTAGAATTTGGGCGGTGCTCGCTCCTCTACCCTTTTCTCTTTTTTTTTGTCTTTAATGATTTGACAGCATTTTTTGTTATTATTTTTGTAATAATTTTTTTCCCATAATTTAGAAAAATATATATTATTATAAACGTCCATTAGGGTAACTAATGGACAATAGATTTCCTATTTTGTCCAAATTAAGCCTGATTTCTTTTTATTTTTACTTCATATAAAATACTAAAATTTAAGAAATCATTCCATCTGCAATTTATAAAATATCATTTACAAAAATTAATTTAGCATTTTTTACTTTTTATGTTTTTTATTCTATATATCTTGTAATTAAATAATTTTTCTTATTAAGTCTTTACACATTTAAATTTGTCAAATTCATCCAATCCTCTCTTGTATTAAATTCATGTTAAAGTCTTTCTTAGCCCAAGATTCACAAAGATTTAAAAATCAATTAATCTGAAAATAAGTTAATCAAATACTTTTGTGAATAGAAAAAAAATAGGATGAAATTTGAAGAAATAATAGGACAAACAAATTCTAAAATAATCGGAACAAAATTAAAATAAAAAACAATATATACGTATCTATATTTTTTTTGTTAAACTATGTGTATAATGTCAATGATTTAAAAGAGCTACGCTAATTGGTTAACTTGTGGAAAATTAAAGGGTTTTCATGCAAAGTATTTTTAATTTTATTCTTTTCTTTTTATATAAAAATTGTTTGCTACTCTGGAGATTCTCTATTATATACCCTGGAATTGGCCCAGCAAAAGATTTGTAGCGATCGTCGTTGAAAACTTGATTATTTAAATATTTTATCAAATAATTTATATTAAATAGGTATGGAGTTTAGTGGTAATGACGGTGAAGCAGATTAATATCGAATCTCCTATCATTAATCGTGCTTAAATATAATTTAGAAGACTACGTAAGCAAAGTCTTTGAATTAATTACAAATATTTATTTTCATAAATCATAATCATTGCTTGGTTATTATGAGATTAGAGACTAACCAAACTCCACCAAACATTTATGAGTGCGTAGTTTTGTTGGGTTACAGATGTGAAAGGAACACAAAGGGAATTTGCTCACATGTTTCATCATTAGACTTATTAATACTTTTTTATATTTTAAAAGTAAAATAGCATATTATACATTTTATTATTATTTTTACTTTAATTTTGAATTTTTTGTTTAAATATTGATTAATATAAATATTTTAAAATTTTGGAATTCATAATTTTGATAAGTAAATATTATGTGATATATTAGATACATTAATATATTTTCAATTTGAGATTTTTTATCAGTTGAGTGAATATTGATTTTCGGAGGTTCAATAATTATAAATTTATTTTTTTTTTGTAATTTTTGTTATTGTGTCGAATATAGCTTGATTCTTTATCAATATCTCCATTTCTTGGTTAAATATCCACAAACAATGAATTGAACAATCGTCACTTTTAAAACTCGAATGTTTTTTAGAAATGATCATTTGTGGAAGATGTTATATGACACAATTAAAAAAAACTTCAGGCTGGGATCGATGGAGTTTTTGCGGATGTGTTAAAGGAACTTAACATTACAAAAATTGCGACGTCGAAGAAAGGTATTGAGATATGTGTATTATTATTATTTTCAAAAGAATTGAACATCTCCATTGAATCTTGAAAGAATCATGTCAAATTTCATCAATTAAACACTTGCATTGATTTAAATTTTTGATATTGGTTCTCCATGTATGAGGACATGCTTTGACGCATGACCGTCTTACATTTGTTAATGATGTCATGTAATCTAGTTTTTGGCTGGATTAAGGAAAAGAGGATGCAGGGGGATATATTGGGGTTTTAAGTGTACTTGCTAACCTAGAATGAGGTTATTCTGCATGTTACAGACTTAAGAGGCTAATATCGGAACATGAGGTTATTCTGCATGTTACAGACTTAAGAGGCTAATATCGGAACAAGTGAAAATATTGAGGACTCGCCTATAAATACGGCACAGTCCAAAGATTTAAGAGAGGTTACGGTGAGCACAGCTCAAGATCAATCTTCTTGGTTCAATGATATTCTCTCTTTCTTTTGTAATCGGAAACTAATACTCTAAAGAAATCAATCCATGTTCTTCCCCCGAGACGTAGATTGAATCAACGATTCAATCGAACTCGTAAACAACGGTGTTCAATCTCTCATAGTCCAAAGGCTTATGGGAGTTATGATGAGCACAACTCAAGATTAATATTCTTGGTTCATTGATATTCTCTCTTTCTTTTCTAATCGGAAAACTAACACTCTAAAGAATCAATCCCTTTTCTTTCCCCGAGACGTAGATTGAATCAATGATTCAATCGAACTCGTAAACAACGGTGTTCAATCTCTCACGCTACTCTCTTTCTCACACATTACTCACATTTAGTTTAGGAATTTTCATAAATCTTGTATTTGAGCTCGGAGAGATTCATTCGAATTGCAACAATTGGTATCAGAGCTATTGGTTCTAAACCCGGGAGAACGCAGCAGAGCTCAAGGTTCGGAAGAAGGCAAGTAGGAAATCAAGAAGTTTAAAGATAGATTTTCATAAATCTTGTATTTGAGCTCGGAAAGATTCATTCGAATTGCAACAATGTCAAAAATTAGGGTTTACAACTAAATAAAATCATGACAATTATTCCTTGATATATATACTATACAATTTAATCTCATGTGATTTAATCGGGGATGGATACAAACTTTCATCCAGATTCGAATTTCTACAATTGGAGAAATGATATTGACATGTCTTTTCATTGATTTTATAAATATGTTTTAGATCGCAATTTTAAGCCTAAAATTAAATAAAAAATAACATTATACAAAATAGTATCCAAAATTTGGTGAGAGCATATAAGTATGAACTAAATGTTATTGTATAACCACCGAACTCGGAAAGACGTTGGGTTCACCTAGGCATATGGTGTGATTTCTATATGCATGTCAAACTATATGTATTTATGTTCGTAAAATCCAAAAATGCATGGGGAAAAATTCGTAGTGCGTGCAAAAGAATAATGAAAAAAGGTATGGACTTTATGAAGAAAAATTATGCATTTTTTATTATTCAACCAACCCGTAGGGGCCGAGCGAAAAAAGTATAATTTAATTCAGAAATTAATGAGACATATGTTTTAATGGTGGATGTGTATACCTTAAACTATATATTATATGATGACACGTGTGAAATTATATGCTCCAAATATATATGAAAATTGTACGAATGTGGGTATCGTTTTGAGATGGACAAGGCGTGTGCTTTCTGCATTCAAACTTTGAAGAAGACGGTCACGTCTCCTTAGTATCAATTCATCAAATCAGCTTTGTTCTTAAGCTGTTCCTTTTTATTTATTTATAATTTTTTTCACCTTTTTATACTATCTAATTTGGAACTATTCCAAAACTACGATTCTAAAAATTCGATATCTTAGCCGCACGAAATGCAAACGTTTTGGATAACTATTACTATTGTTTTGAATTGCTCAAAACCTAAAGTTTCTATTGCTTTGGCACCACTAATCGTTTAGCTCAAAAATATATAACATTTTTTTTCTCTCGTGATATTACGATAAAACCATTTTGTATTGTTAAAACTTTTTACATTCATTATATATTATATGACCAAAAGTTACATATAAATGTTTCTCCTCTATTCATGATAATTCGAATCTGAAATGTAAAAATACGTTTATACAATTTTTTATTCACTGAATTCTCCTTAGAACTTTTGTTTATCTTTAATAAATATACAAAAGTGAATGAAAAGGACATTCTAAAGCCTGAAAGCGAATAATTTAAAGGTAAGATAAACCCTACGCTTGAATGTCACTATTCCAGCAATTTGATTTCCGATAGTAATCCATTTATATTTTTTTCTCGACATTAATATGCATCAAGTAACTAGTATATAATTTTTTCCTTTTATATATACAAATATTGTTATTCATTAGGGATTCGTTGTGTAAAACTTTTGTTATTAAATAAAAGATTGTGATAATAGCGTATTATAAGGAGAGACAATAAAAAGATTTCTTTATAAGAAATTGGATTATAATTTCTCTTCCATTTCTCCCGGGAAACTTCGATCTAAGTGGATAATTTAGAAAAAAAGGAAATAAAATATAGAAAAATTTCTAAAAACGAAAAGTAAAATTGGAAAAAATACAAAAAAAACACATTACTAAATTAAAGAAATAGAATAACGACTTCCATCAATATAGGGCTTAATTTAGTAGAAAACTCTCAGTCAAAACGTCAAAAAGCTCGCAACGGGAATTGGGTCAAACTCCCTTACCGGTCAAAACAGTGTCCACCAAGGTGGGACCCAATTCCCACGTCATCACACCAGTACCCGCCACGTCATTGAAAGAGAACACCCGAGGCCCAGCACGTTTTACGGAGTTTGCCACGCTGGCAAATCTCAAGCTTATACGTATATACACGTGGACACGTACCAGTGTATACATTTTAAAGAAAAGATATATACACGCTTATATACATACACAACTAAAAGTATATATACGTGCTATGGTTACGTGAACTTCCATAACCTCCATTTTACCAGCCGAAGCTGTAAGAATTCTCTCTCTAACTCTGTCCGAACAGATTTTCTTTTTCAGTTTCAATATCAATCGATCATTTTTCGATTAGTTTTTTTATGTATTTATACTCCCATTTCACTCCCCGCAGATTCGACGAAGCATATCTAAGGAGAATAATTTTCTATTTTCTGAGGAGATTTTCCTTCTTCTCTCTATATATTTTCCCGGAAAATTACTGCATTGTTGAGGTTGGAGAGCTAAGAACAAGACATGTTGCAGGAGATGGTTTCGACTCAGGACCAACTCTCAATCGTAAATCTCGAATCTCACTTGTCTCATTTTTTGAGTTTCTTCTTTGTTTCTGAAATTATTTCATTGCATATGTTATTTTTTTCCCTTTATCTAATATTTTGTTTAATGTTTACTCGTAAAATGCTACGATTCTTTTACTTCTTTCATATTTTTTCTTCGGATAGATTTTGATTGAATTTGAGATTCTAATGTGATGTGAGTCGTGTATACGTTGATTGTTATTTATTTACACACAAACAAATATTCACATAATTTTAAAATTTTGTTTTAATCAGAATTCAATACGAATCTGTTAAAAGCGATTTGTAGATGTTACTATTGTTTCAAAAATTATTTGGGCTGTGTTTTTTTTTCAGATTTTCTATCCTAAAAATGTATGTTCACCCACACTTAAAGTTAGATGCTCCATTTGTTTTTATCATCGTAGGTATAGAATTTTTTTTAGATTTTTCTAATTTAGGATTTTTTTTGGGGTTAATCCAATTTGTGATTCTTCTTCTTATTATTTTCTTTCTGGTGTAAGGTCAATATCTTCTCCTAATTCCATTTTATTCCCATTTTATCTTTCTTTCTAATTGCTTCATTCGATTTGCTTGCTTTATATATTGTTTATCTTTCAAAAACTACAACTAAAAAAATAGATACGTTTAGGACAAAAGCAGTGCGTACGGCCTTATACTTTGTAGCCAATCATACTTTGTCACGATATATGCTCTCAAACAAAGAACATTAGGTTCGGTGTTATATTGAACCTCATTTTTTTAAATTGTTTTTTCTAATATATATATATATATATATATATTGGATCATTCTAGAAGTAAATACACACTAGACAAACAGGGACATTGATGGATTTGTCCTCTTTGATTTTAGGAGATGTATTGAAAACTCTTAAAAATGTTTTTTCTTTTGTTTTCAATCATTTAAATTGTTAAATAATATATTGATCACTCACAAAAAAAAATTTAAACTTCTTATTTTATCAATTTGTTTTTCGATTACACACTAGTAAAATGGAAAATTTAACGTCTCTTTAAATATGATATCTTACAATTTTTTATTTTCTTAAAGATCCACCTCAAAATTTAGAAAAAAAAATTTAAATATATAGTATTTATGAAAATATAAAATATATTGAATGTTATAATTATAATAATTGACATATTAAAATAAAAACTAAAAATTGGTACATAACAAATTTTTTTGATGTTACTCGATTTTTTAATTTTATTGTAATATATAAATTTTACTAGATCTTAAAAGTTCTTAAAATATGAAATATACAAAACATATATAATTCTTATAAATAAGAAAAAATATATCCTTTTTTTCTCACCAAAATTCCTGATGTTGGTCCATACCAAGCAATAAGGCTTAAACAACTCCAAAAATCTCAAAACTTTCCATTTACAGAAAATCATTATCTGGCTTTCCAGATTAGTTTGTGTAAATGGCTCTTCTTCAATTGCATGTCACACGAAGCACATATGCATTATTATCTCCTACAGGGAAGACGATCTTTGATGATGTCGAATACAGAATAACATATTGTGTCTTATAATATTTCTTTCTTTAGATTCTCTCCATATATCTGCAGATTCACGTTTATCGAGTTATAAATATGCAGACTCTCAAACCTGTCCCTTAAAACAAATCTTCAGAGTTATTGTTTCTTGTAACACAAGTAAAGCCTGTCGATGCAATTTGTGAACGTCTGTCTCCAAGATGTTTGATTTTCTCTCCTTTTTTCTCATTGTATGATCATTTTTTTAGGTACTAATTTTAGACTATTTTTTCGTATTTTTCTTTCAGGATGAGATTTCGAGCCCTCTTAGCGTTCAGATCTTCGATTTATGCGATCCGCAGTTGTTTCAAGAACAATTCCAAGCTTCTGAAGTTACCTCTATTTCAAACTGTTGTGGTTATGATGAGAACTCGTTCTTCTCCAACAACAACAACAGCAATAATCTTTTAGAGAAATCGGGAAGTTTCAATGGCAACGATGTCTCAAACAGCAACACAACAGCAGCAGTAGCAGTAAAGGGTAGCATGGGTGAGAACATCGACGTTAAAGACGTCGACGACATCAACAACAACAACAACGCGGATCTATCGATCATATTCGATTCACAAGAAGATTTCGACAACGACATCGCTGTCTCCATCGATTTCTCATCGTCTCTGCAGTTTCCTGTATCTGATCATCTCATTGGCACAGCAAGCCAGGACCAATTTGATTTCTCCACGGCTTTAGTTCAACAGACTCCCCATATTATCTACTCTGCCTCTGGAGATCCTCTCTCTCTCGCACCAGCTTCTTCCGTGGCATCACCGCCATTACAATCAGCACTTTTCGACGAAGATTGTCTTTCTTCTGTCCCAAGTTACAATGTCGGACTCAACCCTTCATCCCCATCTTGCTCCTTCTTTGGAACGCCTAGTTTGCCTGCGTATATGGCCGCCGCCGGGTGTCTGAATCCCGGTATATCCTCGGAATGTTCTGGGTTTTTCTCGGGGACTATGCCTCTGGGTCCTGCCCTTAAGAATAATGACCCCTTTATGGATTATCAGGCTGATAATGGTGTGATATTTTGTCACGATTCTATCAAAAACATCCTCAATCCTGGAGATCTTCAGGTAAATCGACGAAAAATCTCTGCTGCTTCCTCTGTAATCTTGAGATTTTCTCAATCCGCAGCTAAACTTTGCCTTCTTCCCCTTATTTAGATGTCCATGTTATGTAAGCCTGCCAATCCCGGTTCAAAATATTGGTAAACCGGTCCGGTTGACGCTTACTTTCGGTTTTGTGTCGTTCTCTTATCTTCTTTTTCTGTCCGGTAAAGGTACAGGGCGGCAGCCAGACGGGTGGACCGCCGCCTCCAACGACTTTAGGGTCGGAGATAAGCGGTTTGGACGATTCGACATTCAACAAAATAGGGAAGCTCTCGATCGAGCAGAGGAAAGAGAAGATCCATAGGTACATGAAGAAGAGGAACGAGAGGAACTTCAGCAAGAAAATCAAGGTATTTCTTCTCTCTTCCTGATCTTTCCATAGTAACCACAGCATCGTACGGAACCGGAGTTATAGAACATCACTTACGTGAATATATGTTTTGTTTTGGGAAGTATGCATGTCGGAAGACATTGGCAGATAGCCGACCAAGAGTTAGAGGAAGATTTGCTAAAAATGATGAATTTGGGGAAGCCCATAGACAAGCTTCTTCAAGCCATCATGAAGACGATGATGATGACGATGTAAAGCTTTTTCAAACCCATCACTATTTTTTTAATTTAATTATTTTCACTAACCATCGCCCTAATAAGGACCAATAAATTTATTGTGAAAATATATAAAATAATACCTAATTTATCATTAAGCTTAAATTCACATTCGAATAAAATTTAATCGTTGCAGGTGGGAGTGAAGGAAGAGGAACAGATGGTGGATTCTTCGGACATATTCTCACACATAAGTGGTGTGAACTCCTTCAAGTGCAACTATCCTATCCAATCTTGGATTTGACAACTCATCCATATATATAAATGTGCATTCACAAATAAATATAGTATTTACATAGAGTAATATTTGTATCTATTTTAGTGCAATTTTGGCCTTTTGGAAATCTTGTTGAAAAAGAGGAAAAAAAAAGGGGTTCGGCATATGCTTAGATGAATAATGTAGTGGGGATTACATTACATAGAGGGTTGTATTTCTTAGAAAATTGCAAACATTTTGTGTGTGTACATATATAACATAATAATGCTTTGTATCTATTTAATGAGTATTGTATTATAACTCTGAATATTATATAAAGAGAGACTTATTATATGCTTTTGAATGTTACCCCTAACATAGTCCTTCCTTTTAGAATGACCTCTCTTTATTTTCCTCTTAATTAACGTTTTATAGTTATGGGCCCAAAATTTGGGTAATTAGTCGTAAGAGTTTCACTTACATTCCCTCGTAATTATGGGCCTATTATTTTTCGGGCCATTATTTTCAATTTATGGCGATGGAAAACAAATGCATAAACCAACGGACAAATCGGTTTTGGTATAATTTTCCTTTGAGTTGTGAACTCATCCGATTAACACTTCGTACTTTAGTTTTAATTCTATATCACTCGAATTCTTCAATTTTTGCTAAAATTGTATAAGTTAAAAAACCTTTAAACTTACTAAATCTAAAAGTTAAACTTTTAAACCCAAAAGTTATATTTCTAAAAAAAATATATCAATTTGATAAATCTAAATAAAATAATTTATTTATTGGATTCTTTCAAATTATGAAATTTATCTTGTTTATGTCTATTTGTAGGATTATAAAAATTTTCTTAATTGGATTTCGAGTATTAGTATCTAAAATTGTGTTAATCAAGGGATATCTGTTGAGTCAATATTCAAAATTATGAATTATATATAAAATATTACCTCTACAACATACATTTAATAATAAAACACTAATTTTAACTTTACAAAACCAAAATACAATTCAACATTAAATCTTTGTTACAAATACAACAAAAAAATTACAAATTAAAACAATGTTTGTATTTTTTATAAAAATATTCTGATGTTGAATTGATGAATGCTATGAAGATTAAATATATTTACAATATTTGATCAGTGTTATGCAAAATTACAAATTATATATTTTTTATTGTTTTTTTGTTGTATTTGTAATTTTCACAACAGTAATCTAATGTTAAATCGTCTTTTGATTTTGTAAGGTTGACAGCAAATCCATGATTAGTGTTTATGTGTTAAATTTAAACATTAAAATTATGTGCTAAAATTTATATTCAAGACTTAAGTATTAAAGTTGTCTATAAATCTATACAGTGAATTTATGTTATAAAAATACTTATTTTGGTAATATTTCATTATTATTCATAATTTCGAATTTTATATGATAATCTATAATCCCTTAACACAAATGTAAATATAAACATTCAAAATCCTATTAATACAAATAACCCTATATATCATTACAATCCTTCTAATATAAAAACACACACCGTTATAATTGGAAAATAAACCATTACAACACTTGTATTAATATAACACATACAAAAGTACATATATTTCTCTTATATCTATATTAATTTATTTTTTTTACCGGAATCGGTCATATTTATTCTCTATTGAAAATTAATTGTAAATTTATCCTACATATCTATAATGTTATATTAATATAAATATAAAATTTGATGTATGTTGTAGATCCTAAAAATGTGTATTAATTTATGATTTATTATAAATTTTTTACTATTTAAATTTCAGTGTCAAACTTTTTTATTAATTATATCAACAAGAATTTTGATTGTTTTTTGTTTTTTTCTTTGTATGTTTTCTAAATTGTAAATTCACAGAATGCATGGTGTGAAGATATACATTTCTTCACTTTCAGAACTGAAAATATGGTGTGATATCTTTTTTATTTTCGGTTGCTATATTTTTTGTATCAAATTTATGTTTGCGAACCAAGACTTTAAATTGTTATTCACATAAAAGTTTTTATCCATTATAAATTATAAAAAATATATATTAATAATAACGGCGGATGACATGAATTACAACTAATGTAGCCAACTAGTTACAAAACAATCATCATAAAACATAACAATTATGAAGAAACATAAGCCAAAATACATTTTAATTGCAATCACATTTTAGTTTCATATTTATTTTCTATTGAAAATTAATGTAAACTTTGTCTAAATATCTATGATGTTATATATTAATATAAATATAAAATTTGATATATGTTGTAGAATTTAATTATCATGTGATGTAAATTTTTTTACACTTTAAATTTCAGTGTCCAACTTTTTTATTGTTCAAGTGAACGATAATTTTGAATCGTTTTTATCTTTACCTTGTATATTTTGTGGATTCCGCATTCACACAAAACATGGTGTGATGATGTACAGTTCTTCACTTTCAAAATTGAAAACACGTTACAAAGTGTGATATCTTTCATATTTTTGGTTGCTACAATTTTTCATGTTGAGTTTGTGTTTACGAACTAAGAGTGTAAATTATTATATAGAAATTCAAGATTTTAAACAACTACAATAAGAATAAAGTATAAAAAATATCACATATTAATAATAGCAACGAATGATATAAATTAAACCTAGTGTAATCAACTAGTTACAAAATAGTCATCTGTGAATGCAGTAAAAATCGGATCGGAGTTTTGTTTGTTTCAGGTAGTTGAGAAATCTAAGGG
>CM071868.1:1702840-1720833 GCA_036759665.1 Gynandropsis gynandra
AGTTGCTGAGGTGTATTGTGACTCACAGAGTGCAATATCTCTCTCGAAGAATCATGTTCATCATGAAAGGATGAAACATATCGATGTTCGTTTTCATTTTATAAGAGATATTATATATCAAGGTGATGTAAAGATTCTGAAAGTTGGAACTCAAGACAATCCTGCAGATGCTCTCACAAAGACACTTCCGGTAAGCAAGTTTAACTCGGCATCAAAATTGCTGAGGATTGCAGAAGACTAAATCATAGTCTGAGCAATAGGTTCTGATCGTTAACATCAGCATAGAACTTGATTAAGGTGAAGATTTTTTGATGTCAAATCTAGTTCTTGGCTGGATTAAGGAAAAGAGGATGCAGGGGGATACACTGGGGTTTTAAGTGTACTTGCTGACCTAGAATGAGGTTATTCTGCATGTTACAGACTTAAGAGGCTAATATCGGAACAGGTGAAAATATTGAGGACTCGCCTATAAATACGGCTCAGTCCAAAGGCTTATGGGAGTTATGATGAGCACATCTCAAGATTAATATTCTTGGTTCATTGATATTCTCTCTTTCTTTTGTAATCGGAAAACTAAAACTCTAAAGAATCAATCGCTTTTCTTTCCCCGAGACGTAGATTGAATCAACGATTCAATCGAACTCGTAAACAACGGTGTTCAATCTCTCACTCTACTCTCTTTCTCACACATTACTCAAATTTAGCTTAGGGATTTTCATAAATCTTGTATTTGAGTTCGGAGAGATTCATTCGAATTGCAACAGTTAACATAAACCATGGTCCAACAATTGATTTGTACATTATTTCAAACCAGTTACAAAAATTGCTTGAAGTTTTGGTTGATCTATTGTTAAAATACTTAAATATGTTCTTGAATATTTTTTTTCATGGCATCACAATAAACCTCACTTTGTGCCCTTAGAGAAGTATCATCTAACGACAAAAGTCCAATGGAACTTAATTCATACGGCATGAAAGATGTTTTTATGTCCACTTTGCCGCTTTATCATCTATCTCCAAATGATAGAAGTCAATCTCTAGAAAAATGATTGACAATGCTTTTGTTTATTATATTAATTTAAATTTACAATAAACTTTGTTTAAATAATATTTTTTCTCTTATTTTTAATACGTCCTTTGTCATTTGTTTATCGCATTAACTTACTTTTATAATAAAATTTGCTTTAAATTCTTGTTGCGTAAGTTATTTCATATTTTAATAGAAGCAATACAAAAAAATATGTGCAAAATGTGGTCTATAATCCATCAATTGAAAATTTATGGTTACATGTATATGTTTAACCTTTTTAGTTAGTATATGTATTTATGTAATTTTTTTATGTGTTATTAAAAAATAATATGTGGATTTTTCCTCCATATACATGTATAAATGTATATTAACGTTTTTATATCAAATTCAAATATATTAGCTATTTTTCAATAAAATGATATATACAATATATCTTTAACATTCGTCTCTCTAATATAAAGATATAGAGAAATATCTATTTGTGATAGATGAATTCAACTTTATAATTGCAAATTATTAAAAGCCCGCAAATCGTGCAGATTTTCTAATTAGTATATATAAATAACCAAAATATGTGTTTTGGATATTGAATTTTTTTGGTTGAGATTGATCGGTTATAAATAGAGCATTGCGTCTTTTCAGACGCTCCAAATGCCCATTTACGATACTTTGCGTCCGAATGAAAAGTTGCATCCGAAAACTTGTAAAGAAAGTTATCTATAAGAATGATCATTGGATCTTTGATAAGGGAGAGAAAAACTATATGTTCCTTTCTAAAAACACACAAACTAGATTTAATAAGAGACCAGTCTCTTGTGATCGTTAACTATTCAAGACGAAATTGTGTAAAAATTTTCGTTTTATGACACAACAAAATGTAGATCTCGGTGATCAAAATCCGCTATTTTACATTAATGTTTTCAATTTATTATTTTATTATCTATTCATAAAGGATGGAATTCATTGGTGCTAACAAAAATTAAGATAAATGGAAGAATTATAAAAGAAAATGTAGAGAATAACAAAATAAAATTAATTTTAAAATGATTGGAAGAATTATAATTATGTTGCATTGATCATAATATATTTTATTTTAAATGATCAACGTTTTAAGTTTGTTTTATTAAAAAAATTAACTAACCAACTGTAATTTAAGATAATTAAATCTTTAAAAAATGGAAATTGAGAAAATCGAGTAACAACAATAGTTTTCACAAGAACATAACATCATTTTACACTTGCAATGTTACAAGTAAATAAGATTATAGATTTACTAAAATAAGCATAAAATACATAGATAAATTCTTCACCCTCACACTCAATTAATTAGTACAAGCCAACACATAAATTTTTTGTAATGATTTATTCGCCTTAGTTTCTTACATTTTTCATTATAAAACATATAAAACACACTTATGCATTAATTAAAGTTACAAGATTTTGTATTTTTAGTTACCACCATTAGAACCTGATCCGGCTCTAGATCCAGCAAAAGAACCTGCGGAAGAACCGGCTTCTGACCCAGATGAACCACGTGATCCACTAGAACTAGAACTCGACGACGAGCTTGAACTTGACGATGAGCTAGATCCAGACCCTGAACCCGCACCTGCACCAGAGCCAGAACCACCACCACCACCAAGGCCGATGCCTAATCCAACCCCTACACCGACCCCAATTCCACCAAGATCAATTCCTAAATCCTTTCTAGCAATCCGACTTTCGGTTAACATAACCAAACCAGAAACCAACAAACCGATAAGAATTAGACTTTGAAATCTAGTCATTTTGGCAACTCTTTTGTACCACAACACCTTATCCTTTGTATTTGTGAATATGTTATTCTTGTGTATAACTTGGAGGAAATGTTAAGGTATTTATAGTAGTGCCCTTATGATATTGAATGATGAGGTATATACCCACCAAATCAACTCAAGTGCGATCACATGTTATAATAGATACTACTAAACATTAATTGCAATATCTATGTATAATTTATTTAATTAGTGCTTATAAGTGAGGTTAATTAGAAACACTAACATAATGTTTCACAATTATTAAATGATTAGTGCGGTCAAATTTTAGTGCAGCAAATCAAAGTGGAGTTTCGTGTATGTGTTTTATTTCGGCTGCCGGCCCACTATTACACCATACCCACCACTAATTTTTGCTCTAGTGGATTACACACGTGAAATCAATCACGAATTTGGTTTTTTTTTTCAAAACTCTATAATTTTTTGTTTATAGATATAAATTATAAATGGATTATTTGTTTTTCATTTATAGAATATCACGTTATTTTTATAATAATATATAATTTATTATTTCTAATTTATTCTATACATGTCAGACGTATATTTATAGATTAATTTGAAAGTAATAATTATAATTTATATATTAAAGTAACAAAATTAGTTAACATATAGTTTTGACACTGTACATTACAAGACTTTTTATTCTCTCTTTCATATAATACGTAGTTGCATGTTATCATTTGCGGCTACAAGTGCTTCGTGATAATACTGAAAGTGTATCATTATTAGGATATGTTTTTATATCATTTTCGCATGATTCCTACATCGATTCTTACTTATCCGATTCTATTTTGAGCTTCACACACCCGTTTTATTGGTTTTCAGGTTTCTAGGCGATAAGGCCTAAATGAGCTCAATATGAAGGATTCCTGTCAAAAACCACAAGATTTGAAGGAAAATCTACTCAGAGCCGAGACCGAGCTCCAGAACCCAAAGGAACACCCGAGCAACGAGCGGAAAAGAGGAATATCAAGATCACAAGGGTGCCCGGTCGGGCACTATTCTCCACCCGCTCGGGTAAAACCTACGGGGTTTATCCATGCAAAAATACACGACCAGGCACATGAACAAGGAGATCGGGTGATCTCTACCCGATCGGGCGAATTCTGAATACCCGCTCGGGCAATCAGCCATCCATTTGCCCCGTAAGTTTACGCGACTCGGGCCCCTCAACCACACGATCGGGTGATCACTACCCGATCGGGCGCAACGTTCAACACGGTCGGGCAAGCCTTTACCCGACCGGGCAACACCACTGCCCGAGCGGGCCGCGTAATCCGTAACAACCTAGATTTAAGTTTCAAACGAGCTAATAAAAGGGAGAGAAAGATCTAGGGCAAAGGGGAGCGACAAACAGGAAAAGAAAACACTGGAGAACATCTGGGAAAGCTCGGGAAGCATCGGAGAAGAAGAGAAGCACCAATCCGTACACCGGTAACGCATTAGGGAAGGTCGAGGCATCGAGTTCCTTAGGGTTTTATCATGTATTGGGCTGTGTTATCTTCTGTTTTCATGTATTCCATGAGTGAGTAGAGTCCCTACTGTGGGTAGGGTTATCGGATTTGTATGTATGAACGATGATCTTCTTTAATGCTTAGTTTTATGATTTTTACTCTTGATTTACGGTTCTATGCTTAGCAATATCAATCATATGTTAGTGCTGACCGCTCAACAACAATGGATATCGAACCTTGCTGGAAGGTTAAGGAACGAATCCGGTCCGCTAAGTAGTAGATTAAGCCTTGGCTAATGAGAATCTGACCGGTCGGTTAGCCAACTAGGGATAGTGATTGCGGTCTTAATGCTGCCATGGTACGTGTTAATCGGCTGTCGGAAGGCAGGGTTGCATGTATCCATGGTTAGGAGGTTTAGGCTCGGAAGAATCACTCCTCAACCGTAGAGCATGCATTTCCCGTTGTCAAGAGTAGGTTGTAGATCTATGATCTTTAGTCGTTCGTGTATGCAATATCCGGTATCCCGTACACCCGTAGTATTCATCATATCTAGTTCATCTTTACCCTCGTTTCGTTGTCACCCATTAGGATAATTTAGGACCATTAGAACCATATCCCCTCCTATCACCTTTCTTCCTAGTTTAGTTTTGTTCTTAGTTTAGCTGCACTTAGTCCCTAGAGATCGACCCTGGTATTACACGATCCGTATACTTGCGGTGAAGTGGTCTAGGAATTTATAACTCGTGTTTCCACACGTCACTTCGTATAACGAATATATGATTTATTATCAATGTTGTTTAATCTTATCATCTTCCAAAAAGGTGTATATGTAAAACATTTATATAAATTAAAATTTAAATGACGTAAAAAATACATAAACATTTATATAAATTAATTTTAATTTCACTTTTCAATTTTCAGATTTTCAAGTCAGATTCTACTTTTTTTTTAAAAATATATCAAATTTTCTTTTCACATATTAATCGATTGACATCTATTGCTTTATCCGTTAATTTTTTTCGGATCAACTGAATCGACTCCTTCTATTGTCCTCATAAGTCGACCTTTTTATATTTTCCTATATCCTACCATCGAAGAGCCTCCTCGCGTCGACCTCCCATCTAAATTACTTCATCCGCTTTTCTTTGTGACTTCGTTGTCATTAATCGCTGACTACCTTCACTTATTTCCCCGAGAATTTGACCATTGGAACAGAGATGTTTCTGGCCACCCTTGGCCTAGCAGATAGCCACGCTTTCTTTATATCTCATTTACTATCATATTTTGACCCAGACTCTACCCTATCGCTTTACCGATGATCCAACTGCATCTCATTCCTTAACTATCGGCTTCTCAAGTCATTGGCTTTTCTCTACCCCTACGTTGATATTTTTAGAATAGTTTATCTTCATAATCTATCCATTCCTTCGATGTCTTTATTGCAGACGCTCTGTCCCTAGCTTAGTTTAGACCATATCACACATAATATCCTCAATGCCTAGCGGTCTTACTCGCATGCTCTTGTCTTCTTTGATAATTAGTTTTGTTATTTCATAAAGGTTCGTATGCAATCTCCTATCATCTCATTCACTTCTCCGTTATTCCACACAGGTTAAATTATATTCCTTAAGTGCATCATGTATAAAATAACATTAATTTCTGATTACATGTGTTTTTTAAAACACGGGATCAAACAGATTCTTTAATGATCGATCCTTATACCTTGGTTGTTGAGGTTTATTTTCGCCTCCCGACAACTTTCATTTGTTTTCTATTGCATATGCAAAGAATTCTCTATTAGAAATTTTAAATTTAAGAACGATTATGCTAAAGTCATAGAATGTTTTTGTATATGTCACATTGTTTGTATAGGGTCGTGTTGAACTGGAGGAAGATGAGATAAACACTACTAGAAAATCAGAGTGTAGGGACAGAAAATAGTAGTCTACAAACGAGCGTCGTCAAATCATAATCGTCCGCAATCGGTATGCAAATACGAACGGATAAATTAGTACGTAACCATAACGTCGTCCGTAAACCGACGGAAAGACGACCAATATACGGATGGAAAAGTCGTCGGTAGAATGTAGAAACATTGCGGACGACATACAACCTATTCTTAACTTTTGGGGACGGGTCGTCGACCGTTTGTACGTTTGTGGACGGACAGTTTGATTGTCAACAATTTTTTTAAAGGAAAAAATAAAATTGAAAAATTACGATTTGATTTAATTTAAAATTTTTAAAAATAATAATAATTCGCAGATGTTTACACATAATAAACGTATATTACAAGTTTTTCGGTAGTATTCTAGGATTTTCGTAATCGGTATCATCGTTCTCGCATGCATCCCAATCTATTGCAAACATTTGCTCCTTTAGCATACACATCAACCGTTGATATCGTCGTTCTGATTTTTGTTGCGATTCGAGAATTGTGTTACGGTATTTCGCATCTCTTGGTCTATCGCTTTTGATTTACCTTTGGAAGAATTTGAATGTTGTAATGTCATTCCTTCAATACGAACTTTTTATATGGTGTAACTTGCTATGAAACAAATATCGAAATTTAATTACATTTATAAGTAACAAAATTATATTAAAAATAATAAATTTACCTCGAGATACAACTCGTTGTATTCTTCCTGACTAAGAGACTGTTGCGTTCTTTCTTCTCTCGGTGGAATCTGGGACTCTCGTCTGATGTCATGTTTTGAACATCGTCATGAACACGTTTTGCTCTGGTATCTATCCATGAAAACAAGCTTCTTAACATTCGCACGTTCCAGCAATTCTATGTATAATGGTTAAGATCCCTTCTCTTTCGTCTAAGAAAAATTTCAAATATATTTTTTTAATATTAACCAAATATCAATTTTATAACTTCTAAACAATATTATAATCTTACCAAATCTTCGTAAACTTCCACAAAATAATGAGATCCTACTTATGTGCGCTCACCCCGTGTCATTCTCTATCAGAACGACGAGATTGACTTGCTCGTTCGCTTCTTTGCTTAAATCCAAGATCATCCCACTAAGCACATATTTTCTTCCATACATTATTCGCCATCCAAACGGGTTTCCCTTTCTTCTCGATTTTTTTTGTAATCCCCGCCTTTCCTATAGTTGTTAAGTAGAATAGTTACAAGAGCTTTTAGATAAACTCCCACAACCCATTCAAATTCGGACTTTACTAGTCTGGTAATCTCGGGATTCTAATAATTTTTTTCTAAAAAAATTAGAAGATTATTTTATTTAAACTATAATTTGAAATTTAATAAAAATAAATATTATGAAAAACATACCACAAAAAATTTTCACCACCAGTCCTTAATATCAGGGTCGGTCCGCGTCCAATTATAATATGAACTATCGTAATCAGCTTTCATCGTCTTTGTTATATGACGAGAAAGTTGATCATAACCAAATTTATAAATCAAATATAAGATGAATTAACTATTTACAAATTTACATCTCAATTTAGTGATACGTACTATTGTATGTCGTTTTCACGACTCGAGCCTAAACAAGGAAGTTTACGCATTCTTCAATCATTGATAAGACTTTTTCCACCGTTGGTTCATGATGCAGTTGAGACTCGTGGTTAGAGGTGTAAAATGAGCTGCTGACTCACGAGCCAGCTCTAGTTCGAATCATATTTGACCGAGTCGAGCTGGATATTTTTCACCTCGTTTAATAAATGAGCTACTGAGCTGAGCCAGAAACGAATTAGAGCTTAGGTAAGTTGGCTCGCGAGCTGACGAACTGGCTCGCGAGTTGAGTACAAAACCACATATTTTTCTATTTTTACATGTTATACATATGTTTTGCATTTATTAAATATTATTTAAGAAAAATATTATATTATTCACATATAATAATAATAATATTTTCCTATTTATACCAAATTAATATAATTTTAATAACAAGTACAAAAATAAAATATTTTTAATAACTATTATAAAAAATATGTTTATATATTCGATATTTTATTTAATTTTTGATAGGTTTATTTTTCAAATAGTATTTTTGATATTTAATAACTTTGTATTCAAATTAATGTTTATATATTTTATATATTTTATTTGGTCTGTAGAAGAAAAATACATAATATTAATATATTACAATTCTTTTAAATTAAATAGTCTAGTTCACGAGCCAAATCATTTTAGACGAGCGAAGGCGAGCTGAGCTAGCTCATTTTTGGAAAGCTCATGACGAGTTGAGTCGAACCACCTCATTTTACACCCCTATTTGTGATGTATCGTTGGTTCGACCAGTGGTGATATTTGTTGATAATAAAAAAACGACAAACATAATATATACATTATATTTGAATTGTTAAAAGTTTGTATAAGTAATATTTTTTTATATTAAACAAAATATAATTGATAAAAATGACTATATCACATTATTATGAAATAATATTTGAAGAATTATATTTTCAACAAATAAATAAAGAAAATAACATAATTTATAGTTTATTAAAAGAATTATATAATACATTAAAAATAATTTTATTAATATAGTTATTATATTTTATTTTTAAAATAAACCTTTAAAATAAATAAATAAATAAATAATATCCCACCTATTGATAATCTAATAAATTAAAAACACGTTAAAATCAGTATCTAATATGACCTTTAGTTATTCATAATTAATTTTAGGATAAGAATAAATACTTCCAAGATATACTAAGACTTTTGGACCATAAATCGTAGATCAATAAAGCCCAATATCAAGCCCATAGTCTCAATATGGGTCCTCAAAGCCCATTGTAATGTGAAGAAGAAAAAGAACAAAGGCAAAATGGGGAACGTGAATCGAGTGTAGTGTTATTCTGCACATCATCATCTCTCGCCTTCCTCGTACCGTCTTTCACTTGCTCTCAGCTCCGATTCCGCATGGAAATCGGAGCTTCTCATTCCTCTTCGTCGTATTCTGTCTCCGGAAGCGTATACGGCGGAGACGGTGCCGTTTTTCGTCCCTCTGGTATCGACGCGGTAGCTCAGTCTTCTACGGCTTCCTCCGTAATCGATTTTCTCACGCTTCGTACTCGCCTCAAGGTACTTTAGCTTATACCGATTCGATTCAAATGTTACTTCATTGTGTTTTGCTGTTGTTTGAATTCGTTTTTCGCTCTGGTACGGTTTGGTTAGTGAAAAAGCGAGAGAAAAAGGTAATTTGCTTGTATAGAGTGCTTTTACTGTTGAAAGTATGAGATATTTTCCCTTTTAGGTTTAAGGTTTAGGCTTCAAGGTTTAGGGTTTAGGAGGATCCCAACAACTCTTCTCATTGCTCTTGTTCTTAGGCTTTTGTTTGGCTTCATATTTAATATTGTACTAAAATTTTTGCGATTTGGTTTATGTCCTCAGATGAAAATGACTGTTTTTGATCATTTCGGTGACAATGAAGTTCAATCGAACAAAAGAGCTGCGACATCGGTGTCAAGTTATATGCCTCCCAAATCCAAAAAACAGTACGCTCAACGGTCTGAGATATGGAGACATTTTTCCAAAGAAGGTGACGAATACAGTAAGTGCAATTACTGTAAAATAAGATTGAAATGCGGGAGTAGTAAAAATGGGACTAGTAGTATGAATAAACATCTTCGCATCTGCAAAAACTATAAGAATTATGGTAATATGCTTGTTGCTCGTGGATTTAGTCAAGAAGCATGTAGGCAAGCAACGATTAAGATGATTATTATGGATGAAATGCCACTTTCTATAGTTGAGAATGCTGGGTTTAGACATCTCTGCAATGTCTTGTGTCCTAAGTTTGTTGTTCCCTCGAGAAAAACTATTACGAAGGATGTGCTTCAAATGTATGCTTCTGAAAAAGTTACTTTGAAAAGTATGATTAATGGGGGAAGGGTGTCTTTGACGACCGATTTATGGAGTTCTATCACATCTGTGAGTTATATGGTCGTCACTGCTCACTTTATTGATAGTAATTGGCAATTACATCGGAAGATTATTAGTTTTAGTCCAATGTCCAATCATAAAGGGGAAACAATTGCAAAGCAACTTGAGAAATGTTTGCTTGATTGGGATATAAAAAAAGTGTTCACAATAACTGTTGACAATGCTAGTTCGAATGATCGTGCGGTTAAGATGTTGAGAAGTAAATTGAAGACTTGGGGAGATGATGCACTAGTACTTGATGGTGAATTTATGCATGTACGATGTTATGCTCATATTTTGAATTTGATTGTAAATGAAGCCTTGAAGGAGATTGGTGATAGTGTGAGTAGTATAAGGAATGCAGTGAAATATGTTCGATCATCTGATTCAAGGTTTCAAGCATTTCAAGTTCGAGTGTTAGATGAAAAAATTGGTCGAGGGAGTTTGCTTTTGGATTGTAGCACAAGATGGAATTCAACTTATCTTATGTTGAGTGCAGCGTTAAAATTTAGAACGGCATTTGATAGAATGACAGATGAGGACAAGCATTATGATGCTTATTTTTATGAGGAAGATACAATAAGTGGAAGGAAAAGGGTTGGACCGCCATCAAGTAGTGATTGGGAAAATGCTCGTCGAATAGTAAGATTCTTGAAAATCTTTTATGATTCAACGTTGGCACTTTCTGCTTCTACAAAAGTGACATCTAGTAGATGTTTTAACGAAATATGCAAGATTGAACTGACTTTGAAGTCGATGGCTAGTAGTGATGATCCCGTGATGAGTAGTATGGCATCTTGCATGAAAAAGGATAAATTTGATAAGTATTGGGACGGTATGGATCAAATTAACAAGATTTTGCTAGTCGCTACTATCCTTAATCCGCAGAGTAAAATGAATTTTGCAATTCATTGTTTTGAAAAGATGTTTGAGAATGATGTGGTAAAATGTGGTGAGATGAAAGAATTACTCTTGGAATTTATTCGAAAGCTTTATGGAGTTTATAGTGCAAAGTATAAAAAACAAAGTATTTTGGAAAATGGAAGTTGTAGTGAAAGCCAAGAGAAAGAATATATTGTTGAGGAGTGTGACGAGGAAGAAGATGATCCATGGGGAGAATTTAAGAAATTGGTTGTTGATAAAAGAAAGTCGAAAGATGTTTCAAATGAATTGGATATTTATTTGATGGAAGGCCTTGAAGTTCAATCTAACCGATTGGGTTTGAAATTTGACATATTGTTGTGGTGGAAAGTGAATAGTACTAAGTTTCCAATTTTAGCGCAAATGGCTAGAGATGTTTTAGCGATTCCGGTTTCAACGGTTGCATCCGAATCAGCATTTAGTACCGGTGGACGTATCTTAGACCAATATAAGAGTTCATTGACTCCTAACATGGTTGAAGCTTTGGTTTTGACACAAAATTGGTTGCGATCATCGTTTCGGGTAGATACAACAATGAGTCTTCAACAACTAATGGATGAAGCCGAATTCATGGACAAACTTTCTCAAGGTATGAATTTTTTCTATTTCTTTTTATCATATTATATTAACTTTAAATTTATTGTTTTAATCTTTCTTATGTAGCATATCAGACACAAAAGATGGATGATTATGAGACGTGATTTCCTTTTCATACAACTTGATTAGGTATTTATTTTCTACACTCTTTATTTACAATGTAAGAAATTAATTTTAAATATTTATTTATTTATTTTAATCTAAACTCCTAAAACGTGTTTAACTTTCAGGTTGAAAAAGTTTATTTTGGCGTTTTTCGGAGTAGAAGTCTTCTTCAAGAATGAATTAATCGAATAGTTTTTATGGATTTTTTATTTGATACTTTTTTGAATTTTTACTTGGTATTGTTGTTTATGGATTTTTACTTTGTATTTTTTTAAATTTTTTGTATGTTAAATTTGGAACCCGAATTACCCGTTTAAAACCCAAATTACCCGTTTAAACCCGAATTACTCGTACTTAAATAACCCAAAAAACCCGAAGAACCTGAAGAACCCAAGAATCTGAAATAATCCAAATACAATTTGGGGTTTTTTGGGTTCAATGTTTCAAAACCCGAACAACCCGAAGCTAGACCGAAATCCGAGGAACCTGACCCAAAAACCAAATGGGTTTTTTGGGGTTCAATTCTTTAAAACTCGAGGAACCTGAACCCGGACCGAACCCGAGGAATTTGTCCCGAAACTCGGATTGTTCACCCCTAATACGTGATGCAAGCAAAACTAGACAAATAAGAGGTAAACATCACCACTGATAATATGGAGATATGTCATAAACGACTTGGGCATGTAAGTGAGAAAGGTCTTTATGTGCTCGCTTGGAAACATCTCCTCCATGATGTGAGAGTTAAACTACTTAAAGAAAGAATATTCCAGACCTCGTACACATCGATATGTGTTTGATATCTGAGAAATCTATAGGCATAACATCGTATTATGCCACCTTCATTGATGACCATTCAAGGAAGGTGCGGTTAAACCTTTTTAAAATCGATGCATCAGGTACTTGATGCTTTCGAAGAATTCCATACTCTAGTGGAGCGTGAGTATAGAGGTCTTTTTGAAGCCTATTACAAGAAATATGTCATTAGGCTAGAGAAACTCGACCCAAGACACCACCATTGAATGTGTTAGCTAAGAGAATGAACCAGACAATTGAGGAAGAATTCGTCGCATGCTCTCTCATGTTAAATTATCCAAATCTTTTGGGGAGAAGCTATAATGGCATTGGTTGACATTGAAAAACCTCACATCATCAGTCCCTTTGGATGGGGCCATTCTAGAGGAAGTCCGAGCAAGAGGGTTTCATACGATCATTTTAAGGTGTTTGGGTGTAAGTTATTTGTTCACATTCCTTAATATGAGTGAGCGAAGCTTGACGCAAAGACGAAGAACTGCGTCTACCTTCGTTCTCCTAATGACAAATTTGGGTATCAATTCTGGATTCAATCAACAAGAAGGTTGTTTGAAGTAGAAATGTTGTATTTTTCGAAGACCAAACAATTGAAGACATTAAAAAATCAAAAAGACTGAGATTGAAAAGTAATAAGAACACGAAATCTACTCCAATTCAACGTGAGGATAATAACACACAAGAAAGTAAGGATGTAAAAGATCATGTGTTGGAGCAAAGAAACTAGGAAATTCATCATAGATCAATTCAAGAAGAGTCTTAACCTAATCCTCCAATCGCACCATAGTTGAGACGATCCTTGAGGGACAGAAGACCATCCACACGATACAACAGAGAGGAGTATGTTATGCTCACTGATGAAGGGGAGCCTAGAAGCTATAAAAAACAATGAGTAATTGTCACAACGAAGAGTGGAGAATAGCCATGCAGGAAAATTTGCAGTCCTTGCATGAGAAAAACACATATGGACTAGTGAAGATACCAAAATGGAGAAAAGCCTTGACGAGTAAGTGGGTATACCGAATCAAGACCGAAGATAATAGCTCAATGTCTGGCTACGAAGCTCTATTGGTTGTTAAAGGATTCAAACAAGAAAAAGATATCGACTTTGAAGATATATTTTCTCCCGTGGTAAAGATGTCATCCATCCGAGTTGTTTTGACCTAGGAGCTAGGGGTGACCAATCCGGGTTACTCGGATCGATCCGAACAACTCGAATCGTTTGGAATATGGGTTATTCTAAGAACCCATATGGATTCAAATTTCAGAACCTTTTCGGGTTCGGGTCGGTCCGATTCGGGTTCAGGTCGGTCTGATTCGGGTTCGGGTTGAACCCGAACAACCCAAACAACCCAATTTAAAAAATAAAAAATAATATTTTCTTTTATATATATTTATGTTATATTTGATATTTTATTTTGTTTTATATTAAAAAACGAATTATCTAAATAATTCTAAAACGAATAATCCTAAATTATGTATAATACCCGAAAAACTCAAACCCGAATAACCTGAACAATCCGAATAACCCAATCTACCAAAAAATCTAATATCCAAATGTAATTCGGGTTATTTCGAGTCCAATGCTTTTGAACCTGAATAATCCGAACCCGAACCGAACCCAGACCGAAAACATTCGGATTCAATACGGGTCCAATTTTTCCCGAACTCGGATTGGCCACCCCTACTAGTAGTCGTGCAAGGTTTGATGATTGAATAGCTCGATGTCAAGACAACATTTCTTCACGGTGACCTAGAGGAGCAGATCTACATGGATCAACGTGAGGGATTTAAAGTTCTAGACAAAGAAAATTTAGTCTACGCCTAACGAAGATTCTATATGTACTTAAGTACCAAAGCAATGGTATAAGAATTAAGAAAGAAGCTACTCAGAGTGAGAAAAACTTAAGCTCGTTGTTGCGTTTGTTTCTAGTCTGTATCGATATGAATGGTTAGTTATGCTTCGTTTGTATGTGCATACTAATGTCTTGTGACATTGAATGAATTGTAATCGAACTCGATATTTAAGTAGACTACGAAAAGAGCTCGATGGGTCAAGAGAAATGTCAAAGATGCGGAATCAATAGCCGATCACATGTACCAGATGGGATTGATGGCTCTGATTTCCTCGGATATCCCTGGTGTGGACATAGACAAGTAAGATCTTTGGTTGCTTGTCTATTTTGATTGCCAATCATTTGTGTTTCACTTTTTATGGTGCTAATAAATTTTCCCTGGAATTTCAAATGCATAAAAATGGAAATCCTTCATGACATTGCAGAAGGTACCTTATTCTTCTCTTTTCAACCATTTTTGTGATAAGAGTATCCTCCCATTGGTGTGTTGTATTGATATTGTATCACATGGTTGGTCGAAAAGCCATTGTTGGGGACATAACCCCTTCTGATGGGATCACGAAAGAAGAGAAAAGTCGAAGAGAAAGTGAAGCACTTGAACACATGTGCAAACTCTTGGGTGGAGGATCAAGAGGTACTTTATCTTCAACCTTTTAGCTGATCAATTGATTCTGATTTGTGATTATTTACTCCATGTAAGCTAAGTGCAGCCAAGGAAATCAATGAACTATGCAAAGAATACGAAGAGAGCTCCTCACCAGAAGCCAAAGTTGTTAAAGATTTCGATAAGGTATAATCCCCTCAGGTTGAAATGATACTACAAGCCTTGGAATATGAAAACGGTAACAATTCAAATGGGTAACATAATTTTGCTTATGCTTTATTTAAATCGGTAGAATCACATCTCTAATGCGTCCATTTTATTTTGATGATTATAAGCAAACGTGTTCTCGATATTAATTGAGAGTATACATAGTTGAAATTATAATGTTTAGAAATTTAGGACTAACAGCCTATTCCCCCTCGAAAATACTCCTATTACCCCTTGATTTTGACCATCATCCGATTCTCCTCTCGATTTTTAGTTTTCATCCGATAACCCCTCAACTATCAAAAATCTGTCTAAAACCCCTCCATTATTTATCCGTTAATTATCTGTTAATTGACCCGAATTTGACCCAATTTGACCTTAATTATCCGTTAACATAATTTTGCTTATGTGTTAACATGATTTTGCTTAGACTTTATTTAAATCGGTAGAATCACATCTCTAATGCGTCCATTTTATTTTGACGATTATAAGCAAACGTGTTCTCGATATTAATTGCGAGTATGCATAGTTGAAATTATAGTGTTAAGAAATTTATGATTGAAAGTATACATCATGTGAAGGTAAATGTTGACACTTTACTCTGTAGCGGCACTTAGACCGCCTAAATGGTAAATGGAAGGAATAATCTGATCAAATGCTGTGTTTGGCTTGAACTGATTCCCTTAGGGTTCCATCAAGACTGTTCATAACCGAGTAGAAATTTATTTACCGCTCAACGCTAACGCAGAATATATGATCTGTGATCCAGGAGCCACCATCATGAAAAACGTTTGATCAGAACAAAGATTGTCATTTTAGCTGTTGATTCTTTCGGGTCACCTTATTAATGAATACCTTTCTCAATCTCGATTCATGAAATTAGAAAGCAAAAAACTGGTCTATTATATCGAATCGAAAATTTGGTCAGTTGGTAGAATGTATGAACTCAAGAGAACATGTCTTTTGTTTTTGTCTTTTTGAGAACTTGTTATAACATTTTTTAGTCATGTCCGAAATATCCCTTTTGATTAGCTGGACAGAGTTATAAATATTAAAATCCAATATTCGAAAAACTGGGATATGAATTGGATAATAAATATAGTGAAATATGAATGGATTAGTGAAATATGGTATTTGGTTGGTTCACTTCCCACGTCAATAGTCTTCCAACCACATTTTCCACCTACTAACTGTAATCTACTTTCAATTTATTTATTTTTCTTTCTTTTTTCTCATCTCCTAATTTCTACAAATCATTTCTTTATTAGGCTGTATTTTCTCTATCCATAGATTCTCCTAATTAAAATCTGAATAATTTTAACTACACTCATAAATGAAGGCCCGTAAGATAATTTATTTATTATTTAAGATTCTTGATTATCAACCATTGGCATCATTGTGTTCGAGCATTTTGGATAATAGTCCTATACATTTGTAAGTAACACTTTGTCGGTTCATGTGACACTATATTAAAATATTGTTCTTTCTTGAGACTTTGAATGAATATCAAATATACTTCGGGTTCTAATAAACATATCTGTATCACACTACTTAAACATTTCCCTTAGAAATAAAATCCGTTTTGAATTCGAAATTCAAACAAATACAGTTTAGAACCATCTTCACAATAATTACAATAATTATAAGTTCATAAACGATTTTCATTCAAATTATTCACCTACAAATTTCAAACTTTTATGTAAATTCGTATCAAACGGTAACAAAACTTTTCATTCGCTTTCATTTTTTCCTCTTGAATTGTTTTGGCATATCAAATATGATAAAAGAGTGATTTAGATGTGTATCACGTTTTCTTTTTGATTTTAAGTTATTTTACAGAATGTTCCTTGATTTCTTTCAATAAAATTATTAAATTGATTTATTTTCTCCTCTTAAAAGATTTTTTAATATCTTGTAAATATTCCAAATATACGTAAATATCTCACAATAAAAACTACTAATAATAATGGTACAATATATTGAAAATCTTAATGATAATGGAAAATTCATAATTAAATATAATGAAAATTTCAAAGATAATGACAACTATTCACACTAACCGATTATTTAGTATACAACTAGATTACATCTGCGCTACGCGCGTAAATATTTTCATTTGTAAAAAATAATATTTGACATAACAACAATTGAAATAAAAATAAATTTTCATTATATATACGTTATATTTGTGTTTATACATTATGAAATATTTCTTTGAAGACAACATTCATTGTACGCGTACTGTAATTATTTTCTTCATCTAATATAAGAATTTTTAATCCGTCTTTTGTTTTTACTCTTGATACCGCAACGTATAATTGACCGTGACTGAATACTGGTCGTGGTAAATACAAACCAACTTTGCTAAGACTTTGTCCTTGGCTTTTATTGATTGTCATTGCAAAACATGGTATAATTGGAAATTGTTTACGTTTGAATCGAAATGGTAATGTTGTATTCGTAGGTATTAATGGTAACCTTGGGATAAACACTTTATTACCTAAATTTGTACCTGTTATGATTTCACCTTCTATTATATAGGTTCCAAGTTGTGTTATTCTGAGTCTTGTTCCATTGCATAAACCCATTGCTTGGTCAATATTACGCAATAACATCACGGGCATGCCAATTTTTAGATGTAAACAATGATTGGGAATCCCTGAACATCTAATTGCATTTAGGAATTC
>CM071868.1:1726863-1758981 GCA_036759665.1 Gynandropsis gynandra
CAGGGAAAAAATTATTTTGCATATACTTTGGTATGGGTGTCGGAGTTGATGTTTTACACGAGTCACAGAAAAACTCTTTTACAATTATATTGGTGGAGCTCTCATCCGCTACCGCATTTACTTTCTTCGAGCATGCCTTACAGCCTAGATAATACCATCCATTCGTAGAGATAACTTCCGAAATTGTAGCAATTGTAAGGCACGACAACGACTAACATGCAAAATAAGAAGTTAGGTAATTAATTTGGAATATATACATGAAATGGTAGGTATTGTAAAACTTAAACTAACCTCTGACATGTGAAGGATTTCAAACAATGTTTTAACCTGAAAAGGCATCCAGAAATCTACACTGTCACTAACATCGACACGAGGAGCAAGAGGTAAGATTGATTTGGGGACATCGAGGAGACCGCCAGGCAAACTGCAAAAGTCAAATAAGAACTCATCCACTATATATAATTGTATTGATGTGATTATCTGTTTATTAATCAATTTCTTTATAACCGCATATTTGTATACAAATGCAATTGTGGTCACGCAGTGATGACTTTTTCCAAACGAAATACCAAGAAATTGATGATGCTTACTATTCTTTGAATTGTAAGATTGCTGGAAATGTTTGATCCACATATAGTTTGCTGGAATATTGGACATTGCGAATGGTTTTTTTAGCTGCACCAAAAAAACAAAGGTAACCGATCATGTTGTTAGTCAAGTGTTGAAGATAGATTATTATTATGTAGGGTGAGATACTTACTGCCCCATGGACGGATCTTAAAGAGCTGACAGATAATGACAAATGGTCCTTTATGATGGTTACGGACAGATTCATACAGTTCGTATGCGAAGTTATCCCATAACGTACAATCAAGTACGTTGTCGCTGTGTAATATTTAAAGAAATGTGATGAGCATTTATGTTAGTTGTGAACAACATACATAAGGAACATTTTAAAAAAAAAATTAGACTATTTACTTCAGATCACGCAATTGGATGGATAGTCGTCGGACGGAACGATCATTGTAATTTGTATTCTCTAGGTTACCGACGGAGATAACTTCACCTACACAATCTGTACGACATAAAACATCACAGTAAAACTCAATTTAGTTGTAGTGTCATTATGCTATATATAAGAAAATATAAACATGTCTTAACTAAATGGGTTTTGAAGTCGAACCTATCAAGATATTGTCACTCAATGAACCATTCACGATATCTGGAAATGGAGCAAAGTCGAAGAACTTATCCATGTTGTTTATATCTTCGCATTGCCTCACTAAAGTCATTGGATTGAAGCCAATTTTGAACTCCGCGGCACAAGAACGATTGTCTCCATAACTTCGTAAGACTGTAAAATTTACGATAATACAACATGCGCCTTCCATAAGATATCTTCTATGACGAGGCCAATATGTAGATCTCACGGAGCATTGCATACTACATCATAACACCACGAGGCATATATAGCAACAATTAAATAGTAATAACAATAACAATGGCTGAAGTGGTAATAAAGGCATGAAAAAAAGATGACTTGAACAAAATGAATGTACCCATTCGTCACACAAAACCATCTCCCAACTTGCAGTAGCATGTGGGATGGTTGTAGAGCCAAACGTCCAGAGACGAACAATTCGAACTCGTATTTTGTATGACATTTCCTGAGATAGACGGATTTGGGATAATGGAGTAAACATAGTGTCTAGTAAGTGGCTGTAGAAATGATAGATATGTTTGCTGGATGAAAGTAGCGGGGGGGGGGTTTGGGGGAATTCTTAATGATAATTGTAGTTTATATAAGGGGAGTGACCACACTGTTTTAACTTTGATAAGTGTGAAGCTATCATGTGTTAACACGTCACGAAATGGATAAGGAGTACATTACTTACTATCTGACATTTTTATACATATGTATTGTGATGATTTTCCTATAAAATCTTTAAGTGTAGATATGATCATCATATCTACATATCTACATTACTTACTATCTGACATTTTTATTTTTATAAATATATTTTTAAATATATATTGAGATGATTTTCCTAAAAAATCTTAAGTGTAGATTATGATGATGATCTATAGTACCTTATTAATGAGATAGAGTGACCATACTGTTTCAACTTTGGAAAGTGAGAAACTATAACATATTAACACGTCATGAAGTGGATAAGGACTACATCACTTACCAATGTACTGTGATGATTTTCCTATAAAATCCTCAAGTGTAGATATGATCATCATATCTACATTACTTACAATCTACATTTTTATTTTTATAAATATATACTGAGATGATTTTCTTTAAAAATCTTAAATGTAGATTATGATGATGATTTACAGTATATTATTAATGAGATAGAGTGACCATACTGTTTCAACTTTGGAAAATGAGAAGATAAGGACTACATCACTCACCATCTGACATTTTTATAAATATGTATTATGATGATTTTTTTCTTACAAAATCTTTAAGTGCAGATACGATGATGATTCTCAGTACTATCACGTGATAAAGGTGACTACACAATTTCAAATTTGTTTAGTGAGCTATTTTGTAAGATAAATACGTTATCAATGACATTTTTTTAAAAATATTTGACAAATTTATAAATTAGGATTATAATAACAGTGAAATTAAACAGAAGAAAAGATAGAATACTTATCTTGTGGTTGTAAAATTGATCCACTTCGTAGCCATTATGATTTTCACTCGTGGGTTACTGCTTACTCGGTCAGTACCACCGTTTCACAAGGCTTCATCCGATGTTTCTCTGTCTCCTTGCCTTGCTTCCTCATCTCCAGATCATGAATCAATCTCGGGCTAAATAAGGCCTGTAATAATTTTTTAAGTATAAAACCTAAAATATAGAGACTAATAACAGTGAAATAACTAAAAAGACAATAAAAAATACTTAGCTTTTGGTTGAAAAAAATGATCACTTTGTCGCTGTGAGAGAGATATAACGGCGGCGAAGCAGGCGGCGGCGAAGCAGGCGGGATGAATCAATCTCGGGTTAAATAAGGCCTGTAATAATTTTTTAAGTATAAAACATAAAATATAGAGACTAACAGTGAAATAACTAAAAAGACAGAAAAAATACTTAGCTTTTGGTTGAAAAAATTGTTCACTTCGTGGCTGTGAGAGATATAACGGCAGGGAGGAGGTAAATGAAGGAACCGATGGTGGAGTCTGGGCGGCAGGCGAAGGGAAGCAAACGAACAGGGGGAAATTAGGGTTTAGCAGGGAGGCGTACAGGCAAAACCCGCAAGCGAAAGGGAAAAAGAGGAGAGAGGGGAAGCTGTCGAAGGGAAACGCTGGCGAAGGGTACCGCCGGCGAACGGGAAGAGGAGGAGAAACGAGAAGCAGACGGGAGGAGAGGCATGAGAGAGGGGAAATAGGAGAGAGGGAGGAAAAAAATTAAGGAAGAGGATGAGAGAGGAAACAGGAGAGAGAGAAGGCAAGAGAGAGGGGAAGCTGGGAAGGGAAACGCAGGTGAGGGATACTGCTTCGCCGGCGGGAGGAGAGGCAAGAGAGAGGGGAGTGCAAGAGAGGGGAGGAGAGAGAGCAAAGGAAATTAGGTTTAAGAATTTTGAGCAGGAGAGTGTTCTGAAAAAAAAAATTAAGCAATCACCAAAAGTTAATTATATCAAACGGTATATAATTGTACACATCACCAAAAAATTAAATCCAACGTTTTAGGGAATGCCACATATGCTTTTTTACTATTCCTCATGCATCCTCTTTTATAAGGTATTAGATGTATAAAATCCTACACCACAATAAATTTGAATATAATGGAGTTTTTAAATTTGAAATTTTATTTAGACTTTTAAATACTTTTTAGTAGGAAAAATAGTCTATTTCTTCTTCGAAAATATTGTTTTAATCCTATTTTTCCATTGATTTTGACGTTCATCCGATTTCTCTCTCGATTTTTAGTTTTCATCCGATTTCCCATCAACTATAAAAAATCCACCTCCTTTATTTATCCGTTAACCGACCCGATTTTGACCCAATTTTGACCCGAATCCGACTTAATTTTGACTCGAATTTGATCCAATTTTGACCGAATTTGACCTAATTTTGACTCGAACTTGACCTAATTTTGACTCGAACTTGACCCGAATTTGTACTTAATTTTGACCCGAATTTTTAGTTAGTTTTAACCCGAATTTTAACAATAAATCAATTTAATTATTGAATTTAATTTGTTTAATTGATTTCGAGTAAAATTGAGCACGGTTTTTACTTGAAATCAATTAAACGGTCAATTAACTCGATTTGATCCGATTTTGATACAATTAACAAAATCGTATTCAATTTTGATTCGAAATTATTGAAATCGAATAAGTAACTTAATTTTGATGAAATTATCTAAAAATTAACATTTATTGTTTATATGTGTAGTAAATTCACTCGATTGGATCGGATTCGGATTCGGGTTTCAGGTTAAAATCGAGTCCAAATTAGGCTCACAATTGGGGTTAAACTCGAGTCAAAATTTGACCCAAATCCGACCCAATTTTTACCCAAATTTGACCCCGATTTTGACTTAATTTTAACCAAAACCGATCCAATTTTGATCCAAATTGTGACCTCAATTTTGACTCGATTTTAACTGAACGTGTACCTAATTTGATCCGAAATTTACTTAATTTTAACTCGAATATCAACAATAAATTAAGTTAATTATTCAATTTAATTGATTTCGAGTCAAAATTGAATACGATTTTGTAAATTATATCAAAATCGGATAAAATCGAGTTAATCGATTTGTCCCGATTTTGATACGAATCATATCCAATTTTGACTTGAATCCGAATTTGATCGAGTTGAGTGAATTTACTACACATAAACAATAAATGTTAATTTTTAGATAATTTCATCAAAATCAAGTTACTTATTCGAATTAATTAATTTTGAATCATAATTGAATATGATTTTGTTAATTGTATCAAAATCAGATCAATCGAGTTAATCGGACTATTTAATTGATTTCAAGTAAAAACTCGTACACAATTTTACTCGAAATCAATTAAATCAAGTAAATCGATAAAATTGAATAATTAAATTGATTTATTGTTAAAATTCGGGTTAAAACTAACTAAAAATTCGGGTCAAATTGAGTCAAAATTAGGTCAATGTGATGCTGCTATCCAACGACCCAGTGTGATCTTGTGACCCAGCGATCCAGTGACCTAGTGCAAACCAGTGGGATCCAAAATTACCGGAAATCACTCGAAATCGTCAAAAATCGTTCGAAAATCGTCAAAAATCGCTAGAAATCGCTCACAAATCATTCGGAAATCGCTAAAAATCGCTCGAAATCAATGAAAATGACTAAAAATCATTGGAACTTGCTCGAAAATTGCTAAAAAGCGCTCAAAATTGATGGAAATCACTAAAAAATGGAAGGAATCGCTCTCAATTTTAAATTAACTCATATTGTTAAATATTTAATTTATACTCAAGATTGGTTCTAATCTAAATAGGTTGGATAATGTTATAGAGACATTACAACATATGAAAAAATTAGAATTCACTAAATATATAACTTTTTGCGAATTTTATTTTAGTGTATAATCTAACAATTTGTTTCATTGTTTTAGGTGAATTGACGATATTCGTAAAATCATCGACGAAACTAAATTTAAATGACTGATGTGGAGATAAATGTGAAGATTTGGTGTTTTGTTTTATTTATATTATGTATATTTGTATCTTTGTACGATTTGAATTTTAGTTTTAGATTATATTTGATGATTATTGATATTTTATTAAATTTTTATATATATTTTATATGTTAAAAAATTTAAGTTTGGATACAGAAATACGTATTTTTGACAAATATTCGTATTTACAAATATTTTAATTTACAAATACAAATACAAATAATAAATCTGACGTGTCGATTAGATAGACGAATGACTACCTAATATCTAGAAAGCTACATAAAAAAATATTATTGTTATCTTGAATCTAAAACATTAATTAAATTTTTATGTAAAACATCATTTGTTATTATAGTTTACGAATTTTCTCATACATCATTTAAGTTTATGAAAAATTCGAAATTTTAGTTGTTTTTGCGTGGTTGTTTGATTTCTCAATTTTTCCGTCTTTACGACAAAATTGAAAGAGAGGAGCAACTCGAAATTGGATCCTTGGGGATGAACATAGACAACTTCAAGGTTGTAAAGGACCCTAACATGTCCACCTTCTTGGTTGTTGCACTTTCTTTTGTTCTTGCTTGTATTGGTATTCCCAAAATACCCAACGACCTAATACGATCCTGCGACCCAGTGACTCAGTGTGATGCTGCGATCCAACGACCCAGCGAACCAGTTGAACATGTGACCCTACGATCCAGTGACCTAGTGCAAACCAGTGCAACCTAAAATTACCGAAAATCACTCAAAATCGTCAGAAATCGCTCGAAAATCGTCAAAAATCGCTCGAAAATCGTCAAAAAATGCTGAAAATCGCTAAAAATCGCTCGAAATCAATGAAAATGACTAAAAAACGTTTGAACTCGCTCGAAAAATGCTGAAAACGCTCAAAATTGCTGGAAATCACTCGAAAATGGAAAGAAATCGCTCGAAAATGGAAGGAAATCGCTCTCAACTTTAAAATAACTAATATTGTTAAATATTTAATTTATACTCAAGATTGGTTCTAATCTAAATAGGTTGGATAATGTTATAGAAACATTACAATATATGAAAAAATATTAGAATTCACTAAATATATAATTTTTGCGAATTTTATTTTAGTGTATAACCTAACAATTTGTTTCATTGTTTTAGGTGAATTGACGATAATCTAACAATTTGTTTAAATGACTAATGTGGAGATAAATGTGAAGATTTGGTGTTTTGTTTTATTTATATTATATATATTTGCATCTTTGTACGATTTGAATTTTAGTTTTAGATTATATTTGATGATTATTAGTTTTTTTATTAAATTTGTATATATATTTTAATATGTTAAAAAATTTAAGTTCGGATACGGATATCCATATATGCGACAAATATTCGTATTTACAAATATCTGAATTTACAAATATAAATACAAATAATAAATCTGACGTACCGACGAACGACTACCTAATATCTAGAAAGCTACATAAAAAATATTATTGTTATCTTGAATCTAAAACATTAATTAAATTTTTACATGAAACATCATTTGTTATTATAGTTTACGAATTTTCTCATACATCATTAAAATTTATGAAAAATTCGAACTTTTTGTTGTTTCTTCGTGGTTGTTTGATTTCTCAATTGTTTCGTCTTTACAACAAAATTGAAAGAGAGGAGCAACTCGAAATTGGATCCTTGGGGATGAACATAGACAACAACTTCATGGTACTGCAAAAATTATAGAACTAACTAATGAAACGGATTTAAACCTTTTTTAGATAAATATATGAAGTAAACATAATATAAATAATGGTACCTTTAAAAAATAAAACATCTATTTTTATAGAATAAATTTATTAACTTATTATCAAATAAAACATAAATAAGTGAACTAACTTGTGTTTTGTTATTAAAATTTTTTACAATAAAATTCTTTATCTAATATATAAAATAAAGTTATTAACTTATTATCAAATAAAAGTATTAACGCTGTGTTAAATTTTATTAACATTTTCGTACAAAAATTGAAAATCAGTTTTTTAATTTGATAAAAATATTTTTATTTTTTAAAAATAAAAAATAAACAAAGTTCATTTTTTTACATTTTTAAAACATAAATTCTATGTGTTGAAATTTATAGCATTTAGAATTTGGTATTTTAATAATTGAAACATAATAAAGTCTAGGGCTGGGCAAGAGAAACAAGAAACTCGGCCCATTACAAGAATTCATTCAACGCAACTCTTCTTCTCTTCGATCTTCCATCTCTCTGAGAGACGACAATGGCGAATCAAGGAGCTAAGAAGCGCAAGGAGGAGAATGCTCGACACATGGCCAAACTGCGTAGCCTCATTATTGGATCCAATGTACTCCCCTCTTCATCTATTTCTCTCTCGATCTCCCAATTTCGAGCTGAAATCCTATGGATTTTGTTGTCGATTTTGTCTAGGAAATCAGAGAAGGGAAAAAAAGAGCAGATTGGACTTTTTGTCCTCAAATTGTAGATGATTAGGGTTTCCAGCTGATTTACTTCGATAATTTGATGATTAGTTTTTTTTTGGTGGCCATTTAGGTTGTTTACATCATATTGAGGATACTAATTTTCCACTCAACTGTGACTTGGAAACATTTGATCGGTCTGCTCATAACGTCAATGGCTTACGCGATTCCGTATAAGCAGTTAGATCAGATGGCAAAACCTAGTTTTACTGATAATGGTGAGCTTATTGATGGTGGATTCGACATGACTACCGGTGGAATTTGCGGGTATGTTCAAAAAGGGTTCCTCTCGAATTACAATTCAGGAAAAAATATGCAGGAATCTCTTGGTTAATGCTTCATGAATTTGTATTGGTTATGTCACCGAAACGAAAGCTTTTGTCCTCACGATGGAGCAAAATAGTGCTGTTTTTGAATCTTATTGAACATATATTGGTGATTAGGTGATAACTATGGCACTACACTATTCCATTGAAATGTATTACATTGTTGTTCTTAATGGTAGATCAGGTCAGATTGTTGATTTGATGTGCATATTAAGATATCCTTTAGGTTCCTTAAATTATGTTGGGGGGCCTGTGAATGATCGAAATTAAAGATATGAACTGAGTGTCATTTGATGTATGATGATGCAGTCCATTTCACAAACTCTTAAATTTTTTGTTCTTGCAGATATATGCATGACGTAGTCTACATCACAATGTTCGTGCAGCTCACATCGATCATTTCCGACAAATTTTGGTATACGTATCTGGTGGTAAGTCATTTCTTGTTCTGTTTATCACATCATAAGATGAACGTGAGACCGTACAAAAATAAGGGCATTGTCTTTTGCGTTAGATTCCTGCATTTGGAGCTTACAAGGCTTCTGGTCTTATTCGAGGGTTCTTGTCACAAGGTTCAGAGGTAATCACTTACTCCTTGTAATTCTTAACAATATTGTGCATATCATAACGGTTTTGTCTCCGAGCCTGAACTAGGGAGAAGTGGAAGATGAGAAGACTCGTAAAAAACGGGAGAAGATGGAGAGGAAGGCGTCAAGAGGGCAGGTCATCAAGACAAGAACAAGATGAGTATCTTTATAAGCAACACAACATGATCCTTAGCAATGTTTTGTCCCTTTGAGTTGAACTAAAGCGGGGAACTTTTGTCAAATATACAAATGCAATCAACAGGTAACTACTATCTTCATACAGATATATTTATGTATACACTATCAACTTTACGTGGATCTGTCATGATGGAGAATAGTCGTCTAGAAGCACACAGTCGATTCTCTGGAGATATGCTTTTTGAACTTTGAGATCGTAAGCGATATTATAGTACTGTTGAGCCATTAGTCCAATAGCTGTGAAATCCTTATACTGTATTCCATGTTGTGTGGTTGACCTAATTGCCATACAGAAGACATCCTGGTGCACTTCCATTTTTGGTATCTGATAAAACAAGCTTGTAGCCTCCAAGGCCATTTCAGCAGCTCCTGCGAAACGAAATGTAACCGTTGGAAACCCTATTAGATCTTCTGTCACTCTCCCGTTGTAGCATAAATAATCCCTATACCAATATCTTTCTAGTTGCGAATTCAAAAGGGTTTTGATTTCGGTGTAGAGTTCTCTATAGGCGAGATCTGCTAGCCAGGTGAATAGTGTACCCGAGTCAAGTATGACCCCTGTTCTTGGTCCTCTTCTTCTAAATATGCTCGGTTCGATATTTAGTTGTCTCTCCCCGAATCTAATGCTTTCAAGATTCATGTAATAGATACCATTGTTTGTCTCTAAGGGTGTTGGATCGCCAAGAATATCTGCTTCCTCACCGAGAACTAGCTGATTGAAACCGTAATCCTTATTGCTTAAATCGCCAATACAGTAAGAGAATTTAGACCCAAGTTGTACAGCTAGAGATGTGTGTTTGGCTCCTAACCCTAAGATACCCGTAAAATCCGTATCCATTTGCTCTCCATTGTCATGGCCGCACCCGAAAACAACATTATGGGCAATGACTGTGTTTTGGGTCGGGGTTGTGAAGGTTAATTGTTCTTTGGCAAGGATTCCTTTTGATCCGGCACCATTGATGTAAACCTGCTCGTAGAGACACTCGTTGGACGAGCCACAATAGGCGTTTGGGGCGTGTCTACAGAAGGGATCATTGCAAGAACACTCGACGTATGTGGAAGACATAAGAGGATCGAGTAACGGAGTTGTCTGATTTGAACAATGTCTACAAGGAAGACATTGAATCCATAGAAGTGAGCTTCCGGTATCCATGATGCTGAACTGCGGAACAGGCGGTTGTCCAACCGAGAAATTGACGTAAAACATTGATGTCTGAATCGTGCGTTTGATATCGACTTGGAAATCGCTGTCGTTAAACCCTTTATCTATCGTTTCACATAGATGCATTAGTCGTGCTGATGAAATATTTGTTAGATTATCGATATGGTCATTCAGAGGGACTCGTGTTTCAGCCTCCTCCGAGTTTAAATGGAGCGATCGAACAATCGAATCACGGTGAATCAACTTCAAAGCTATTCGACCCGTGGTTTCAATCGTAACAATGGAGTAACCGAAAACCATGAAGAGGAAGAACAATGATTTCATGTTGACAGAAGCTGAAACATAAACATGGGAACTCATGTAGGAACTGAACCATTTGTAGTTCATCTCAGACACAAACATAGGAACATGAAGACATTGTGTTAGGGATAAAGAAATAGGAAAAGATCAAACATATCATATGGATGATGATAAAACTAAATAATTTCAAGACCAAAAAACCAAAGATCATGACTAATAAACAAGTAAACAAACCCTAGAAATGGAATCAATCATGGATTCAAATAAAGTCTCATTGAGACTGAATCTATGTTTCAAAGTCCATGTAGATTCATCATTATCATCTATCGTTAGAGTATCTATACTCCTGGAAATACCCGCTAAATGAAGAACGAAAAAAGAAATATCCGGCAAAAGATAAAACTATTTTGTTTCGATTTGAGTCGAATTCGAAATATATACTCTACAACAAGAACTTACCTAAGTGATGTAAATTCAGATGGAAATGTATACTCTACTCAATCCATCTTCCTAATCAAAGCATTATAACTTCAACATAACTATAAGTGAAGTAAATCAGTCATTGTACGAATTACACGGTTGATAAGCAAATATGAATGATCAAACACTATTTACTGAAAGTTACAACATTAAGAAACAACTTTTCTTTGGATGCTATCATTATCCAATTGCAAAATTCAATTCTTGAATCAAATCCCTACATACCCAATATCACAAAAAAGCTCAAAAACTTGGGAAAAAAATAAAGTTTAGCACTTTAAACCGTTTCTTCAGAAACTTGGGTGGTCAATCCGAATTATCTGGACCGATTCGAACAATCCGAATCATTTTGAATATAGATTATTCTAAGAATCCATATGAGTTGAAATTTTAAAACCCGTTCGGATTCGGGTTTGGATCGGTCCGGTTCGAATTCGGGTAAAATTTGAGAAATCTGGACAACCCGAACTAGTCGAAGAACCTAGATACCCAAATATCCAAATGTAAGTTAGGTTATTTTGGGTCCAATTCATTTGATCCGAACAACCGAACCGAACCAGACCGAAAATATTCGGGTTCAATTTGGACCCAGTTGTTGAAAATTTGAAGAACCCGATCCCAAAACCGAACCCGAATAAAAAACATTCCGTTCAATTTGGGTCCAGTTTTTCAAAAGCCGAATAATCGAAACTCGAAGAACCGAATTGAAACCCGGATAGACCCCCATAACACGAAATCGATTGGAGATTCAGAGGGAATTACACAGAATAGAAACAAATAGGTCAAATAATTCGAAATCGATAAAGCTCACATCGTTCATAGTTGAGTCTGGCTGTAGTGGAATCGAATATCGTTAAAGCACTGCAAATTGAGCAAAAACAGTAACTTTGAATTATGCTTGTTTGAGAAGACAGAACAAGAAAAAACAAAACAACAAAAAATAAAATAAATAAATATTGAGAATCGAATCGTCTTCTTCAATGAATTCGATCGGAGAAATTGAAACGAAACGCAGAAGATGAGACACGAAAGAGGATTGATTCGCCATTTTCTTCAGAAAGATCCTTTTTTTTTTTAAATATTTTCTGTTTCTTTTCTTCTCATAAGTTTCTTTTATGAAATTACAGTCAGATCCTATAAATTACATGATTGTGTGTCTCTTTCGATCTTTGTCCTGATAAAAGCTTGTCTGTGTTTGAAACAAAATCAAGAACCCAGAAGCAAATATGAAGCAAACAAATGAAATGACCTCCAAAAATCAAAACTTAGATATATACATCAATACATTACAGACCCAGAATCTCAAATTTTTGCAAAGGTTCTTAATTTCTTCATCATAATCATATACATATCTATAATTAATAATCATATGAATGCAGAGTCAAGGAGTGAGAGCAAACAGAGCTAGCTTTTTTTCCGTGGAGAATAAAAAAAATGAACTTGAAGCTTTACTTTTGATCTATTCTTGAGCTTATTGTCATCTTGGACCAGATAGTTCCATGGCGAATGAATCCAATGCCTGATGATCATCATCATCATCAAATGCCAAACCAAAGAGTTGATTCGATCGATCATTACCATTACCATCAGGTCTTGAAACAGATGTAGATCGTGAAGAGGTTTTAGAAGAGATATTGGCATGGTAAAAGTGTGAATGATTATGAGAAGCTGCCCATTTCTCGGCCAAGCCATCGCCTTCAAGCATCTGAACAACTTCAGACATTTTGGGACGATGTGCAGGAAGGTATTGTGTACATAGAAGAGCTACTTGAAGCATCTCACCAACCTCAATTTGGTCATAGTTGGTCCCTAATTCTCTATCCACCAGTTCCTCTACTTTCATTTCTTCATGTAGTTTCCTCACCTACAATTCGAAAAGATTCGAGCTTTTTAATCTTTTGAGATACCCTTTATCGAAATTTACAAGTTTTCGAAGTTACGAATTATGGGTCTGATGAATCTAATGTTCTTACCAGATGTTTTCTCACCTACAATTCGAAAAGATTCGAGCTTTTTAATCTTTTGAGATACCCTTTATCGACATGTACAAGTTTTCAAAGTTACAATTTATGGGTCTGATGAATCTAATGTTCTTACCGGATGTTTTCTCACCTACAATTCAGAAAGACTCGCGTTTTTTAATCGTTTCAGATACCCTTTTATCGACATTTACAAGTTTTCGAAGTTACGATTTATGGGTCTGATGAATCTAATGTTCTTACCAGATGTATCTAATGTTGTTAAATATGTCTTAAGGAAGTAAGGCTTACCCATTCAAGCATGGCTCCTTTCTGGCTAACAGTCTTGCCAAACTCAAGAGCTCTCATTCCTGTTATGAGTTCTAACAAGAGAATACCGAAGCCAAACACATCGGTTTTCTCAGAAGACTGACCAGTGGAAAGATACTCGGGTGCGATATGGCCAACGGTACCTCGAACTGCAGTTGTAACATGAGAATCCGCGTGATTGAGGAGTTTCGCAAGGCCAAAATCCCCAACAACAGCTTCGAAATACTCGTCTAAGAGAATATTTGCGGCCTTAACGTCTCTATGAATGATCTTGGGATCACATTGTTCATGTAGATATAACAAACCTCTTGCAGCCCCAATTGCTATCCTCTTCCTCATGTTCCAATCCAACGCCGGCTTAGCTGTTAGAACAAGATATTCCGATCAAATGATATCAGTTTACTCATTGTATATATAGGGGGTGTAAAATGAGCTGATGGCTCACGAGCCAGCTCTAGCTCGGATCATATTTGAGCGAGTCGAGCTAATGAGCTGAACCGGAAACGAATTAGAGCTTAGGCGAGCTGGCTCGCGATCTGACGAACTGGCTCACGAGCTGAGTACAGAAACACATATTTTCCTATTTTTGCATATTATATATATTCTTTGTATTTATTAATATTATTTAAAGAAAAAATAATATATTATTTACATATAATAATAATAATAATATTTTTATATTTATACCAAATTAATATAATTTTATTAACAAATAAAGAAATTATAAACAAAATATATTTATATATTCGATATTTTATTTAATTTTCAATATTTCCAATTAGTATTTTTTTATATTTAATAACTTTGTATTCAAATTATTATTTTTATATTTTATATATTTTAGTTGATTTGTCGAAGAAAAATATATAATATTAATATATTACAATTTGTTAACTTAAATAGTCTAGCTCACCAGCCATTTCGTTTTTAGACGAGCTAAAGGCGAACTGGGGTGAGCTGGTATTTTTAGCTCGTTTTTGAAAACAAGTTGAGCTGAGTTATCTCAATTTTTGGCGAGCTCATGGTGAGCTAAGCCAAATCGAGCCGAGCCAGCTCATTTTACACCCCTAAACTCGGGAAACAAAGAGAAGATGCGTACAAACGAGACACGAGTTAAGATTAAACCGACCTTTAAGCCTCGAGGCGACACTTCCATTGAGCATGAAAGGATAAACAAGAAGCCTTTCACCAGAACTAGCACAATAACCAATCAACCGAAGCAAATTCCTATGAACAGCCAAACTGATCATCTCTAATTCAGTCCGAAATTGTGAATCTCCTGATGAACCATTCACATCTTTTAATCGTTTCACTGCCACCATTGTTCCATCTCCTAATTTTCCTTTGTAAACATTTCCAAATCCTCCAGCACCAAGAATGTTCTTTGAACTGAATCCATCTGTAGCTATTTGGAGTTCTCTAAATGTAAAGCTTCTGAGATTTCCAAGACTTATTAGCCCTTCTTCTTGTTTATCTGCTAAAAAATGTACACATAAAACTAAAAAAAACTGTCTTTTTAATCAAATTATACGAACAAAAGCCTCGAATGAACAAACCATTTATGCGAAGGATCGATAGATTTCTCTGTTTCTTCCGGTACCAAAGGAATCCAATTGATAAGATTATAAGTACCACAAAGCCAAGGCTTACACCAAGAGCAATTGCCAATCTGTTGGACTTGGATCCTATAAGTGTAAACAACAAGTGAATTTATTGCAGTAATTAGGCTGGCCAAATCGGTTTTCGGTCCGGGTTTCGGTTCGGTTACAATGGATACGATTTATTCGGATTTCTATAAATAATAACCATATCATAACCAAATTTAAATCGGTTCAGTTCGGTTTTATAACGGTTCAGTTCGGTTATATATAAAAAAATGATAACCAAAATAATCCAAACTCTAATTAATTCAGTTTAATTCGGTTATTATTTGGATATTAATTCGGTTATTATTTAGATATTAGTTCGGTTTATTCAAAATTTAAGATGAAACCACTCTTGTGTAAAAAAAGTTGGATATAACCAAATAAAGAAAGTAATTAAATATCAAAATGACAATATCTTGAAAAATATTAGCTTATTTAAGTCTAAAAATGCATCATTTACTAAAACTTAACTCTAAAGATGTTTCGAATGGGTGGGTGAAATCGCCGGGTGAGACTAAAGGGAAAAAAGAACAACAACAACATGACGAGAGAAGAAGAACAACAACATGACGAGAGAAGAAGAAGAATAACATGAAGACAAAAAAATTTGGAGGCTAGGTTTTTTTTTGTTAATATATTTTAATACCCGATCGGATAACCGATATTTTTCAGTTATTACCCAAACTTAACCGGATCCAACGGGTTTTACATATTAATATCCAATCGGATAATTAAAATATATCCAAACCGAACCGAAATACAAAAATTCGGTTCGGTTCGGTTCGGATCCATTTTTAACCGTAATGTCCAGTCCTAGCAGTGATATCATTACAGTTGATGTTGGATAAAAGAAAGGGATTGAATTGAGATTTTACCAGATGATGAACTGAGTGAAACAGAAAGAGGACTGGCATTGACTGATCCTGAACAAAGCTGAGGAGGGCTTGTTCTACAAATCAATGGATTCCCAGCAACACTATATTTCAACAGCAAAACCTAATCAAGAATCCATAAAAGGAAATAAATGTGTAATAGTTTTAAGATTAATGAAACATACTTGAATGTTCTTGCTGGGGATTTTGGAACTGGACCGCTTAGATTGTTGTAAGATAAGTCTCTGTGTAAACATATCAGAACCCATCATTTGAATTGAACAAGAAATACAGAAATTAAAAGAAAAGGAAGAAATATGAATTGGAAATTCTTACAAGAAGGAAAGGTGAGGAATTTGAGATAAAGAAAGAGGAAAGGGTCCAGATAATGTGTTGTTGTTTAGTCTCCTATGTTGTATCATTACAGGAAGTACGAGGTTAAGATGATGAACTGAGAAAGAATGTTATTGTAAATGATTTTGGAAAGATGAAGAACTTACAGATACTGAAGACAACTCATCTCACCAAAGGAAACCGGAATTTCGCCGGAAAACCGGTTATTGGAGAGATCTAAGGTCTGTAATTTAGGTAGAAATCCCAGCTCCGGTGGAACTTTACCGGAGATGTTGTTGCTCTGTAATAACCTTCAAAAGCCAAGAAAAACCCATCAATACAAAATGAAAAGAAAATGCAAAAAAAAGGACAAAAATCGAACTGAGATTTGAGAAAAAAAAAAACAAAAGGGAAATGTCGTTATCTTACACTTGGCGGAGATTAGTGAGATTTCCGATCGAAGCAGATAAAGTTCCGGAAAGAGACTGGCCGGGAGCTCCTCTGCCATGGGAGATAATTTTTTTTTGTCGCCATTAATGAACTGTTCGAGATCTTCCTCGGAACTCAAGAAAAAAACGATTTTTTTTTAAAAAAATAATAATAATAAACACTCACAAGCCGATGACGAGGTTGTCGGGAGAACAAGTGATCATCGCCCAGCTACAAGGATCAACAGAAAACTCATCCCAGTTGCTCAAAGCCCCATGAGGATCGTGTAAATCGTTCTTTATGCTTATCAACGCCTCCACTATCATATTAAACCAAAAAAAAACTTAAATTTTGCATAACCCATATTTTGAAATCGTTCAAAAAATTCGAAAATACAAAAAAAACCCTTAAATTTTGCTAAACCCATATTATGAAATCGTTCAAAAAATTCGAAAATACAAAAAAAAAACCCTTAAATTTTGCAAAACCCATATTTTGAAAGCGTTCAAAAATTCGAAGATACAAAAAAAAAACCCTTAAATTTGCTAAACCCATATTTTGAAATCGTTAAGAAAAATCGAAAATACAAAAAAATAGAGCTCCTGTGTAGCTACCTTCATGATTTCGAGGCTCATACGACAGAGAACGATTAGGGAGAGAGAGTAAATCATAGGAGAAGAAGAAGAAGAAGAAGTAATAAGGATTCATCGTCATCTTCAACATCACAACAATGGCAGCTTAGCTAATAGACGAAGGAAAAAAAAACTCAAGAGCGCAAGAACATTACTTTTTTTTTGGCGCTTTGATAAAAAAAAGGAAAGCAAAAGCAAAAAAAAATCAGCTTTTTTATTTCTCGGGGTTATCAAAGTTTCTTCTTCTTTAACAGTCGGTCGCACGCACAGACTGTGGGTATTGAAATTGAAGCAAAGTAGTGATAAAGAAATGAAACAATGAGACGTTTAAAATGAGAGAGAATGCCATTTTTTGTGTGAAGAAGAAGTTTTAGAGAGAGAAAGTGTGAATTTTTTTAGAGAGAGAAAGTGTGATGTGTTTGTGGAGGGGAGAATCAGGGGATGCTGATACGGACTGTCAGACAGACTCCCGATGGTGCTCTTTTTTGTTTTTTTCTTTTTATTTATTTATTTATAATACTTATTGACTTTTTTCCGTAAATAAATATCTTGAAGTTTTTTTAAGTTTTTTTGAAACATTCCCAAATTAATCATAAAATAAAACTGTTAGGTTACAGTATGAATAGTTATAATTTATAATGGCATGAGAAAAAATTGATGAATTATGACGATTTTTGCTTTTAAAAAATGATATCTAATTGTAAATTTCACAAAGGTTTATCAATGATTGAAATTTCATCTTTTGTAATAACGTATATGTATATATATATTGATATATATGTCACAATATATACTAACAGAGTTGATAGGATTGTTATTACATAAAAAAACTCGTATAATTATTATTTTTTATATATATGATTTAAATAACATTTGTAATTTTAAAATATAATTTTAAAAAAAAAATATTGCTAAATATTAAAAAAATCAAATACAAATTTGCAAATCTTATCCTGAATTTATACTTTAATATATCTATATAACCAAATACATCAAATGTAAACCTATTTCCTTCCCCAAATTTGTACTTATGTGTATATATAACTATGCCAAAGTTATAAATCAAGAAAGGTGTTACCTGCTTTACAGAAAAAACTGTTAAATAAATTAAATTGTATTTTAGTCATACAAATATATAAATTTTAAATAACATTTATAGGGTATAATATCACATATATCCTCGAAATGCTATAAGAATTCAAGAATATCCTCGTAAACCTAATTAAAAAAATTGAAAAAATTCATGTATACCTTTATATTTTGTTAGTGAAAACACATAGGATTTTAATATTTTTGTTAGTGAAACGAAATCTATTTCAAATTTGAGAGGAGAGAAACGAAGTTGAAAGCGATTTCCTTCCATTTTCTAGCAATTTAGAGCATTTTTTCAGCAATTTTCGAGAAATTTTCAATGATTTTTAAGCCATTTTCGATGATTTCCAGCGATTTTTAATGATTTCGAACAATTTCTAGTGATTTTAGTAATTTCTGACGACTTCAAGCGATTTTCAAAAGAGGTCGTAGATTGTATGTCGCAAAGATATTTTAAAAATATCAATATTATAAATATATTTTTGAAATTAATTTTTATTAAAAAAAGATAAATTTAAAATCAAAATAGCATTTTAAAAAGTATTTTTGAAATTCATCTCTTTTATATTCATAAGTACGGTAATCATTTTTCTTGTTATTGTTAATTTGATTTTTTATTTTATTGAAACTGTTAAAATGTTTTTGAGGAAGTGGTTGTAGTACTACCATGACATGCCGCTTTATTCATTTTTTTTATTGTCTTTTTTTCGTGATGTTTTTTCGCTTTTTCTTCTAATATTTATTTTGTCTTTTTGTGGATAACCATTACTAAATTATTATGATACAAAATTTCTAATTTAATTATTGTGTTGCTAATTAGTTAAGATGTAAATTAATATATTCCTATAAATTGATTTTAGATAATCTTTAATTTTGAATTATTTTTTATTTATTTATGTTTAAATATTTATTAAGATATAAAAATATATTATGTGTTTATTTGAATATTTTGAGGTTGAAACTATATATGTAAATGTGTAGTTTCAATTATTAAATCTGAAAATATTTTTTTATTTATAAAAAAATATAATATATACTTTATTTTATATAAATAGTGCTTAATAATTTTTAAATTAAGTTTTAGAAAAACAAAAACTAGGATTAATATTTAAATTTCTCCGATTTAGTCATAAGTTATAGTAATAATAATATAATATATAGTCAAAGTGTGTATTGGAGAGAGCCAAAAAAATGGATATGATGAAGAGAAACAGCTAAAACCCTAAAATAGGGAAAAAAGAGAAAAGAGACTGCCTGATTTGTGTTTTCTGATTTTACATATTTTTTACAACTCTTGTTTTGTTTTTTCGCCATCATTATTCCCTCTTCCCATTCCAATGTCACAATTAATAGCCTCATAATTTTTCTTTTATTTTAAAATCCTATCTTATTTTTTTACCATAATATTTATTTCATCCCAATTTTTTAAACATTCATATTTTTATGTGACTCAGACTTTTAATTTCTTAAGAATTTTATATAAAAAAATAATGTGTTTACTCTAATATATATATATACTATACCAGTCAATTCCATTTTATAATTGAATGTTCTAAATTAAAAATGTATACATTTAATCATAATATAAAATTCTAATTAATCCATATTAGACATATTTTTAACCTTAAAGGATTCGATTTGAATTTGATCGATAAAAATTCATTATTTAGATAGAATGTATCTGAAATTTTATATACAAAAATAGTTAATATATAAACTATATAAATCAAATCATTTAATTAAAATTTATTGGAAAGAATTACTTTTACTGTAAAATATGATGATACGTTTTAAATGAAAAGCATTCACCTTTATAAGAATATTTAAGAAAGGCAAGTAATATATTTTTAACAATTATTTGGAACTTTTAAAACTTAAAATTCGATAATGTAATTAAGTGCTTCCACTAAATAAATATAATTAATTGTATTTTTTATTTAGGGGACAATAAAAATGGAAAGTACGAACGTGGCCCAATGCCATTTTGGGCTTATCAGGATGAGGTAAGCATGGAAAATACTTTGTAACCGAACACCTTATTTCTTCACCATCATGCATTATCAATGACCATTACATACATATTTGTTTTTCCACTTATATATATATATATATATATTCTAAATCAGACATAATAAATTTATGTACATAAATCGTACACATGTAATTTCACTTCTTTTATTATCACAGTATCGTACTTCAGAAAATGTCATACAACCACTAAAATGATTGAAATAACAAATTTCATAAATATATTCACTATATGATTAAGTTTTACCGTCGAATTGTTCAATACGTTAGAATTTATTCATCGTTTAATTTTGTCAAATTATTTAATGAGTTTTTTCGAAATGTTTTAAAAATAAAAGAAAAAATTATTTCTTAAAAAATATATTACTTAATGAAGATATTTTATGATAAAATAAAACCTTTTAATTTTTTCTAAATCATTCCTCAAATACAAACCACACGGAATTTGTTTTATAAAAAAATTATTTTATATAATTACTTTCTTGTGACTAAGAAAATAATATTTTAGTCTCAATTATTAAATCTGAAAATATTTTTTTATTTATAAAAAAATATAATATATACTTTATTTTATATAAATAGTGCTTAATAATTTTTAAATTAAGTTTTAGAAAAACAAAAACTAGGATTAATATTTAAATTTCTCCGATTTAGTCATAAGTTATAGTAATAATAATATAATATATAGTCAAAGTGTGTATTGGAGAGAGCCAAAAAAATGGATATGATGAAGAGAAACAGCTAAAACCCTAAAATAGGGAAAAAAGAGAAAAGAGACTGCCTGATTTGTGTTTTCTGATTTTACATATTTTTTACAACTCTTGTTTTGTTTTTTCGCCATCATTATTCCCTCTTCCCATTCCAATGTCACAATTAATAGCCTCATAATTTTTCTTTTATTTTAAAATCCTATCTTATTTTTTTACCATAATATTTATTTCATCCCAATTTTTTAAACATTCATATTTTTATGTGACTCAGACTTTTAATTTCTTAAGAATTTTATATAAAAAAATAATGTGTTTACTCTAATATATATATATACTATACCAGTCAATTCCATTTTATAATTGAATGTTCTAAATTAAAAATGTATACATTTAATCATAATATAAAATTCTAATTAATCCATATTAGACATATTTTTAACCTTAAAGGATTCGATTTGAATTTGATCGATAAAAATTCATTATTTAGATAGAATGTATCTGAAATTTTATATACAAAAATAGTTAATATATAAACTATATAAATCAAATCATTTAATTAAAATTTATTGGAAAGAATTACTTTTACTGTAAAATATGATGATACGTTTTAAATGAAAAGCATTCACCTTTATAAGAATATTTAAGAAAGGCAAGTAATATATTTTTAACAATTATTTGGAACTTTTAAAACTTAAAATTCGATAATGTAATTAAGTGCTTCCACTAAATAAATATAATTAATTGTATTTTTTATTTAGGGGACAATAAAAATGGAAAGTACGAACGTGGCCCAATGCCATTTTGGGCTTATCAGGATGAGGTAAGCATGGAAAATACTTTGTAACCGAACACCTTATTTCTTCACCATCATGCATTATCAATGACCATTACATACATATTTGTTTTTCCACTTATATATATATATATATATATTCTAAATCAGACATAATAAATTTATGTACATAAATCGTACACATGTAATTTCACTTCTTTTATTATCACAGTATCGTACTTCAGAAAATGTCATACAACCACTAAAATGATTGAAATAACAAATTTCATAAATATATTCACTATATGATTAAGTTTTACCGTCGAATTGTTCAATACGTTAGAATTTATTCATCGTTTAATTTTGTCAAATTATTTAATGAGTTTTTTCGAAATGTTTTAAAAATAAAAGAAAAAATTATTTCTTAAAAAATATATTACTTAATGAAGATATTTTATGATAAAATAAAACCTTTTAATTTTTTCTAAATCATTCCTCAAATACAAACCACACGGAATTTGTTTTATAAAAAAATTATTTTATATAATTACTTTCTTGTGACTAAGAAAATAATATTTTTGTATGCACTGTCTAAAAATTTGATAATTCCGTACCTTTTTTAAATTTTAAAATTTAATATTTTGAAAAAAAAAACTATGTAAGATCTAATTTTTTTCCCATTCTCATTCCCAATTTCTATCGTTCACACATATTACATATCTTTTTTTTCCTACACATATTATCTTCTCTATACATATATATATACTAAAATTAGTATATATTACTATACATATCTATTTTTTCCGTACGTATAATTTATCTCCTTAGCCATGCACTAATGTTTTGCATATATATATATATACACATTAATGTTGTAGTTTATTTTAAGTAATAATAACAATAATAAATTATATGAAATGTTAGACTTTATTTATTTGAAATTATTGTTTTAATAAATATTTTAAATTTTTATTATATTAAAAAATATATAAAATGATATATTGTCTAATTTATTTACTACATTGGATAAGTTAAATTTAAATTTCTATCTTACACATATAATATATATATATTTCATTTTTCTTACTAATAATATTTAAATTTTTTTAATTCGATTTTCGAAATTCATGGGTTAACTAAATACTAACAATTTATTAAATTTTATTAAAACTTTAAGATTTAATTTTAATATTGGAAAATAATGCTTTATAACCCAAAATAATAAACTAAACAATTTTAAACAAAATGCAATAAAAAATGACATAAAATCTTAATATTATCAAATAATATAAATTATAGGATATTAATCGAGATAATGTTAGGATTTATGTAATTTTAACGATATATTATTTTAAATTATTTAGTTTATGCCTTTTTGTTTGAGAACTATTATTTTTAGATTTTAAAATTGAGTTTTTAGGATTGAAATATGAATTAAAGCATAGTTGATATTTAATTAATAGTTGGAGTTTTGACAAAATTTGAAGAAAATATGATTAACATTAAATTATAAGATTAAATAGGATGAAAATTAGAGTCAATAATAAATTGAATTAAATGAGATTATAGGATGGAGAATAGAATTAGGATCAAATAAAGATTAAAATTGAAGAAAAATATACTAAAACATAATTTTTGAAAAAAATTTGACTCTTTAATATTTTTATATATTTATGTTTTTCATATAATATATAAGTTTAATTTATTTATATAAAATAATAAATGAAATTTTATACTTTATTTATTTGAAATTATTTAAAAAACATTAAAAATAATTTTTTATTTTTTATTTACTTGAAATCTTATTAATTATAAATATATATATATATAATGAATGTTATTTTATATACGTGTTATTTATAAAAAATGTAAAAAACATTATTTTAATTAAGTTTTTGCAGCAAATATATCATTTTTAAAACTTCATTCTAATTTTATTCGTATCACATCATGATATTTTAATTTATATATTTCAATAGCATCTATTATTTTGTCATTGTAAATTTTTACAAAAAAAAAAATATTGATGTATTTTTAATTGAAAATATTTTTGTAAATAATATAATATTTTGTGAAAATATATATAATTAAAAAGTATCAGTGGAAAATTTTGTAATATTCATATTTCTGGGCCTGATTCTTGTGCTCCCTTTGCACCAATAATATTTACAGAATATTTACAGAATATTTATAGAATATATACTTTATTTATTTATGTTAGGCCATTTTCCAATTATTCTACAAATCAAATACTTCCGAATTTTATCTTTGTTCTTTCCTTTTTTAAGTCGAATAAAGTGGGAATATATATAATTCAACATGCTTCGTGTCGATAGAAACATTCGATTCAGTTATTTGCAAACTATTTGAGATATTTATCTGTCTTTTATCATATATGTTTGAATGTAAAAAAAAAATTAACTCATTATTTCTGCACGAATTATGAATCAAAATAATATAAAATAACCAATTAAATATAAATTTAATCAACAATTATCTATTCACTTGCATAGTATTCATGATCTTACTTACCTTTTTAAACTACAATTTAAATATGCAAAGAACTAAAGGGTTTAGGTACCCGCCCACCAACAAATATTCCACATCCACATTTTTATAAATCATACACAACTACAATTTATTCATGTGCATGCATAAAATAGAATAATTTTTTAATCCATTATTGAAAATTTAAAACCGTTGTTTACAAAAAAAATGTTTTAAAAATGAGAGAGAGTATATTTAAAAAGAATATATATTTCAACAATTAATTTAATGTTATTATTATTTAGTATATAAAATCCGAAGAAAACCCATAATCCGTTCTCATAGAAGTTCGTGTAGAAGCACTTATCCCACAATGTAAAAACTGCGTTTTGAGCATTGGAATTCCCAAAAAGTAAAAGTAAAAAAAGTAAGTGAAAGTAAAAAAATAATTAAAGAAATTTAGGGAAAAAACAAACAAAATCTTCGTCGGAGTGCGTTTATTCTCCTTTCCATCACTCATGTGGACGACGTGATTCTTCCACGTTCTTCCTGTTTTAAATTACTATTATCAGATAAATAAAATTTTTATTACTTTCATACTACCTTTTACATTTTTTTATACTTTATCAATGATCTAATTCACCACACCACTCACATACAATAACGATCAATGAACAAACGCATGAATTTATTTTTCATTGAATGTATAAATATAAATCTTTATTGGAGAACTATTATAAGAATCTAATAGTATTACTTTTGGTAGGTTTTCTTAACTAAAATATATGATTTTGTAGTTTTTTTAGTTATATGCATATTTAATACGAATTATCGAAGCTTGTGTATTTCTTAACTAATTGTATTTGTTTGTTTACAAATAACAAATGTGTGCACATATATAAATCATCTTCAAATACTCGTCCAACTTTATTAAAAAAAGTTGATTTAAACTGTAATTATTATATATCCCATAAAAATCTTTATGGTAGAACTGTTATAAGAATATATTGGTATTAAATTTGCTAGGTTTTTTTAACTAAAATATGTGACTTTTTTTAATTATTATATATGCAAACACAAGTATCTAATTTGATATCACATACAGATAATATATCACTAATTCTTAGGAAACCGATTTAAAAAAGTATTAGATTGTAATTAGGTAAAAATTTATTGATGATATCTTATTTATACGTGTTTATATATATATATATATTATAATAAATTTTAAATTCAATTATTAATTTAGAATTTATAATAATTCTAGATAATTGAAAATTAAAATTGTGATTAAATTGATAGAAGAAATAAGAAAGATAAGTTGAAGGGATATAATCATACTTGAAAAGAAATGGAAAGTCATTAATATGAATCATGATAGGGGCTTTGAGATGGTTTTTGGAATTGGTATGTGCATGGACTTGTGGACATTTAATACATATTAAATGTCAAATATAGGTGTTTTGGGTTTAACTTTTTTTTTTTATTTTTTCGAATTTATGAATAGACATAACCTTTTTAATAGTCATGACTTTATGAACAGTCATGACTTTGTGAATAATTATGACTATTTGAGTCAAAACCGAATTTGGCTCCAGAAGACTCTTAAATCTTTTATAAATAGAGATTTGTCATTGAAGAAACGAACACTTAATTTTCTCTCCGAAAACTCCCTTCTGACCTAGCATACAAAACATTCAAAGTAGATTCAGTAGAAGATATTTCTGTAATCATTGAATCCTTTAGACGAAAACAAATTCTGTCTTAGGACACTATTTGCAGACCTTGATCGAAAAGACGGTATTTATATATATTTGTTTCCGTTTATAGTTAATTATTCATTATACTTCAAAGGATTGTCCAACATAAATATTATAATTTGATATGCTAGCATTACACTTTAATCGTTGCAGTAATGGAATGAATGCAACGGGATTGGAAGTTTGTAAACAATACTACAAATAGTCCTTTGATGAAGATGTAAATCTCGCACTTGACACGCAATAAACAGCAGTCTATCTTCACAGAGAAGGAAATAACTATTGTGATAATGGAACATGAAGGGCATGAAATGAATTGAGTGTGACCTTTTGTCATATAAGGTCGATATTTATCTCAACGTGTTGGTACGTTGAGGTTGAACCAGGTTAGTGGATAGATAAATCATTGAAATGTTGTGCTATTGACCAATTTTGCACGTGTGAGGGGACAGTGAATCTCATAAATTAGATCGTGGATGCAACATGTCTCTACTATTGTTTGTCATTGCTCTATATTATGCTATGACAATTGAGTGAGATACGTTGATGTTTCGAGGACCAAGATAAGACATTTTTACCAAGGAAGATGCAATACCCAAAGATGGATGCCAACCCTCATGTGATCCAATCAATATTAGATTTGGTCATGATGCCCTCAGTTGACCAGGGTTGCTCTGTAAAAAAAATGCAATTTTCAACGAACGAACCAAATCTGTCTGTTGAAAATATCAGTGAAAAATCAATGGATTATAGTCGTTAAGACATTTGTTTATAACCATTGGACAATACATTATAAATTTCAATGGATATTTTCCATTGGAACTTATCAACCATATTTCAACATGAAATAACTGTTGAAAATATTCGTTGGAACATGTTGGACTGTCCGTCGGAAACATTGCACAACTTTGCAACGGATGACCGTTGCACTTTTTAACGGATATCCATTGATATTACCAATAGATGCACATTGAAAATATTAAATTCTCGAAGCAACTGTTGTGTTTCAATGGTCATCCATCGGTAACATCAACGAGTGGCTATTGAAAAAATTACTATAAATACGAGAAATTAGTTTTGTTTATCATTACCAATTCAAGTCTAAACTTACTCTCAAACAATGCCATTCTCCTGAAATAGAATATAGGTAATGATAATTGATGTATAAAATAAAATATTGGCTAGCAGAAAATGTTACGCAAGAATTCTACTTGGGTTGGAACAATTTATGAGTTTTATGTCGATACAACCTTTGTGTCAAGAACACGACACAATGTTATGTTCGTTCCAAAGATGCAAAAATGTGAAGTACAATAGTCAATATAATATTTTCAAACACCTTTATAATGTTGGTTTCGTGGAGAGCTATCAAGTTTGGTTTCTACACAATGAAGTCAATGGTGTTATAGGTAGTCTGCTACACGAATCATAATAAAGAGAATGATGATGCAGTTATAACAACAACAATGATTAATCCATATATGTCATACGTTTTTTCAAGAGTTGTAGAGTAAACGAGGAAAGAGACACCAAACAATGATATGCGGTAATTTTTTCATCTATTGGATGCAACAAAACAATATATATACGAAGGTTGTCGCGAAGGTAAGTGACATTTATCCTTATTATCAAAATTTATAAGAATAATAATTAATCAATGTGGCAGAAATTTGGATGGATTACTTTTCTCAAACGAATTAGAATTGTAGCTAATGGACTTAAGCCTTTAATGTATTGAAAGACTTGTTTCATGTCATTGAATTGAGGCATGCATGAAGAGGCATAGTTGATGTATGACATATGAGCTACTCGTTTGCAAGCTAGCTCTAACTTTACTCGTTTTTTTGCGAACCAGTGGGTATCTTTTATTTCATTTGAAAACAAGTTAGAGAGCTAGGTCCCAAACGGGTTAAGGATTATACTTTACATAATGACATGCTGGGTTGTTGTCAATTCCTCCTCATCGATTTTTTCATATACCACCTCCTATGGTTGGATTGAATCACTAACATTTAATATTATCTTCAATCCAACTAGACCAATATATTGGACCTATAGGAATTGATGCAAAATACCATAGAAATTATCATCCTCTATTTTACTATTAATGCAAACACCATAATTACCTATGCATTTATATTTTTGGAGTTCATAAGTGTGGAATATGTATCCCCAAGTAAACATAATTGGCAAACACAATACATTTCTTGCAGGATCGTTAACAAAATCTCTTAACCAAGTAGGATGTCTCTCATCTCAACCCTTAACCTCTATAATATAAAAATGAATGGTTACTTATAAAATACATTATTTTAAGTATATATACAAAACATGTGTACCACTACAAAAAACACGGTATTTCCAACGAACGGGGCAACGGATCCGTCCGTTGGAAACGAGAACCAACGGATTGCAAAGGATGTGGGGATATTGCAATGGGCCGAAATCCGTTACAAATCCGTTACAATTTGCAACGGATTTGTAACGGATATCCTCCGTTAGAAAGTCCGTCGGAAGTCCGTCGCAAATTTTAACGGATGGCAACGGAAACCATCCGTTGGCAGTTCCCGTTGGAACGTCCGTTAGAAATCATGGCAACGGTCGTCCGTTGCAATTTATAACGGATGCCCGTTAGAAATCGCAACGGATAACCATTGATTTTGTGAATTTCGAGGGCACCGGTTTAAATAATTTCACGTGAACCTGCAACGGCTATCCATTGTAATTTGCAACGGATGTCCGTTGGAACATAAACTATTTAGATCTTACCATAGAGTGCATCAAACCATCAAAAACAAAAAAAATTTCGAAAAAATGTCGTCGTTTTCAAATCGAAATATATATAGATCAAGGGAGTGGATGTATAGAAGAAAAGATCCTATAACCGAAGAGATTACGCAAGAATTCTTACACGGATTAAAGCAATTCATGAGTTTTGCATCGATGCAACCTTTGTGTCAAGAACGTGGGACAATGTTATGTCCATGCAAAAGATGCAAAAACATGAAGTATCGAAGTCAAGAAATTGTTTGCAAACATCTGTATAAGGTGGGTTTCGTTGAAAATTACGAAATTTGGTTTTTTCACGGTGAAGATTGCAGTGTTAGAGATAATGTGCAAGATGTACAAGTAGAACGAAATGAAGAAGTTATTTATGAAGCATCAATTACCAATCCATATGTGAAAATGGTGTCAGATGCTTTTCCTGGAGTTGTTAATGAACAAACGCATGAAGAGATGTCGAACATCGATGCACGTCGATTCTTCAACCTATTAGATTCGGCGAAACAACCTATATATGAAGGTTGTCGTGAAGGTCGGTCTTGTTTATCTTTATCTTCAAGATTGATGAGTATTAAAACATACTATAATGTGGCTGAAAATTGCATGGATTCATTTTGTAAAACAATGCCGGAATATTTACCGGAAAATAACCAAGCTCCCGAGACATACTACGAAACAAAGAATGTGTTAAAAATACTTGGGAATTCCACATGAGAAAATTGATGTTTGTAGAAACAGTTGCATGTTGTTTTGGGGAAATGATAAAGACTTGTTGGAATGCAAGTTTTGCGGTGCAAGCAGATTTCGGCCTAAAAAACCATCTTCACAGAAATACGTACCATACAAGAAAATGTTTTATATGCCTGTAGCAAACAGGTTGAGAAGGTTAGATGAATAAAAAAAACCGCTGCAGCAATGAGATGGCACGCAAAACACTCAACGGTCGAAGGTATAATGCAACATTCATCGGATGGTAAGGCTTGGAAAGATTTCAATGAAATATTTCCCGAGTTTGCGTATGAAACGAGAAACTTCTATCTTTGCTTATGCACGGATGGTTTTAGTCCCTATGGACAATCGGGAAGTCAATATTCCCTCTGGCCGGTGATTTTGTCTCCTTATAATTTACCTCCCGAGATGTGTTTGAAAAGAGAGGTAATGTTTCTGACGTTGCTGATTCCAAGACCAGAACATCCGAAGAAAAGTTGCGATGTATTTTTGCAGCCCTTAATTCATGAATTACGACAGTTATGGAATGAAAGAATCCTTGCTTATGACGTCAGTACTAAGCAAAATTCCAGATTGAAAGCGGTCTTGTTGTGGACAATTAGCGATTTTCCTGCGTATGGAACGTATCAGGATGGAGCACGCATGGGAGATTAGCATGTCCTTATTGTATGGAGGATACCGATTCATTTCGACTAGTACATGGTAAGAAACCATGTTGGTTTGATTGTCATAGAAGATTTCTTCCTCGTGGTCATGCTTTCCGGAGAGATAAAAAACATTTTCGGAAGAACGTGGTACAAAAAGAAGAGGCACCGTGCATGCAAACCGGAACACAAATCCTTTACGAAAGATTGAACACAATGGAGGATTTACAAGAATCAGTAGAATGCGGTGGAGATCGTGGGCAGCGTAAACCAAAAGGTCAAGGTGAATGGCATAACTGGTATAAACGTAGTATCTTTTGGGAACTACCATACTGGAAATCATTGATATTACGTCATAATTTAGATGTTATGCATATCGAGAAGAACTTTTTCGATAACATCATAAATACTGTTTTGAATGTGACGGGTAAAACGAAAGATAATATACAATCGAGGAAAGATTTGAAGTCAATATGCCGACGACCAGAGTTGGAATTACGGGATGGAAGGTCACCTATCACGGTATTTAGATTGTCTAGTCCGGCCAAAACAGCATTATTAAAGTGGTTAAAAAAGAGGACGTTAAGTTTCCAGATGGATATGCATCGAACATTGCTCGCCGTGTGGATATTGTCGGTTCGAGGCTGATCGGTTTAAAAAGTCACGATTGTCACGTTTTCATGCAGCGGCTCATTCCAATCGCATTTGCTGAGCTCTTACCACGTAATGTTCACGATGTGTTATGCGGAATCAGCATATTTTTCAGAGATATATGTTCGAGAAATTTAAAAGGTGATGACTTGGAAGTAATGAAAAACAATATCTCTGAAGTATTATGTGCATTGGAAAAAATTTTTCCGCCTTCATTCTTCGATGTCATGGAGCATTTGCCAATACATTTACCAGATGAGGCAATACTCGGTGGACCAGTTCAATTCAGATGGATGTATCCTTTCGAAAGGTTTTTCTTTCATTTAAAGAAAAGAGCAAAAAACAAAGGAGCGGTCGGAGGATCTATTGTCAAACAATACATGCTGGAAGAAATCACATATTTCAGCATATTTTATTTCGAGTCGCATATTCAGACGAAAGAGCGACGTGCAGCGGATGATCACACAAATTATCTGTATCAATATAATCCACAGTTTGACACAATTCCTGAGCTGTTTACACCGATTGGACGTACATGAGGTAAATCCGATGAATATTGGTTAACACCAGAGGAGTATAATCATGTTCACACATATATAATACTAAATTGTCAAGAGTTATTACCGTTTATTTATATATATATATATATATATATGAAAATGTAACGTATTTTCATTATTCAGGATATTTGACGAAGAAGTGCTTGGTACATATCCTCATCTAAATGCAAATGAACTCACAGACATGAAAGTTCAAAATTATGGATCGTGGTTTAGAGACTATATAAGTACTCATATACACATCTATGTAAATTAATTGCATATAAGAGTATTAATTTGTTTTTTATACATATAGGTGAAATGTCCTGATGAAAGACTTTCTACGTGGATAAAAGATTTGGCTAATGGTCCCGCACAAAATGTCACGTGTTGGCCAATCTTGTTTACTCGCGGCTACACGTTCCACACGTACGAACACGGAAAAACGTAGTAGCACATACAAATATGGCGTTTGCGTTAATAGTGATATAAAGGGTGATAACTTCTACGGTATTCTG
>CM071868.1:1759294-1778304 GCA_036759665.1 Gynandropsis gynandra
CGTTGCAACCCGATCATCCGCAGCCGATTCGTTTAATTGATACAGATCGCGAGGAGATTCTTGCGAGGAATGACATAGACGGAGAACTCATACGCGATTATGAAGACGCTGAACCAGAAGATGCTGAAGATGAAAACGGCGATGAATTCAATGAACAAGCGAAGGACGTCTCGCCTATCGATGAATCTACTGAAGAAGAAATGTAAATACAATAATGTTTACTATGTGTAATACATGTACATGATGTGTAATGTAAATGACGTATAACCCTTCCGATCATCGATCCCGAACGTTCTCCTGGAACGTTATGGTAAATTGTATATAATTGTATTTAATTTTATTTAAATTTCGTAAATATTATCTAACAATACCATCATCCAAGGGTCGTTACAGGACGATCTCTACTACTCTTGGCAAGTGACGCCAAAAGTTGTGCGCCAGCGATGGTGGCGCACTTTTATTGTAAGTGTTTTAATTATATTTCATTTTATAATTATTCATATATTTGAAAACTAATAATTTTATAACTTTGTTGCAGCGTTCATACAGATGGCGTCGAACTCATACGTTGCGCACACAGCATGGATGCGTGATATGCAGGTTCGATTGCGCCTAATGATGAATGGTGCAAAGCGCAACTACTACGCCAACAACAGCAAACCGCGATGGGCAACCGAAACGGTGTTCAACAAAATGATTGAGCACTGGAAATCCGCGGCATTCAAGGCCAAGAGCGAGAAGGCCAAACAAAATCGCTACGGTGAGAAGGTTCCCGGAGATGGTCCGCATCGCCATACTTCGGGATCAAAATCCTTCACGAAGAGAAAAAAAAGAATTAGTAAAGTTTTAATTATTTAGATTTTTTGTTTACTTAAATATTTATCTAACAAATTTTTTTTATATTGTAGATGCAACGGATGGGAAGAGAACCGACTTTTCTTGAAGTGGTATTAGAAACCCACGCAAAGAAGAAGTCAGTTGTCGGGGAAGAGGCCGCCGAACCGGAACTCATCGATCCTCGAGCGGCCCGAACCATGAGAACTGTAACGGAGAAGATCACACAGCAATCTCAAGCTTGCGGTTCAAGCCCCGACGACCTCACTCCTTTACAAAAGGACCAAATTTATTTAGAGGTAAAAGATTATTATTTTATTTGTAAATTATTAATCAAATAATTTGTTATAATCTAACATTACTCTTATTTGTCTTGTAGTCGGTGAGACCGTATAAGGGACGTCTATACGGTCTCGGAGCGCTTCAAAAGGATATAACCGAGGACGTCACGACGGTACCTCCAGCGGTGTAAGAGAGTTTTTCGCAATAACGGCGGATCGAAGATCTCGAAACACAACTTCGAGAAACTCGAGCCCAAGTGGCGTGACAAACATCTCAAATACAATAATTGGAGAGCGTCATTGAGTTGATGTCCGGTCAAGTGAGGGGATCAACACCGCAACAAGAACCGGAGCTCGATTCGGATGCAACTCCGTCTAGAGGTGGTGGTGATGGCGGATATGATATGGACGCAACCGATCTGAACGATTTGTAATAGGAAATAGTTTTAATTTTTGTGTTTTGTAATATAACTTTAATATTTTTATTAAAAACTCTTTAGCTTTAAAAATATTTATATTTTTTTTATTTTTTTTTTCAAACTTTCCAACGGGCATCCGTTGGCAGTGCTAACGGGCATCCGTTGGAATATATTTCCCGCCAATTTGCAACGGGCATCCGTTGGCAATGCTAACGGGCATCCGTTGGAATGCATTTCCCGCCAGTTTGCAACGGGCGTCCGTTGCTACTTCCCGCCACATGGCAACGGATGTCCGCTGCAAAAAAGAATTTTTTCCGCCTAATTTGCAACGGACAGTCGTTGCTTTCCAACGGTCGTCCGTTGCAAGCTTGCAACGGTGATCCATTACAACACTTTCCAACGGGCTTTCGTTACAATTTTTCCAACGGAAAAATCCGTTGCCATGCCGTTGCAATTTTGTAATGGATAATATCCGTTGAAACGCCGTCGCGAATTGTAACGGATCCTCATTTGCAACAAACTTTTCGCAACGGACGGGAATCCGTTGGCGTCCGTTGGAAACGGCTGTTTCCAAAGGATTTTTGGTGCTTTCCAACGGATATGTCCGTTGGAAAGTGCCAGTTTTTTTGTAGTGTACTTACGTAATCTCTCAACCACGAGGAATAATGTTGAATTTTCATTTTGTTGAGTTCATATGAGGTTAGATGAGGATATTTACCCATTATTTCTTCATCAAAGATCATGTAATAAAAATATTTTAACATATATATATATATGTGTGTGTGTGTGTGTGTGTAATAAATCAAAAGATCGATTAACATCGTTTTGTACCTTTCGGAAGGTAATATCTCTTAAAAATTTAATGATATGTATGTGTGGACATGATTATACTTCTCATATCCACTCATCGAGCAATGTTTGATGTATATCCATATGAAAATTTAAAGACTTGTTTTAATAATCTCTATAATGTTGTTTTCGCTAGTCCAGACAGTTTGAATGTTGTGATAAGTATATTTTCATTGTGTAACTCCAACTCAGGTCTTCGACATATTATTTTAAAATCTTTTCTTGATTGTGTTATTTTTTCATTTTCCGCATCACACTCAAAACATTATTGATAATGTTATCTATTTTTTTAATATGCATAACGTTCAAATTATGACGCAATATGAGTGATTTCCAATATGGCAATTTAAAAAAAATACTAGGTTCGTACAAGTTATGTAATTCACATTGGCCTTGTGGTTTTCAAATCCCACAATCTCCTCCACATTCCACCAATTCTTGTAAATTTTTCATCGTATATAGTCATTCATATAGTATTTGCATACCTATTTAAATGCATTTTGCTTTTTGTTTTTGTACCACGTTCTTTCAAAAATATTGTTTTATCTTTTTTCTAAATTTATGTCCACGGGGAGAAAATCTTCTATGACAATCAAACCAACATGGTTTCTTCCTGTGTACTGGAAGAAAAGAAATCTGTATCCTTCATACAATATGTACATTCCAGTCTCTCGTGCGTGTTCCATCCATATAATATTCTATAGGTAAAAAAGTCGCTAATTTTTCATAACAACACCGCTTTCAATGAGAAGTTTTGTTTCGTACTTACGTCATATGCAACAATTCAATTATTCCATAAATCTATTAATTCATGAATTAAGGGTTGCAAGAATACAACAAGACTTTTCTTCGGATGGTCAAGTTCTGCAATCAGCAATGTCAGAAACATAACTTCTCTTTTCAGACACATCTCAGGAGACAAACAATAGAGAATATTGACTTCCGGATTATCCATATGGAATAAAAACATCGATGCACAAATAAAGATAAACATTTTTCATTTCACAAGAAAACTCATTAAATATTTCGATGAGATCCTTCAAAACCTTACCATCCGATGGATATTGCATTATCTCTTCATTAACCAAATGTTCTACTTTTCATCTCATTGACGTAATGGTTTTTTATTCATATAACTTTCTCAAACTGTTTGCTATATGCATATAATATATCTTTTTGTACGATGCATATTTTCATGAAGATAGTTTTTTTGGACAAAATCTACTTACACCGCAAAATTTACATTCCAAAAGTTCTTTATCTCCATCCCAAAACAACATATAACTATTTCTACAACATTAAACTTCTTATGCGGAATTACCAAATCCTTTGAAAAATTATTTGTTTCATAATATTTTTCTAGAGCTTGATTATTTACTAGTAAATATGACACATTGTTTTGCAAAATGAATATATTTTTATACGCATCAATCTTGATGATAATTATAAACGAGATTGACCTTCACGACAACCCTCATATTTATATTGTTTCGCCACATCCAATAGGTTGAAAAATCATCGTGCCTCATTGTTCGACATCTCAATAGTTCTAGGAAACGGATCTGACACTATTTCCATATATGGGCCGGTCTTCATTATTTCACAATCAACCTCTTCTTTTATTTTTATTGCTAGGGCTTCTTACACACCATCTCTAACGTCACAATCTTCGTTGTAAAAGAACCAAATTTCATAATTATCTACAAAATCTACCTAGTAAATATGTTTTCAAAATATTTATTTATTTCAATACTTCATGTTTTGCATCTTTTTAAGGACATATATTGTCTCGCTTTCTTGACACAAAGGTTGTATCAACGCAAAACTCGTGAAGTGTTCGAATCCATGTAATAATTTTTTCGTAACTTCATCGGTTATGAGATCTTTTCTTTTATACATCCACTTTCTCGATCTATATATATCTCTATTTGAAGAAGATGATATTTTTTAAAAGTATAATTTTTTTTCATTGCTTAATGTTGAGGAATTCAAGTTTGGTGTATAAATACTGAAAATTTCAACGGATGCTCGTTGGATGTCCGTTGATATCTAACAGTCGAATTTTTTCAAGGGTCGCATAAAATTACCGATGGGCATCCGTTTGACTAGCAACGGTCATCCGTTTAAATAATTCGACGATTTTTCAATGGACTTTCAACGGATTCACCAAAAATATGTACAGATAGTATTCCTTGATAATCTATTGGAAAATTCAACGGATGTTAAAAGATTGATGCTCGTTGATAATTCTGTGTCATCTGTTGAAATATTTATCAACGGACGAATCTGTTAATATGTCCGTTGATATTCACATTTTTTTGTAAGGGTAATATTTTATGACTTTGTATTCGATTTAGAATTTTAATATTTGATAACTTTGTATCCATAATGATTATTTTATATTTTATAAATTTTATTGTATTTATATAATTTATTTAGTTTCTTTTTTAACAAAATGTCTTATATCATGAGCTAACTTGTTTTTTCATGTGATTATGGTAGACTGTCACTGAACTGAGCTAAGATTTTTTTAAGCTCATTTAGAAAATGGGTTGGTTGAGTTAACTTGTTTCTGACGAAATCACTATGAAATTGATTAAGCCAAGTTTTGCCAGCCCATGTTTCATCCCTAATTCATATGACTCTAGCTAACCATGGGATTGTCGGTATTAGTAGCATAGCCATCGACGTGGCTCGAAATACTGAAGCTTAGGCATCGAATTTCAAAGATGTCGTGCCATGAATCATAGCTTATTCTCCATGTCTAGGATAATCAGAATGTGACATTTGATATTGGTAATTCCAAATTGTTTTTTTGATGGATTTCTTGGCCAATGGCCATATTTTCAGTGGAGGGGTGATAAAGTGTTGAAATGATAAAACAAAAGAGTACAAAGTTTGAAAGAGATATGAGAAATGTGTGATACCTAGTAAGTAGGAGAAAAAATATGGATGATATTGTCTTTACAAGTATACAATATATAATACAAAGAGAATCTAAAAAAATTTAAATTACATTTATGACTACATATTCTATTTTGATATGATTTGAATCCAATACGAATTAGTTCAATTTATAAGTCAATGATACAAAATAACTCTCAAATATTTGAGTTATCATCTTAAAAGAACATTTATTTTAATTGGTACTCGAATATAAAAAAGACGTACGATACAAACGCAAATCATTTGGAAGAATTTTGTGATGTTTATTCATATTGGTTGACAATATATATATATATATGTATAATGTTGATTAATAAACATAAAATCCTTAAACAAAGAGATATTTGATATAACTTGAGAGATATCTTCATATCTCCAATTCGCTCATCAAATTTAGTTGTGGAAGTCGTTAGGGGTAGACATGGGTCGAGTATCCGGATTTTGAGGTACCTCAATCCGAACTCGAATCCGAGCGATGGGTAATTTGGTATCCGAATTCGAATATGAGGGATGTGGGTACCCGAGGTTTGAGAACCCGAAGAATGAGCTGGGTATCCACGGGTACCCGAACTCGAACAACAAGAGATATGGATGTCGCCACAACCAGCTCCAGCTCTTCCACCTAAACCTCTGAGACTAGTACCGGCTCCAGTTCCTCCACCGAAACCTCATCCAGCTCCAAGACAGCAAGGAGATCGAAAGTCACCACAAGTAGAGACAACCAACAGTCGATGAAGGTAGGGACAATGAAGACAAGGATGGTGAAGGCATGTTTGACGAACACATGGATGAAGAAAGTTGGGATATCAAACACATGGACGACAACAAGGACGACGAATACATGGACAGCGATAAGGACATGAACACATGGACGCCGACATAAGGGAAATCCGGCGAATGACGAAGGAATGGAAGAAATCTAGAAAATTTGGGAGAGATAAGGGTGAGAATGAGAAGAGAGAGAATGGTGAGAATGAGAATAGAGGCGGTTGAAAGAGATGATGAGAAGCTCCTGGTTAACCTAAAATCAATAGTATTTTTGTAATTTTTTATAAAAATATATGGATATTTTGGTAATTGTACATGTGACCTTGGGTACCCGCGGATACCCGTTTCTAGGAATGGAAAATCCGAATCCGAACCCGCGGATAATGAGATTTTATTACCCGAATCGGAACTCAAACCTGTGGGTTTGAGTAATTTACCGTGGGTTCGAGACGAGTTTCAGATCGGGACGGATTTCTCGGATAATTTGTCCACCCCTAGAAATGATTAGGTAAAAAAGTTCGCTAATTACCAAATGAGTGTGAACGTGATGAGTTACCAGATTGTCCGAGACCAATTGATTACGTACATAATGATAATCAGTATTAATATGCTATATACATTCATGGAATACCGGATTGATATTAAAATGTAAAGTTGTTTGGTTATCGCAAAACATGTGTTTAGGTTGAGAATGAAGAATTCCAAGATCACACGAGATGCTTTAACCAAACTAGTTCTTTAACTGTATTCGTCGGAGGATGAACAAGACAATGTTGCTTGTTACTTCATTCGCCATGAATCTGTAGGGTTGTTTGTTTGGCTACAAAAATCTAAGATCTTGTCCGTTTTTTAGATTTCCACTTCATATGTTTTATTTTTTTAAATAACCAAAGGGATGAATCCATTAAAATTTAGGGATATAATGATGAATTTGATGAAGTTTCAATAGCACGAAACATCCACGAATATTTCACATGACATCAAATTCGTTGTCAACAATTGACGTGACGAGAAACTGTAAAGAATATTTTCCCTATAATTTTTGTTTCTTTAGTTCTTAATTTTGGATATCTCTAGTCATAAAACCTATGATTAATTTGTTGTTAAGTAAATATATATCTTATATATATATATATTATACTTTATATATAATTATACAACTAATTAATTGTTTAATTAACTTAAAATTGCATTTAGAGTAAAACAAATTAAGAAAAAATATGCAAATATCCAAATCAATAAATCTCTACTCAATTAACAATCGAAATCACACCAAATTATCAAAATTATCTACGATATCGACGAGGAAGAATATCTTATCTAATATTCCTTTCAAATGACGAAACTATCCTCATATAACATGAGTGAAGAATATTATCAAGAACATGTGATACTAATAATATATGATTTTAGATGACCAATAAATTCATCGTGAAAATTATAAAAATTAATAATAATTGAGAAAATTGAGAAGATAAATGATTAAATATTGAAGGGAAAAAAGAATAAAAAGCTTGAATTGGTAATGCCCCAGGGTCTCTGCGGCAAGCCTTAAGTCTGTTTCGTGCTTTGAAGCCCATGTATACACCATGTTTGGTAATAGAGTCTACAATATCTCCGCTCTGGACTGGAATACTCGTATCCTGTTTCCAAACAAGGCCCAAAACCCCACTAGGTGACGCCTAAGTGTGTGGGCCTCCAATTTCAAGCCAAAGGCCCATTTATGATCTGTTTGTATGCACACAGGTATGTTTTTATTTTTCACTATGTATGTATACATACTTATAAGTTATTAGTCATAGGAAATTCCGAAAAAAAGAAATCAACGAACCTTAAAATAATATAATAGCAAGATATTAATATATTGTGTAAGACAAGAAGACATAGAACGTAACTATTTGAAATTTGAAATGGTATAAAAATGGTGTATATATACATTTGTTTTTTTTTCATAAAGAATACCAATATGCAGAATTTCATAATGATATTTATATTGTTATATAATTGATAAAAATGGTGTATTTATACATCTGATCAAATGAATATTAATAATTTGTCCGGCTATTGTTTTGTAAGAAGACACCACTGAACACTACGAAGCTATGGTATGATATATGTATATGTGATGAGATATGTTTGATGTCGTGAATCTTATAAGCATGAGTTTATTTTGAAAAACTTTGAAGATTTGATGATTGGTCTTACATACATTTTAAATTTTTTTCGACTAATTTTATCCAGAATAATATACGATACAAGGTATTTTTTGATATATCATATATCTTTACACATTAACTACATTTAAATGTAAAATTTATCCAATAAAATCATCGAAATGAATCTATATCATAATTTTATAGTAAATCGAATCAATTCGCTTATACATTTAACTTCACAAAATACGATATCATCACCACGTTTGGATTATTCCTTATCGACGTAGATCTAATGATGACTCACTTTGCTCTTTTCCTAAAGTCAAGATGAGATTTCCATGTTTAATATTTTGTCCCACACATTCGGTTAAATTCATTCTGATACTACATGTAACACTCCGACCTTTTCGATATCGTAAATGTCACATTTAAAAAGCTTTGAAGATTTCATGATTCGTGTTGTATACACCACGACTCCTCTTCCTCGGTACGTTTTCACTCATATATTTACAGGATACACTCCCATAGATCATTCTTCCTGAGGCTATCATAGCTAAAGTACGCTTAATAGTAGAGTTTTTGTAAGACGATTACCAAAAAAGGAGATATATCTTGATGTTATAGGTAATCAAATCAATTATTTTAAATATTCTCTAAACTATCCACACATCTCAACATAAAGCGTCACAAAAAAGTTTGATTCAATTATCTATGTATTAGGATATATTTGGTCAATGACCATTGGAGAAGAATTTAAAGTTAAACATATTCGAATTGAAAATCGATTCATGATGGATGATCTATTAGGAAGTAACTCATACATGATTGCATGATACATAAGTGTTGTAGCATTACATATTAAAATTAATCCACCTCAACAAATATTTATGCATAAGTTGTTCATAGTAGAATTGAAAATATATCAAAACTACAAAACTAACAATATTCAAAATTACTATTTCTAATTAAATTAAAAATATAATAATGTTATAACTCTTAAATAATGTGAACTTTCCATATTCTTCAATACTCTCCCAAACCGGTACTTGGTCACACGTGTAGATATTGTATGATCTTCAAATTTGAATATCAATGTTTATCTCATGAACGAATGACTCATCAATTTTACGACTGATTGAATACCCCATGCACTTTCAAATTTCAAAACAATTATACTCAACGGTGAAAGTTATCGATTAAATACTCAGTTCTGAGCAATCTTGCATCTATATCCATATGTTGTATCATCATCAACCAAATCGAGGTTTTCTTATGCCTATATACTTAAAAATAGAGTCGCATATGATATATTGCATAGACACATAAAAATAATGTTTGAGAATAAAGAGTATGCCTATTTTTTTTAATCCAGAAATAATGAGATGAAGATAACAAATAAAAGATTAACAAAATAAAATAAAAACAAAGAAAAGAAATCACAACATCCTCTTTTTAATTATTATTATTGTCGTTGACAATTATAATGTTTGTAGAAATCAATTGATCCAAGATTTGAAGGAATTCGTTTTGCTCCTTATACGAATTCCGATCCTAAAAATATATTGTAAATTACATAAACAAGTAGAAGATCGTGAGAAACACCTGTATCTATATTATACGTAATGCAACATAATTAATCTTCTGGTTCGGTATGTAATTGCCAAAAATTTTACACAGATGAGATGTATAAAGAATATGAGATTCTCTGTAGTGAATTTATGCGTCTGTAACAAAATGAATCATCCATAAAAAAATAAATGTCATCAATATATATACGTGAACCATAGACCATAAATCGAGATTCAATTGTGTTGTTTAATTCCGCCAATTATGGAATTTAACGATATAACTAAAGTTTTATATACATATGACCTTCCACACTTAACTCAATACCGAAGTCCAATAGTGTAAAACTATATCCGAAAACGTTTATTTGGACTAAACTGAAATGACAAAACCATATTTCATAATTATACATGTACAATCCGCGTGAGATACCAAAAATATTACAATAGTCCCACATTGAACCATATATATTACCATAATAACTATGGAATAACCTTAAGAGAGCTCATATTTATTGTCATTGAAACCAGTATTGATAACACTCTTGTCCATCATTTCACTAATGAAGGACAAAAGGATTTAGCCAAAATTTAATACAACTAGACCCACAAATGATCACAAATATCAATACAAAAGAATGACATAGACCTAAATATGGATGTGTAGCATGGAAAATCACGTAAAATAATTTACGTGACTATCTCCAACTGGTCCTAACTTATCAAGACCACCTAAACAAAATTTTACAGAGTCAATAACTTAAACTTAAATTGAATAGTTTCGAAACATAATTCTAAAACTGAATAAATGTACATCTCTATAATCCAAGAGCAAACTAGAATAGATACAAGACTCTCACTAAACTGAAATATTGTCACAAAAGATAATACTCATATGAGTAGTGTGCTCATGAAAGACTTTAGGTATAACACTCTTAGTCAGCAGATCTATAACCATGGAGTTTGTGCATATGTGATCTATCGAAATGATCTCATTGTATATTCTCTCACGAACAACACGATACTTAATATCGATCTACTTTGACTCTGTAATACGTTTGTTTTTGTGACAATATAATACTGCATAACCATTGTCACAATACATTTTTAGCGGTCTATTCACACCCGCCATAATTTGCAACTCTATGACAAGATTCCACAACCATAAAACTTGATTGAATGCTTCATAACATGCTACATCTTCTGCCTTCATTGTGAATAATTCCACGAGCTTTTGCTTGGCACTACGCTAAGAAATAACCACACCCACGAGAAGAAATATATAGCATGGAGCGAATCGAAGACTATCGAGATAACCAACATAATCTGAATCTATATAACCAATGATCTTGAGCTAGTCTGATCGTCTATACAAGAACATATGATCCTTTGTTTTCTGAAGATATTGCATCACCCGTTTGACTGCTTTTTAATGATCAATCATGGGGTTGATTAAGTATCTTCCTGAAACGCCTACAATGTATGGCAAAGCAGGTCATGTGCAGACTTGTGCATGCATTAGACTCCCTACAACCGAAGCATAAGAAATCTTCAAGTTCAGTCTTTGGTCATTGTCTAAGGCTGAATTTATCACCCTTAGAAATAAAGGTATTTATACCTTTACATCCTCTCATGTCAAACAGCTCTATAACTTTATCGATGTAACTCTTTGTGATAAATCTAATATACCCCCAGTGTAGTCTTGGTGTATTTTTGTACCCAATAAAAAATAGTTATCACAAAGATCTTTCATCTCGAATTGATCCGAAAGAAATTTCTTAGTTTCACGCATAAAGATCACATCATTTGCAGCAACAATGATATCATCCACATAAGGGATTAATAAGATAAATGTTCTCCAATTGATTTTGTGGTATACACAATCATCTACCTGATTCACCTCAAAACCATATTACTTGATTCACCTCAAAACCATATGAGATGATTACATGATGAAACTTGTGATAGTATTGGCGAGACGCTTGCTTCAAACCATAAATATATTTTCTTAATTTGCAAAAAAATTTCTTTAGATCTGTGACTACAAAGTGTTCTGGTTACAACATATAAATAGTCTCTTCAATATCACCATTGAGAAAGGCCATTTTAACATCCATCTGATGTAGCTCTAAATCATAATGAGATGAGAGTGCCATCAATACTCTCAAAGAGTCTTTCAACAAAACTGGAAAGAAAGTCTTTTTGTAGTCTATGCCTTACTTTTGAATAAATCCTTTAGAAATTAGACGTGTTTTATACATTTCCACATTTCCATGTGAATCCCGTTTAGTTTTGAGTATCCATTTTTCGTCCAATGGGTTTTACACCTTCACACAAAGGGATAAGATCCTAAACGCCATTGTCCTCCATAAATTTAATCTCTTCATTCATGGCATCAGTCCACTTTTGAGAGATAACACTTTGAATTTTTTTTTATGGACGCCAATTGAATCATCTTCAATCAATCCAATCCCATCCTCATAATAATGAAAGTGAGAGACAAACATTTATCCCCACACAAAGTATTATACTTCGTGCAAGATTTCTTTATATGACCAATTTTGGGACAATAAAAACATTTTTAGACCTTAACCTAATCTATAGTTTGTTTCTTTTGCACATGAGTTGTCCCGAATAAGCGGTTTCATAACCTTTCTTCTTTTTCTCAATCATGCCCCTTGAGGTGGCAACTATAAAAGCACCATGTGTCTTTTCCTACCTCAATCTTTGTTTCTCTTGTATACAGTGAGAAATAAGCTCATTAAGAGTCCATTTGTTCTTCTAACATTTATAGCTAACCTTTAAATGATCATATTATGCAAGAGGAGAGATCAAATCGAGCACACGAGGACGTCTTCCGAAAATCTAAGTCTAAGTGCCTTTAAATTAGACATATTCTTTGAAATTTTCATAATGTACTCCTGAATACTCATGTTGCCTTTATACCTCATGGAGACAATTTCCGTTATAAGCGTGATTGTTTCGCTTTGTCATTTTTTACAACGCATTTTTCTAAAGTCTCGAAATATTCCTTAGTCAATGTCACCTAATTGGGCGTATAACCCCATAAAACTGGAGGAATAGAATGCTTGATGATCATCAAACACATGTAGTTCGAGGTTTTCCAACGTTCGAGTTTGTTACGATCCTCAACAGAACTCGATTCCACTATCGCAAGGTCATGAACCATCAACGCAAACACGATTACTAAGTTCTCATTGCATTAACCGTAGTTGGACCCATTCAATATATGGATCGAATTAATGTTGGATGAGATACTTGATGTCGATTGCATAATTGTAAAACAAAAGATAGTTCGTGTTAGACATACATTCTAAAAACTTAATTGAATGATAACAAAAGATCTAATCTAATCACAATACATCTATGCAACATCAAAATTTTATCTTTGAACATTAAATTTGACTTACAATAGACGACTCAACACATTAAATAAATAGTATAAATTAAACATCTCATATAATGGTTAACCATTGGACATACCCATCATTTTATATCATACAAAAAATAAACAATAATTATCAATGCACACACAATATAATATTGTCACCATGATTAACCTTTTGTTTTATCAAAGTTTGCATGAATATATTATATAACATTTTCAATATAACTAAAATAATTATTTTTTTTTCTCAATATTACCCACTTTGATAGGATGTTGAGAAATATAATAAAATCACATATATTAATAAAAAAATATTTAATTATCAACAATCATATTTTAAGTTAATACTTTTAATTTAATAATTATAATTTAAACTTTTAATACGATCTAAATGCGTAATCAATTTATAATAAATTAAATTCACCAAAATAATGATATGATATATATAAATAAAACTCATATCAATTATATTCTAAATGCATTACATAACTCAATTAGAAAAAAAAAATCATTATTAGGATATTGATTTATCGGGTTCGATTCCGTATATAATCGAATTACTTCCTCTGGTTTAGGATTAAGTAGAATCTTTAACGTTTAACCTTACCGTCGTCTCAGTTTCGAACCTGACCAATTATTTTATCCCAACTTTTGAAAAAAAATTAATTGGATCAGGCCGATGAATAAAAAAAAGAAAATTATGGGTCGAGCCTTCTTCATTAAAAATTATGGGTCGGGCCGAGGTAAAAAACTAATTTGGATTTTTTTATAATATTAATTGCAGCCCAATAGTCAATATTTAAAAAAAATAAAAGAAAAACAAAACATGTGATTTTCCTTAGTGATCAGGTTGTTTCCTCTTATTGTGGCCACTATTCCCATTTATCCTCTTTTTATAAAAAAATATCATCTTGTTGCAGGGAGAGGTCTTCACTTTCATCCTTATTTTTATTCTAAATTGTTTAATTAATAACAATTAAATCTAAATTTGACATAAAACACGTTAAATTGCTCCGAATTTTATGTAAATGCAATAGATCGAACTTTAATACCAATTGAAAGAATTCGTTTTGTTTCTTATACGGATTTCAATCCTGAAAATATATTGTAAATTACATCAAAACAAATATAATATGATAATAAATATATGTCTCCATAATATATATAATACAACGGAATCGATCTTTTGATTCTACGTAATTGTTAACAACTTATCACGGATGGTATGTGTGAAGAATATGAAATTCTCTGTAGTATTTTTTATATGTATTTAACAAATTGAGTTATCCATTAAAAAAACAAAATTTATCAATATATACACGTGAACCAAAGATATAAACAAAAAATTAATGGGTTAATTATTTGATTATCAATTGTGTCGTTTAATTCCATCATCATAAAATTTAGCAAATAGCCAAAGATCTATACACATATAACATTCTATACTTAAATCAATATCGAAATCTAATAATGTAAAACCAAATCTGATTAATTTGAGCTAAATTGAAATGACAAAACCATATTTCATAATTATATATGTACGACTATATAAAATACCAAAATATTACAAGATATGTTTATATTAAGTCTTTATACAAAAATTGTTAGAATATAATTAAAAACACACAAGCTATAAATATAAATATTATGATTGGATTATATCAATATTATAACCATAAAATAATATAAATTCTCTCTATTCTCGGATATTCGTGGTTTTCATACGTAATACTTGTTCAAATAAGAAGTATCACAGGGTAGGCTAAGTTTTCTCTACTATCACATTAACTAAATAGTTTTCCAAGCCACCTATGATATGTTGGGAAAAAATGACCATCTTGCCCTTGAGACTCTTTCCTTTTGGTTTGTTACGGCCGACCTTTTTTCATGGAGCCGACCCATTTTTTTGTAGCCGACCTATTTTCATGGCTAGGCGGTTAAGGGAGGCTCCTAGGATGCCTATAAAAGGCCATTTCGGCCAAGAGAAGAAAGATACGAAAAAACCAAAGTTTCTACAATAATTTCATACGAGTTTTTCTATACGAGTCTAAAAGCTATTCCATCTTCCTCTTTCGCGAGTGCACGCGTTCGAGGGAGCTGCTGTGTGAACCTTGGGGAAGCGATCGGTCTTGGTTGCACCACGGTCTTACCGAAATTTCGCTTTCAGGGCAGTGGCATTTACCACGACACAGCTTTGGTCACGTTCATTATCTTTCTTTTACTTTACATTCTGAAAGCGAAAACTTCTTTTTATTTCAAAGTTGTGACCATGGCTGCTACACTCCCACCACGATCACTGCCCGATCTCTCCAAGCTGGAGCCTCTTGACGGTATGAACTACCATCGGTGGTCCCAGAAACTGCTCATATTCTTTGAGCAGTTAGACGTTGACTACGTCCTCCACACAAACATCCTTGATGCTGAACAACCCCTCGCCACGCCCTCCACTCCGATGGCCACGCCTCAAACCGAGAAATCCAAGAAAGCGGACGACGAGGTAAAATCGAAATTTGACAAAGACAACAAAACGGTACGCGGCCATCTTTTAAACCACATGTCCAACGCATTGTTTGATATATTTGTTAAATACAAACATGCCAAAGAAATCTGGGATATCTTGGAAACAAGATATGGTTCTGATGATGCTGGAAGGAAGAAGTACGTTGTAGGAAAATGGATTCAGTTCCAAATGGTCGACGACAAACCGATCATGGACCAAATCCATGAGTACGAAAACCTTGTCGCGGACGTACTTAGTGAAGGGATGAAAATGTGTGAACTCCTCCAAGCGAACGTGTTGCTTGAGAAGTTTCCTCCTTCGTGGTCCGAGTACAGATGCCGTCTCAAACACAAGAAGAAGGATCTGCCACTCCAGGAGCTGATAAGTCATATGAAGACTTAGGAGGCTAATCGCCAGAAAGATAAGCTTAATACTATCTCTTCACATTCAGTTAAAGCTAACTTAATCGAATCTTCTGTCGGACAGAAAAACAGGTTTAAGCCTAAGGGAAAGACATTCAAAAAGGGACCGAATCAGAAGCACTTCAAAGGGCTTGGCGGAAAAAGTGCAAAGGACAAAATCCTACATTGTTATGAATGTGGAAAACCAGGCCACAAATCATATCAATGTTGGAACAAAAAGGACAAAAAGCCTGACAACAAACCTAACCCAAAATCTGCACCGCAGGTTAATGTTGCTGAAAAAGATGAGATCATCGTCGCAGTGGTGGTTGAGGCAAATTTGCTGGAAAACAAAGTGGACTGGTTACTAGACACTGGAGCGATCAGACACTTCAGTTCCAACAAAGAACTTTTCCAAGAGTTCCAAGAAGTTGCAGATGGTGAACACGTCTTCATGGATAATTCTGCCACCGCTGGAGTTCTTGGTAAAGGAAAAATTCTCCTCAAACTTACGTCTGGAAAAACTTTAGCATTGCATGATGTGTTGTATGTTCCATCACTGCATAGGAACCTAGTCTCTGGTAGTTTACTTAATAGAGCTGGTTTGAAACTTGTTTTTGAGGGTGATAAGGTGATATTAGCCAAGAATGGGGACTTTGTGGGAAAGGGTTATTTGTCTGAGGGATTGTTTGTCCTGAACACTGTTTCTGCTTTAGCTAATGATAGTAATTCTGGTTCTGCTTATATCGTTGAATCTGTTAATCTGTGGCATGGTAGACTAGGACATGTGAATTATGGTTCTATTAAAAGGCTAAAAAAATATGCAACTCATAAACACTTCAAACGAAAATGAATGTTCAAAATGTGTTATATGTGTTGAAGCAAAATATGCTAAGAAACCCTTTAAACATGTCACTGCTAGAAGCACGGAATTACTTGAACTGGTTCATTCTGACTTAGCTGATTTTAGAAACACATTGAGCAAAGGTGGTAAAAAGTATTACATTTCGTTTATCGATGACTTTTCTAGATATACGAAAATTTATCTGTTAGGGTCTAAAGATGAGGCTGCTCAAATGTTTTTAAAATATAAAGCTGAAGCTGAAGTACAATTAGATAAAAAAATTAAAAGACTTAGGTCGGATAGAGGTGGTGAATATTGCACGAAATTTCTTGAAGAATTTTGTAGTTGTAGTGGTATCATTCACGAAACTACGACACCGTATACACCTCAACAAAATGGCATAGCCGAACGAAAAAATAGAACATTAAAAGAAATGATGAATGCTATGTTATTAAGTTCTGGTATGCCTGATAATATGTGGGGGGAAGCAGCATTGTCTGCATGTTATATTCTTAACAAGGTCCCTCACAAAAAGCTAGATAAAACTCCTTACGAATTATGGAAAGGTTTTAAACCAAACCTGAATTATTTAAGGGTATGGGGCTGTCTTGCTAAGGTTGCATTTCCTGAATTTAGGAAAATGAATATAGGACCTAAGACTTTTGATTGTGCATTCATTGGGTATGCTCAGAATAGTAGCGCATATAGGTTCATGTGTTTGAATGATAACTCTATATGTGAATCTAGAAATGCTGAATTTTTTGAACATATTTTTCCTCTTAAAAAGGATGATACATCGTCTTCTTAGATTAGTGGTTTGGGTAAGAAATCATCTACGATAGTGCATGATAACGAACCTAGAAAGAGTAAAAGAAAAAGGGTTGAGAAAACTTTCGGTTCTGATTTTATCACTGCATTTCTAGTTGATAACTCAGACAAAATTGATGAACAATTTGTATCTACGTTTTTGATTGATGAAGATCCTAGAACTTATGAAGAAGCTCTGAAGTCTATAGACTCTAGTTTTTGGAAAGAAGCAATTAAGAGTGAGTTAGATTCAATAATAATGAATCACACATGGGATTTAGTTGATTTGCCTAAGGGAAGTAAACCCATTAAGTGTAAATGGATCTTCAAGAGGAAAACTAGACCAGACGGGTCAATTGAAAAATTTAAGGCTAGACTAGTGGTAGTAGGATATACTCAAAAGAAAGGTATTGATTATTTTGATACTTATTCTCCTGTAACTAAAATCTCTACCATTAGATCTTTGATTGCACTTTCAGCTATTCGAGGGCTCATAATACATCAGATGGATGTGAAAACGGCCTTTCTAAATGGAGACCTGGAAGAAGAAATTTACATGGAACAACCAGAGGGATTCATCATAGCTGGACAAGAAAACAAAGTGTGTAAGCTCAGAAAATCCCTCTACGGTCTCAAGCAGGCACCTAAACAATGGTATGAAAAATTTGATCGTACTTTGGTAAACCATGGCTACGTAGTGAATGTGTCAGATTCATGTGTTTACACTAAGTTGTTTGGGTCTGATTGTGTGATCATATGCCTATATGTTGATGACATGTTGATTTTTGGTTCAAACATAGAAGTCATCATTGAAACCAAGAAATTTTTATCATCTCATTTTGATATGAAAGACTTAGGAGAAGCTGATGTTATTCTTGGTGTTAAAATTCATAAAACGGAAAATGGATTTTCTATGTGTCAATCACATTATGTTGAGAAAATTCTTAAGAAGTTTGATTGTTTTGATGAACTGCCTGTAAGAACTCCTTATGATCCAAGCATGAATCTTAAAAGAAACAACGGTGATAGTGTTTCACAAACTGAATATGCTAAGATTATAGGAAGCGTTATGTATCTCATGAACTGCACTAGACCAGACATTGCATATGCTCTGAGTAGACTAAGTAGATATACTCATAATCCAAACAGTGAACATTGGAATGCACTTCATCGATTATTGAAATACCTGAAGGGAACTATGAACTTGTGCTTACATTTTAACAAGTTTCCT
>CM071868.1:1778708-1807527 GCA_036759665.1 Gynandropsis gynandra
TTAATCCATAACTCTAGTTGTTGAGTGGTCCTAAGAAGGACTTGATGGATGTTGAAATATAAGTCAGAATGACTTATTCCATAACTCTAGTGGTTGAGTGGTCCTATGAAGGATTTGATGGATCTTTGAGATGTAAGTCAAGAGGACTTATTCCATGGCTCTAGACGTTGAGCGGTCTTGTGAAAGACTTGATGGATGATGATATGGAAGTCTTATGGACTTAATAACTTCATAGCTCTATTGTTGAGTGGTCTGTAATTATATCGGACTTGATGAAGTTATTGTTATAAATGAGTGTGAAGGTGGGCCGCCTTCTATGAAAGAAAATTGAGCTTCTTTCTAGAGCACTCATTGAACCAAGGTAAATAGAAAACGCATGGCCTTTAAAAGCGTTATAACCGTATCGCGGAATAGCAAATACCAAGGAATTGATACGTGTTGTGGGGGTCTCAGTTTAAGCTCTTGAAAGTTCAAGAAGCAATTCACTTTCATTAGCTTAAGTTGTTGCCTCACATCACTACGCATCAATTCAATCGTAAGATATTGATGTTTAGGTAATTCAATTCCTACATTATTCGTTTTATTCGTGTGTTTTAAAATTGTGATAGTCATTTTGTGGGGGATTGTTGGGAAAAAATGACCATCTTGCCCCCATGAGACTTTCTCTTTTTGGTTTGTTACGGCCGACCTTTTTTTCATGGAGCCGACCCATTTTTTTGTCGCCCACCTATTTTCATGGCTCGGCGGTTAAGGGAGGCTCCTAGACCGACCTTTTTTCATGGAGCCGACCCAATTTTTTGTAGCCGACCTATTTTCATGGCTAGGCGGTTAAGGGAGGCTCCTAGGATGCCTATAAAAGGTCATTTCGGCCAAGGGAAGAAAGACACGAAAAAACAAAAGTTTCTACAATAATTTCATACGAGTTTTTCTATACGAGTCTAAAAGCTATTCCATCTTCCTCTTTCGCGAGTGCACGCGTTCGAGGGAGCTACTGTGTGAACTTTGGGGAAGCGATCGGTCTTGGTTGCACCACGGTCTTACCGAAATTTCGCTTTCAGAGCAGTGGCATTTACCACGACACAGCTTTGATCACGTTCATTATCTTTCTTTTACTTTACATGATATTGTTTTTATTTGCATATATTTAATTATTGATTTTTTTTTCAAAAGAATCATAAAAATGGTCATTTAATACCATGATAAATGGTAACAAATTTAATCTTTATACAATTACACATGTTTTGACCCGAAATACCAAAATATACAACTTCGATTGTGCATTTAGAATTAAGCCACTAAAGATTCAAACTTTATATTTGTTGTACGAATATATATATATATATATTATGTAAAACACCAAGACCCATGTGATATGACATGTTTGCTTGGGGCTTCGCAGAACACAAGAAGCCCCACAAGAGGGGACTTCAAAAGCTTCCACATTTCCCAATAAGATTGTTTCTAACATATAAATAATACACATATACATATAAATATATATGCATATATATATATTATATAGTATGATGGTCTGACATTGATTTTGAACTAGCAATACAATACAACAGTCATTTGTCCCGCATCGAACACTTCTCTATTTTATTATTCCTAATATCTTTCATTAAATACTCAGTTATATGATACAACCAAATCGTATACACTAAAAAAACACAGATTTTTCAATTACCAAATCTGTTAAAAAAATCTCTAATAATAGATTTTTATGGTTGTTATAAACGATGAAAATCCAAAGTCTTTTAAAAAATTTATATATATATATATAAATTGTTTATCTAAACAAATTAATAATCAAGAGATAAAACATGTTTAATCATGTAAAAAGGTTGAATACTTGTGAATTAAAAGTCGAAAATTAACTTAGTATGATAGATTTATACATCAAAATACAAATTTTAAAAAAGAACAAAGAAGAAGAAGAAGTGTAAATGTGATAAATGAGAGAAACAGATTGAGCCATGCTGCCAATATCACCACCATTAACAGACATTACAGAGAGAATCAAATCACAAGATTATTAGCTAATATCAGTTTCTCTTTCACACTTTGATCTCTCAACTCTTTCTTTCTTCTCTGACCAAAATACCCTTCGTGTTTCTCCGCCATTGATGCCAAGCTCTTTGCAGGCTTCATCTCTCTTTCTTGTCTCAGGCATCAAAATCAGCAAAAACACAAAAACACAGCAAGAAGATGAAGATGAAGATCTGGGTTTTTAAGGGCTTACAGATGAATAAGATTAACAGTGTGTTGCTTGGATCTTGTTCTTTCTTCTTCTTCTTCTTCTGTACCTTTGAGCGTAGGGTTTAGGGTTTCTTCTTTATTTCTTTCTTTTTACCTTTCTGTGTTTTTCTCTATCTCTCTCTCTGTACGTTTCGTCTTTAAGAGTATCCTCAATAAGGACGTAATAAAGTGGTTCTACGTGAAGCAAAATTATTGATAATTAATTTTAAATTATTTTTTACTCACAATATATATATATATAGACACACGAATAATGATAAACATGATTGGTTAAGTCTTGTACCATAGAATTGAAATTGAAATAGGTTCTTTATTTTTAACCTACAATTATTCTAAATATTAATTAATTTTTGAAAATAATAGGCTCTAAATTTATTGAAACCCTATTCGAATGCTCTTATCGAACATAGTCTGAACCACCCAAAGATTATCTTACAAAGATTATCTTATTTAATTAGTGTAAGTTACGATTACATATATTTTGAATTTGTTTCAAATTCATAAATTTTTTCCATATAATATATAATTTTTTCGTATATTTATTCAAAATTTTTAATACTTCACAAATATTACACTAATTAATGTATTACTTTCATAATATATAGAATGTTAATTCATATATTATTATAAAATAATAGAAAAATTTATAAATAAATATATATAAACAAGTTAATATTTTTTATTTATTAAATATATTAAAAATAATATTTATAAATTTATTATATAAAATATGATTTTATTTGCTGTATAAAGATTGAGATTATGATTTTTTTACAATTACAATGATAAATTCTACATTTTTCTCCCTGGTCGAGGCTAGATTTTATCGAGACGACCACCACCAAACCCTAAACACTCTTCACTTTCACCTTTTTTTTTATAATATCAAGATATATATACATACACACACGGCGCGTATCAGTTTATTCCATAATTAATGTAATTTTAATGTAAACATATCCTATTTATTTTCAAGACCATTTCAATGTGCGTACTTTTACATAGGGCTGGACATTATGGTTCGGGTATTAAAAATCGAACCGAACCGAACCGAATTTTTGTATTTCGGTTCGGTTTGGATATATTTAAAATAACCGATTGGATATGAATATATAAAAACCGTTGGGTACGGTTCGGTTCGGGTAATAACCGAAAAATTTTGGTTATCCAATCGGTTATTAAATGAGTTAAAGAAAAAACCCTAGCCCCTAATCTTTTTCCCCTTCCCCTTACCGTGTTCTCCTTCCTCCCTCACCATTCTTCACAGTCTTCTTCATCTCTCACCGGCGTTCTGCTTCACCGTCGTTTTGCTCGCCGTCCGCCCGTCGTTTCGTGGAAGATCATCGACAGAGCAACGCGAACGATGTGCGGTATGAAGCAAGCAATGACAATAAACTTGATAACTATTTCTATATGATATGCTTTTTAGGTTGGTGTTATTGTTTACTAATTTGTATCGTTTTAATTTTTTCAGGTTTGTGTCATCTTCGTTGATGCTTTTCCATATAATTGTGGAGAAGTTTTAAAGTTAAATTTTAGGGAATGATACATTTTTGGACTTAAATAAGTTAATGTTTTTCAAGATATTGTCGTTTTGATATTTAATTATGTTCGTTATTTGGTTATATCTAACTTTTTTTTTACACTTTGATTTTGTCTTAGCTTTTGAAAAAAACGAACTAATATCTAAATAATAACCGATTAATATCTAATATAATAACCGAACCAAACCGAATTAATTAGAGTTCGGGTTATTTTGGTTATCATTTTTCTTACATATAACCGAACCGAACCGTTATAAAACCGAACCGAACCAAACCGATTTTAATTTGGTTATAGTATGGTTATCATTTATAGAAATCCGAATAAACCGTACCCGTTGTAACCGAACCGAAACCCGAACCGAAAATCGATTTGGCCAGGCCTACTTTTACATGCGTTATACATTTAATTATATAATTAAATTTCACCACAGTAAATTTCAACGAACTTTGTCTAAAGTATCTTTAAGAAGACATGTAAATATTATATGTATATATATAGAGAGAGAGAAAGAGGACAGCATGAGACAAAATGTCTTGAGGAAACGTCAGAGTTCTCCAAGCAAACACAAAGTAGGGTCCGAGATCATTTTGTCTCTCAGATCCAACGGTCCAATTTCATTGTACCAAGAGAGAAGCCACCATTAGAAAATATTATATGAGAAGATACAAATGTCATAGTTTTTAAGAAAATTATAAATTTGTATTAGAATGAAAAGTAATTTCTAAAAATTGACACACATCATGAAAAGATGACTATGCTTCAAAAATTAGAGAAAAAAAATTAAGTGAATTTTAAGTAAAACCATATTCAAATTAGAGGTAACCTTTTAGGTATCTAAATTTGAATGATTAATTTTTTCTATCCGAACTCGAATTAGTGTACACAAATATTTGATTTTTATGTAGACATATATCTTATTGTTAGATATGTGAAATCTTGTAATTAAATTATTTTTAATATTAAATCATATATTGGTTCGTGTTTGAATTTGTACTCTATAGGTACCACACCCATAACAATTCTAATATTAATGATATTTTCGTAGTTATCATAAAAATTAAATTTATTTTTATAAAAAATATATTCATTTGTGAGAGTAAAAGACTTGAACCTAAAACAATGGGTTCAAGTTTTTTTTCTTGGTTCAGGACAAAATCTATCATGTGCAAGCCGTATAGACTATTCTCACAATAATACTAGATTTCGTATGAATATCCTCCGAATCATTCATCCATAAATATCTTAACTTTTTTTTAAAGCTTATATTATACAAACGCTCATCTAAGACTTTAAAAAAAAATCTGTTCACTATTCTTTTTTGGTATTCAAATCCACCCTTTCTTTCATTTTAAACTAAGTTCCTTTCTAAAATACGTCTTGATTTTATTTTCAAAAATTTTGTTACCATGTTTGATTTTCTTTTCATAAAATATTTTCAAGTATTTTGTGAATGTAATCAAATCTATAAAAAGTAGTTCATACAATCAAAAATCTCAATAATAATGGTAAATATGTATAACCACAACATAAAAATTTTAGTGATATCACAATTATGCAAAATCATCAAATGGAAATATCGCGAAAAGAACAGAAGCAACGTAGGCACATGTGGGGCACATGTTTTGCACATATGCATTGCACATGTCATTAATGAAGTCTCACATTGAATTGAGCAAATAAATGAACACTATATAATTGTTCATACATACAAAGATTTCAAATGGACAATAAAATGAACATTATAATAGGCTATTAGGTGTATATAATATCAAAAGTTGAGCATTGGGCCTCTTGGACTCTTGGTTGAGGTGGATCGGACCTTGGCCCAGCGGGCCGGAATTTTTTCCCGACCGTTTGTTTTTTGTCATTAGTGATGAAGCGATGCGTCTGTTCGAACGCTCCTCTCTGACAGCTTGCGTCCGAAGATAATATTGCGTCTCTTAATTTGCATCTCAAGCTATCTATATGAATGATCATTTGAAAAAATACAGAAAAACCATTCGTTTACCTTAAGATTTTAAGAAAGTCACAAAGTAAATTTGACAAAAGATCAATATGTTGTGATTGTTGAATTCTCAAGACGAAATATGAAAAAAATTTATGTCTTAGGACACTGCAAACACCTGCCTCAATCATCTGAAAATCTTGTATTTTTGTTATTGTTGTTTTATATTCAATATTTGTTTAATATTCGCTTATAAATTTTACATTCAAATACATCCAATCACTGGTTGTAAGTATGGAAGCCCAAAGAATTAATACCATCGACTAAGATACGAGATGATAGAAGAATGGTAAGGATCTTTGTGTTTTACCATTAGTTTATAAAGGACACTGATCACAAAGAGAATAAATGGAGGATTATTTTCCTTTCCCTTCATATACAGAAAAAGAAAAATTGAATCAATCACTTTAAGATGAGAGTCATTCTCAACCAAGAGTCAAAATACATTAACCAAATTAAAAATTTAAAGGAGAAATATAGAAAAACAAAGTTAAAGCGGAAAGAGATTATAAAAATAGTTTCTATATTGTGATGATATTCACATTATAAGAGTATGCTATTTATAAGAAAAAAGGAATAGAAAGAAATAAAATACAAACTCTTGCATGACTTGGTCATCTCAACAGACATTGACACTACCCTTAAGATTCTTGTGTCCAAGCTTCAAGAAATCAAAGAAGTAAGTTCCATTAACAGTGAAACTGAATGTATTAATCAAAATCTTGCTTCGAATGAAGTTCTGCAGGAAAGTAACGATCAAAATAAAGTCTCCAAACTGTTAAAACTGGAGAATCAAGTTCTGATAATTCTAATTCAGAATTTGAAGATAAGGTCACTCAACCATCCAGCGAGGCAAATATGGAGAAACAGACAGAAGAAACGATTGAGCAAAATAACTCTCCAGTTGTTTCCCCTCCAATTGTTCCTCCTTAAAGAAGACCGAAAGCTTGCCAAAGAAGCTTTGTTCCCATCAAAAGAAGCACTAGACTCCGGTTTCCATCTCAATGGAAAAATAAAAACGTTTATTATAATGGTCTTGCTATTGCTCATCCTATTCAATCTTACTGTGGTATTCCTCACCTTCCTTCTAATCACCAAGTGTTTTTTAGTTAGATCATTACAAAAAAACAGGCCATTTCCAACGGACATATCCATTGGAAAAGGCCAAAAATCCGTTGGGAATGACCTTTTGCAATGGACTGCAACGGATTTCAGTCCGTTGGGAATAGCGCGTTAGAAATTCGGATCCGTCACAATTCGCAACGGATGGGCGACGGATAAATTCCGTTGCAAAGTGGTGACGGATGTTCCAACGGACAAATCCGTTGCAACTATTGTAACGGAAGCCCGTTGCCAGTGTTGGTGACGGATGCCCGTCGCAAATTTGCAACGGACGTCCGTTGCCGTTTACCGACGGACGTCTGTTGCAGAATTTAACGGACGTCCGTTGGAAAGGAAAATCGAAAAAGAGCGGGAACTGTAGGTTGCAACGAGCTTCTTGCAAATTGGCGGGAAGGAACAACGGACGTCCGTTGCTAATTGGCGGCAATGCGCAACGGACGTCCGTCACCGTTTGGCGGGAAAAAAATTCCAACGGAAGCCCGTTAGGAATTCTAACGGACGTCCGTTGGGATATTTGAAAAAAAAATAAAAAAATAAAAAAAATTATTAAACATTTAAAATTTAAAAGTTTAAATATTTTACAAAAACATTCCAAATTATACTACGCTATTAATTAACCTATTACATTTCAGCTAAATCTGCGGGGTCGATATCGTCTCAACGTTCGCCGTCACCTCTAGAAGGTGTAGCATCTCAATCGAGACGCGGTTCTTGTTGCGATGTTGATCCCCTCCCTTGCCCCGACATGAGCTCGATCACGCTCTCCAAGTGTTGAACCTTGGCTTCGAGCTCTTCGATCCTCCGTTGTTGCGAGAAAGTCTCCTGCACAACGGGAGGTACCGAGGTGGCGTCTTCGACGATATCTTTCTGCAACGCCCCTAGACCGTATAAACGTCCCGAGACCGTATAGACGTCTCTTATACGGTCTCACCGACTACAAAATAAACAAAATTAATGTTAGTTCTTTACACATTACGAAATTAATAACTATAAAATAAAATTAATATAAAAATATACCTCTAAATAAATTTTATCCTTTTGTAAAGGACTTAGGTCGTTGGCGCTTGAACCGCAAGCTTGCGATTGCTGTGTGATCTTCTCTGTCACAGCTCGCACGGTTCGCTCCGCCCGTGGATCGACGAGTTCCGGTTCGCCGACCGCTTCTCCGACAACCGGCTTCTTCTTGGCATGGGTTTCTAAAACCAGCTCAAGAAGAGTCGACGGCAACTAATCAAAGGCAAGAGAAGAAATCTTTCTAGTTGAGGGGGAATGTTGAATATTACTTCACCCATATCTTAGTTGCCTTGCTGTAGTGAGCAACATCACCTGCACCTTTGAATAGACGATTTGTTCCTTCTTTCTTCTGGATCATCATGTATACCTCATTTACTGAGGAAAGCTTTTCAAAACGAAGAATATGATGAATCAAGCCATTATAAGAATTATTGAGCGAAGAAAGGAGACAGAAAACTTCATCTTGTTCATTTCTTTCAACAATTTTTTTAGGATTTGAAGTAGTCGGACGGAGCTTGTTAAGCTCATTCCACAGAGATTTGAATACGCCAAAATGGTTTTTGAAGGAGCAGTCTTCTTGTTGAAGGTTTCTCAGCGTCTTCTTGATCTAAAAAATCCTACTAATGTTGGAAACATTCATGTAGACACGTTCCAACGTATCCCACAGCTTCTTGGCTGTTTTTACTTTGATATAGGAAAAGTGAATAGATGATTCAAGAGAACCTTGGATAATAGAAAGTACCATATGGTCGTCTTGATACCATTTGCCATAATCTCCATTAGCACTTGATTTGGCTTGAGAATCAATGGCGATGGTTTTACCTTTGTCAGCGACAACGGCTTCATCAACAGACACTACAAGAAATTTGGTAATTAGGGACTGCATTTCCAGTCCCTAATCCGTCGGGAAAGGGAATTCGGGACGGATTAGGGACCGCGGTCCCCCGTCCGTAACTGAGCGTCGCGAATAAGGTTCCGTCCGCAATCCGTCCGCAAATGCAGAAGGCAAAAAGAGTTCGCAATTCGTCGGCAATTTCTGACGGTAAAGGAAGTCGCGACCCGTGCGTAAAATTTCCGGACGGCACTGTTACCCGTCCGGAAATTTACGCACGGGTCGCGACCCGTGGGGAAATTTTGCGTAAAATTTCGGGACGGGCCGCGAACCGCTGGAACTCCCTTCCATAATTCTTTCAATTCTTCAATCAATGGTTGAAGAAATATATCCAAACTTCTTTTCGGATGATTAGGCCCGGGAATTAATATTGTTAAGAACAAAAACTCACGCTTCATGCACATATCTGGTGGTAAATTATACGGTGTCATAATAACTGGCCACAACGAATAATTTCTCCCAGACATCCCGAATGGATTAAAACCATCAGTGCAAAGGCCTAAATAAACGTTTCGACTCTCAGCTGCAAAATCAGGATATACCTTGTTAAAGTGTTTCCACGCCTCACCATCTGAGGGATGACACATTTCTCCGTCAGGACTTGAATGCTCGGCATGCCATCTCATGTCGCTTGCGGTCTTCTCCGATTGATACAATCTTTTTATTCTATCTGTAATTGGTAAATACCACATACGACGAAACGGAACTGATTTTCCATTTCTTGTCAAATAAAATCGATCTTTTCCACAAAATCGACAATTGACCAAATCCGAAGTTTCTTTCCAGAAAATCATACAGTTGTCTTGACAAACATCAATCTTTTGATACGGCAATAAACCCAATGATCTCATCATCTTCTTTGTTTCATAATATGACTCGACTGCATTATTATCTTTCCGCCAATAATCTTTTACTAATTTCGATATAGAATCCATGCAATTCTGAGAAAGATTATTTTCCGTCTTCAAATTCATCAACCGTGCAGATAAAGACAACCGTGATAAACCACTTCTACAACCATCGTACAGTGGATGCCTAGCATTTTCTAACATTTCAAAAAATGTTTTTGCTTCTTCATTCGGATCTTCTTCAATATTTTCATCTTCGTTTCTTTCAACGAATGCATTTTGCACCATTTCTACATAAGGGTTTTCTACATCTTGACAAATCTGAGATACTTCACGATTTACGAAACCCCTACTAAAATTTTCAACAACATTACTGGGTTGTGGTGCGAAATTCTCTCCATGAGAAAACCAAATAAAATAATTTGGAGTAAAACCTCTTAAATAGAGATGATTCCAAACGGTTTTCTCAGTAACGAATTTTTCATTTTTGCATTTTACGCATGGACAAACCAACTTACCGTTTTCTCTATAAATCTGTTGATTTGTCGCCACCGTCATAAATTGTGTAAGACCTTCTAAAAACTCCTTCGATACACTTTGCGTTTCCGGATCAATTCTTCTATACATCCACTGTCTCGAAACGAAAATATTCGATCTCGACGACGATGCCATTACAATTAGAAACGATAACAAGATATAAAAAGAAATATATGAGATTTGTGTGTGAGAAACGGGTAGAAGAGAAGGGATTAAATAGAAAATTTTAAGACCGATTCGGGACGAATTGCGGACTGGAATGAATATTTCCCGGTGAACCGTCCCTAAGTCGTCTGTAATTAGGGACGGAATCGGGACTAATATATTTTCAGTAGGGAAATTGCGGACTGCACAGTCGGCAGTCCGCAATTTCCCTACTGCAGTGATTTTGGTCCCTAATCCGTCCCGAATTCCGGACGACTTAGGGACCGACCGACAGTCCCCAAATTTAGGGACGGATTTGGGACTGTTTTATTAATCCGTCTGGAATTAGTCCCTAATCCGTCCCTAAATTTTAGGGACGGAGCTTCAGTCCGCAAATGCAGTCCCGAAATCCGAATTTTCTTGTAGTGAGAATCGGTAATGTGATTCCATAAACCGCGACAGCTAATAGCGGTCTTTGCAAGACTAGACCAGATAACATAGTTATCTCCGGTTCGAATAACCGAAATAATTTTTTGGGAAAAGTTTTCCATGATTTTGTAAATACAAACCACGAAAACGAAAAAAGAAAAAGAATTTGGAGCGTTAAAGCTCTGATACCATATAGAAAAACAGAGTTAAAACGGAAAGAAGAGATTATAGAAAAAGTTTCTATATTGTGATGATATTCACATTACAAGAGTATGCTATTTATAGAAAAAAAGAAAGAGAAAGAAATAAAATACAAACTCTTGCATGAAGAGTAGACATAAATGACAAACTCTTTAATGAAGAGAAATAAATAAAAATGTAGAAAAAACATAGTGAAAAGATGAGTAAATAGTTGATGAAAAATATGTAGTTAATATTCAACAAGAAATAATAATGAGAGATGTATGAACTAAGGTACCTTGGAAAGGATATCAATAAGGAATAATGACGTAAAATCACAAGAGGTGAAGATGTAAGACGCGATTCAAAGGCAACAATCACACAACTAATGCATGATTTGGTATGACGTCAATGAACTAAACCGAAATAATCAAATGGACAGAAGAAAGATTAGGAGAGAGCTATCTATGTAGTTTTTGTACATTTGGTATCATATATATCAATGATGATGTGGGTCTTCATGTTCACATAAATTTGGTCTCAAATTTCTCTTTCATAACATATTAAAATATAAGGTATATACAAATTTGCAACAAGCGTATTAAAATTTCAATTCGGTTTAGCGGGCGTTATGTTTTAATATTTGTATTTACTCCAAAATATCCGAAATTTTAAAAACTAATAACCCAAATAATTTTACTACTCCTATCATTATTAAACACATTGTATAAAGCAAATAATTGCTCCGGGTTAAAGAGAATGTAAAAAGCAATATAATAAAGTAATAAACCATATAACGCAAATAATTTGACCACTCATATTATTAAATAATTATTATATAAAGCGATATAATAATAAAGCAATAAGCAAAACCATATTAAGCCAGGCATAGACAGAAGTTTAAAAAAGAATAAAGTGTCTAAAAAAGAATAAAAAAGTAAAGTAAAAAAAAGGAGACAAGTATACGATTCGAATCCAAGATATTTGCTCATCACGCAAACAAGTCTGATCTTTTTTAGAAGCTTTTCTGATTTAGGCTTCTATTTTCTCGTCCTTATTTCTTTCTTTTTATTTGCAAATTTTTTGGATTTATTAAATTATTTGGAAAAAACGAATCAATGCTTAATAAAAGGTAAAAGAATAAAAGGACCAAAAATAGAAAGAAAAGAGGAAGAAAAAGGTGGCGAAGGACGTAGCTTGTATTAGTGTGTATGCATGCGCTCCACACCGCATTTGTCTTTTTATTCCTAAAATATGCTTATTCGACTTCAATTACAAAATAAATATTGCAATTTTTAAAATACTAAGTAGTTTAAAGGTATATATGAATTTATTATTTATATCTTATTTAATATGTTTCATTAGTTAAAACTCGGTATAAGAATATGCGCATCATAAATATAGGTTTTAACTTTAAAATATTTAAATTATAATGAATTAGATTTGAATATTACAATGATTCAAAATAAAAACTAAATTTAAAAATTTAAAATTAATTATATATATAATTAATATGGTACAATATAATATATCACATATTTATTTAATTTATAATTTATATATATGCGCATATATGAATATCCACAAATCATTTCATTAAATTGAAACCTTGCTTATGAATATGATATAATCTGACATACATACATACATACATACTCCCTTCTTAGGGGTGTAAAATGAGCTGGCTCGGCTCAGCTCGGCTCAGCTCGCCTTCAGCTCGCCATCTCGGTGATTTTGATGCACAAAAAATATAAGCTTCGAGGCCAATTAAAGGCCCATTAATAGGCCCATTAATAGCCCATATGAAGCCCATTTGTAGTGAACTCGTCTTTGGTTTTTCTTTCCATCTAATAATATAGGGGAAAATGCCTATGAAGTCGTCATCAATTTTGCTTTACATCAATTTTCATCTCAAGTATTCCATATATTCTATTCTTCCGTCATGTTGCAAAATTCATCGGATTTTCTCGTCAAACTTTGTCAATTTCAGTTGATTATCTCATTTGTTATATAATCTGCATACTCCGTTAACCAGTTCGATTTCGACCTGATTTGAATACCCGATTCCACACAATTTTAACTCGATTTCACCTCATTTTAATCAGATTTCACCTTATTTCACCGAAATTCAATCCAATTTTACTAATTTCACCGAATTTTAATTCGATTTCACCCAATTTAACCCCATTTCACGCAATTCACCGAATTTTAACCCGATTTACTCTAATTCTAACTCGATTCACCTAATTTTAACTCACTTTCACCCAATTTTAACTATATTTCACCATATTTCAACCCAATTTTATACATTTTAAACTCGATTTCACCCAATTTCTCCGACTTTCCACCCGATTTTATCCAATTTTAACTCAATTTCACTGAATTTTAATCAGATTTCACCCAATTGCATCAAATTTCAACATGTTTTCACCCAATTTCACTGAGTTGAAATTCGATGAAATTGGATGAAATCGAGTTAAAATTGGGTGCAATTGGGTCGCAATTCGGTGAAATTAGGTCGAGTTAAATTTGGGTGAAATCGGATTAAAATTCAATGAAATTGGGTGAAATCAGATTAAAATTCAATGAAATTGGGTGAAATCGGATTAAAATTCAATGAAAGTGGGTGAAATTGAGTTAAAATTGGGTAAAATTCGGTGAATTTGGATGAAATTGGGATAAAATTGCATGAAATCAAGGTGAAATTGGGTTAAATTTGGGTGAAATTGAGTAAAAGTGGGGTGAAATTGGATTAAAATTGGTCAAATCGAGTTAAAATTGGGTGAAGTCAGGTTGAAATTGGTGAAATCGAGTTAAAATTAGATAAAATTGGGTTGAAATTGGGTTAAAATTCGGGTCAAATCGGGTAAAATATGAGTAAATATCGGGTATTCGAACGGAGTAGAAACCTAGTCGAATTTTGGTGAAATAGGATCGAAATCGAACAGGTTAACGAAGTTATACGGTTTATATAACAAAGGGAAGAATCAACTGAAATTGACAAAGTTGAAAGGGAAATCAGATGAATTTTGCAACATGAGAGAGAAATCGGACGTCTCGTATAGTTGAGAGAAGGAATTGGCGTAAAAAAAAAAAGAGAATTGGCGTAAAAGATCGACAAAATCTTAAATTTGTTTTAAAATAATAAAGATTTAAGAAAATATAGACCGATATCAAGCATTTAACATCTAGAGTATCTAGATAATTTCTGTATGAATTAGATATATATATATATATTTATATACATAATATAATTATAATCTAAATATTTAATTTAAAATAATCATAATTATATACAAAATATAAAAATAAATAAAAAAATAAAATTAAAATAATTGATAAAAATAAATAAGTAAAATGTCTAATTATCTAATTCTGGTTTTCTATTTTTTTCGTTAAAATATTCTTAAGCGGATTCAAAATCAACGTTGACTTCTTATTCTTCGCAATCAAAATAAGATTCATCAAATTTTTTAACCATTAGCAAGTCATCTATTTGATCTCTTGAATCCTCACACGTTATCACATCTTGATTTGACCCCTCATATTTTTCGTTTGATTTATCTATTATTTTTTTCACTATCAACAATTCAATCTTGAACACAATATGTAACATTAGATAAAAGTGCATACTCATTCTTGTTCGTTTGTTTTTCTTTTGAACTACCAATCTCACAATATATTGAAAAAAAACAAGATTATTCAACTTTTTGGTATCAAGTCGGTTTTGTTTTATATTTATCTACACAAAAATATAAATGATTATTAATTCATACAAATAGAATAAAAGATAAATAAACAAATGAAATTTTGTTATTATTTTATTATTTTAAAAGTGCTTCAATTTCGTTAATATCTCGATGAACTAGTTGTTAAATAAATAATTTGCATTGAATCCATATAATCCAATCGCTTTAACTAACATCTTGAACTCATCATTATCAATATATTAAAAGTACCACCGTGAATATAAATCTATCTAGCAATATATTAATAAAATTTTCAACCATTCTTTAGCAAATGCATACTGAATATTTTGTTGCATAAATATCAATCCTAAAATTGTAGAAGATTTCAAATTAAACAAAATATATCTATATATAGAACCAAACACATAAGGTTTATTTTTCTCTAACCTTTTATTATCCAACTCTTCTTCTTGATTTTGGTCATCAATCATCATCGAATCACGAATATTCAAATCTTTCACTAGAGATCGTTTTTCATTTCTTGTGCTTATTTGATTGCTAGCCAACATTTTTTGTTGCTCACTTGTTGCTTTAGAACATGCAAATATATTTTTTTTGCATTCTTGCTACATGTTGTTTCAACCTATAAACTCCATAAAAAATATATTTCCACATAACTTGCACTGAATTTTGTTTGATTTATTCGGGTTGACTAACAAACCTAATTCATACCTAATATCATTTGATTTTCTTTGTTAATTTGATGACTGATTTGCAAACGTATAGGTAGAATTTGAAGCTGAAGAAGATGCCATTACCTAACAATCAAAACATATCCAATAAAGAGATTAATAACCATACACAAATATTTATCTCCATCCGTTTAACAAAAATTACAAAATATATCCAAAACCATATACAAATGAATCTCTACCTAATATAAAATATATGGAAAGCTATTAATCAATTTCTAATTTTATAGATATACTATACATATATCACGATATACACATATTTAAGGATGCAAGGTGAGCTGAACATTTTTCAGCTCATTTGAAAAATGCGTTGGCGAGCTGAGCAAAAAACGAGTTAGAGTTTAGAAGAGCCAACTCGCGAGTGGAGAACAAAATCATTTAACTTACATGTGGAGGAAAAAATAGGTTATTCCATATTTGATAATTTTGTATTCGATTTAGTATTTTGATATTCAATATCTTAGTATTTGAATTAATATTTTATATTTTATACATTTTATTTTATATACTTTGACAATTAACATATTTTAGATTTATTTTATGATGGAATATTTTAGTTCAGAAATGATTGGAATAGATAGCTCCCCTAATAATGATTAGCATTCATTCTATATATTTTTATGTTTTATACATTTTATTTTATTTACTTTGATAATTAACGTATTTTAGATTTATTATATGACGACATATTTTAGTTCATAAATGATTGGAATAGATAGCTCCCCTCATAATGATTAACATTCATTCTACACTTTTTTTTTACATTTTTTACATTTTATTTCATTTACTTTGATAATTAATGTATTTTAGATTTATTTTATGATGGAATATTTTAGTTCAGACATGATTGGAATAGATAGCTCCCCTAATAATGATTAGCATGCATCCTACCCCGTTGAATACCTAAATTCGTTGGAGTTTTTTGGTATTCCAAAACACAAAATTTGCTTGAAGATTGACGTCCAATAATGTTGTTACGTAACATATACAACAAAAGGAAGAGTTATGTAATGACACACGTTTGGTTATAACTCATTTGGCAACACACGTCTTAGAATCATAAATTCTCACTAGAATCCATTTTGGTAACAAAATCCTTATATCGAGGATTATTTTATCGCCTATAGATTCATGTCTTCCATTTATATTGAGAAGAAAACAATTACCGGTCAGATTGTGCTACACGATGGCAATCAACAAAACCAAGGACAAAGTTTTTAAGCAAATCGGGTTATATCTTCCAAAACCAATTTTCATCAACAACCAGCTTTATGTTGCACTTTCAAGAATAGCTTCGGCGAATGGACTACATATATTAGATATAAATGACAACTCAACAGATAGTTTAGAGGTGACAAATATTGTCTATCGAGAATTTTTAATGGTCTCCCAAAATAATAAGGCATGTAGGCAAAATATACTTCTTTAATTCACATTGGCTATCTTCAATCATTACATTGTTCTTCGTCACAAATCATATTGATCAATGTTGTTTCTATATAGGTTGACATCTTATAAAAAAAGGTTTCTCATTATTTTACTACAATTATTACTTGAAATTGGTTCTTTTGTCCTTTTCTTCGTTTATAACGTTTCATGAGATATTGCACATTTGCATTCATTCTATGAATCAATTCATTTATCTTAATTTCACTTATCACAAAATAGATTATCAACGTATTTTTTCTTTCATTAATATCTATAGACAATATCGACTTATCTATTATCCACCATATTTAATTAGTCTTTTTTACAATTTTTCTATATCATATGTGATATCACCTTTTTTTTTTCATTTAATCCATATCTTTCACTACAAAACACAATTTTATATCATAACTGAAATTTATTAAAAATTATTATATAATTTCAACACATTTATAAGAAAAATAAATTATACCATTTTAATCGTGATATTTTTTTAATAATATTAGTTATTTTTATAATCACGACATAATTAATTATCATAATTTCTATAATATTTTGAGATAATTTAATAGATATAGAAATGAAACGAGTTAACTCATGCATAGTTATAATATTTTAAAATAAATTAATATATTTTTATGAGATTATATTTGAATAATATTTTAATTTCCGAATCAAACCTGAAATTAACTATAATTGAGATGGGATATTATGCAGAGAATATTTTGTTCAAAATAGTTGTAAAATATGTATTCATTGAATCTGCCTTAATTAAACGATTTTTTTAAAGAATTTATTGTCTCCGAGAAATAATTTTAAAATTAAAAGAGCTAGTAAGGCACCACGTGATCATTATTGAAGTCTTTTATTATATTCGGTGCGGTCCAAAATAAAGCTAGTCGTGATGAAATTATAAAGTATTATTCAGAAAGCAAATTTAAATATTAAAAATCTCAACTATCACTAATTAATCCCAAATCTCTATAAATCACGTCCACGTTCACATTTCATGTAAGAAGACTTAGTAATTTTAATGTGTTACATGGATACTGTTTCTAATCTAGATTTTTTCAATATGTAATATGTTTTATTGAATTTTTATTTTAAATGGAGTTTTGACTACAAAATGATTTTTAAATTGAAAAAAAATTAAAAGTTGGATATTGCAAATAAATAATCCGACTAATTTATATAATTATATAAAAAATTAAAAAATAATATAGTCACATAGTTTTAATTTATATATAAAATAGTGTGTACATCTATATTTTATACATCACATATAAATCCGGAGCTAATTGGATTTTAATATATAGTAAATCAATCCGTAATTAAATTCGTTTAGTTTCGTAAGCCGTGATTTACACGCTCTAATATTTTAAACTAAATTATCTATTCCATTATCACACATCATATTTTTAAAAATAAAGTTTTGAAAGTTGACGGAAAATTCAAACCTACGGATCTGATTCCAGAAAATGACTTTCAAACGAAACGACCGTTGAAAAGTCAAGAATCGATTGCTATTTTTATTTAAAAAATATAAAATTAATGTATTTTTGACCCCTTCTCAATATAAAACGCATGTAAATCAAACGACGTTTGGATCGGTGTATAAAATATTTCAGACATTAATTTAGCTGGCAGTGTATGGTTTCATATAACTACATATTATTTAATTTCTAAAAACTATTCTTTAGCATATAACAATTTGAGATATATTCAACGAATAAAATATAAATTTAATATTTTTTTCAATTGTAAAAATATATTATAACTGATAAAATACAGTTTTTGTTATTTTATTATCAAAGATGTTTTTATTGATGAACATATTCATATATATATTGTATACAAATATTTTTTTTATCTTATGAAGTAGAGAATTTGCTTTTTTATTTATATTTTTTATCAGCGTTTTTCAATCGTCAGTGTCTTGTGTTGGACGGTTATCCTCTATATTGTCGATGTTAGTGTGCTCCGACGGACATTATTGTGTGTTACAACTTCTCTATGTCATCTTTATCATCATCTTCCTATGACATCGTCGTATTTTTGATTGTGGAGTTTTTCGTTTTTCGATATTATCAATGTTTAGAAACTTTCCGATGCTTGTTTCTGAATTTTCGGTATTTATTTCATTGATCATGTTTCTTGAATTTCTCTCTAATTTTAGAGTCTATTTTCCATTTTAGATCGTCATCTTTGATTGTTTCTCCTCAACTCGACAGTATCATAACTTGTTGGTGGATATAGATGGTTGTATCGAAACGCTCATCACACGTTATGTACTCTACTCATAACCAACTTACTGTAATTCTAACGAAATCATTTGAAAAAAAAAATTGATATATTTATTTTCACATTAAATAGACAATATCTATACAAACCATATTGGACAATAGAAAAACAATTGACTAATTATATATGTATCTAAATTTGAATATCTTTACAATATTGGAGATATTAACAAAATCCAAATATCACCAAAATATTACCAGTTAAAATATTAACAATTTATAATATCCCAGATATTATGAATCTAACAACGATAACATGACAATTGAGAATTATACATTTAATTCAGTTTCCCCTTTTTTCATATTTTTGGATTTGTAATTGAATGAAAATGATTGAACTAAGACAAAAATTAATTTCAATTGTTATTCTTGGAAGAAAAAAAACGTGGAAAATAAAACAAAGACTCCTTTCTCGGTAGGTACATGGACCTAACATGTTAATGTACCCCACCATAAATACGTCCTTTCTGTTCCTTCAGCTCTCATTCCTCCTTCATCTCTCTCTCTCTCTCTCTCTCTCTCTCTCTCTCTCTCAATGGTTGACCAAAAGAGATATGCTCTGTTTCTGGCAACACCGGATTCAGATTTCGTGAAGGAGACATACGGAGGTTACATCAACGTGTTCAAATCTCTCCTCGCCGACGAAGGAGAACATTGGGATGCCTTTCGTGTCGTCGCCGGAGAATTTCCCGACGAGAAAGATCTCGACAGTTACGACGCCTTCGTTATCAGTGGAAGCTCTCAAGATGCTTTCGCCGACGATGATTGGATCCTCAAGCTTTGTTCTCTCGTCCAAAAGCTCGATCAGATGAAGAAGAAAGTTCTTGGAATCTGCTTCGGACACCAGGTTATTAGTTCATCAGTTCTTGTTGCTGTCTTCTCGATTTGGATTTGACCCATTTGAGGGAACACAAATTAATCATGATCTAATATTACTATAAGTTGAAATAATCAAACTGAGTGCAATTTGTTCTTTAGATTATATGCAGAATAAGAGGAGGAAAAGTGGGACGAGCTCGTCGAGGACCGGATCTTGGATTAAGGAAGATAACAGTGAAAGACTCCAAGAAACTTGGAGAATATTTAGATGAAATTCCGACATCCTTAAACATAATTAAATGCCATCAAGACGAAGTGTTGGAACTGCCAGAATCTGCCAAAGTCATTGCATATTCTGACAAGTACGATGTTGAGATGTTTTACATTGAAGATCACTTCTTCTGCATTCAAGGTCATCCTGAGTACAACAGAGAGATTCTCTTCGAGATCATCGATCGTGTTCTTGGTTTCGGCTACATCACGGTTTGTTTCCTTCCCCTCTAATGTGCATTTGCGTTTGCGTTTTGCCGCAGAAGATTGTGTTTGCGTCCATGTTTGGTGCAAAGTTCATGCCTTTGCACGTTCTTATGTTATATATATTTTGAATGTTACAGCAAGAATTTGCTGATACGGCAAAGGCGACAATGGATAAGACGGAACCAGACAGGAAGCTTTGGGAGGCACTTTGCAAGAGTTTTCTCAAAGGACGTCGAGATTTGGTCTGAAATTTAATTTTCTCTGATTACATGAACGATGACCCTTTTTCTGGTGGGAAAATTTATGTAACATTTTATTAAATCCATGAGTTATGTATTGTTATGTATGAATAAAAGGATTACATTTTCAGGTTATGTTCTTTAGCATATAAGAATGGTATGAATCCCTCTATCTCTATATATCTCTCTCTTTCTTAAAGTCCCTGTAATTTTGGAGCTCCAATCATCATGAAAAAATGGACTGAGAATTTGCCGGCGAGAGATCTTAAGAAGAACAGAGTGATTCGTCATCAACGAAAGTGAATATGTTTTATCAGATTAATCACACATGCAATGCAAGAGCCAACATTCAACAAACTTGACCAATGGAACAATGAAACCAATTGCAGAGGAAAACAGAGCACGACAATATAAGTTGTTAGTTTTGGAGTTCAAGAAAACAAGAAAGAACTGATCGAGGGAGCTAAATCAGATGTCGAGAACTTGGAGCAAGAATGTAGGTCTGAATAGGAATGAAGAAATGGAGCAAAAAGGGAAAGACAACCTCAGATTCAGCTCAACTGGAGAAGATGCATAAAAAGCATTGACCAACTTCTCAAACATTTTTTCTTTTATTTCACAAAAATTCTTACTACAACTTTTGTTCAAGGTTCTTATTAACATTTGTGTTTGTACTATTACGAAGAAAAGGAGAAGAATGTTGACTAAATTAAACAATTTATGTGTTGCTAAAGTCCACCGAAATACAAGAGTGGTATCAGAGCCTCTTGGTTCTCAAGGGCAAGAGGTGCACCAAAACACAATTCTGAAGCACAAGCAACACCATTTAAGCACCATTTGAAGCACAAAGAGGAGAAAGGTAACATTCAACAAAACATATTAAAAGGACAAAAGATGCAGAACACTCCACCAATTCCAATTTTTGAAGGAAAAAACTACAACTTGCGGGCGATCAAGATCAAGGCTACCCTGCGATCTAAGAGTTTATGGATGATTGTGATAAAGGGTATCCCAGAATTACCTACATAAGGTATAGAACCTACTAACACTACAAAGAAAAAAAATAACGATTATCAACAGACAAGGCAACAGATCTGTCTGTTGATATTTTTTGCAACGGATTACACTGATTTTGGTAAATTAGCAACGAGCCAATATCTGTTGGAGTCCGTTGATATTGTCAACGGATGATCAACATATAGTATCCGTTGTAAATTTATTCATGGATCCGTTGATAGGGGTTGATAACAGACAGAAAAAACCAACGGATGAACGTGGCAAATGGCAATGGGCATCCGTTGATAAGTACAACAAATACTCATTGGGAAGTTTAGAATTTCAAAGTTGTCGTTGGATAATCCAACGTGTTTTTCAACGGTTATCCGTTGGTATTTCCAACGGATGATCGTTGGAATATGCACTATTTATACATCAAACCCGAAGTGTTTACCCTCAAGTCATCAACACAAAATATATTCTTAAACAATGTCATCTTCTTGAAATAGAGATATATACAGATTTATAGAGTGAATGTATAGAAGAAAAGATCTTGTAACTGAGGAAGTTACTCAAGAATTCTTACACAGATTGGAGCAGTTCATGAGTTTTGATGTCGATACAACCTTTGTGTCAAGAACGTGAGACAATATTATGTCCCTAGAAAGATGAAAAAACATGAAGTATCGAAGGTAAGAAAGTTTTTGCAAACACCTTTACAAGGTGGGTCTCATAGAGAATTACAAAATATGGTTATTTCACTGTGAAAGAAGCACAAGAAATGAAGAAGATTTTTATGAAACGTCGACGACCAATTGCATTAGTCATATTGGAAATGGTGTTGTTGAGAAACCACATGAAGAGATTCCGAACAATGAGGCATAACGATCTTTCAACCTATTGATTCGGCGAAACAACCTATATATGAAGGTTGTCGTAAAGGTCAGTCTCGTTTATCTTTGTCATTAAGATTAATGGGTATAAAAATAGACTACAATGTAGTTGAAAATTGCATGGATTTCTTCTGCAAAACCATGCGTGAATATTTACTGAAAAATAATTAAACTCCTGAGACATATTATGAAAGAAAGAATGTTCAAAAGGATTTGGGAATGCCACAATGAAAAATTGATATTTGTAGAGTTGTAGGTTGTTTAAGGGAGAAGATAAAGACCTATTGGAATGTAAATTTTGCGGTGCAATCAAATTTCATCTAAAAAAACTATCTTCACGAAAATATGTACCATATAAAAAGATGTTCTATATGTGTGTGAAAACATGTTGAATAGGTTATATGAATAAAAAAAACTGACGCGACAATGAGATGATATGCAGAACACTCGACGGTGAAAGGATAATGCAACATCCATCGGACGGTAACACTTGGAAAGATTTCAATGAAATATTTTCTGACTTCGCGTATGAAATGAGAAATGTTTATCATTTGTCTATGCACCAATGGTTTTATTCCATATGGACAATCTGGAATTCAATATTCTCTATGACCAATGATTTTGTCTCTGTATAATTTGTCTCCTGATATGTGTCTAGAAAGAGAACTAATGTTTCTGATGTTGTTGATTCTAGGACCAGAACATCTGAAGAAAAGTTCTAATATTTTTTGTAATCCTTAATTCATGGAATAAAATATTTTTGGAACAATGGAATTCTTGTTTGTGGTGTAAGTACAAAACAAAATTTCACACTGAAAACGGTTTGTTGTGGATAATTAGCAACTTTCCTACCTATGGAATGTTATCTGAATGGAACACGTACAAAAGATTGTCATATCCGTATTTTATCAATGATATAAATTCATTTCGACTAGTACATAGAAAGAAACCATATTGGTTTGATTGTCATAGAAGATTTCTTCCCCGTTGACATACATTCAGAAAAGATAAAAAACATTTTCGAAAGAACGTTGTACGAAAAGAAGAGGCACCGTACATGCAAACATTAATGCAAATACTTTACGAATGATTTCACACGATGAAAGATTTACAAGAACCGGTAAAATGCAGTGGAGATCGTGGGAATCGAAAACCATAAGCAGAAGGTGAATGACATAACTGATATAAACATAGTATTTTTGGAAACTATCATATTAAAAATCACTGATATTGCGTCATAATTTTGATGTTGTGCATACTGAAGAAACATGTTTAATAACATCATCAACACTATTTTGAATGTGATGGGAGAATAAAAGATAACAAACAATTAAGAAAAGAAAACAATATGTCGAAGACCTGAGTTGGAGTTAAGAGGTGGAATGATATTTATCCCAATATTTAGATTGTCTAGAAGATGTTAAATTTCAAGATGGATATGCATCGGTGTGTGGATATTATCGGTTCGAGACCGATCGGGTTGAAAATTCACGATTATCACATTTTCATGCAATGATTCATTCCAATTGTATTTGCTGAGATATTACGACAAAATGTTCACGCTATTCTATGCAAAATTAACATATATTTAGAGATATACGTGAAAGAAATTTTAAAAGGGATGACTTGGAGTTATTGAAAAAATATCACAAAAAGTGTTATGCTCTTTGGAATGAGTTTTTCCACCTTCTTTCTTCGATTTTATAGAATATTTACCAATAAATTTATCAAATGAGGTAATACTCAGAGGCTCAGTTCAATTCAGATGGATGTATCCTTTTGAAAGGTTTTCCTTTCATCTAAAGAAAAAGACAAAAAACAAAAGGGTTGAAGGATCTATTATTAAACAATACTTGTTGGAAGAAATCATAGAATTCAACACATTTTATTTCGAATCACATATTTCGATGAAAAAAAGAAAATTGGAAAATGATCACACAAATTATCTATATCAATACAATCCTCAGTTTGGTGCAATTTTGGAGATCTTTATGCCAATTAGACGTACACGAGGAAACCCCGAAGAATGTTGGTTAACACTAAAGGAGTATAATCAAGTCTACACATGTATATTATTAAATTATTAAGAGCTATTACCTTTCAAAAGGTACTAAACCATGACAATCGGTTTTTTAATTTATATATATTCATATATATGTTAACGTACTTTTCATTGCAAGATATTTTTTGTAGAATTTAATGGGTATATATCCTCATCTAAACGCATATAAACTCATTGAAATAAAAGTTTAACATTATGTCTCATGGTAGAGAGATTATGTAAGTACACGTATTTTTGTATAATACGTAAAATACACTACTAGAAATTTTTAATTTAGGGAACAGATTTCCGGACGGATTTTGATATGTCCCTAAATTCCGGACGGAAATTTCGGTCTGTCCTTAAATTCCGGACGGATTTTAATCCGTCCGTAATTTACAAACGAAATTCTTTCAGTCCCTATTTTCGGATGGATTAAGGACTACCACCAATCAGTCCCTAAATTACGGACGTATTAGGAATAAATTTTTTATTTTTATTTTTAAATTTATTTTATTTTTTATTCGTTTTTTTCACTTTTTTATTTTTTTACAAAAAAAATCCGGACGGCCTAAAAAATCCATCCGCAAATTAAAGACTAATTATTCGTATCGTTCCGGTATTTTTTTCTTATATTATTTTATTTATTATTTATTTTTTAATTTTAGTTTTTTTTAAATAATTCTAGACAGAAAAATATATCCGTCCGGAAATTTTTGAAAAAATAATATTTAATTTTTATATAAAAATATATAAAATTTGATTTTTTTATTTTTTAAATTTGTAAAAACTTTTCCAGACCGTGTAGTGTCCGTCCGAACTTTTTTTAAAAAATATATTTATTTTTTAATTAAAATTATCTTTTTTTTCAAAAATAATAATTCTATTAAAAAATAAAAAAAATTATATTTTTTTAAAAATTTCCAGACGGATACCTAACCGTCTCGAATTAGGGACGGATTCTAGAATTTGTCCGAAATTTAGGACGAATTATTTAATCCATTTGGCATTTGGGACGAATTATTTTAATCTGTTCGTAAATCTAATCTTATAAATTCAATCGGAATGAATAAGAAGAGAATGAGGAAGGGAATGAAGAAATAGAAAGTGAATAGATAAGAAGGAATGCGAGATGACGTCCGCAATCCATCCGCAAATACATATGGAAAATTTAGTGCGCAAACCATCCGCAATTTCGGACGATCGCGTAGTCCGAAAATCGACGCGAAACCCGACCTCGAGTAAGGACGTAAATCGTCTTAAAATTTCCGGACGGGAACAGTGCCATCGAGAATTTTTTAAATAAAAAATAATAAAATTTTAAAATTAAAAGTGAAATTAAATTTAAAATTGAAATTCAAATTAATTAATTAGTGTTTATACATTATTAAAATTATGTATTTACAAACTAGTTGATGGTAACCGGGAATTATCATCACCATCGTCATTGTTTTCGATCGTATCCCAATTGATATTGGACATGTGTTCTTTCATCATCCTAAGCCATTGCTCACGTTCCCTTCTTGAGCGTTGAACTTCCGTTTGCAGAGCGTTGAACTCTTAATTTTGTTGTTTTAATTTTTCTTGCATCTTCGAAATTGTGTTTCGAAATTCCTCGGTCGTGACTTTTTCCTTGCCTTTGAAGGAACTCGCATGTTTTGATATCATTCCTCCAAGACCAAATAAGCGACCTTTGTACGGTGTTACATGCTACAAAAAATATTGAAATATAATTTAAATTTAAATTACCAATAAAAAATTTATTATAAAATTATAATAAATTTAGCTCGAAATATATCTCTTTGCATTCTTCTTGAGTAAGAGTGGGTTGCGTCCCATCTTCTCTTGGCGGGATTTGGGACACTTGTTCCAATGCCATGTTCATAACATCGTCGTGAATTTTTTTCGCTCTGGCATCTACCCACGAACCGTCAGATTTTTTTCTTATTTGTACGTTCCAACAATTCCACGTGCGACAGTTCACATCCCTTCTCTTTCGCCTAAAACAAATTTAAAAGTCATGTTTTACCTATTAAGCAAATGTCATTCATAATAAAAACTCTAAAAATTTAAACATTTTAAAAAATTCATAATAAAACTAAAAAAAATTTAAATCTTACCCAATCTTCATAAACTTCCACGAAAGAGCGGGAACCAACATTATGCGCACTTATCCCATATCCCGCTCTATCGGAACGACGGGATCGATTAGCGCACTAGCTTCTCTCCTTAACGACAGGATCGTCCCAATAGACACACATCTGTTCCGAGACATTATCTTATTAATATATGTTTTTTAACAAAAAAACTTAATAATTAATACGTATATTTGATTTAGTTATTTTATCGAACACCTAATCTACATAACGTAATACATGAATATAGTTGAATTTACGTTTCATACATAACTTAATACATACATAACTTGATACATACATAACTTGATACAAAGTTTCATATATGTACATATATATACATATAAATATATACTATACTGTACATATATACGTATACATATAAATTTTCCATAATATGATACAAACCCATACCTCAACGTGGACGGGCTGTATAAAAGGTTTTGAATGTTCAAATTATGAAATAAAAATAACCGATTTATCCGAGAGAAACACATACCTCGGCGGACGGACGGCGGACTGAACACGAACAGCTGGGCGAAGGACGGCTGGGCGAAGGACAGGTTAGGTTATGAATTTCGGCTGAAGAGAAAGTGAGGAAACAATGTTCTCGGCCGGGAATTTATAAATATTTTTGGACGGGGTCGCGACCCGTCCGCAATTCCAGACCGATTCTGGACGAGGGTCGCGACCCGTCCGGAAACTGCAGACCGATTCTAGACGGATCCCGTGACCCGTCTGGAATTTCTAGACTGATTTCGGATGGATCACATGACCCATCCGAAATTTAGATACCGATTCTGAATAGATCCTGCGACCCATCCGAAATTTCCAGAATGATACCGAAGATCGTCCCGACGCCGTCCGCAAACTGTGTCGTACGCAATCCGTCCGTAACATGATGAACGGGAACAAATCGAGGGAAGGGAATCGACCGAGAGATGGGAATCGATCAAGGGAACAATTCATAAAACCTTATATATATATTTCACAAGGGACGAGAACCGACCGATATATATATTTCACGAGTAACGGGAACCAACCGATATGTATATTTCATTGATTTCAATATAAAGTTAAGAATAACCATTCTTTAACATCTGATAACAAGTTAACATTAATCATATTCAGAGTCACATAATTCTTCCATCGATTCTTGTGTTTCTGAATTTGATTCAAATTCTTCATCTTCTTTGTTTCCTTCTATCTCTTCATCTTTAATTTCTTCGACTTCACCATATGTCAATGCTTCAATTGTAACTTCATCAATAGCAAAAATCTCGGTGGTTTGTTGTTACATGATCAATTGTTGTTCTTCTGTGTTGTCGATAAATTTACCCCTTGGAAGTATCTCCATTGTGAAACGCCAACCTGAATATCGTCTCATATGTGGGTAGGAAGCGTAACAAACTTGATCGGCTTGTGACGCAAGAACAAAAGGCTCGTATTTTGAATATCTTCGTGTAGAGTTAACTTCGACGACGTCTAATTTGTTAATTCTTATTCCGCGACCGTTTGTTGGATCAAACCAATCACATCGGAATAATATCACTCTTAAACCGACGAACCTACAAAAAATGGCAAATATAAGTCAATATATTCGAAAATATCATACGTGGTATCGAAAAGAAATTTTTTGGATTAGTATTGATACCTGGATATTCCAATTGCAAAATATCGTTCAAAATCCCATAAAAATCTGGTTCGTCGGTCGATTCACAATTGCTTTCACCTTTCACACATACACCATAGTTCATAGTTGACTTCAATTTTCCGTGCTCGTAAGTATGAAAGTTGTAACCACGGGTAAAATACATTGACCAAATCGTAACTTTTACAGTTGGTCCTTTAACAAGATCACGTAGCTATAACGGGTGATTGCCATTCTCAATCTGCATTACAAATGAAACAATCATCGATAAAACATCTTATCCATGTGGAGAAATCCCTTCCTTTAACAATATTATATATTATCATTTACTTACATATTGTCTTATCCATGTGGAGAAATCCCTTTCTTTAAGTTCTTGGAGTTGAGATTCATCAATATTCATATATGTATTCTTCAATAC
>CM071868.1:1809114-1829489 GCA_036759665.1 Gynandropsis gynandra
TAACATCTGATAACAAGTTTAACATTAACATATTCAGAGTCACATAATTCTTCCATCGATTCTTGTGTTTCTGAATTTGATTCAAATTCTTCATCTTCTTTGTTTCCTTCTATCTCTTCATCTTTAATTTCTTCGACTTCACCATATGTCAATGCTTCAATTGTAACTTCATCAATAGCAAAAATCTCGGTGGTTTGTTGTTACATGATCAATTGTTGTTCTTCTGTGTTGTCGATAAATTTACCCCTTGGAAGTATCTCCATTGTGAAACGCCAACCTGAATATCGTCTCATATGTGGGTAGGAAGCGTAACAAACTTGATCGGCTTGTGACGCAAGAACAAAAGGCTCGTATTTTGAATATCTTCGTGTAGAGTTAACTTCGACGACGTCTAATTTGTTAATTCTTATTCCGCGACCGTTTGTTGGATCAAACCAATCACATCGGAATAATATCACTCTTAAACCGACGAACCTACAAAAAATGGCAAATATAAGTCAATATATTCGAAAATATCATACGTGGTATCGAAAAGAAATTTTTTGGATTAGTATTGATACCTGGATATTCCAATTGCAAAATATCGTTCAAAATCCCATAAAAATCTGGTTCGTCGGTCGATTCACAATTGCTTTCACCTTTCACACATACACCATAGTTCATAGTTGACTTCAATTTTCCGTGCTCGTAAGTATGAAAGTTGTAACCACGGGTAAAATACATTGACCAAATCGTAACTTTTACAGTTGGTCCTTTAACAAGATCACGTAGCTATAACGGGTGATTGCCATTCTCAATCTGCATTACAAATGAAACAATCATCGATAAAACATCTTATCCATGTGGAGAAATCCCTTCCTTTAACAATATTATATATTATCATTTACTTACATATTGTCTTATCCATGTGGAGAAATCCCTTTCTTTAAGTTCTTGGAGTTGAGATTCATCAATATTCATATATGTATTCTTCAATACATCATCAAACATCGTGAAAAATGTCAGAAAAATTATGTTAATATTACAAATAAAATAAGCATACGCAATTGAATCTATATTTATAGGATGTTACCTTTCAAAAGGCCGTAGATATTCACAGTTGAGTAAAACATACGTATGTGCGATGTGTAGATCTCGTTGTGATAGCTATATCTCTTTCGCCTTACCAGCTAATCGACCAACTCCGTAAAATATATCTGGAACATCTGGTACTGGATATGAAAATGCCACACCACCACAAAACATATGTCTGGATTTCTACTTCGCTGAAGAACGTATCTACTCATTCACGTATTGTTCCATAATTGAACCCTCTGGACGAGCTTTTTGTTTGGCATTTTTATTCAAATGGAACATAAATCGCTTGAATGGATACATCCAACGAAATTGAATTGGACCTCCTAATGCGGCTTCGTGTGGTAGATGAACTGTCAGATGCTCCATAACATCAAAGAATGATGGTAGGAAAATCTTCTCCAAGTTACATAGTACAGTAACTATGTTACTTTTAAGTCTATGAACAACATCTACACCTAAGTTTCTCGCACAAAAATCTCGAAAAAATATGCCAATACCTGAAAATTCAAGTATTAAGTAGTTTATTTTACAATTAATATATCTCTAAATTATTAATCACTAATTATACTATATAAAATAATTAATGATACCTCTAATTGTTTCGTGTGCATGTTTGTCCATCAATTCAAAAAAAACATTTGGGAAGTAGTCTTTGCATGAATACATGACAATCGTGACTTTTAATCCCTGATAACTTTCCTCCATGAATATCGATGCACCTTCCGATGTTAGATGCATAACCATCAGGAAATTTCACGTCCTCCTTCAACCATTTCAACAATTTATATTTCTCATCATTCGACAATCTGAATATCGGAACTAGAGCTTTACCATCTCCATTTATATGTAACTCCTTTCGTGAGCAATGCTATGCGAGATCCTTCCGTGATTTAATGTTATCCTTCGTTTTTCCTGTGACATTCATTATCGTATTGATGATATTATCGAAATTTTTTTTCTCTATGTGCATGACATCAAGATTATGGCGAAGCTTCAGATTTTTCCAATACGGCACATCCCAAAATATGCTCTTCTTGTACCAATTATGGGTAATTCCGTAACCATCAATTCTCGGATGATTGTTCCCTCCGCAATCTGTACTCCGCACAACAATATTCCTTTTGAAATTCCTCTTGGTGCGTCATAGTGTATATCATTAAGAGGGAGAAAACGACGATGACAATCAAAACAACTCGTCTTTCGTCCATATTTCCACTGAAAAGCGTCTGTTTCCTCCATGCAATATGGACCAGCCAATCGACCATGCGTTGTCCATCCAGATAGCATACCATAAGCTGGAAAATCACTTATTGTCCACATAAGAGCACCTCGTAACATAAAATTTTGTCGTATCGAAACGTCGTATGCTTGAACTCCCTTCCATAATTCTTTCAATTCTTCAATCAGTGGTTGAAGAAATATATCCAAACTTCTTTTCGGATGATTATGCCCGAGAATCAATATTGTTAAGAACAAAAACTCACGCTTCATGCACATATCTGGTGGTAAATTATACAATGTCATAATAACTGGCCACAACGAATAATTTATCTCGAATATCCCGAATGGATTAAAACCATCAGTGCAAAGGTCTAAATAAACGTTTCGACTCTCAACTGCAAAATCAGGATATACCTTGTTAAAGTGTTTCCACGCCTCACCATCTGAGGGATGACACATTTCTCCATCACGACTTGAATGCTGAGCATGCTATCTCATGTCTCTTGTCGTCTTCTCTGATTGATACAATCTTTTTATCCTGTCTGTAATTGGTAAATACCACACATGACGAAACAGAACCGATTTTCCATTTCTTGTCAAATAAAATCGATGTTTTCCATAAAATCGCAACAATTGATTAAATCCGAAGTTTTTTCCAAAAAATCATACAGTTGTCTTGGCAAACATCAATCTTTTGATATGGCAATAAACCCAATGATCTCACCATCTTCCTTGTTTCATAATGTGACTCGACTGCATTATTATCTTCGGGCAAATAATCTCTTACTAATTGCGATATAGAATCCATGCAATTCTCACAAAGATTTTTTTTCAGTCTTTAAATTCATCAACCGTGCAGATAAAGACAACCGTGAAAGACCACTTCTACAACCATCATAAAGTGGATGCCTAACACTTTCTAACATTTTAAATTTTTTTTTTGCTTCTTCATTCGGATCTTCTTCAATATTTTTATCTTCGTTTCTTTCAACGAATGCATTTTGCACCATTTCTACATAAGGGTTTATTTCTACATCTTGAAAAGTCTCAGACACTTTATGATGTACAATACCCCTACTAAAATTTTCCACAACATTACTGGGTCATGGTGAAAAATTCTCTCCATGAGATAATCAAATAAAATAATTTGGAGTAAATCATCTTAAATAGAGATGATTCCAAATGGTTCTCTCATTAACGAATTTTTCATTTTGGCATTTGACGCATGGACAAACCAACTTACCGTTTTCTCTATAAAGTTGTTGATTTGTCGCCACCATCATAAACTATGTAAGGCCTTCTACAAACGCCTTCAATACACCTTGAGTTTTCGGATCAATTCTTCTATACATCCACTGTCTCGAAATGAAAATATTCGATCTCGACGATGATGCCATTATAATCAGAAACGATAACAAGATATTTAGAGAAACATATGAGAATTGTGTGTGAAAAACAAATAGAAGATGAGAGATTAAATAGAAAATTTTTGGACCGATTATGGACGGACTACGGACTAAGATAAATGTTAGGGACCCACATGAACCATTTTCCTGAATCGTAGTCCCGAAATATGTGATATCAAAAGAGACCCGCATGAACCATTGTCCTGAATCGTAGTCCCGAGATATGTGATATCAAAAGAGACCCACATGAACCGTTGTCCCGAAATATAGTCCCGAGATATGTGATATCAAAAGAGACCCGCAGGAACCATAGTCCCGAACCATAGTCCCAATATATGTGATATCAAAAGAGACCCGCATGAACCATTGTCCCGAATCGTAGTCCTGGGATATGTGATATCAAAAGAGTCCTGCATGAACCATTTTCTCGAATCGTAGTCCCGAGATATGTGATATAAAAAGCGACCCGCATGAGCCATTGTCTTGAATCGTAGTCCCGAGATATGTGATATCAAAAACCCGCTTGAACCATTGTCCCGATTCGTAGTCCCGAGATATATGACATCAAAATAGACCCGCATGAACCATTGTCTCGAATCGTAGTCCGGAGATATGTGATATCAAAAGAGACCCGCATAAACCAATGTCACGTATCTCATATCCGAGATATGTGATATCAAAAGAGACCCGCATGAACCATTTCTTGAATCGTAGTCTTGAGACATGTGATATCAAAAGAGACCCGCATGAACCATTATCCCGAATCGTAGTCCCGAGATATGTGATATCAAAAGAGACCCGCTTGAACCATTGTCTCGAGATATGTGATATCAAAAGAGACCCGCATGAACCATTGTCCTTAATCGTACTCCCGAGATATGTGATATCAAAAGAGACCTGCATGAACCATTGTCCCGAACTATAGTCCCGAGATATGTGATATCAAAAGAGACCTCCATGAACCATTTTCCCAAATCTTAGTCCTGACATAGTGATATCAAAAGAGACCCGCATGAACCATTGTCCTGAATCGTAGTCATGAGATATGTGATATCAAAAGAGACCCGCTTGAACCATTGTTCTGAATCGTAGGCCCGAGTATGTAATATCCACAGAGACCCGCTTGAACCATTGTCCCGAATCGTAGTCCAGAGATATGTGATATCAAAAGAGACCCGCATGAACCATTGTCCCGAATTGTATTTCCAATATATATGATATCAAAAGAGACTCGTATGAACCATTGTCCCGAATCGCAATATATGAGATATGTGATTTCATAAGAGATCCCCTTGAACTATTGTCCCGAATCAAATTTTCGATACATTTGATATCAAAAGAGACTCACATTAACCATTGTCCCGAATCATAGTTCTGATATGAGATATCAAAAGAGAACCATTGTCCCGAATCACATTTCTAATATATGTGATATCAAATGAGACCAGCATGAACCATTGTCCTGAATTGCAGTTCCGAGATATGTGATATCCACAGAGACCCGGTTGAACCATTATCCCGAATCACATTTCCGATACATGTGATATCAAAAGAGACCCACGTGAACCATTATCCCGAATCGTTGTTTGGAGATATGTGATGTCAAGAGACCCGCTTGAACCATTGTCCAGCATCACATTTCTGATATATATGATATCAAAAGAGACCCGTATGAACCATTGTTTCAAATCGCATTTCCGAGATATGTGATATCAAGAGATCCGCTTGAACCATTGTCCTGAATCACATTTCCGATATATATATGATATCAAAAGAGACCCGTATGAACCATTGTCACGAATCGTAGTTCCGAGATATGTGATATCAAGATACCCCCTTGAACCATTATCCCGAATTACATTTCCAAGATATTTGATATCAAAAGAGACCTGCATAAACCATTGTCCCAAATCACATTTTCGATATTATCGAAAGAGATGTAAGAGTGTCAATTTGAAATGGTGGATTGAAATGCCAAGATTTGTGTTCTCGAAAGAGATAAAATATAGAGTTTGTTCGAAAAGGTGGAAAACATGCCTTCTCGAGATCTTTCATGAATCCTTGTGCCAATATATGTTTGTAGGCAATGATGGCAAAACAAACCCTTTTATGACCTTATTACAATTTGTGATGCAGATATATGTATTCTTGAATAGTAATGCAAAACAAACCCTCTAAAGACTGTTTGAAATGAGATACAATGGAGGCTATATTGCTAATGGTAAGATAGATCATTACAATGCCAATATCTTGGATATAATGCAGATATATGTATATATGTTAGAATGATGGAAAATTTGAAACAGATTGTTTATGGATCGAACAGACAAAGATATCTCAAAAGAAAAACTATGAAATTAAAATCCACCATAAGCCGCAAGCATTGCTTCTCTAAGGTACCTTGTAAACCAAGCAACATCGCATAAACCATCTGTACAGACACACACTCAGCTTTATTATTTAACTCATTCTTCTTTTGACGTGAAGTTGGTCCTGTCCTCTGTCTGAATCAAACGATTGTAATGAGGATCGCTGTGCAGGATCTGATGAAGGAGTGACGCCACCATACCTCAAAAGCTCTCTGTAGATTAGGGCAACCATCACCCATTGTCAAAAAAACTTCCCATCCAAGAAAGTAAAATGCCCTGCTGATCTTCTAAGGGCAGTGTCAGAATTGTCTGACCAATTCCTTCTTCCACAAGTTTAGTATCAAACGATCTGCAACCGTGTTGGAGCCAATTATAGTCATTGATCAGTGGCTCAAACCACGTTCTTAAAAGCGTGAGCCGAGTGTCTTTTGATGGTAACAGTTCTCCCCTGCCTATTCCTATGAACAGTCGTGAAGTGACCCGACTGATTTGGTAACGTGACATTAACGGAAGATTCTCATGTAATGAGGCAAGCTTGTTCTGACTTGCCCACATAACAACAAAATCCTCTGCTCCTTGTCGTTCGGCTAATATATCAAGTAGCCATGAGACGTTATCTGTCTATACAACTATTTGTTTCGAGGGATTCCGTCCCAGGTTCTCCCTCTGCAGCTTGTCTGAACATAGACAAGACCGAATCTAAGCAGTTCTGACAAGAAAAATAGATTCTTGTTGAAGTTGTGAGTTGAGTTAATGATGTTTTCTTTCTTGAGAAGCTTCAAGACAACAACTTTCATCTCACGGGGACCCTTTTCCTCCTTGCTTCTGAGAACTAAATCGACGATGCATTGTAACGTCTCTTTAGGTGGATCTACTGAATTTGAAGCAACAACCCGTTTGAGAACAGGCGTGTCTCCAACACCGTCATGTTTGAGTTTGAGAATCGATGAAATGACTTTCTCCTCTTCGTCTTCTCCAATCCATGGAACTGCTTCTAAGTAATCCAAACATGATTGGATACAAAAATAAAAAGTTTTGAATTAAAATAATAAAATTTTTACAAAAACATTAAACCTAACTCTATTACATTTTATTTAAATCGGTTGGACCGATATCATCTCCCCGGTCACCAGCACCTCTAGAAGGCGTTGCATCCGAATCGATATTCGCTTCTTGTCGCGATATTGATTCCCTCACCTGGCTGGATAGCAACTCTATGGCGCTTTCCAAGTGCTGTATTTGGGAGTGTTGTTCCTGCATTTGGGCTCGAGTTTCTCAAAGTTGTGCTTCGAGATCCTCGATACGCCGTTGTTGCGTGTAACTCTCTTAGACCGCGGGAGGTACCATCGTGGCGTCCTCGAGGATATCTTTTTGAAGTGCTTCGAGACCGTATAGACGCCCCTTATACAATCTAACAGACTACAAAACAAATAAAATTAGAGTTAAATTTTTACAATATATTTTATTAATAATCGAAAGATAAAATAATAAATTTTTATCTCTAAATAATTTTTTTCCTTTTGTAAAGGACTGAGCTTGTCGGGAGTTGAACCGCAAACTTGTGATTATTGTGTTATCTTCTCCATCACAACTTTTACGGTTCTTTCCGCTCAAGGATCGACGAGTTCGGGTTCGTCGATCTCTTCCCCGAAAACCGGCTTCTTCTTGGCCTGGGTTTCCACTACTAGCTAAAGAAGAGTCGGTTCTCTTCCTATCCGTTGCATCTGTGATATAAAAAAAATTAATTAGATAAATATTGTAAAAACCTAAACATTTAAATAATAATAAATTTACCAATTCTTGCTTCTTTTTCGGGGATGATTTTGATCCTGAAGTATGACAATGCGGACCATCTCCGGGAACTTTCTCGCCGTACCGACATTTTTTGGCCTTCTCGTTCTTGGCCTTGAAGTCTTTAGACTCCCAATGTTGAATAAGTTGTTTGAAGACCTTGTACGTTGCCCATGTCAGTTTGCGATTCTTGGTGTAGTAGTTGCGCTTGGCGTTGTTCATCATCAAGTGCATCCGAGCCTGCATGTCGCGCATCCATGTCGTGTAGATGCGCGTCGTATCCTTCTTCCGCGTGCTGCAAAATAATTTATAATGAGTTAGTTTATAACATATATAAATAATCATTTTAAATAAAAATGTACTTTGAAATACACTTACGATGCCCACGATCGCCACTACATTCTACCGATTCTTGTAAATCGTCCATTGTGTTTAATCTTCCGTAAATGATTTGTCTCCCAGTTTACATGCACGATGCCTCTTCTTTTTGTACCACGTTCTTTCGAAAATATTTTTTATCTTTTCCGGAAGCATGTCCACGAGGAAGAAATCTTCTATGAGAATCAAACCAACATGATTTCTTACCATTTACTAGTCGAAATGAATCTATATCCTCTATACAATATGTACATGTCAATCTTCCATGCGTGCTCCATCCAGATAACATTCCATAGACAGGAAAGTCGCTAATTGTCCACAACAAGACCGCCTTCAATGTGAAATTTTGTTTCGTACTGACGTCATAAGCAAGAATTCATTCGTTCCACAAATGTCTTAATTCATGAATTAAGGGCTGCAAAAAGACATCGAAAATTTTCTTCGGATGTTCTGGTCCTAGAATCAGCAACGTCAAAAACATTACCTCTCTTTTCAAACAAATCTCGAGAGACAAATTATACGGAGACAAAATCACCGACCACATAGAATATTGAATTCCAGATTGTTCACATGGACTAAAACCATCGGTGCACAGGCAAAGATAAACATTTCTCGTTTCATATGCGAACTCGGGAAATATTTCATTGAAATATTTCCAAGTCTTACCATCCGATGGATGTTGCATTCAGGGGCGGTTAAGCCCATGTTCGACAGGAGCTGTGGAACAGGGCCCTCAGCTCATTGAGGGCCCATTATTAAAAAAAGAAATTAATAGTTACCCCAAAAAATATAGAAACTCTTCCCACGATCTCCAAAAACCCTTACCCCAAAAAATACAGAAACTCCTCCCACTGTTCCCAGAAAACCCTTCCTAGAAATCCAGAAATTCTCTTTTTTGCTCTCTTTTCCAAGGGTTTTTGCTTGAGGATTCAAGCAGTTTTTGTTTATTCTCCATTTCTGAGCTTCAGCTATTTGAGATCTTCAGTTTCGCTGGTATATGTTTCTGGTTTCTCGTCATCTTTCTTTTTTATTTTGTTACGTAATCGGATGGATCAGCTTTTTTGTTTGATCATTGTGGTTAGTTTGTGATATGATATCTGTAGAAATAGAAAAAGAAGGACTAGCAATGGTGAGTCATTTTTGTTTCCATTCTCTTTTTTGTTCCATGTTTCAGATCGAGACGTCACTTCTTCTATGATTTTTTTTGTGTGTGCTTATTTGGGTTGTTTCCCTTGATTTGTAGCATGATAATCGTTTTTCCTTTCTCTGCCAATCCATGATTTAGGTAGGGGACCAGTTACTGTCGTAGTGAAGTGATTTAAAACCCTAGATTGGGGACCATGATTGGATCGAAACCTAATTGTCTCGTCTTTTTAGTTCAATCCTTATTGCTGCAGAAATGACAATCTTTAGTTCAATCTTGAGATGGCTGCTGTTTTCTTTGAGTTGCCTTGTAGTTTTGGTAGAAACTAGCATAGTAGCATGTTCTTCCTTTGTTTGTAAGGGTATTTTTTCCCCTTGATTAGCTGGAATCCGAGAGGTTTCCGTGTTGGATTGTTTATGAACGAGGTGTAAGTTATGGTTTTCGAGAGGGCCTATTTTAATTTTATGGCACAGGGTCTCTTCTCTAGTTGAGCCGACAATGGTTGCATTATACCTTCGGTCGTCAAGTGTTCTGCATGACATCTCATTGCTGCAGCAGTTTTATTTTTCGATTCAAATAATCTTCTCAACATGTTTGCTACAGGCATATAGAACATTTTCTTGTAGGGTACATATTTAAGTGAAGATGGTTTTTTTTTGCCGAAATCTGCTTGCACCGCAAAACTTGCATTCCAACAAGTCTTTATCATTTCCTCAAAACAACATGCAACTGTTTCTACAAACATCAATTTTCTCATGTGGCATTCCCAAATATTTTAACACATTCTTTGTTTAGTATGTCTCAGGAGCTTGATTATTTTCCGGTAAATATTCACGTATGGTTTTGCAAAATGAATCCATACAATTTTCAGCAACAATGTAGTATGTTTTTATACTCATCAATCTTGAAAATAAAGATAAGCGAGACTGACCTTCACGACAACCTTCATGTATAGGTTGTTTCGCTGAATCCAATAGGTTGAAGAATCGACGTGCATCGTTGTTCGACATCTCTTCATGCGTTTGTTCATTAACAACTCTGGAAAAAGCATCTGACACCATTTCCACATATGGATTGGTCGTTGAAGCTTCATAAATAACCTTTTCATTTCTTTCTACTTGTGCATCTTCCACAATATCTCTAACACCGCAATTTTCACCGTGAAAAAAATCAAATTTCGTAATTCTCAATAAACAAAAAAAAAGGTTTTTGAGTAAACTAGAATAGAAGTTCAAAGGAAAGAAGTGGTGTAACATTTTTAAGAAAGACAACCACACTGAAACCCAATGTTTCTTCAAGAATAAGTAGGAAAGAATTGTGGGATCTAAGTTCTACAAGACCAAGAAGGAATGTTTTACATGTGGTAAAATTGGGCATTTTGCAAGAGAATACATAGTCAAGAGGTCTACTCCAAATCAAGCTTAAGTTAACCAAGAGAAAGAAGAGGAGAATCTCTTGTTTACTGCAGCTCATGTGGTTGGAGAGGCATTCAATGAAGATGTTTGACTGATAGATAGTGGTGTCACCGACAACATGACAATAGAATAAAGGTTCTTTACAAACATCGACACAAGTGTTAAAGTGCGAATAAAATTAGAGAATGAGGCAACTCTTTAAAAAGCAAGCAAGGGAGATATTAAAGTGATGACCATGAAGGAAAAAAGGATAATCAAATGGAAATGTTCTTGGTTCCAGGACTGGACACAAACTTGATTAGTGATCCACAAATGGCGAAAAATGTCTATACAAAGGTTAATACTAAACCCTCAAGCTTTGTTCCAATGATATATAGCATCTGCAACATATAATTCTGTGTTATCCTAACAAGAATGATATAATGGAGGAGATCAAACCAGACATTTACCTTTTGGAGACCTTTTTTTTTTCTTTTCTTTTTTTTTGCAATAATTTGAGTTTATTAATACGGATCAATGTTTACCTTGGATATCAATAATCGATAGATGGAAGACTGAATTCATGCATTTAAATATATATTATGATAATCCGATTGGGTAAAATGATTAGAGGATATGTAAAGAATGATTCATGCCTCCAAAAGTTTGTCAAATTTTAGTTTTGGATTGATGGAGATTTATTAGATCAAATATCATATTGTGATGATTAAGAAAATTCAATATAATTTGATTGATGTTTCGTAATATATCGATTATACTCTCTAGCTAAGAAAATAATCGTAATATAATCAATTACGATTTATCTGAGAAAATTCAATATAATCGGGTTCATAAATCAAATGTCATTTTAATTAATACAAATACAAAACTTGGTAGATGTTTTTACGAAACAAAATTTTAATAAAAAATGTGATATGTATTAATTAAGAATTTTTTTTTCTTAAATTTCGAATTAATACGTGTTAAGTTTTTTTATATATATAAGATGCTCTTGTACAGTAGTGTGGTTCCAAAAAGAGAATAGTTTCGATACACGTGGAAAATAAATGAAGTGAAGCTCGCCAGTAGGTAAGACCTAATTGCTCACGTGCTTCCAAATTATGTGGACATCTGCATGGCTTCACAATGGGATTTGGTTTGGTTCATTCTCATGTTGTAGAAATTTGGAAAACCAAACCATAGAATTACACAATCCATTTCGGTTATTTCCGGTTAAAGGGTCTGCTTAACTGTGTGTATCTCTATATATAGCTCCGAAAGAACTTATTGTTCATTAACACCATTACTCTCAGCTTTTGAAGAAAATGGTACAACAACAGATTCGAAGATACGCTTTGTTTTTGGCAACGCCGGATTCGGAGTTCGTGAAGAAAGAGTACGGAGGATACTTTAATGTCTTCGTGTCAACGTACGGAGACGACGGAGACCAATGGGATCTTTTCCGAGTCGTCGACGGCGAATTTCCCGACGAGAAATGTCTCAAAGATTACGACGGATTTGTCATAAGTGGAAGCTCACATGATGCATTTGGAACTGATGATTGGATACTTAAGCTTTGTTCTATTTGTCAGAAGCTTGATGAGATGAAGAAGAAAATTCTTGGCATCTGCTTTGGTCTTCAGGTTTGGTCATTCAGTTCCAATATTCTTTTTTTTTTGTAATCTTTTTCTTGGCACCTACAAATTTATTTGTTAGGATAAGTTGTCCGGTTAGGACATAAACTTTAAGATTCATATATATGGTGTTGTGCAAACCCTAAATTCTCGAGCTAATTTTTGTGATTAATCAGGCTTAGTCCATATTTGATATGGTATCAAAGCCCGATTCGTCCGATTTTAATATACCGATGTTGGACCCCCGATTATATATGATGGGAGTGTTATGATAAGTTGTCTCACATCGGTTAGGACATGAACTTTGGGACTCATATATATGGTGTTGTACAATCTTAAACTCTTGAACTAACTTTTGGGATTAGTTAGGCACAGTCTATATTTGATATTATTTATCTTGTTATAAGAGGATTAGAACATGAATCAATTATTAGTATATATGAATTTAGAAAAGTAAAAATTTTGAAACTAGTTTTAAAATTGAATTAGAGTTAAAATCATTTATTGCATGTAGTTAGAACATTAATCAATTATTCATATATGTAGTTTTAGAAAATCCTAAATTCGGAAACTAGATTCCGAGTTAAATTAGAACTAAATCCATTTGGAACCTATCGGTTATGATAGAATAAGAATGGATAATTCATATATATTGTTTTAGAAAATTCTGAACTCTAAATCTTATTTTGGGAATGAATTAATCCAAATTCATTTGTTGTAATATCAAAATTTTAGAACCAAACATAATGTTACGATTATGTACAATTTCAAACTTTTGAACTAATTTATGGATTAAATTAGATCTAAATCCATTAACAAAATTAACATTTTATACCTTTGATCCGTAAAAAGAAAGATGTTGAAGGGTTTTAGCATAAGAAAGTGATTAATAAATATGGATATATACAAAACATGATTTAAGTATAATTTGATTAATTGTAAATTATAATCAGATAATAAGTAGAATAAGAGGTGGGAAAGTGGGAAGAGCTCGTCGAGGACCAGACATGGGACTTAGAGACATAAACATAGTGAAAGATTTGATCAAAGAAGGAGGTTACTTCGGTGACAAGATACCTAAATCTTTGTCGATAGTAAAATGTCATCAAGATGAAGTTATTGAAGCTCCAGAATCTGCCAAAGTGATTGGATATTCTGACAAGTACGAGGTTGAGATGTTTTACATTGAAGATCACATCTTCTGCATTCAAGGTCATCCCGAGTACAACAAAGAGATCTTGTTTGAGATTATCGATCGTGTTCATCACCGTAAAATTATCGAGGTTTATTTTTTTATTTCTTTATTAATCTTTATAATTGATATCTTGTTTGAAATCATCGATCGTATTCATCACCGTAAAATTATCGAGGTTTATTTTTTTACTTCTTCCTTAATCTTTATGATTAATATCTTGTTTGAAATCATCGATCGTATTCATCATCGTAAAATTATTGAGGTTACTTCTTCCTTACTCTTTATAATTAATATCTTGTTTGAGATAATCGATCATTTTCATCACTGTAAAATTATCGAGGTTAATTTTTTTTCTTCCTTAATCTTTATAATTAATATCTTGTTTGAGATCTTCGATCGTTTTCATCACCGTAAAATTATCGATGTTAATTTTTTTTACTTCTTCCTTAATCTTTTTAATTAATAAAGTTCTTAGTTTCCTTTTTATTTATTTACTTTTAGAAGAACACTTAATCTTTACAATTAATAAAGTTCTTATTTTCTTCTTATTTATTTATTTTTAGAAGAACACTTAATCTTTACAATTAGTGAAGTTCTTATTTTCCTTTATTTATTTGTTTTTAGAAGAACTTATTGTAACTTTGCGTTAATCCATTTTCCTTTCGAATCAACGTAATTAATTTTGAATTTAACTAGATAAACCATTAGAATAAATGAGTCAAAATTGAGTTTTTGAGTAGTATGTAGAATAAATAATTTATGGTGAAATTGTTGGTATAAATAGCGTGTTGTTTTATATTAGTTAACATATGAATTATTGCTTTATTATATATATATATATATATATAATAAATAAAATTGAAATAGTTTGTGTAAATAAAATTGTGCAGAAAGAGTTTGCAGAAAAGGCGAAGGCAACAATGGAGAACGCCGAACCTGATAGGAAACGTTGGGTGACGCTCTGCAAGAATTTCCTCAAAGGGAGATCCGAGTTAGTTTAATATTTCTTTATTAATAATCTCTATTTTAATCTAAATTATGCATGTCTCAACCATATTATATATATATATATATGTCGAATAAGTTTTAATTTGCTGGAATACACATCATTATCATGTTCAATGTGGAGCATTAATATACTTTTTTAAGAGAGAATCGCATAACTTTTATGTATATTATTCCACTTATAAAATACAATATAATTTTAAAATTAGAACGTATTCTAAAACAATAATAAAAATACGAGAGCATTCACCCTAATTTTAAATATTACAATTTTATTTGAAATAGTCATAATTATGATTCTATATTTTATTATAACATATTTACTAGATTTATGTTCAACACAAAACTAAAGACAATCAACCATTCTTCTTTTCGAATATTTGTTTTAATCCGATTTTTCGAAATTTAATCATTATCCTATTTCTGCCTCAACTATAATAAAATCTATCAAAATCATCATTTATTTAAAAAAATCGTTATAAATCAGTTAATTAGTATTTAAATAAAAAAATCAATTTTAAAACAAAAAATACTATTTTCCAAACTTAAAAATTCTATACTAACTTTATAAACATGATTTTAAGTTTTTTATATGTTGAAATTGTATTATTCATTTATGAATTGTCGAATATTGTTCAAAATAATATTATACAAAAGTAAATAAATAAAATCATGAATTTATATTGAAAAATCAATTTAATGTATAAATTAAATATATTAAAATTCAATATTTGGCTCAATACATAAAGTTGAAAAACACGCGTGTATATATATATATATATAATTCACCAATCATGGACATTGTGATACTGACCAAAGCAACGAACGTTGACCCAAGGATGAAAGAACATACGAACCATAAGAAAATAAGACCTTCTAAGAATTTATAATTGGTCTCACATGTTCTAAATAAAATGTATTGATCATCATTATAAAATTAATATAAAAGTGGTTTACTAAAGTAAAAACTAGTCTTAAAAGTAATAACGTTATGAAAATTATATTATATAGATATCATAGTAATATCTTTATTTTGGTGATTGGGGCGAATTAAAAATATTATATTAAAGTGAATAATTAGCGGTTATGGTCCCGTTGCATGTTTTCTAAATGATACTCGTAAAGGTTTAAGTGATATCAATGAAGAGTTGCAACTTTGTGTTCGTATCTCTTCGCCTTAGGGTGGTTATTTTCTGGTTCTTTATATATCCCATAATGGGGAACCAGAGGGCATCACAAAAAACCAATAGAAAACATAGGAATGAAAGCCATAATTTAGCGAACGAAAAACGTAGTATATCGGGATCATCAAAGGAGTATTACCGAGAGATTAAGCGTTGTAGCCAGCAACGGAGAAAAAGGAAGGACTGATTTCTGGAGTGCTACGTATTGTTTTGCTCACATCTCAACCATGGATTTACAAGGTATGTCTTCCATGGCTTAACTTATTTTTATTCTTCAAAGAGTTACATGGTTTTAGGGCATTAAATAGAGATGTATTCTCTTCATCGACAAGCTCATTCTCTAGAATGTCTTTTTGTGCGGATAACACTCTTGTGGTCTCGGAATTCTTTTGAGCCAAAATTGCAGTATTCATATAAAAAACCAGACCCTTGAGATATCTCATATAATCACATAACATGCTATGAATGAAACTTATTTGATGAAAATATAATGTCCTTTTATCGCACATAGTAAAGAATTATCAATCACAATCACATCTCCTTTGATAAGATGCTAATTTACCTCTATATATCCTTAAAACAAAAAAGAATAGCTACATTGATCCCTCACAATCTAGAGGAATTGGGTATCTACCATGCAGATCAACTATAAACATGTAAGATCTAAAAACTATACAACCTAACATTGAACCATAAAAATCAAGTTCTTTACCAATATCAGACAATACAACCTAACATTAGACCATAAGAATAAAGTGTGAATGCAAAATACAACCTAACCAACGGGAGAATGGAAATTTACTCATCGACAACGAAATGATAAAAAAGCCCGAGAACGATGGAAGAACAAATTTACTATAATATAAGAACATACCGACAGAGAAAGAATATGTCGACGAGAGACTAATAGATCAGATCGACAGAAGAACAGATCGATACGAGAGAGTAATGACCGAGAGAACCTTAGAGAACACTAGCAAAAGAAGGGACGCAAGGAAAGGAGGAAAGCAATGAAGGAAATTTTTAATTTATGGACTAAATTTCTAGATAGAAAAAGTACTTATTTTTTGGAAAAAAGTTTTTAGTGACAAAAATCCATCCCTAATTCTAGACAACCAAATTTTTTTTCTAATTTAAAATAAAAAATGGAAAAATAATTTTAAGATTATAAATTTTAGTTGAAGAGAAATAGAAAAAAAGAAAGAAAATAAAAGAAGAAAAAAAGGTGGAGCAAGAGGAGAGATGTGATTGAGGAGGAGGAGGAGGAGGATGGTGATTTTTTATACTTTCTTAATTTTTTTATCTAGAAATTTTTTTTAGACTATTAGGAACGAAAAATTCCGAACGTACTTACGTTGAATATTAATTATTTACGTTCAATTATGGACATGCGAAATATATCCTGAAAACGTCTTGAAACATTTTTTCAAACAAATTAGGGAGGGATTTTGTCATCCTAAAAATCCAATATTTCCTATAGTAAGAGGCAAAAGGAAAGGTAGGCGAGCAGAAAAGGAACGTGCACAACGAAGGGACAAATTAGCGCAGGAAGTGGGCATCCGACGAAGGAAAGGGCCACTTATGAAGGAAAAGATCGTTGGAGAGGGAGGGAAGAATGAGGTTTTAACTCTAGGTTTAGGTTATTAGGGTTTGGTTTTAGTAAAACGAGCCAGATAAGCTTGGTTATTTTGGTTTTAGTTAAATTATCCGATTTCATTCAGTTTTAGGGTTGAGTTTTTCAATTTGATCATTAGGGTTTATTAAACTTAACATTTTTTGTAACGATTATTTAATGGAAGAGGATTTTGGCAATTTTTATAATCGAATTGGGATAGTATTATTATGATATTTCGAGAGGAGAATCGGACGATAGTCAATATATTGTTAGGATCCCACATCGCTTAGAAATGGGATTAAGTGGTGCCTTATAAGGCCATGGGCACCCTCACCCCTTAGGCTAGCTTTTGGGATGAGATCTGTGGGTCTTTGCGGGATTGGTTTGGGCCTATTATGGGATGGGTTCTTATCTATAGGCTCATTAACCAAAACTTAACTGTCGATGAATGAATTTATGCATAAATATTTTATTATTTTTTATGTGAGATTTCTTTAAATATTGCAATATAGATAAAAAAAAATATTTTTACAACGTTAATAACAATTAGGGGTGCTTTTTTTATTCGATTTTGTAAAACTATGGGTGTCCATTTTAAACGTTAATAATTATAGAGTTTCGATTTGTTTGGATTTATGTTTAGTAACCAATTGTTTGAAAGTTGAAAAGATCGATCGTGTCATGTTCTATTCGATTATGGATAATCTATTGGTTCTTTATAAAAATTATCATATAATTTGTTTGATGATATATTATATTTTATTTTTATAAATATAATGATATTGAAATTTTTGAATTTTATACTTTATTTACAAAAATTAAAATAATTGAACAAAATAAATTTCTAATTTTATTTTGATAATATTTTTTATTATTATAAATTATAATCGAAACGAATTATTTTACAATACCATTAAATTAAGCCGAAACATTTAATTTTGTTTGGTTATTATTTATTAAAACTTTTTTTGTTAAACTGGAATTATTATATATAGAAAAAGATATAAAAGGTAAATAACCTAGAGATACAGATAAATAGAGAGAACAAGCTAAAAATTGGAATGTAGCACAAAAGCCGACAAAAACCACTACTAGAAGTTAAATTATTGAAACGAGAGACTAAGGTAGAAAGAGTGGATTATAGAGAGTTTGGATCGATTTACTCTTTGAATCTTACATGCCAATATATAAAGAGGTCGTCCAACTTGAAGATGAAGGATGTGATTTTGTTCTATCCAAATGTGGTAGGAAAACAAGGGACCAAAAGACGCACGATGAGGTCTAGACCAATGGGATTTCCACTGCCTAAAGTCCAACGAATAAGTTATTCGGTTGAGGACATCAGAGGAGAATGGGTAGTATAGATAGAGAAAATCTGTGACATGATTTCCTTGTTGTAATTGAAGTTTACAAAGATGTGATCGGTTGTTTGGTGCATCAAAGAACAAAATAAACAACTATTAGGCGATGACAGGTGCCAACTCTAATTCTATCTAGAGTTTAAATTCGTTTTTAGCGATTAACGAAGTTAAAAAAACATGTTTTGGAATAGTGTGTCTAAACCAAAAATAAAACACTAAACCAAGGAACGAATGACTAATTGTTAGGATCTAACAAAAATAAATAAATGTTAGGTAAAAAATAAAAAAATAGAACATCGAGTTTTACGTAGTTCGACAAAGTACCTATATCTACAGGTAAATAATAGAAGATTTTTACTGACTCTCAAGAAATTACAACACTTCTTTCAAATTGCAAGAAGAAAACTTTGGTATTTCTCTCTTACAATGAGAAAAAAAAAACTCTCTTAAATACTCAAGAAAATCTATATATAAAAAGTAGGATAAAATGGAGCTTTCTCCTTACGCCACCTCATCAACATATGATTTTTTTAATTTTTATTATAATTATAAATAAGTTTTACTCTCCATTAAAAATTCTTTATAGCCACTAACCTAAATTTAATATCCATTTACTTCTATTCAAAACTTATTACCCTTTTACTTTCTTTTTTTATGGTGTTTAGGAAGATAAAGTTTTGAAAGAGGAAAATTGGTTCTCTCTGATGGTGTGTCGGAGGAAAAAGTTTTGAAAGAGGAGAAAATGAAGCTAGAGGAGAAGTATATGTGGGCTACTGTTGATGGTGTTAAAGAGAATGTGAGTTTTCTCAAATCGGTTAAACGTCTTATATATGCTCTCTTTCTCGACCTGGATAATATGGTTCAGTTGATAGTGTGTAGGAGGAAAAAGTTGTGAAAGAGGAGAAAATGGAGCTAGAGGAGAAGTATATATGGATATTATTGATGGTGTTAAAAAGATAAGTTTTCTCAGACCCGTGAAAGGTCTTATATGTTCTTTTCTCTTTAAAATATAAAAGTAATGAAAATTGATTTCTTTGAATTAATCATGATAAATATGATTTTGCAGATGGAAAGAAGTGAAACATAATAATACGATCACTTGGCTAGCTTTGTGGAACGATCCAATTAATCCTGAAGTGTTCAAGTATGTATTTTTTTATAAAGTTTTCCTATAAATTGTTTTGTTTAACCATTTAACAAATAAACTATGTCTTCACTCTTGAATATATGATCACATTGAGAACATATGGGTTACATACAACAAAAATTTTACTCCAAAAGATATTAAATGATTCAATGTTTACAAAAAATTTGAATACAAATTAAAATACAAATTAAATTACAATTAAATATTTCAAAATTTTAATTACAATTAAAAAAATATATAGTATATCTCCTTTCAATTTTTCTAATATTTAATAATTTTTTTTTTTTTTATTAATATAATTTCTATAAATATTAATACATTTTCTAAAATTTAATAATTTATTTAAAATATTTAATATAATTACTAGAAATATTAATACAATAATATTAATTATTTATATATCGAAATAATTAATATAGAATTTATCCAATTATAAATAATATTAATTATTTAT
>CM071868.1:1835400-1876547 GCA_036759665.1 Gynandropsis gynandra
ATTTCTTACAATACATACAATTTTAATAATTAAAAAAGTTTTCACCTTCCAATTAAGAAAAATAATTTACATCTATACATGATCTTAAGAATTTGTATTTAGTTTAAAGTTTCAGAATTTAATTTTAAATAATCAATACATTATTGACACAATATATATAAATTTTAAATATATTAATTTAAAAAATATTTGGAAGAACATTAGATTAATATATTTACAATAGTTTATAACACCTAACAAAATAAAAATAATAATAAATATATTTATTACAATAAATACAATTTTAATAATAGAAAATATTTCACCTCCCAATTAAAAAATATACGTCTATAGATGATATTTAGTTTAAAATTTTAGAATTTAATTTTAAATAATCAATACATTAATTACTGATTTTATATATATATATATATATTATTGCATGAAGCTAACAATAGATCTCATATAAATACATTGTATTTTTTATAATTGTAAAACAAATAGAAGAATTTTGTAAGTTTTATAGCGTATTACATTTTTATTGATATATATACAAATTATAACAATTGATTCAGTTGATTATATGTATCATCAATATAAACAATACATTTGCTAAAGGTATTTCCTATTGCATTTCAACTATTATACATTTGTTTTTATTTTTATGTAACCAATCATTGATATCATTTAATTATGAAATATGTCATTTAACAAACTTTTTTTATTAAAAGTTCTAAATATTATTCTTTGATAACATTATATTTTCTAAATTCATATGTTATAGAATTTTTCAATATTTGTTCAATAAAATTATTATATATTTGCAAATTTTTAACATCCCACTTTTTGCGCAGGTTCTTTTTCTAGTGACCTTAAAAAATGTAAGACCCATCACAATAGTGCAAGGCCCACCACTAGTGCAAGGCCCACCACTCGGTGATTTACCCTTATACTTTTTCTTTTTACTTCACTGGAGCCCATTGGTTTTACCCACTTTTGACATTCTTGTTATTGCTTTGACTCATATTCCCCAAAAAGTTTTAAACCATTTTTTGTTGTATTCCTTCTTCTTTTCCATTTTGTCTTTGTCATGTTGCTCATATTTCCTCTAGACCCATAGAAGATCGACACGAAATAAATTTTTCATCGATTACTGGCTTCATCAACATATCCGCCATATTTTTCTCTATGTTGATTTTCTGAATGTTCACATGCCTCTTCCACCTTTTTCCATACAAATGATATTTTACCCTTATGTGTTTCATCCTTGGATGAAATGTGGAATTCTTTGCAAGATATAAAGCACTCTAACTATCACAGAACAAGACAATATTATCTTGTTTATAACCAAGCTCCTCCATCAACATTTCAACAAAATTACCTATTTGTTGGCTTGTGTAGTCGCGATATTCTCAGCCTCTATTGTTGATGTCACAATGATAGACTATAGTTTTGAAATCCAGCTTACATCACCGTTAACAAGAGTAAACACGTATTCTATGGTGGATTTGCTTTTGTTGAGGTCACCGGCATTGTCCGAATCGACATACCCAATAATAGTCAAGTCTGATCCTCAAAATCCTCTTTACAACACTCCAATACTCAACTCCAAGTTTTGCCATGTATCGACTAACCGCTCACATTGGTTGTGTAATGTCCGGTCTGGTATATACCATGAAAAACATCAAATTGCCCATTACTGCATACGGTACTCGAGACATCTCCATTCTCTCTTCTTTCGTGCTAGGCCTGATCTCGGAGGATAACTTGAAATTAATAGGAAAATGGGTAGAAATTGGATTACAATCTTTCATGTTGAAACAAAACAAGATTTTGTTGATATAGTTTTTTTTTTTTTGCGTGAAAGCCAAATATTCCTATTATTTATGTCTCGGTGAATTTGCATCCACATAATCTTGTTTGTTTGGTCCAAGTCTTTCATTTCAAACTCCCTATCCAATTGAGCCTTCAATTCTTTAATACGATCATTATTGGGATCTGCTACCAATATATCGTCAATATACAACAGTAAAATGATGAAATCATCATCACCAAATCTCTTATTGTACGCACAAGGATCTGCATTTAATCTGTTGTATCCGATGCTCATTATAAAATAATCAAATCTCTTATACCAACATCTCGACGCCTGTTTGGGACCGTATAGAGATTTGTTTAGCCTGCAAACCAAGTTCTCTTTTTCTTTGTTTGAAAATCCTTCTGGTTGGAGCATATATAGTTTTTCAAGTTCTCCATAAAGAAAAGCAGTTTGAACGTCTAACTGCACAAGGTGAATATCCAATATAGTACATATTGTCAGAATCACAATTGCTCGAGTCGCAACAAGAATCCGAAAGACGTCATCAACGATCAGAAAGACGACATCAACGATTGGAATACATGCAAGAACGATGATTCTGATGACGATAATTCGGAAATATCATCGACAAATTTGTAATATACGTTAATTATGTGTTGACATTAATTTATTATTATCTGTAAAAAAATAAATTACAATAAATCAAATTGTGATTTATTAAATTTTATTTTATTTTATTTTAAAAAAATTGTGTGGACGGATGACCACCCATTCGGAAAGTTTGCGGACGATAACAGTCTGTCCTCAAATATTAAGGACGGTGACGACCCGTCCGTAAGTTTTAAACATTTTTTGACGAATTTTTCGTTTTCATATTGGACGTCTTTCCCGTCGATTTGCGGACGACCTTTTAGTTTGGAATACAGACGGTTTATAGACTTAATTTTCGTCCATATTTACGGACGGATTGCGGACGATTTTGATTTGTGACGCTCTTTTGTAGACTACTATTTACCGTCCCTAATCCGTCTCCAAACACGTTTAGGGACGAATTAAGGACAAATTTTGCCGTCTCTAAATTATTATTTACTAGTACTCGGTTAATTATTCGATTTAATTTATTTAGAGTCAAAATTGAGTACATATTTGTTAATTGAATCACAATATCAAATTGAGTTAATCTGACCGTTTAATTTATTTCAAGTAAAAAATTGTGTTGAGTTAGTTAATTGTGCCTAAATCGGGTTAATTAAACCGATTCGACTAACTCGGTCTTGAACCGATTTATGATGCAAATTTTTACTCGATTTTAATCCATTTATATTTCGAAATGTTAATTTTTAGATAATTAGATATGAATTTGTTACAATTTGTGTTACTTTTTTGGATAATCGAATGGATTTATTTATTTTGAATAAAACATTTGGTTCAATTTTATTAATTATGTCAAAATTCGAGTTAATCGAATTAGTTAATTGGTTTCGATTCTAAAATTGGATTTGGATGGTTAATTGCATCTAATTTGGATCGGTAAAATCAATCTGATTAATCCAAATTTGATGCAATTAACTAAAGTGTACTTCATTTTGACTCAAAATCAAGTAAATTGATTCGATTAACTCTAATTGTTTACATGTGTAATAAATTCACATATAAATGTTTAAAAATTAACATTTAAATATCTAATCAGGTCAAAATCGATTTAAAATTGGGTCAATATCAAATCAGATTCGGATAAAAAGCGATCATTTCGTGTCATAATCATATCGATTTTTAGGGTTTTAACCCGAAATGATGAATTTAAAGAAATTTTTAACGGATAATTAAAAGTTTTAGGTAAATATGTGATAATTAAGAGATAAATGGGATGAATACTAAGGTCATGCTTATATTATTGCTAGATAAACATCAATAAATATAGCATATCAAGTCCGTACATGTTACACGTATATATATATATAGAGATAAATATGGATCTTACATAATAATGACAATAATAACACAGAAGCTTCAGTTCCACACAAGACACGAAGGAATCAAAGTCGATCACATCGTCCTTTAAGAAAATTCTTGCAAAGCGTCTCCCACTTGTGCCGATCTGCCTCCTTCTTCTCCATAGTTCTCTTTGCATTATCAGCAAATTCTTTCTGTAATAAAACAAAATTCATTAGAATCCGACATCATGGGAAGAAACACACAGATGAACAAAAGAGAGTATGAACACACTTGGATAAGCTTCATAGTAATGTGAACACGATCAATAATCTCAAACAGAATCTCCTTGTTGTACTCAGGATGTCCCTGAATACAAAGAATGTGATCTTCCACTGAAAACATTTCGATTTTGCAGAAATCTGAAGATGCAAGAACAGTGGCTGTCTCAGGGAGTTCCAATACTTCATCTTGATGACATTTAATGATGGCTAAGGATGTCGGAATTTGGTCCCCAAAGTAAGTTCCTTCTTTGATTGCCTCTTTAACTATGCTTATGTCTCTCAGACCCATATCCAATCCTCTCGGAGCTCGACCCACTTTCCCTCCCTTTATTCTACATATTATCTGATCCAAATTAAAATGACCAATTGTTATTTTTATCATTGAATCGATTAGTTTTATTGAGTAATGATTATCCACCAATTGAAATGTATTATGCTGGAGATAACTATGATGAATAATCTCAAACTGCATTCCAAATAAACATATTGTTAGAAATATTCAAATATCTAAAAATATTATAATCATTGAAAAAATACATTTTGTCTAGATGAATGTATAAAAAAAATATTTGGATGAGTAAAAAGATATTTAGTTTGCCTATACCATTAAAAACTCCTAAGATTTAGTAAATAATCTATTCATTATCAATTTGTTTGAATAAAAAACAGATAAATTTGAAATCTAGACCAATTCAAACATGGATCGATGTGGGGTTAGTTGTATTTTACACCTCTCAATTCTGCTTTACACACTGTATACACAAGTCTACATAATCTGTCAAATCTTTTTTCTAGGTTTGGTAAAAAGGGTTTAATCTCAGAAATTTGAATTCCAGCGATTCCAGTTAGTTTGACTAAGACGGTTTTACTTCCAATTTGAAATCTAAAGCCCTAAAGTACCAAAAACGATTAGATCGAACAAGGAAAAGTTATGAACGGGAATTGAAATGAAATCAAGCATGGAGAAGTAACCTGGTGACCGAAGCAAATCCCTAGAATCTTCTTCTTCATGTCGTCGAGTTTCTGACAAATCGAACAGAGCTTGAGGATCCAATCGGCGTCTCCGAAAGCATCGTGGGGGCTTCCACTGATGACGAAGCCATCGTATTTGTGGAGATCGTCGTCGTTAGGGAACTCACCGTTGACTACTCGGAAGAGATCCCATTGCTCTCCTTCGTCGGAAAAAGTGGAGAGGAACACGTTGTAGTAACCTCCGTACGTCTTCTTCACGAATTCCGAATCAGGTGTCGCCAAAAACAGAGCGAACCTTCTCTGCTCCACCATTTTCCTTTTCCACGAGAGAGAGAGAGAGAGAGAGAGAGAGAGAGAGAGAGAGAGAGAGACGGAGAAATCGAGCAGAGCTCAAGCGAGAGATGCGTGGCGTATTATATATCAGAAATCGCAATAACCATGCGACTTAATTTTTTTTTACTATGAATCTTATTTCTTTTTTTTTTTTTTTTTTGCGAATATCACGTAAATAATAAATATGTATCTGAAATTTCATATATATAGAATTTGTTATATTTTAATACATTCGAACAGACCTCGATAAGTGTTAGGTCTCATTATTTTTAAAAAAATAATTAATATTTAAAATAATTTTATATTAAAATATATAAAGGGTCTAATTTAATTTTATGATACAGAATTTTTTTAATGTTTTTGAATTGAATGGACCCTATATATTAGATAAAATCTAAGTCTTTTAATAATATAAAAATTATATAAATCATATAAATATATGATAAATTGAAAATAAATTTAATTGTAAAAATTAGTAAAATGAAAGATTTAAACTCAATATAGTATTTATCTTTTACTAATTATATTAATCAATTGAAACTAATATAATAATATAATAAAGTTTATATGTTATACGGTTTTCACTAATTTTCTTTTTTATAGCAATGATTTTTGTCCACAATATCAAAGAAAGGGACTTGTTTTGGTCGGTTACAATATCGGCTCGTGGGAAATAAATATGTGGTTATTGTGACTTGTTCTTATTCTAGAACGGACCGCGTATCGATTTTTATTCTAAAAGTTCTATAAATGTTTTTTAAAACTAATTTTATTTATTTTACAAAATCATTTGAATTATTGAGTTATTTTTTTCCATGTGGTGCATTGATTGACCGATTAATTTTTCTGTCCTTATTGTGTAGAATATGATAGCGTGTAGTTTACGTAACGGCAGATAAGGGAAATTAAAGAGAATTTAATCCTATTAAATAAGTTCCTAGCATAACTAAATAATGATGAATTTTTTCTAATAATAATATAAATTTTATTAATTTATATACTTTTAAAAAGTAATGTATTTTTATATTTATAATTTTAATTCCAAAAATCTTCAAATTATTATTTTTTTGTCGTTTCTATTAGAATATCACTCGTGGGGAATAACATACGGCTATAAAGACTTGTTCTTATTATACAAGGGACCACAGATGGATCTTAATAAAAAGGGATAAATTCAAAAAAAAAAATTAAAAATAACTTCTAATAAAAAAAAACTCTGTATTTTTAATTCATAAAAAAAAATTTCAAAAAAAATTTTTAATAAAAAAAACTCTACATTTTTAACTCATCACAAAATATCTTCAAAAATAACTTTTAATAAAAAAAACCTACACTTTTAATTCATAAAAAAACTTTAAACTATATTTTTTAAATAAAAAAACATTTAACAGAAAAAACAAACAACGTTAGTTAATATTAGAAATTTACTCATAACCAGGCAGCATCAGCATCAGAAAAAAATTGCAGAGACAATTAGACCATGATTCCTTTAGTTCTTTTCCGAACAACGATCAAAACGAGCTAACAAATATTTAGGTGATATGAGTAATAATCTTTTGAAAAACACTAAACATGGTATGTATGATATAAAAATTGATTAAACATTCTTCGAACAAAAATTAACTCGAGGAAACAAAAAACACTAAACATGGTATTATCCATGAGTTAATTTTTGTTCGAAATGTTTAGTCAATTTTATATCATACATACCATGTTTAGTGTTTTCAAAAGCCCCCAATCCCCGACGTCGCTTTTGGGGAAAAGTTAGGATTTTAGGAGTCATTTTTTAGTGTTTTCCAGAAGATTGTTGCTCATATCACCTAAATATTCGTTAGTTCGTTTTAATCGTTGTTCGGAAAAGAACTGAAGGAACCATGGTCCAATTGCCACTGCAATTTTTTTTCTGATGTTGATGTTGCCTCGTTATGGGTAAACTTCTAATATTAACTAACGTTGTTTGTTTTTTTCTGTTAAATGTTTTTTTTTTAAATATAGTTTAGGATTTTTTATGATTTAAAAGTATAGGGTTTTTTTATTAAAAGTTATTTTTGAAGGTTTTTTTATGAGTTAAAAGTGCATGGTTTTTTTTATTAAAAATTATTTTTGAAGGTTTTTTTATGAGTTAAAAGTGCAGGGTTTTTTTTATTAAAAGTTATTTTTGAAGGTTTTTTTTTAGTTTACCCCTAATAAAAAAGGTAAACAATGATTCAATGATTGAAATTTTTATTAGCCTTAGACCATCTTGGTTTCGATTAGAGTTTTAGTTCAATTTAAGGGTACGAGCAACTTATGTTTTAACGACTATTTATTAGAAAATGTTTTTGGTTAGTGAACTCATACCTTTATGTATTTTTCAAATGAATCTCGCCTTCCCCTATATTCGGCCTAACTTTCATCTTTTGCATATGAGTAGAATTGGGTGTGGGCGTTTCGGGTTACCCAGATCGATCCAACCCGATCCCAACCCATGAGATAAACATGTTTTGTAGAAAAATCATATGGGTTCAAAATCTAAAACCAAATGGGTTCGGATCGGTCCGGATTGGGTTCGGGAGAACCCGAGGAACCCGAAAAAAACCCTAACCTTTCTAACCTAATTTTTTGTATGTCAAATTTGGAATCCGAATTACCCGTTTAAACCCGAATTATCCGTTTAAAACTCAAATTACCCGTTTAAAACCCAAATTACCCGTTTAAAACCCAAATTACCCGTTTAAACCCGAATTACGTGTATTTAAATAACCCAAAAAACCCAAAAGACCCGAAGAACCCGAGAATCCAAATACAATTCGGGTTTTGTTGGGTTCAATGTTTCAAAACCCGAACAACCCGAACCAAACCCGAAACCCGAGGAACTCGTCTCGAAAACCAAATGGATTTTTTTGGGTTCAATTTTTTAGAACCCGAACCCAACCCGAATCCGAGGAATCCGTCCCGAAACGCTCACCCTTAAGTAGAATAACATAACATGCCCTCTCTACAAGCATTACCATTGCCATATGGTGGGTTTTTTGCTTGATTGTGGAAAAATTTTCCAGCATCTCTATCTTTTGAAAAAAGCTTTAATGGTATGGGATAAAAGAAAAAGATTGTTTCACCTATAGAAGTTTGTATCATATATTATGCTAATAGATATCTTTGTTCTGATTATGCTTAGCTGACAATAATACTGGCTATATAATTATTGACAACAAGGCTAGAAAGTGAAACTTGTCCATGTGAACTGCATCTGAATAGTCAGAGTGGATTCAGTGAGTTAAATTTCTATGACAAGTTTAGATGCAATGCTTTACCTAATGTTCATCCTTCAAGATGCATCTGATTGGAGTACAGAAATGTACTCTTACAGCATTAACCAGAGATGTTATCTAAAAAATTGTCTAATCCAGATTGTATGATTGGTAAGGTCTAAACCAACTTCATATTTCTAAGTTGCAAAAATTTAAGTTGCAGTTTGTGAAGAATACTTTAATGGTGGAACATATTGCTTTTAACAGGATCATTGGTAAGGAACAAGCAAATGAACAACTATACAAACAGTCTGCAACGATAACGCAGTAGAAGATAGTCGTTCGAATGTTAATCTCTTTGATGAAATATATAGAAAGTAGAAAAATTATAATATTTAAAACATAAACAAACAATTTAACTAAAAAATTGTAAAAAAAAATATTAAACCAAATAGAAAATCCAAAAAGAAAAAACAGATAAATGACCCAAATAGTGTCTGAAATAACTCAAAATGGATAAAACGCATTGAAAATAAAATGTAAACCCATAATATAATTCAATCGAACCCTTTTTCCCTGATAAACTTTTTTCAAAGTCATATTGCCTGCTTTCACAACTGTATAAGCCATGGATGATTTCTCATCGGATAAAGGAATTTATGGATCAATGCGTGTCACGGTAAAAGTTTGATGATTGGGCATATAATTGTACGATGTAACCTTCATTTGGAATGTGAAAGTCTTTTCCATAATATCGAGTAAACATTTTGGATTGTCATTGGAGATTCACCATCATGTATATACATAAATCTATTAGAATGGTGTAATAGAAACAATGTTTTATATCGAAATTATAATCGTGATGTATGTAAACATAAACTCAACAAAAAGTAAATATGCAGCTTAGTTATTAGTAGATTTCTTGATATCACAAATGCTACGAAAGTTGCAACCTTCTTCCATCATCTACAACTAATTCAAACCTAAAAGTGAGGTATAAATAATTTAGTGAGGTTAGTAAATTCAAAATGTTTTTTAGGTAGAAACATCTAAACAAATCGTAAAAAAAATAATTTGTGCAATTAATACCTTAAAACACCGAGTGTAGTCACATCATTTCAATGTGTGCAAATCATCGAGTCTGATGTCTGTCTAAGCTTTCTAGAACATTTTCCACAAACAACTTAAGTCCACCCGTTGTTAGGCAAAATATCTACAACTCGCACAGCACAAAAAAACGGCTTTTTGAAATTAATGAAATTGCTTTTAAGAAATAAATATTAACCATATACATGATGTTCAGATTGTGTAATATAATTGTATAAGTTTAAAATTGACACAACTTCTATCTTCACACCACTTTTGAACGTTTCAGAACTAATGATATCATCGTCGAATCCATCCCTTACACTATGCACATACATACATATGACTTTAATCTAAATTTTTTTATCAGGTTAGAACACAAAAGATCGTTAAGATCTAGTTGAAGTTTTTCCATCAAAATAAAATATAGTTGAAGTATTCCATCAAAATAAAATCGAGTTGTTGAGATACAATTGATCTATATAAACTTACAATGTCAAAGTTTGACTATATCCAATTAGCAAAGTGGAAAACAACACAATTCTTTGATAAAAATATTTCTAACATCATGAAACCAACCAACCAGTAACTAATTTGGGGTTAACACTGGTAACCACACAACAGAAGGTTGTAAACTGGTTTTGGATAATTTTGAACGAAATTCCAATGCCATTGTTTCCCATGTTGTGACGTTGACCTCCATGACATTGCAAAATGAAAATAATTTAGAAGTTCAAGGTGCAGAAAAGTTGTAAGACTTATCAAATAGGCTGTTAAAAATATATTTACCAAGCAATTTTTAAACTTATTATCAAACGTTTACGAGAAGAGCTGAATTCATTTTTGTTGTCTTTGATGGCTGCTAGGCGACTAATAACATCCACCGAAGGAAACAAAAGAGCAATCAGTTTTTTCTAAAAATACCGACAAATAAAGGGTAAACCCATAAGATTTAGGAAAATGAACAAACTTGGTAATTCAATATTTTGGTTTATGAGAGACAAAAATTGGTCAAAAATTTGAAAACAAAACACCTCAGGAGTTAACTTTGTATTATTTGTTAAATGAATAGAAACTTTGACTTCAGATAATTTGAAGTGTTCGCTGCTTTGAATAACATCAAAACCTTGGAAGCGCAAAATGACACCTCCAACTAACATACGTTTAAAATGTGTACAGAGAGCGCATGTGAGTGTCCATGTAACAATGTGGACTACAACAAAGACGACAACAATTTTAAAAGAAGGCGGAACAATATATGATAAGTAAAATGAAAATCAACACGTACATCTTCATCAATCAAAGGGAATTCATTCCACATAATTTGATCTCCTTTTTTAGCATGGTGTGCCTCCCAAACCCTGAAAACTCGACCGATAACATCTGGTATGTTGTGTCCAACCTTAAGCTCATGAAAACTTATGGTGGATTTGCTTGAGTAGACATTCTGTGAATAGTGGGGATAATGAAATTGGAAATGAGTTATTTGAGCCGTTAGAGGTGAAAAAATATATAGTTGGTTTAGCAAACTGCCCAATGCAAATATTTTAAAAAATGAAAAAGTTAGTTTACTGACAAATTAATTGACATGGTTACATTTTAGGAAGATGAAAAAGGCTAATGGCATATTGTTATTCATAATAGAAAGGTAAATGTTAATCCTAAATACGGTTGTAATTGTGATTTCAATAAATTTTATTGTATATAATTAAAAGAGTTTTGAATCTAGATGTTGTTCCTTCGAGCATCCAGCAGAAAAATCTCACAATAGCAAAAAGTATCTAAAAATTGTTCGGCTTTCTTGCTTTTGACCCAGTTTGATAGTTTTTCACGTCGAAAAATTACAGAACGTAGATTTTTTTCACGTTCGAACATTATAGGCAACTTTGTCTTTTTTTTAATTTTTTTTCCCGATTTAATAATTATTTTAGAGAAATGCATTTTTAAAACTATGAAATTATATCTGATATTCCGCCGACCCATTACTAATATTATAAATTATTTTAAATTTTTGTATAATTTTTGTTTAAAACAATGTATAAACAATAAGAAACACATCTAACAAAATGAAAAATGATCACAAAGCGAAGCCTTTACATTACATTTATAGTATGTTTTACGTCTTCCGTAACAAAACAAACAACAAATTACAAAAAAAAAAAGTTGAGTAAAAGCGAGTTTAGAGATTGTACAAATCTGATCTCTGAGTAAACTCAAGAATCTTCAGCAGAGAAATCAGGCTCTGGAGGCTTCTGAAATTTCACCAGTTCTTTTGCAGGCTTGGCCGCAATTATCCGATTCTTGTGAACGCTGCGAAGTGCGTTTGCCGCAAATTTTGTGGCCAAAAACGTCGCACCGATGCTGTACGGACTCCCACCTGCACTACCACCCGCTGCCGCATCACCCGACCCTTCTCCTCCTCCGCTCTCTTCTTCTTCTTTGCGAAGTTGCTCCATTTTCTTCCTCTTGACGTACCGACGCCATGCCGCTTGGATGAAGCAAGCAGCCCAAGTCCTCCATTGCTGAGAATAGAACCTGAAAGTGTGTTGCACTTGCCTGCTGTGGAGTCGCCTGAATTGGCTCGCCACGAATTTCAATTCATCGGCTATTAACGCAAAAGCTTCCACTTCGGTAAGAGCCTTCACGGTTCGGGTGGAGGACGGGAGATTTGAACCGGATTTGGGATCGAGAGCCCATGTCAAGAGCTCTTCACCGCAGAAATCTCCTTCCTTGAGCAAACTGCGGTTGAAGAACCCGCTTCTCCCACCGTCAGTGGTCACACTCTCGAGCCGACCACGTATTATGAAGAGCATCTCGTTAACCGGGTCTCCCTCACGAACTAAGTACGTATGCTCTGTGAACAGACATGGCTTGAGCCGCTCACAGATTGCATCGAGCAGTCTCTCATCCATACTCTCAAACAATGGAACCTATTGAGACAAGAGCGAGAAAAACGTCATAAGATGTTTTTGAAGAGGAAATCACGGATGAATTTAGTACGAAGAAGACGATACTTACCCTTCGCACCAAGGCAAGACAAAGGTGGCGTTTGATGTCTCTCCGCAGATCCTTGGGCAGATTCTGAACCAAATTTTCTTCATCCACTCCACGCGTCTCCAACCACTTGTACTGATCATATCGTCTGACCCGTTCACGAAGCTCTGGTGGAAGCATGCGATGATGCATCCACTGTTCCGAGTCACGTCGTTTTACTCTCATTTCCTCAAGCCGAATGGTTAGAGATTGAAGATAAGTCTGTCACGAGTACATCATCAATCGCCCATATTAAACATCGCTGTTTCATTCTCAAATAGAAGGAAAAACAAAACCCGCTGTTCTTTTACCTGCATGTTTCCTATCAAAAGAGCAAAGAGGAGAAGTCCGGCAATGGCAAGTGCTATGGAAAATATAACCTCTCCAGGGTATGTGCTGGTTTCAAGCCCTTGACCGAGGGTGCTGCGGTTAATGCAAAGGAAAAGCGTGACCATTGACGACTAATGCTATACAGACTTATCCTGGCAAATAGCAGACGGGATTTCGTATTACCTTAGATTTTGAAGTCCCCACCACAAACAGAAGAAGTACTTCGAGACGAACTTCTTAGATGAGACAATGCCAGATGACAACGCTCTCGAGTAGATCCCAAAATCAAAGGGAGGATTATCGGTTTCATTTACTGGGCATCTTGTCTCAAGAACGGATTCTTTCGTTATGTTCCAAGCAGAATAACCGAGCATATTTTGGTTGCCACAAAACAAATAGTTTCTCGTACAGTTCTGACTATCATGGCAAGCCCTAGTCCAGCAGTCGTTATTGCGTTCTAAGGCCAGAAGATACCACAAAGCCCCAACAATCTGAAAATATTAGTGAATTCAACAGAAAAAAATAAGATTAACCGAAGAAACGGAATAACAGGGTGCTTCTAAAAGAATGAAAAATAAAGATAGGATAAAAGGGTACGGACATGACTAGCAAGCATGTAGAGTAGCAAGTAATAAGCAGCACCAGCCCAGGCAGTTTCGGCAAAGACACCCGCTGTTCTCTTCAATTCTGAGCTAAGAGGATAAATACGAACAAATCGGGGAATATATTGAACTAAAACGATATAACGCAATGCCTGCTTTGTTGCCAATACATTTGCACCTCTTGAAGTATATAGAAATCTCCATACTACAATCTGCAGAATACAAAGATACACCGTAAGCAAATCATTTAATGAATAGTTCTGAAAAATGGAGAAGGAAATTGGGGAATCCTGTTAGACCTGTGGAATTGGAAACACGGAAAGAAAGTCGATGATGAAATATTGCTGCAAGTATCGCTTTGCGATCTGTGCAGGGTCGATCACAAGTTCTCCACGCCCAAAAACCCGAGATGACGGTGCAACATAAGCTGTTCTAAACTGGAGAGCCATGTGAAAAAGATAAAACACATCAATGACCGTCCGCAAAGTTGTCGCTATGATCGCCATTTTCCGATCTATTCCAACACACTTTTCTTTATCATCAACAAAAGGAAGATACAAGAAGAGTGGATCCACAGACACTGCAAGAATGCATGAAGCAACAAACAACTTGTTGCACAGTAAAAGAAACTTGTCTTGTGGATCAAATATCTTCTTTTCCGATACTTTAAGGTCTTCTGGAAATACCGCCCGTGAAACCCCAAGGCCAATCGATCGACCTATAGACCAAAGTCCTTCAGACCCCTTTCTGATTCCTTTCTTAAAAGATCCAGATGCTGCTTTGTTGGCTTGACCCGCTCGTTTTGGAGCATGTAGATTAAATGTGCATTTGTTCAGACCCGCATCAGAAGATTGCGAGTACCTAGAGTCCATACTGTCCAACCTGTGAAGAATTAATGGAACTAAATACCCTTATTCTCAGGCAAACAAAATTAAAGGAACGACCTTTCCACATTTCACACTAACTTCCTCACCATATTCACATCCACTTTCAAATCCTGAATCATAAATCGACTAGATCGAGTTGAATTGAATGACAAAATTTATTAAGCTAAATACAACCAAATTCATATATTAAAAAGTCTACTTAAATGTAGTTGATATACAGAATTTACTCAGCTAAATAGAACCAATTCTTAAGAGATCAGTTGCATCAGATAAAGATTCGGGGTCTTGTGGAATATACAATCATCAAAAACCCTAAATCATACCTTACAAACTTCTCACGTTGGCCACTGATTACTTGTGTTCTTACTGCTTTTTGGGCGCAGTCGAACATACTTCCCTGCGATTCAACTCATGAATCTCACCTATTCAACAAAATAACACCAATTACCATCAAAATATGAAATCATTCAGAAAAAAGACCGAGAAATTCTCTATCGAATCCATTCAACTACAACACCAGGGTGTACCAAAATCCAGAAATTCAAGTAGACAACAACTGAAACACAAACACCGCGATTTTCAATTCCAATATTCAGAAATTTTAATTAAACTAAAAAGCCCTTTTCCTGAAGACCTGGTACATCCGCCATCGTTGACTACCGGATTCGAAACGCATAAAGAGGAAACAAAAAGCTCGATCAAGCAGTCCAGGAACCAAAATCGATACTTCAACACGAGAATCACTTCAAAACAAGACCAGATTCATCCCGAAATCCGTGGAAAAGAGACTGTAACTCCAGAATCTTGGGACCCAGAGAGGGCAGAAGAACAATAGGGGACTACGATCAAGTTGAATACACAGTGAAAGCTACTGAAATTGAAAAAGGAAAGAAGCCGTAGAAAAAGAACTCACAGTCAAATCTGGCGGAGACGAAAACGACGAAGAGGAGAGAGATTTGGGGAAGAACGGATGAAGAGAGAAATGGAGAGAAGGAAACCGAACGTGTCTGTGAAATTGACTTTCTACGGGAAACCCGTTTCTTCGTGCTGTCCGGGTCGGGCCCACCCGGTATCTACGTACATTATCATGTATCTATACATGTATGCATCCGTATGTATACGCATGCATGGGAAAATATTAAATCATTTATAAAAATATGAAGAAAAAATCTATTAATAACAATAATAATACTAAAATATAAAATCATTGAGTTTCAATTTGTTAAAAATATATGTTATTTACAAATTATCATATTACTTCTAAAATAAAAATCAAATCTAATGCATATTTTAATCTGAATTTGAAGGCTAACTTAAAATCTTACTAATAATTTACCTTTGAATTATGCAATTTATTTGGATGGATTTCAAAAACATATGCTATTTAAGAAAAATAAATCTATGAGAGTCGATGAAATTGTATAAAATCTAATGGTGGATTGAGAGCGTTCTTGCAGGCCAATCTTTATGAAGAAGTATACAACATAAAGGAACACCCGCATATATTTTGTTATCTATGGTCGTAAACAAGTATCTGGAGCCTGATTTGCTGAGCTTCGCACCTTCTTAGTAGCTCACGGCTTCTGAAATTTTCTTGCTGACTTGTTCCTATTTAGGGGTGGGCAAATTATCCGAAGAACCCGTCCCGATCCGAAATCCGTCCCGAATCCGCGAAAAATTACTCGAACCCACGGGTTCGGGTTCGGGTAATGAAATCTCATCACCCTCGGGTTCGGGTTCGGGTTTTTTTATTTCTATGACGGGTACCCGCGGGTACCCGAGCATATATAAACAAAAATATTAAAATACCCATATATGTCAAGTTATTTACGAAAATTCCATTAGGGTTTATTTTTTCCCTTTCTCTTTTTCTCTTTCACCTGCAGCCTCCCTCCCTCTTCTTGCCTCTTTGGTTCTCGCCTCCCCCATCTCCTTGCCTCCTTGGTGCTCGCCTCCCTCCATCTCCCTCCGTTTTGTGCTCTTCTCCTTCCGGCCGGTGCTCCCCTCCCTCCCGGAGACCGCTTCTCCACCTCACGCGGTTGGTGCGGCCGCTTCTCACCTCTTCTCGTGCGGTCGCTTCTCACCTCTTCTCGTGCGGCTGCTTCTCGTCGCCATTCTTCTCTTCTCTTTTTCCACTCAATTCAATTTCTTTTCTATCGCTGTATGTTTGATCCTTTTGGTTTAATTGGCTTTCGTATATGTTAGTTCGTTGGCTACATCGATGTAATGTGGATTTCTTGGGTAAATTTTAGGGATTTGATATTTTTGTATATGACTTGCTTCAAAAATCTCTCTGTTATCGATTTCCAGTTCTTGGCTGATATTTTTATCAATTTTAGGGATTTCTTGGCTGATATTTTATCGATTTTAGGGATTTGATCTTGGTAGATTCGGGTTCGGGTACCTGCGGGTACCCGGTGTATTTGGAGGGTACCCGAGCCCCGGGTACCCGAACCCCTCGGGTTCGGGTTTGGGTAGGAATATGTCTACCCGTCCGGATTCGGGTTTGGGTACCCTCAAAAATCCGGGTACCCGACCCGTGCCCAGCCCTATTCCTATTTATGCTAAATATTCAAGGTGGTCACATATTTGTTCTTGTTTATGTGGATGATCTTGTAGTCACAGGTAGTTATTCGAGCAAAGTGCAAAACTTCGTTATCTCTTTGGCGACTCGGTTTTTCCTCAAAGACTTGGGCGATCTGCCTTTCTTTCTCGATGTTGAAGTCTCTCGGACAGCAAGAGGTCTACATCTCACATAACGCAAGTATATCCTGGACTTGCTAACTCTCACAAAGATGGATGATGCTAAACCATTCCAAACTCCTATGTCATCTTCGTCTCGGCTAACCATTCATTCTGGTACTCCTCTCTTAGACCCCTCGGAATACCATATAGTCATCAGAAGCTTGCAATATCTCTTCCCCACATGACCTGATGTTAGTTTTGCGTCAACAAACTGTCGCAATTCATGCATAAGCTGACCAATGATCATTGGCAAGCGGCGAAACGAGTTCTCCATTATCTTAATAGAACAAGAGGAGTATGTTCTTTCTTTTGGCCAAAAATAAACTATCCTTACATGCTTTTAGTGATGTGGATTGGGCTGGAGATCCTTATGACTTTGTCTCCACATGACCATATAGTTTATATTGGTTCTCATTCGGTGTCATGATCATCTAAAAAGTAACGAACTGTCTCATGTTCATCGATCGAAGCCGAATACAGGTCTGTTGCCAACACGTTCGTTAAGCTTCGCTGGTTAGCATCTCTTTTATCTGAACTTGGCATCTCCATCAAGAACATGCTGATAATTTATTGTGACAGTGTAGGAGCAATATATCTCAATGCAAATCTGGTATTTCACTCTCGTATTAAGTGTCTTGCATTGGATTTTTTATTTGCCCGTGGACAAGTTCAAGAAAACATTCTAAGCGTGTCTCATGTCAAATTAAAATAGAATCTAGATGGAAATAGGATTAAAACTAAATTTTAATTGAAGGATGAGATGAAAATTAAAATAAAATAAAATAATTTAGATTAAAACATATTCTCGATATTTACTCTTAGAAATATCTTCATCCCAATTAAACATGTATGATTATAAGTGAAAACAAATACATTTATTCTTTAATCTGTACCATTTTCCGTTTCAAAAATCGTAGATTTATTTTTAATATACTGAAAAAAGAAAGTTCATTTGAAGTTATTTTTAACATAACAGTCGCAGCATTAGGTTTGTCCTAACTTTCAAAGTCTCTAAGAACCATCATATATTGTCTTCTTCAGACATGTTTATGATCCATTAACACCGCTTGTTTGTCCGTCTTAACGCGCTGCAACGGCATTGATTAGCTTACGAGATTCAACGATTCTGCATAGCTTGTCTCAGACGCTGCAAACGGCGTTTTCTAACTTGCGAGATTCAACGATTCTGCGATCACGTTCCGAGCCTCGTTGCATAAACTATCGGCTTTACTTCCTTGTATTGGCTTATGAACGATAACTTTAACGTTTCCATGATTCACGATACCTTCACACCCAGCAGGCATGATTTCGCCCGTCCCCACGAGAGTTATTGGCACTACAGGAGCTCCTGTTTTGGACGCTACTGTAAATGCACCTTTCTGCATATAAATTTTGGTACGGTTATAACGAAACGAGAAGCATCTAACGGTCCAAGACACGCAATGAATGGAACTTTACGTTCTGTTTTCTTCAACGGAAACTACAGCAGACAAAACAGATGCCAATATCGATACCTTGAAAAGGCCTAATTTGCCATCCTTACTCCGAGTTCCTTCTGGGAAGAAAAATACCGATGCTCCCTTCTTGACGAGATCAATACACCGTTTCAAGCAGTCCTGCAACGCAAAATCATAGGACGTAATTTTACGATTTAAAACTAATAAGTTGTCGGAATAATGGCAACTTTGGATAATGATATACTTATAAATAAGAATCAAGAAAGTGTTAGGCACTAGGAGAGCGGACACTCAGCCTAGGCGGATATATATTTTTTATTTTTATTTAATATAATTATAATATAAATATTAAATTCTCAATATCAAATTTATGACGTCAAACCACATAAAACAAACAAAATATCAAAAATGGGCGTCGAGTGAGGACGATGTTAGACCAAGGCAAAGGCAAAGGCAAAGGCGAGGGCGAATGCGAGAGATGAAACCAAGCTTGGAGATGAAACAAAGATGAAGATGAGAAATGAAGACGATGACAATATATATATATATATATAGAAAATAAAGAATAACACATTATTAATCTTTAAACGATCATATTTTGCTAAATTTTTTGCACATTGAGTAAGTAAACCATGCTTCTATACCATTTAAATGAAGGGGAAAACAAACGATTACGTACCATCTGGCTTCTGGTGTCCATACGCTTCAAGGGAATCACACCCAACATGAACATAGCCCAGCCGATGATAGGAAATAGGAAAATCCCGGTCTTGCTAATGAACTTGAAGCTTCTTCCGAGAGTTAAAAGCGTATATATGTCAAGAAAACTTTGGTGGTTCGATACATAAACAGCAGGAGTGTCAAGTGGTGGTAGATTCTCCAAACCCTCAAACTTTATTTTGTAAAACGGTGAAATAGTTATGGTAGCCCAAATTTGAGCTATAAGATAATGGAACTTTCTTCTATATCGATCGAAAATAAGGACAAAAGGGTGCCCAATAAGCATGAGAACAAAGAGGAAAATCGCAGCAATTGCAGTAACGGCATAAAAGCATATTCCTCTGATTCTTAAACCCGGTTTAATCTCTGCACTTCAGAGTCAGAAGACAGAAAGAACTGAGTTTAGACCTGGAAATGAAAATCTATGAAGAAAAATGAAAATTCTTCTTTAAAGGGTTTAGGAAAAAGTACCTGGTTTTGGGAATACAGATTCAGGGGTTGCAGCTCCAGCGAGATCTGATCTTACACCGATATTTCTTGGCCGATCATTTGATCTTTGCGATTTCATATCACGTAGCTTCTCAGGCTTCCATTTTTCATTGACATAACACCAGTGTACATCAGTGTATCTCCCCTCGCTAAGTAAATTTCTTCTCGGTACAGCTATGGTACAAAAAACACAGGAAAGCAATCCATATTGTCTATTCAGATTCAGCATTAAAACATAAAAACTTCTGAACTAAGATGAATTTTTGTATTCTAAAAGGATAAACTCAAACATAATGCTGGAAAGTGAAATAGACTCATGGATTGGAAAACATTTCCACAAGAACAGTAAGATACTTCTTAATCATATAAGAATTCCCAATTGGATAAATGGGTTTCTTACCATTAAGAAAAGTATTTAACCTCACTCGGTGATCGTACGAATGATGCCCAAAGAAACGTCCTTTATACGGTAAAACCTGTGACCACAATCATTTGGGATCAGAAATTACACAGATCAGTTCATCTATAACAATGATATAATCCTACTTCCCAGTTTACTTCAAATCAAAACCCAGAAATATAGGCACATAAATACACAAAAACCCACAATTTATAACCCTAATCTACATGCTCAACGCTACTATAATGCTTTTCAATATACAGATTACCAATAACAACAAAACCATTGAGCAAAAAGTAATCAGAGCAGCTAAAATCTCCAGATTTTTTTTCTGTCATTTTCTAAGCAACCAAGCAAACGAATGAATCACGAGAAAATAACAATTGGGTCTCAAAGAAGAACAGTTAAGAACAAAAATTACCCTAATCGATAATGACTGTGTTGAATACTTAGCTCTTCCATAACCTGAGAAATAAAGTTATTACATTTCTCATAACCCTAATCCTTGAACGATATAGTGAAGCGAGTACATACATGGAGGATTTGGAGGCAAAGAGCGAAGGGAAGCTACGTCCATGGCGGAATCAAGTTAGGCATCCGTCAGATTTGCTCGGTGATCTTTGTCTTCTTCTTTAGTCTTATCTCAGGCCTGAAGCGATTCTGTTTCGAATTTCCACGCATAAACTGTGTGTCGTTTAATTTTCCGCCGGCGCTGTGTTTTCTCATTTCATATGAATTGCATGCCGTTGTTTTGTAAAGCGAATGAACTACCTGTTGTTTTGTGACCACGGAAAAATTGGAGGCCCATTGGGCTTCGGTTCCTGCATTTTTTATTGATTAATGCGTATTTATTGGCTGTATTAATTAGTGCGTATCCTTATATATAATTATAAATTCCATTTGAATCTGTGTACTACGTTACGTCATTAACATTTATTTTCAGAAGAAAAAAGTCATTGGAATTGAATGAATAAATGCAAACTTTAAATATTTTAATAACGGTTTTTTTAGAAACAAAAGTAGAAACTGACACAGGCAAAATCTAAGCAATTAAAATATTAATTATCATCATTAATGTAATTAATTACTTTTTTTGAGAAAAAAACCAGAAAAAATTATGATATATTTTGTTTCTTATTCATTGGCCTTTTCCAATTAATTAGTCATTTATATATGAATATGCACAAGATATGTATATTTAAAAGTATACATAAATAAAATTATCCTTGGGATTTTAAGATTATTATGAGTTTATGTTTTCAAGATTAGCTCGTTTTTACGTAAATTTTGATAAAAACGATTACTTCAAATTATTATTTGGTCAAGAAAAAGTTTTATCATTATATCAAAACCTCAAAATCTAAATAAACCCCGAAAACATTTGCAAATTGAAAATCCACTAAATGCATTAAAAAAAGAAAAAAAAAGCCATTACTCAAAACTAAAAACTAGAAAATCAAAATGACAAAGCCTCCCCCTAAACCAAAGCAGGGACCATTAAAACAACAGCACCAACAATACTCGCAGCCCAATAGCCACGTCCGACCAATCCAACGGCGGCGTTCTTAGCCGGAGCTGGAGATTTCGCCGGAGGAACGGTACTTCCACCGGAGGGAATAGGCGGAGAATGATTGGTGGAGAGAACGACGACGGTCAATTTCTCGCCTTTACCACAATTCCCAGGAGCTCCACTAATGAAGAAATGAGGACCAGACTTGTCCAGTTCCACTTTAGTGTTCCCATCTTTATTCTCTTTAATGGGTTTCGAAGTGTTACAGTTGTCGTAATCTTCTTTTGTCACTTGTAACACTGAATCTATCTTCGGATCATACTTCCACACTGTCATAGTTAATAAAAACATTGATGTAACAAAAAATAAATAGTTAGCTTGTTTGTCAAGTAACTAGAGATTAGAAAGTACCAAGAATATCTCCAACTTTGAATCTATTTATAGATGCCCAATGGTTGAGAGTGTTATTAGAAGATTCTGGAACCTTCCACGAGTTCACTGAGCTTCCCACAAGAATCTCCCTTGCCTGAGACACTGTGAATAAGAGGAACACGAAGGGTAAAACTGGAAAAGAATACGCCATTTTTATCTCAGAGAACAGTTTACGTTGTTATGTTTTCTTTTTGTATGTTTCCGTTGAATGGGGAATATATATATATAGACGTGTGCTTTGGGGGTATAGCTTGGGAGCTAGGTTCGGGAGGTCCAAACCAGGATTAGGGAAAATCTTATCTTTAATCTCCTTGATATGCAAATTGGATATCAGTTATAATGAAACAAAACGCACCATTTCACTAGTATATATCACATTGATTATTCAGTTACAAAAAATAAATAATATTTTAAATTTCATATCCACATATCCCTTTCAAAATATGGACTATTTTTTTTTATCGAACCCAATAAGTAAATAAACTTAGGTAACAATTAAAAAGTAAAATTTTAAACACCAACAATGTCGTTTTAGGACAAAAAAGAGTGATCATCTTCAAACATTAACAAATGGAAGAAACACAAGTACGATGGACAAGACAGAGACAGAGCAATAAGACATCTCTCTCTCTCTCTCTCTCTCTCTCTCTCTCTGTCTCTCTGTCTCTCTCTCACTCACTTGAGGAGAGTCTTGACGATGGCTTTGACATTAAGCTTCTTGAGGTCGGTGTAGGACTGACCACAGCCCACGAACATAACCGGAGCTCCTGAGATGTAAACCATGGACAAAGCCGCTCCAACCTAAACATCGAATCACCGGATTTTTCCAGTTTGAGGTCATTACAAGTACAGTTCATATCATTCAAATTGTCGGGTATTCGATCTTTTACCTTATCATCGATTGTGTCGAACTTTGTCAGTAAGATTCCATCAATCAATCTTGGGTTTGAAGAAGTGGAGAGGTCAGAGAGTTTCTGATTGAACTTAGAGAGTTGGTCAACGGCGTCGTTTCCAACCAAAGCCTCTCCAACGAACAAGACCAAGTCAGGTTCGTTAAGGTTGATGAGCTTCGACAGTGCTCTCATCAATGGTTCATTGTCCTGATAAACAGAAGCATAACGAAGTAGGGGTGTAAAATAGCTGCTCGTTCGCGAACCAGCTCTAGCTCGGATCATATTTGAACGAGCCGAGCTGGGTATCTTCCAGCCCGTTTCAAAAAACAAGGTGACGAGCTGAACTGAAAACGAATTAGAGCTTAGACGAGCTGGCTCGCGGCTCAGCCAAGTACAAAAGCACATATTTTCCTATTTTTAGGTATATTCTTTGTATTTATTAAATATTATTTAAAAATAATAATATATTATTTACATATAATAATAATAATAATATTTTTTTATTTATACCAAATTAATATAATTTTATTAACAAATAAAGAAATAAATTATTTTAATAACTATTATTAAAGAATATGTTTATATATTCGATGTTTTATTTAATTTTCGATAGATTTATTTTCTAATTAATATTTTTTATATTTTATAACTTTGTATTCAAATTATTGTTTTTATATTTTATATATTTTACTTGATTTGTCGAAGAAAAATATATAATATTAATATATTATAATTCTTTTAACTTAAATAGTCCGGTTCACGAGCCATCTCGTTTTTAGACGAGCAGACGAACTAAGCTGTGATTTTCTAGCTCATTATGAAAACGAGCCGAGCTGAACCAGCTCATTTTTTGGCGAGCTCACGGTGAACTGAGTCGAGCCAACTCATTTTAGACCCCTATAACGAAGACCATATGCGGAAAAACTACAGTACCTGCATCCGTCCAGCGGTGTCCACAAGAACAACGTCTGAGCCATTACGAGTAGCCTCTTGGATGGCTTCTTTAGCAACTAAAGCTGGATCCTTTTCATAACCCTTTTCAAAAATGGGAATCTACCAAAATGCCATGCCATGAATTTAGCTTTCAGTATAAAATCGTTAGTCATTATACCGAGGAAAATGAAGAAGAACATATGATCTCATACCTGTAATCTACGTGCATGAGTCCTAAGTTGCTCAACAGCTCCAGAACGGAATGTATCACAAGCAGCCATCATGACATTGACCTTATGCTGCAAAAGCCAATATGCAACCTGCAATCCAAACATGATCTTAGCTTTTGTATCGATAGATGTAACTGAGAGTAAAATGGGAGGAGGAATTTTAAGAAAACCTTAGCTAAATTGGTTGATTTTCCGACTCCATTAACACCCACAAACACGACGACATATGGTTTCCTTTGTTCTTTGGCAGCATGCACATCTCTCAATATATCAATCGAGCGTTTTGGAGTCAATATACGAACCAGAGCTTCCTCCATCGCTGCCTGAATTCATGATAAATGATTTCCAAATTAACATTAGACGGAGGGTAACAATTATGTTGAAAGTACGATCAACTAACTCGAAATTATTAACCTGAACAGTTGAAGAGATCCTTGTGAATGAGCCCAACTTCTTGCCTTCAAGGCTTGCTGCCACTGATTCACAAAGCTTCTCCGCTATCTCCTCAGCCTGTGACGGAAGAAAGCTCAAGATGAGGCGAGTACATATCCAAATCCATCCATGGCAATAAAACATGGAACATAATTAAACATACCACATTCTTGGTCATGAGCCGATCCTTTAGAGCTTTCAGTGCAGGCTCAAGATCCGTCCTTTCTAGATTCGCCTTCCCAGTAATGCTGAACACATCCAAAAGGAATCATAAGGCCGAAGAACAGAACAGAAGATCAATTTAGTGAATAAATGGACGGAAAAAAAATCATTACTTCTGAAACACAGAAGAAAACCAGCCCTTTTTCTTAACTTCTCGCTTCTCATCATTATCCTCTTCAACTTCACTATCACTGCTAACAATCTCTTCCTTGTCCATCATACTTTCTCCTTGTTCTGCTGCAACTATATCTACTTGATCATGTCCATTTTCAACTACAGGGTCGGTGAAATCCAATTTCTCCTGTGGAGCAGAATCATCCCAAACCCTATTCTTCTTCGTCACTTTTTTCTTTGGATCCGCAGCTGCTTTAGGACCTTTATTAACAACAGTATCAGTTTTCTTTCCACCTTTGCTTCTTATTTTCTGTAGTTTACTTACATCAAACGCCCCAATATTGGAGCTCGTATTTTCTTTTCCGTTAGTTGTCTCTTTTTTCCTAGAACCCTCAATGGTATGAACACCATTGGAGTGACCATTTGTAAAGTTAGCATTTTGGGTTTTATTATCATCTCCATCATCTTTTTTTGAAATCCCTCCACTCATTTTTCTGTTCCCTCCTTCAATTCCAGCTTTTGGGATCTGCCCTTGAATCTTTATATTGCTCATAGGCTTTCCAACTTGCTTAGTTTTCTTCAATTCCTCGGCACGAGCTTCAGCCTCCTTCCTAAGCTGCCTAAACGTCTCATCAAAATCATCATAGACCGTCCTTTTCGGATCATAAATTTCAGAGAAGCTTTGCTTTATCATGGAAAGCAATTCATCCACATAGAGAAGGTGGAGAATCCGCTGATAAACAGCTACGAAAACGAGCCCAAGCTCATTGTGGAACGTCCACTTGAGAGTGTACGCAGCTCCCGGCGCATCGTAGTTAAACGATACAGCTCCAGACCGTTCTTCCAGGAGACAGGACCGAATCAAAGTGTCGATCGGTGATCCTTTTAGAGCATTACCAATCTCTTTGCATGTCCAAAGGATCAATCCTCCTTTGGTAAAGATCAATAATTGTTCTAACATCTTAGACCTTCAAATTGTACCCTGAAAAAGTTAGGTTTTCCAAATCAAGATCACAAGATACGAATCATCGATAGCAAACCAAGTATAAATAATTAAATTAGCAATCATCGAGTCATAGGTATTCACGATTAGCCCTAAAAAATCATCACATACACAAACAAATACATTGAAGACACAGAATCCGAACATAATTAGGAATTCCCGAAAATCAAACATAAAAAACACAATCTACAATAAATGCGGGAGAGGATTCAAATTCAGAATCTAAGATTTAAAGATCACAAGTCGGAATAAGGATCAAAACCAAACGAACGCGATTTCAAAACCCAAGATCCGCAATCCAAAAGCCCCACGAAGACGATCCCGATAATTTGACGACAAAAAGAAAATTAAAGAGTAAACCATAAAAGAAACGCTAAATTCGTGGAACTGTAACCAAACCTCGATTCCTGTCTCTCTTTGATACGATGAACAATCGGGAAAAAAAATTGTTTTTACAAAAGAGGAGAGGATCCTCCGGAATTTATAAGTGCCTATTTCTCGCAAGTTAGTTTTATCTCCTATAAACATGAGGGAAAATCCAAATAGGATTCTTCTTCTATTCCGGGGGGAGGATAATTTTGGTATTTTACCTTCCATATACGGAAGGCACACGAGATTCTCTGGGCTTTCGGATATTTCAAATTAAAGCCCATGGGCCTAATTATGATATTACTATATTTATATATTATTTTAATAATTGTTTTCAAATGAACTGGCAAATGCATCCATTATCTATTATTATTAACAGTTTATGTATAAAAATGAAAAAAAAAATCGTATATGATTATGATTCTTACATTTTAAAATTAGTTTACGTATTTTTATAAATTATTCAAATGCTCAACAACTCTGTCTTTAGAGGAATGGAGAATGAAGATCTGAACTCTCATCTCACGGATATTCAAGATGCTCTGCAACACCATCAAAATTGGCACGGGAGTCACGCGAGAGGATCTATACTCGATGGCATTCCCATTCTCACTCAAAGATGCAGCGCAACGTTGGTTGTTCAACTTGCCTGCTGCGTCAATTACCTCGTGGAATGATCTAGAGCAGCGATTCATGCTATAATTCTTTCCGGATCACGAACGCTACTCGCCAAGAATCGCATAAATTCTTTCCTACAAGAAAGAGGCGAGACCCATATATTATATGTGTAGTACAATTCGTCTTGTCGAACATGTGCGCCGATACATATACTATTTCTGAACCTACGTAATTTGCATGCTTTGTTTCAATTCGTCCACTACATATTATTTTATTTATATTTTCTATGTAGGCATGAAGGAGTATAAACCACGCGCACTTAAGATACATATGGTTTAATTTTAACTAAATTTATTGAATTTCTTTAGGAAGAATTTATAACGATCTATCATAAAATTTATTTATTTTAGGAAGAAATCTATGAATTATTTTAGATTGGTAGGTCTTTTTATCTCGTGTTCATTTTTGACGATCATTTCGTGATCGAGATCGATTCAACAAAAAATTGGAGAATCTATAAAAGGTTGAGCTTCTATGGTTCAAGATCTATGGCGGTCAATAAGAAAAAAAAATTATTTTTTATGCAAAATCCTTTTCTAGATTCTCTTAATTGGATCGAAAATCAAAATCGCACAAAAAAATATAAAGGATAAAGATAGATGTTATTATTGTTCTCAATGTTCAACCTCTTTCCTCCCTCCTCCGACTTTGATGCTTCTTCTTCCCCAACATGTAGATGACAGAGGCGGTCAACATCGTTGTTACAGAAAGTCAACGATTAATCATTGTTACAAAAGCTCAACAATTCAGTTGCGTATTTGTTTGCGGATTGTATGCTAACTATATCTATTTATTGTTTTTTATCTAAACCAATTAGGTTAAGTTTTTCGTTTATATACATCTGTCTTATAATTGCGTTAAAGGGACACAAGAAAAATGTCTCCTCTCGGTCGTTTCGTCTCATGGTATCACACACCAAATTTTTTATTTATCGACTTCGATCGTGCTTTCTCTGTGATTCTCCTCTCTCGACTCTGTTTCTTCATCAAAGTCTGAATCTTTAAAAAAGAAATTTATTGTTCATCATCTTCAATCTCTGATATTTCCTTCACTGTACGAAACAACAATCAGACCTTAACACAAAACCTCTTGTAATCGACGACGACCACCTTCCACGATAGACCATCGACACCGACCATATTCCACAACACCAACGAACAAACCAATGACTATACCAGCCACCGACCCTTCGACCAGCGCAATGAAATCCAATGGTCGTCTACCAAAAATCAGCAAACTGACGCAAATCTGACCGAAAACCATTGCCCTCACGACCCAATACTCTAACGACCTGACTGGTTTCCACCAGATCCGAACTTTTCTACCGAAACATTCGATTCCCTGTGATTTACTTGACGATGGCTTCGACTGGAAACATGATATCATCGACGCCCTCACTGACTCCGAGTGCAACAGCACCTGACGGCTCAATTGTTCAACGACAGACGATTTCTCAACGATTTGACTCTAAGTGACAATCCCAGACCGATCCTCTCTCAACCCCTCATTCGTAAAGATAATTACGACGAATGAGCTGTTAATATTCGTCATGCTCTCAAGTTTCGGAAGAAATTCGGATTTGTGGATGGAAAAATCCTTCGTCTGTCGGAAGATTTGCCTGATTTTGAAGATGGGAAAACCAACAATTTGGTGTGGTTTTGTGGATTAAAAACATAATTAATTCCAAATTTTAATCTGATGTAACTCACCAAGAAGAAGCACGTGACCTTTGGGAACATATCTAAAGTCTTTTTGCTGTCAAACATGGCCCCCAAATCCAACATCTTCGATCTGAGCTAGCATATTGTGCGCAATAGGGACTGAGTGCTAAGGCATACTACGGAAAGATTAGTCAAATTTCGCAAGATCTCCTCGATGCTCGCCCCTTACGTGTATGCAAGTGCGAAAATTGTACTTATGGCCTCACGGCCGAATTGGAACACGATCGAAATGAAGACATGGTGCATGACTTCTTAATGGGACTAGACGACTATGTTTTGGAGTAGTTCAATCTAATCTCCCCTCACATGATACGATGCCTGATCTTGATACTGTGTTCAACGTTGTATTGTAGGATGAGAGTTCACGTCATCTCTCAAAATCTATTTTTTCTCATGCCAACCAAATTGCATCAATGACATTTTCAATCAAAACTGGGCATCTGCGGCCTATTTCTAATGAAAAGTCCAAACTTCATTGCATTAATTGTCGAAGATTAGGCAATATTTCTCATGCTTATTTTCAAATTTTGGGTTTTCTAGATTGGTGTAGAAACATGCCTCGTGATCGTATCGAATGTGGTAGGGGTTTGCTTCTAGTGCCCATGGATGTCAGGTGTGACCGAGGTTTGCTCCCTTCGATACATGTGAACATAGCTCAAACATAGCTTGTGCGAATATAGACTAACAACCGTCGTACACGTACAAAACTTTTATGGGCTAGCAAGTTTCTATCTCCGTTTTGTGAAGGATTTCATCAGTACAACTGCACCCTCACTGCGATTATAAAAAAGACAAGGCGTTCAAAGCATTTTAGGTAAGTCTCAAAACCGCGATGATCTTAGCATTGTCAAACTTTGACCAAATGTAAGAAGTAAAGCGTGACGCCTCACGGATCAGCATTGGTGCAGTCTTTATTCAAGAACGACAACCAGTAGTATATTTTAACGAGAAGTTATATAGAGCAACACTTAACTACCCCACGTACGACATGGAACTCTACACCATCGTTCGAGCTTTGAAAACACGGCAGCATTACCTACTAGTGAATGAGTTTATCATCCACACCGATCATGAGACCCTTACACATCTCAAGTGTCAAAAAAGTTTCAAGTAGAGACATGCCAAGTGGATGGTATTCATCAAGTCCTTTTCGTTTATAATCAATTACAAGAAAAGAAAATAAAACATGTTAGTCGACACCCTATCAAGGAGACACACCTTAATTCCACTATGGAGGCTAGAAACTTGAGGTTTGAAAATATCAATGAGCTATATCAACAATGAACAAGATTCGGATCTTTGCGAGATATTTTGAAAGTGTAAAGAAGGAGCTAACAGATTGATCTATATACACAACGTATATCTCTTCTGTGATAGATGGTTTTGTATTCTGCAAAGCTAAATAAGAGAGTTATTGATTCAAAAAGCACATGGAGAAGAACTCATGGGGCACTTTGGAGTGGAGAAAATCTTGGCCACCATAAAAGGTTATTTTTCTGGCCACGTCTCAAGCGATACATTGAACGGCTTTGTACATGATGCAACACATGTCACCAAGCCTAGTCTCGCATCCATCCCTACGGTTTATATCTTCCTTTACCCTCTCGACTCATCCATGTAATGATTTATCAATAAATTTTGTTCTAGGATTTCCAAAGATCAGAAATGAATATTTCGTTTTTGTTGTTGACGCGTTTTCAAAAAATGACACACTTTGTACCCTGCTCGAAAACCAACAATGCAACCAATATTGCAAAACTCTTGTTTTAAGAAATTGTAGGTATCCACTAGGGGTGGGCAAATTACCCGAAGAACCCGTCCCGACCCGAAACCCGTCCCGAACCCGCGAAAAATTACTCGAACCCGTGGGTTCGGGTTCGGATAATGAAATCTCATTACCCGTGGGTTCGGATTCGGATTTTTTTATTTCTGCGACGGGTACCCGTGGGTACCCGAGCATATATATACAATAATACTAATATACCCATATATATCAAGTTATTTACAAAAATACCATTAGGGTTTACATCTTCCCGTCCTTCTTTTTCTCTTTCACCTGCAGCCTCCCTCACGCCTCCCTCCATCTCCTTGCCTCCTTGGTGCTTGCTCCCTCCATCTCCTTTCGTCCGATGCTCGCCTCCTTCCGACTGGTGCTCCCCTCCCTCCTGAAGACTGCTTCTCCATCTCACGTGGTTGGTGCGGTCGCTTCTCACCTCTTCTCGTGCGACGCTTCTTGCCTATTCTCGTGCGCTCACTTTTTTATGCCTTTCTTCTCTTCTCTTTTCGCACTCAATTCAATTTCTTTTTTATTGATATATGTTTGATCCTTTTGGTTTAATTGGCTTTCGTATATGTTAGTTCGTTTGCTACATTGATGTAATGGTGATTTCTTGGCTAGATTTTAGGGATTTTACCTTTTGTTATATGACTTGCTTCAAAAATCTCTCTGTTATCAATTGATTAGTTATCGATTTTAGGGATTTGATCTTTGGTAGATTCGGGTTCGGGTACCCGCGGGTACCCAGCCGGGGTTCCCTTTGGGGGGGTCCCCGAGCCTCGGGTACCCGAACTCCTCGGGTTCGGGTAGGAATATACCTACCCGTCCGAGTTCGGGTTCGGGTACCCTAAAAAATCCGGGTACCCGACCTGTGCCCAGCCCTAGTATCCACAACCTAACCAAGATGATCATACATGATCGGGATAGCAAGTTTCTAAGTCATTTCTGGTGGACACTTTGGACCTTTCGGCTATACCAAGTAAAGAGATCACCAACTTGGATGAATAGAAGAAGCTGAATTAATCAAGAGACTACAAGAGAAAGTTCGGGAAAACATAAGATAAAGGACTGAACAATATGTCGAACAAGCCAACAAGGGGTGTAGAAGGATGGTGTCCGACGATGGAGATTGGGTGTGGTTGCACATGAGGCCAGAACGGTTCCTCGACAAGAGGAGTTCAAAGCAAGCACCGAAAAGAGACGATTCATTTCGCATTCAAGACTAGATCAACGACAACACCTACCACCTAGAACTACCGAGTGAGTGTACAACATTCAACATTGTTGATTTATCCCCTATCAATGTAGATGATAACAATCCAAGGACTAAATGCTCGCAAGGGAGAGGAAATGATGAGGACATCGAAATCAGAGTAGAACCAAAGGAGGATTGCACAAACGAGGAACTAACGCAAGGAAACGAGTGGACAAAATCTTCCCATTATCTAATCACATGTGGACAAGCAATGAACTTTCGTAACAAGACAACGAAGATAGTGATGAAGATATGATAAATTTTTAATAAAAAGGAGGATTCAGACTCAACTAAAAAAACATCACTTCAATCTTCTACATTGAACTGGAGCTTAATCCGTCCATCTAGAACCGACGAGTTCGGACGATACGGATAAGAAAAGGCATAAGATAAACTCCTCCCCAACAGCTAGCAAATATTCCAAGCTAATCTTATCCACCGGATCATCTTCTTTCTCGTTCTGAAGATTTCCAAAAACCATAAAATGTTCTCAATGGCTAATAGATCAATTCGTTTTTCATCCTTTACACACTTTCCTTACTGTAACATGGTGTCAAGAACCTTTTCGTATTCTTGAATGGTGTCAAGAACACAATGACTTCAACTGTTCTGGGAACAATTGAAGCCATTATCCAACTATATTAAGAAGCTTTCGTACCTCTTGTGGTGTTTATCGTTCTACCCTAAATACTTCGACTTCCACCATCAACCTCCACCTTCGTGAGACGATTCTTAAATAGAGCCCTTAGGTCAGTCAAGAGATTTCCACCTCTATCTATCGTCAAAGGATGAATTTCTTGAAAAGTGTGTTTAGGCTAGTTAAGATTCTCTTTGACTGAAGAATCCTACCTAAACGATCAAGGTTATGAGATTCTTCGTATGTTTTTCAAGGTTCAAGAAAGCGTTAGGCGCTAGGCGGGCGGACACCCAGCGCCTGGCGCCTAGGCGGAGCCCAGGCAGTATCTAGACAGGTTAGGCGGATTTATATATATATATATAATGTAATTTTAATCCAAATTTTTAATTTAAAACATTTTTAATTATTTAATTGTTTAAAAATACATATAAATAAATAAAATTGAAAGAAATAACTAAAATAAATACGAAAATTTTTTTATTATCTAATTCAACTTTTTTATATTCTTTATTGAAATGTTGTTTCATCAGATTCAAACTGTATGTTAATTTCTTCTTCTTCGGAATCAAAATATGATTCATCAAAATCTTTACCATAAGCAAATCATCCACTTGCTCGACCTCTTGAACATTCACAGGTCAACACATTTTGATTTGATCCTTCATATTCTTCCATTGGTTCATCGCCCGTTTTTCCATTATCAACAATCCAATCTTAAAAATGATATGGATCATTAGATAGAAACCATCAACCTCGTATTAAATTAAAAAAAGACAAGATTATTCAACTTTTTACTATCAAATCGGTTTCATTTTTTTGTATATACCTACTTACACAATAACACAAATGGTTATTTGTACAACTACAATGAAAAATAAATAAATGAATTTTGTTAATCACTCACTCATTCAAAAATATTCTAATTTCGTTATCGTCTTAATAAACTAGTTGTTAAAGTGTTTTTTGTCTTAATTTTTTTCTACTTTTAAAACTCGATTACCGTCTAGACAGCCGCCGAGACCGCCTAGACGGTCGCCTAACGATTAATTGTCGGCCTAGACGTCCACCTAACCCGCCTTGGCATACGCCTAGACCGCCCAGGCGTCCGTTTCGCCTAGAACCTTCGATTAGAGATTAATCGGGACGTCCGAACACCGTCTAGCGTTTATGAGACCGCCTAGACCGATTTTTAGAACATTGATGTTTTCCAAGTTCTGACCCCGCAACCGCGGAGAAAAAATGATAGATTAAATGTCAACCATATCATAAAGATCTACCTAGAAAAAATAACCAATCCAAATTCGGGGTTCGCATAGCCACCTAACCTTAAATCCTCTTACCATCACATTATCCGTAATAATGGTAAGAGGACATAAACAAAGTCTATGAATGAAACTAGAAGGAGCAATCATTCCCATTATAGATTGAACTAACATAAATATTTTGGCTAAAGATTGTTGCTAAAGATGATAAGATGAAGTTACCAAAATTTGACGGTCACTGGGATCATTGGAGCGAGGTGATGGAGAACTTTTTCAGGGCCAAAGTTTTGTGGAACCTGATTGAAATCGGGTATGAAGAACCTGCACTAACGACGGTACTCACACCTGAGCAACGACAACAACTTGATGATGCCAAGACCAATGATCACAAACTGAAGCATTATCTCTATCAATCCATTGATAGAGAGACGATGGAGCAAATCTTAGATCGGAAAACGTCTAAGATCATCTGGGAATCGCTAAAGAAGAAGTATGGTGGAAATGATCGTGTCAAGAAATCCTTGCTGCAGAAACTCAGAAGGGATTTTGAGTTGTTGGAGATGAAAGAGACCGAGTTGGTGGATGAGTACTTCAAGAGAGTGTTAGCCATCACAAACCAGATGAGGAGTAACGGGGAGATAATGGCTGACTCCAACGTGGTTCAGAAGATCCTGCGAACTTTGAGTGAAAAGTTCATGTATGTGGTGGTATCAATCGAGGAGTCTAAGGATATTGAGTTGGTCACGCTTGACGAGCTGCAGAGTTCTTTAGCAGTACATGAACAGAAGTTCAAGAAGCAGGACAAGGGTGATGATCAAGTCCTGAAGGTGGCCTATGGAAGAGGAGCAGGGACGAGAGGAAGAGGAGCATATGGCAGAGGAAGGGGGCGTGGCCGTGGACGTACGTTTCCTAACAAGAGCACAGTAGAGTGTTATAAGTGTCATCGCCTTGGACATTTTCAAAATGAATGTCCAAAGTGGGATGAGGAAGCCAACTATGCTGATGAGGAGGAAGAGATGCTACTAATGGCATATGTGGAAGAAGAGGAAGATCTTGAGACAAAAGCGGAGATGACATTGATGGCGTGTGGTGGTGATGGTGGAGACAAAGAAGAAATGAGGAAGAAGGCTTGGTTTCTAGACTCAGGCTGCTCAAATCACATGAGTGGAGACCGAGAGCTGTTTCTGAAGATGGATACCGAGTTCAAGCACTCTGTAAAGCTTGGAAATGACAAAAGATTGGAGGTTGTGGGCAAAGGGAATGTAAGGTTGGTTTTAAATGGCGCCGCATACACCATCAGTGAAGTTTACTACATTCCTGAGCTCAAAAACAACTTATTGAGTCTTGGACAGCTTCAAGAGAAGGACTTGACAATCATCATTCAGAGAGGTGCTTGCAAGATCTACCACAACGAGAAGGGGCTGATTGTTGAGAGCAAAATGAGCAGAAATAGAATGTTTATGCTGCATAATCAGTCCGGTGATGGAGTAAAACAACAAAGGTGCTTTCAGACGGTTGCAGAGGATATACCAAAACTCTGGCATGAAAGGTATGGACATCTCAGCTATACGGGCATGAAGACCTTGCAAAGCAAACAGATGGTTCATGGTCTTCCTAGTTTCGACATACAGAGCTTCACTTGCACTGATTGCTTGGTGGGAAAGCAATCAAGAAACGCTATCTCCAAGACAAGTACGTGGAGAGCAAAGGAAGTTTTGGAAATCATACATTCTGACATATGTGGCCCAATCAGTCCAATCACCTCCAGTGGCAAAAGATATGTACTGTGTTTCATTGACGATTGTAGCAGAAAAATCTGAGGCATTTGATTTTTTCAAATTGTTCAAGAAGAAGGTGGAGACTGAAAGTGGAAAGAAGATCAAATGTCTGAGAACTGATCGTGGGGGAGAATACACATCAACGGAGTTCTCAGAGTTCTGCAAGAAGGAGGGGATTCGCAGGCAACTAACCACACCTTACACTCCACAACAAAACGGTGTTGCGGAGAGGAAGAATCGCACCGTGATGAATATGGTCAGGTCTATACTTGCAATGAGGAAGGTACCAAAAATATTCTGGGCAGAGGCTGTGATTTGGACGTTTTATATTTTAAACAGATGTCCAACCCATTCGGTGAAAGACAAGACTCCACAAGAAGCTTGGAGTGGAATCAAACCAAGTGTAGAACACTTCAGAGTATGGGGAAGTCTTGCACATGTCCACATTCCAGACGAGAAAAGAAGAAAGCTTGATGATAAGAGTGCTGTCTGCGTGCTACTTGGTTTCTCAGAAGAATCAAAGGGGTACCGTTTGTACAATCCTAAAACCAAGAAGATAATTGTGAGCAAGGACGTAGTGTTTGAAGAGACTAAGGGCTGGAACTGGGAAGAAACACAAGATCACAGTGATGCTGATCTCACCTGGGGTAGTGATGATCTCTGGGAAGAGAGTGATCAAGAAGAAGATGATGCTGGAGAAGCTCAACCTTCAGTAATCACCGAAGAAGCTCAACCGGTGCAGCATACAGAAGTCAGGGAGGGTCGAGTGATAAGGCCTCCGAGTTATCTCAGAGATTATATCACTGGTAGTGAGATCGACGATGAAGAAGATGTAGTTAACATGGCTGTAGCAAACTCATCTGACCCACAAACGTTTGAAGAAGCAGAGAAGAACCTCAGGTGGAGAGAAGCCATGGATGAGGAGATAAGATCGATTGAGAGAAATCAAACGTGGGAGCTCTCAGTCTTGCCGGAAGGAGCTAAATGCATTGGTGTCAAATGGATTTACAAGACAAAGCTCAACGAGAATGGAGAAGTCAGCAAGTATAAAGCTCGCTTGGTGGCAAAGGGTTACTCTCAAGAACATGGTGTTGACTATACTGAAGTGTATGCTCCGGTGTCTCGAATGGATACAGTCAGAATCTTAATATCCACTGCGGCAAGAAAAGGTTGGAGTATCTATCAGTTGGATGTCAAGTCAGCCTTCCTCTACGGGATTCTTGAGGAGGATGTTTTCATACAACAACCTAAAGGTTACGTAGTCAATGGAGAGGAAGACAAGGTTTATAAGCTCCACAAGGCATTGTATGGCCTAAAACAAGCGCCAAGGGCCTGGTTTAGTCGTATTGGAGAATACTTTGCCAAAGCTGGTTTTGAGAAGTCTCAAAACGAAGAAACTCTGTTTGTGAAGACAAATACACGAGGCAACTCTCTCTACGTCAGCGTGTATGTAGATGACCTTATCTACACTGGAGATGATGCTTCAATGATGGAAGAGTTTAAGAAATCAATGGAGGAAGAATTTGCTATGACAGATCTTGGAAAGATGCGTTACTTTCTCGGTATAGAAGTGCTGCAGACGTCACAAGGGATACACATCTCACAGGGAAAGTATGCGTTTGAAATCTTAAGGCGTTTCGACATGGAGAATTGTAATTCAGTGATCTGCCCAATGGTACCTGGGAGCAAGATGGATTTGGATGAAGGAGGTGAGCGAGTAGATGAGACTTTCTATAAACAAATAATCGGTAGCCTCATGTACATCACAACCACGAGGCCGGATCTGCAATTCTCTGTAAGTATGCTAAGTCGTTACATGTCCAAACCAACAATGTTGCATCTTCAAGCTGTTAAAAGGGTGCTGAGATACTTAAGAGGAACGGTGGATTTTGGAATTTGGTACAAGAGAGGAGGAAGTGGAGAAGTATCGGTATACACTGATAGTGATTTTGCAGGAGATAGTGATAGCAGGAAGAGCACATCGGGTTATGTGTTCCTCATAGATGGAAGTGCTGTTGCTTGGTTGTCAAAAAAGCAGCCCATAGTCACTCTCTCTACCACGGAAGCTGAATATGTGGCTGCATCTGTCTGTGCCTGTCAAGCCGTTTGGTTCAAAAGAATCTTGGAGGAGTTGGGTCATGATGTAAGAGGAAGCACGGTCATTCAATGTGACAATACATCAACCATCAAGCTATCAAAAAACCCTGTTTTTCATGGTAGATGTAAGCATATCGGTGTTCGGTTTCACTTTCTTCGTGAATTGGTTAATAAAGGAGTCATAAGTCTTGAGCATTGTGGAACAACCAATCAAGTGGCAGACATTTTCACGAAGCCTTTGAAGCGTGAGACATTCGAGAGCTTAAGGAAAAGACTTGGAGTTTGTTCAATGGCTGATAAGCTGAAACTTGTGAGCCAAGTTTAGCTTAGGGAGGGAATGTTGGAAGAAGTCAATCCGAGAAGTAAGGAGCTGAAAGAGGAGAATGAGTCTTGTGATGTTAGTTTTGTTTTAATAAAGACCAATTGTTTCGGTCAAAGTAGTTACAAAGGAGCTATGTTTTCTCTGCTTTATTTTCTGAGTTCTTGTTGATGTAAAGGCTATAAAAGGCCATTTGTTTTCATTCAATAAAAAGTGAGTTTTCAGCATCTAAAACAAACGAGCATTTGAGTCTACAAAGATCTGATCTGTAAGAATTTGTGTCAAACTTATCAACTAGAAATGTTACCTTTTACGATTGTATGGAGATGTTATATATATATATATATGAAAAGAAATAAAATCAATTTAAGACGAATATATTTAAGATGATGTTATTTGTATATTTCTTTCTTTATTCATTAACGTCGGTCCCATTATTTCTTCTATTATTGTGCTTTCTTCCTTTTTGTAACTTTTATTTTCTAAATCAGACCTTCCTATCACATTTTTTTACGGCGGAATATCAGAAATACCCTCAAAGGGCTAAATCACTTCAAAAATACCCTTCCCCAAAATAATTATTAAATCCGAAAAATAAAAACTGAGGAAAAGACAAATTTGCCCTTAACGTTGGAACGTGGAAAAATGGAAGTTCGGCAGTTTTTCGACGTGAAAAACTGCCGAAAACGAGAAAGCCGAACAGTTTTTCGCCGTGAAACCTGTTTAAAAGTTGATAGCAAGAAAGAAATAAGTGATTTCGAACTTGAGAGGGAACGATTTGAAGTTGGCGAACAATTTGAAGTTGGCGAGAAGGAAACTGGCGAAGAGAGCACGAAGAGAGCACGAGTCAATCTTCAATGGCGTCAATAAGTGTAAGTAGTTCGATTTCTAGGGTTTTGCAAGCTTTCGAGTCACAAAATGGTTTATTGATTTGAAATGGGTGTCAGTGTCAGTGAGTCGGTTAGGTCGCAAGGGTCGCAAGGGTCGCAGGAGTTGCATGAACATCTTCGACTCCGTGAGTCGGTTGAGTAGCAAGGGTCGCAGTAGTTTCATGACCATCTTAGACTCAGTTTATTGATTTGAAACGGGTGAGTGTCAGTGAGTCGGTTAGGTCGCAATGGTCGTTTGAGTGTCGCGGAGTGTCTGAGGGTCGTTTGAGTCGCATGGGTCGCACACGTCGGTTGAGGGTCGCACGGGTCGATTGCGTCGCATGGGTCGGTTGGGTCGCATGGGTCGCTTAGGTCGGTAGAAGTATAATGTATTCGTAATTGGTCATTTTGCAGGAAAAAGGGACTAAGAGGAAGGAGTGCGTGAGTGATGCTGATGCTGATGCTGCACTCCCTCTGACACTGGAGAAGAAATTAATAGGGGAAATAAGGAAGTCGGAGAAGAGAATCATCAACGCCGTAAGAGACCTTCTAAGGGATGTCGGGATTCATGTGCCTAATCCAAAATCAAAGGCTGCCGAGAAAGTTGCGATCACCGAAACCCAATCTTCCGACACTGTTGGTGATTTTGCTTTTGAATTCCTTCGACGTCCAAATCCAGTGTCAAGAAACCTTGCTCCTGATGGAGTTCCACCAAGTAAGTAATATTTAGTGAAAAGGTCATTTGAGTGTCAATTTCCATCGAGACATATAAGTCGTAGGGTCGCATAAGCCGTAGGGTCGTTAGAGTCGTAGGGTCGCATAAGCCGCAGGGTCGTTAGAGTCGCATGGGTTTCATATGTCGCATGTGTCACTGGGTCGCTAAAGTCAAATGGTCGCATGGGTCGCATAGGTCGCATTGGTCCCATTGGTCGCATTGGGATAATAGGTCGCATGGGTCGCATGGGTCGCATTGGTCGCCATATATTTAATGAGGTAAATTTTATGCAGGTGCTGGACCTTTATCGAAGGAGTCTGCGCCATATGTTGAACCTCCGCCGGCGAAAAGAGCAAGAACAATTCAAGAACCCGAAAAAACGGTGGTTCAAGAACCTGAGGAGTTTGTGTGGAATCCCAGAGGATTAGTAAAGGACTTGATAACCCGATTTCCTACGTTCACTGATGCTAGCGGTGAAAAGTTGACTAAGCTATATTGGTTCCTGAAGGCACCTCGACATGAGCGGTGGTGGATATCTGAGCTAGATATTCCCCGGGGGCCAAAGTTTTGGGAGATTATATTAAAGGCCAACGCATGGCTTGAAGATGAAGTAAGTTTTTTTAAACCCTTAGTCTCACGGAGTTTTGTGTCATATGCATTCCTGTGTGTTAATTTTTTTTTGCAGCAATTGGATGAGGCGTTGATGGAGCTGTCTTCTCGCTTGGCATCGGATCCCAGCGCGTATCAGAATTATTACGTTTGTCCTGTTGCTTTCATGCAGACGCTCTCGATGTGGACGTACGAGGATATGGAAACTTTGCCGGAAAAGCTTAGTCAGTTTTTGAACGCCAACCCACCAATTAGTGATTATGAAGGTTTTGTCTCGGTTCTAAACATTCCATCGATAAATAATCGATGGGTAGGATGTCATTGGGTAGCCATCAAAGCGGATTTCAAAACCCGATGCATCACGGTATACGACTGCAGGATGAGCCTTAAGGAAACACATATCGATCCGGTGATTGAGAGGATAAGAAAAGCTGTCCCCAAGATGCTCATTCTCGGAGGGTTTCCTTCTTTGGCTTCTGGAGAAGATGAATGGAGGTATGTGTATTATGATGGTCTGCCACAGAACCAAAGCGGGAATGACTGTGGTGTTTTCTCCTATAAATTCGTAGAAGCCTCGTTATCAAAGGATATGGATATGTTTCTTCGTATTTGCGACGACAAGGTTACTTCCATGCGTGAGAAGATGGCGGCTGATATATATAGTAATGGAGAACGTATCTATGAACCCGAAGATGACTAAATTGATATATGGTACATTGTTTTTTTTGGACTGGTAGATGTGAACATTTGGTACATTTTTTTTAATATTTGGTACATTCTTTTTTCTATTATTTGGTACATTGTTTTTTTTATAATATTTGGTACATTGTTTTTTTTCTAATATTTGGTACAAGGGTCACAGAGCCTCATACGACCCTTGCGACCCATGCGACCCATTTGACCCTTGCGATCCATGCGACCCATGTGACCCAATACACTGGACCTTCTTGAGTCTCCGATCTTCCCAGTGTATTGGACCTTCATACGACCCTTG
>CM071868.1:1881867-1902165 GCA_036759665.1 Gynandropsis gynandra
TCCAAGGGTCGCAGAGGAACAAGGGTCGAAGAGGGACAAGGGTCGCAGGGATCCAAGGGTCGCAGAGGAACAAGGGTCGAAGAGGGACAAGGGTCGCAGGGATCCAAGGGTCGCAGAGGAACAAGGGTCGAAGAGGGACAAGGGTCGCAGGGATCCAAGGGTCGCAGAGGAACAAGGGTCGAAGAGGGACAAGGGTCGCAGAGGGACAAGGGTCGCAGGGGTCCAAGGGTCGCAGAGGAACAAGGGTCGAAGAGGGACAAGGGTCGCAGAGGGACAAGGGTCGCAGGGTCAAACTGGGTCGCTGGGTCAGACTGGGTCGTAAAATCGCAGGGATATTTTGGGAATATCAACATTTATACGGGTACTTTTGAAGTTAGAAATATTTTCTTTTCCGGGAAGGGTATTTTTGAAGTGTTTTAGCCTACGAGGGTATTTTTGAAGTTACCTTTTTTTACCATAATATATATATATATATATATATACACGACTGGATCGGTAGCCTTCTCTATGGTCGGTCCAAAACTTATAACTCAAGCAATTATCGGTAGACTCTTTCGTTGTTTTCACCAAAGACTTTAATTAGCAAATATCTTATTCTCTCTCCATGGCTCATTAAGATAGAGTCTAAATAATCCACATGCTTAGAGAAGTTATCATATGATCCACGTATGATGCCTTAAAATCGTAAAAACAACACATGTTAACATATATTATACCGTATTAATTTAATCAATGAATAAAATATGAAAATGTCTTTTTTATTCAATGCTTGAATCTTTATCTTATGGATGGTATTTACTGTGGTATTGATTCTTGTTTAGTAAAAATATAGTGAATCGTAAAGTTCATGATTCTTTTTATGGATATCACCTTCGAAAAGTTTTTAAAAATTAATAACTAGTTATACAAATAATTTCTCTAATCATCCGTTTTAAAATTATTCTAAATCAAAATACGTTTGACTATAGAGCTCTATTAAAAATGGACAATTTCAAAAATGCACTTGAAATGCAATTAAGATTTCAATCATATCATTTCTTAAAAAAAATTTAATTTCTATTTTACTCTTATAATATTGATATTATCAAAATGCTCATGTGACATGCGAGACTCATACGATCCAAGCGATCCATACGACGTAAATGACCAATGCGACACAAATGATTTGTGTGATCCATGTGATCCAAACGATCATACGCCCATGTGACCCATGTGACCCTTGTTACCCACGTGATCCTTGCAATCTATATGACCCAAACGATCCATACGATTCATGAGACCTTTGAAAATCGCTCGAAATCGCTTGAAATGTTCAGAAATCGTTGGAAATCGCTCGAAATCATTAGACAACCCTCGAAGATGGTTAGAAATCGCTTAGAAATCGTTCAAAATTCGCTGGAAATTGCTCTCAGTTTCGAAATCGCCTCTCAATTTCGAAATCGCTTCTCGCTCATTCCTCTCAATTTTAAAATAGATTTAATTTCGAAAAAAATGTAAAATTGTATGTGTTTTCATTATCAAAGATATATATCCAAGTTCTTTTTGCTATTTAATAATTACTTTTACGCAGTAGACGTGAAGTGATGAAATACATGGATATTCTTGATATTTTTCCCATAAAAAAGTAATCGAAAAGAAATATAATTTAAAAAAAAGAGAGAGAAATCAAATTTAAGTAATAAAAATGTAAAAATTGTTCCATGCAATGTTAGGTATTTGAATCGGCGAGGGTCAAATTGTTAAACGGATGCGGTCGGAGAAACGATCTTTTAACCACTTCCTTGACCAAAGCGTGAATGAGACAATGCCTTTATGACATTACAAAAAGATATTTGACCAAAATCACTAATTATTTAAATAATCACTATTTTATATTAATATATGATGTCAATTTCCGATAAATCTGTTAAACAAACCATCACTATGGGACGTAGTATTTATTATTAATTATATTCCTGAATTGTATAATTTATGAACCATTAATTTGATATCACACACACGTAAACATATATACAACCATACATAATTGATATCATTATCAAAGTACTCTTGACCTATATATTTGACTTTGACCAACTTGATGACATATAGATTTCATCAAGGAAGTATTAAATATCTCGATTTAGTATTTTGAATATCGGTGGCTAATTTATCATGTTATTTTCTCATTTTTTTTCTATTAATTTTGCTATCAAATGGATAGCATATTCATCAATGGTGTACCATTTACAAAAAGCAATAGTAAATTTGTTGATGACATATGGAAAAAATGTTATTAATATATAATTCATATCGATCACAAACTTTGCTACGACATATAAGAATTACTTATAGTAAATTTATCATCCATTCAATATATCATTATAGTATTGTATGAATGGATTCAATCTCAATAAATCATTATAGTATAGTATAGTTATCTCATAAGCTATATAACTGAAGTAAAACATATCAAACCATATATTTGACTATATATTTATAAGGCATAACCATAGTCCCTTATATGTATATATATATATATATTATATTATACTATAATAAGTAGATAAATACGTAAAAAGAGAGAGGTCTACTCACAGCTGTCCAAACTGCAAATAGTTAAATAACCCAGAAAACACATTAAATAAGAACCTCTAAAACCCCATCCATGAATCCATATCCATCCATCTTTACACACACATATATTTATATATATATATATACACATGTGTGTGTTTGTATGTGTGCATATCAACACATATGTACACATATAAACATATCCTTCACTATAATACAACCCCACATTCCTCACACACACTCTCTCTCTCACAGCTTTAGAACAGTAAAAAAATAATAGAGAGAGAGAGAGGAAGAGAAATGGAAAGAACCCATCTACTCTTTCTCCTTCTAATTCTTGTATCATCATCGCAATTCATATCATCATCATCATCATCATCATCATGGAGAGTGGAGCAAGAGATGGACAGAATCAAAGAGCTTCCAGGGCAACCAAAAGTAACATTTTCCCAATTCTCAGGATATGTAACAGTCAATGAAGAACATGGCCGTTCTCTTTTCTATTGGCTCACTGAGGCTTATTCTTCTCCCCACACCAAACCCCTTCTTCTATGGCTCAATGGAGGTTAGTCTCTCTCTCTCTCTCTCTCTCTATATATATATATATATATATATGCTTAAATGCACATATGTTATTGAATTAGAACTATTAATTAATATATATATTATAACTTAGCTAGTGTTCGTGATCTTTATGCTTTGCTATCCAATGAGAAAATCATGATAAGATTCAAGGATTGTTATTGTTATATGAAGATTATATATATAGATATATAGTCTCATTTTGTTATACCTAATATTTTAGAGAAGTAACGAGTAATATGCATTTGTTTTTGGGAATTCAATTTGCCCATTCAAATAATGAATTTGAATTTTTATGGGAAAATATTACTTTTTATTTTTTAAGAAGATTTAGAAAAATGGAGAGTAATTTTTTTTGTCAGTATCATCACCGACAGTAACCCCGTGGTATTTCTGATTATCGTTGCCGAAAATTTTACGAGGATAAAAATAAAGAAACTAAACATAAAATCTTCAAATTTTAAATTTAAATAATAGTAAAAAATAAAATATTAAAGGGAAGTAAAATAAAAAAAATGAGTTTTTTAATATCATTTTTGGAAAAATAATATAAATAGAAAGCATATACTTTTTGACACATATGGAGATGCCTGACTCATTAGTGTTTTGCACTAAGAAACAGGGGATATGATATGATGACTAGAGAGACCAAATGAGCTCATGAACCAATTATGAAATTGAAAGACGACAAATTCATAAAATAGTAAAACATATATGATATGTATATACACTTTAAAATAACGAAAAAGACAATTATTTATAATTAATTCCTTCTTCTCGTTATAATTAATCGTTATTTGAATAAACAAATCAATGTCCAACCAAAATAACATCAACTACCCCATCTTCCTCTCATAAATGAAACGTACAATTTCTCTTTCACTTTTTTCTTATTCATAACCAATATGTGAGTGCATATAATATATATATATACATAAATGCTCTTAGTATATATATATATAAATATATATAATATATGCACTTAATTTATTACTCTTTTTGTGATTCCACAAGCTTGGGACATTGGTCTCAGTGCCATCTATCTACCCTAAGTAAGTCCACATTTTTCTGTCCCCACCGCGCATGTTAGTAAAAAGCCAATATTCAACACTAAAATACGCCAATTGAATCATGCTACTTGCGCATGATCCATATCACATTTACAAAGCCTATATATTGCAAAAGTCAAGTCTTCCATGATGGTAGATATATACACGCATATATATATATATACTTGTACAATTATACATGCACATGCATGATATAAATTGTAACCCCACATGGGACCTCGTGAAATCTCTCCGTCCTTATCTTTCTTATTTATTTTATTTGTATTTTAGAAAACCCTAGTTTTTATCTCCCTCTTAATGTATATTATATATATATATATATATAAATGTATAAATTTGGTAGGTAAATAAATGAAAATGCCGCAGAAGTAGTTGATAATATAGTCCTCTCTTGTCACTTTCGGATACAACTTGTTCTTTTATATGCTTCTGTCTCTTCATGAATCATTAGCTTCTACCAAAAAAAAAAGTATGACAAAAAGGTCAAATGCCTTTTGCCTTTAGCCTTTAGATTCACAAAACACATAAAAAAATTAAACACATTTGTTTACCTCGCATTAAATAATAATATAACAATATGAATAACATCGGAATTAATTGTTGTTCAAAATTTTAGATGTTAGGTTTAACAGAATAAATCATTGTCTGTATAAAATGCAACAAAAACATTTAAAAATGTAATATAATTATTAAAAATATGAAGACAAAGAATAAGACACGATTTTTAAATAATTTAATGGGTTCCGCAATGAAGCGTGCGGAGTCATTGGGGCCACAAGGTGATGTAGACGATTATGCTTATGGTTTGCATGCATTTGCACGCGAGCACCTCTAAATTTCCTTTTTTTTTTTTTATTTAGTTTTGTGAACTAAACGATACTCATTTATATATATATATATATATATTAGAGACCAATGTGTGTGTATATATATATATACGTTCTTGATTAAATCATTAGTTTTGTGAACAAAACGATTGTTCTTATGGTAACAATGGGAAATTGGATATCATAGAGTCAATGTCCGTTCTAAACCCATAATCGATCTTTATAATATAAGATATACTATAAAAGTATATATATATTTTTTATTGAATAAAATTAACATTTATATATAATATCGTTAGAATTCGGTCAAAGCATTTTTCAAAAGATAAATTTGAGAATTAGTTCGATCTGAATGGATAAAGATTTTGACTTACATATAATCAATGTAAACCCTAATTTTTTTTCTTCGTCATACATTGGGTATATTATATAAAAATTAGTTAATGTGATCGTTAGTTTTCATTCTAATGATAATTTTCGCGTAATATACGAGTATTGATATATATTTAAAGAAATATATATATATATATATATATGATAATATTTAGATAAAATGTATTGCATTGCATGCAGGACCGGGCTGTTCATCAATTGCTTATGGAGCGTCGGAAGAAATTGGACCCTTTAGGATCAACAAAACTGCTTCTTCTCTATATCTCAACAACTTCTCTTGGAACAAAGGTATTTTATTTACAAAATATACATTAATCATTTCATGAAATTACTAATTATCAAAACTATTGTTATTGTTATAACAAAGTAAAATAAAAGTATAAACCTTCAAATTTTATTCGAAATTTTATCATGCTACGTCAATACAAATATACGGATGTTGATTATTTCGTATTTCCAATATAGTAGACACATGAGAATATTCTAACAAAATCTGAAACATTTTATATTTTTTACAATTATTATTAAATTTGTGTAATTTTAAAGAATTTCCGACATTTTTTATTGTTTAATCGTATATCCAATATTATTTTCGATGAACAGATGCAAATCTTCTATTTCTGGAATCACCTGCTGGAGTAGGATTTTCCTATTCAAACACAAGCTCCGATCTCAAAGATTCTGGAGACGAACGCACTGGTATAATCTTCATTATATATATATATATATATATATATATTGGATATTCAAATGTGGTTTATTAAAATCGATTAATGTCATGAGAGAATTAATAAGTAAATTAAATATAATTGGTGTGACAGCTCAGGAGAATCTGATATTTCTTATCAAATGGATGTCGAGATTTCCTCAATACAAATACAGAGACTTCTACATTGCTGGTGAAAGCTACGCTGGTAAAATTAGTTTACTATTTATTAAATTCTTTCAAATTTTAAATGATATATATATATATATATATTACAACATACATAGCACATTTATTACTGAGTTTTCCTCTATCAAAATTCTTCATAATATTCTATTTTGTGCCATTTATAAACAAAAAAAAAATCTACTTTGCAAATCATTTTTCCAAATATTAATGTATTATATGCATGTTATTTATTTTAATAGGGCATTATGTTCCTCAGCTGGCCAAAAAGATCCATGACTACAACAAAGCCTTTGACAATCCCATCATCAATTTCAAAGGATTCATGGTAACGTAACATAAAATTAATCTAAAATCTGAAAAAAAAAAGTTGTAATATCAGTAATCACATCGAACCCTATATAATGATACATATGTATATATACATATATGTATATATGGTAGGTGGGGAATGCAGTGATGGACGATCACTACGACAGTATAGGGACAGTAACATATTGGTGGTCACATGCAATGATTTCCGACCGAACATACAAATGGATCCTCAGTCACTGCAACTTCACGGCCGAGAAAGCTTCCGACCAATGTGACGAAGCCGTGAACTATGCGATGAACCATGAGTTCGGAGATATCGATCAGTACAGCATTTACACTCCGACGTGTATGGTCCAACAGAAGAAATCCAAATTAGGGTTTGTCCGAATGAAGAACACTCTTTTACGTAGAAGGCTTATTTCTGGTTATGATCCTTGTACTGAGAGCTACGCCGAGAAGTATTACAATCGACCCGATGTTCAGAGAGCCTTCCATGCCAATCTCACCGCCCTTCCTTACAAATGGACGGCTTGCAGGTATCTCCCTTTTCCTTTATTATTAATTTCACTTTATGACAAGTTGTCACACATCGTTAGAACATGAATTTTGGTATTATATATATATATATATATGATATTAGACAAATTTAAACTTTGAAATTAGATTTTGGGATTAATTAGATCCAAATATGATATTGGAGCTAGATTGTACCTAACTAATCCAAAAAACTAGCTAAAGAGTTTAGGGTTGTCGAATACCATATATATGAGTTTAAAATTCATGTCCTAGCCGGTGTGAGACAACTTATCATAACACTCCCCTCATGCTCTCGATCATGGAGACTGTAGACATCACAATCGGGGTCCAACATCGGTATATTCAAATCGTGACGAATCAATATATATATATATGAGACCAAGATTCATGTTGGATAATATAGTATATAATATAATATAATATGATATAATGTATAAAGGTTATGTATCAATCCGTTTATAATGAAATGGTTTTGAATTGATAATTCATTTTCGAATTGACCCTAAACGAGTATGTTACCAATATGAAAAATTCGATTCGAGATTAACAAAAATAGCCATCCTCTTGAACTGCGCATTAACAACCTCACACTAAGAAAAAAAAACTAATACAATATATATAAGGATCAATCCATTAATTCTCAGTTTTAAATTGGAAGTTCGTTTAGATTTAAACTATTTTTTTATTTGTAAATTATCATATTACTTTAAAATTAAAATAATTACTTTCAAATAAAATTATGAATATCACGTAAAATATATACATGTTACACATATATATTCATTGTTTAATTAGAAAATAATATTCAAAATTCAAAAGTAAGATGATATTTTATTAATAAAAAAATAATGTATTATTTTGATATTTCGAAACAAATTAATCTCTTTTTATAAAATTTTCCCAATTTTTGGGTTTCAATACTATATTAACCGGTTGAACAAATAGCAATACCAGCCATTTATTTTTCAAATGTCTTATTTATTATACTTTTTTTTTGTTGGTTTTTGTGTGTATGTACTGTGGAGCAGTGATGTTCTAATAAAGAAGTGGAAAGATTCCGACAGTTCAGTGTTGCCCATATACAAAGAACTCATAGCGGCTGGTCTGAGAATTTGGGTTTTCAGGTATATCATTGCACATACTGTTAATGATCCTAATTAGTTGGTTAATCCCAATTTACCAACTAATTAAATCATTTATTTTGTTAATTATCTGGTTATTCAGTGGTGACACTGATTCAGTAGTTCCCGTGACGGCGACTCGGTTCTCACTCAGTCATCTCAATCTCCCCGTCAAAACTCGCTGGTACCCTTGGTACTCCGGCAACCAGGTATACATACAAAAACATATATATATTTATACTCAAATTTAAATCTTCTAACGGGTATACCACCAAATACCATTCAATTGTTAATTAGTTTAAAACCTAACCATGAATTTATATTTCAATTATTAATTTAGTAATACCAATAACTTTCCACTTTAAGTTTAAAAAATCAATTTCTCCGTGATTAATAGACAAATTAATACAATAACTTAAACAATTATTAAAAATATTTAATTACTTAAACTAATTAGTTTTCAATCTTTATTTCAATCAAATAGAATATATTTAAATGATAATATATAATTAATATAAATTAAATAATTAATCAATACAACTATATATCTTTTATCATTTAAAAAATTATACATCTTATATTATATTCAAACTATTTATTATTTTTAATTTTAATAATTTTAAAATTCATTCTATGTACGGATAATATCTAGTATATATATATATACACACCCAAAATTTGAATCTTCTAGTGGGTATACCAGCAAATACCAATTTTCATAACATGAAGCCATAGTTCATATACATATAAGCATATCAAAGTTCACCCACAGCAACAAATGCATCTTCAAATTAACATTAAGGAGAAAGATAACAGTAAATGTTGATGCCCAAAAGAACTTCCTGTTTATAAAAAAAGAAGAGCAAATGTTTGATGCCCATGATGGTTTGGGATAATTACAGGTAGGAGGATGGACAGAAGTGTATAAAGGACTGACCTTTGCGACGGTTAGAGGGGCGGGTCATGAGGTGCCATTGTTCCAACCGCGGCGCAGTCTCATTCTTTTCAGATCGTTTTTGGAGGGCAAAGAGCTCCCAAAATCTTCTTAATCAGTAACCAAAAGAGGAACCAATACAGACACACGAGAATGATAGTTTCTATTCGCCTCCACGACAAATTTCGTGGAGGGTTTCAAGAATTCGAGTAAACTCGATTCTTGTATTTCGTAGAATCTCAAATACGAGAAAAATTGTCGATATTCTCTCGATAATATTCAGAAAAAATAAAATGCAAGGGACAAGGATCAGAATTCTTTTGGTGATTCCATTAAAGTAGAGTACATGCTTTAGCTTCTGTCCAAATGATATACAAAACTGAAACTCTCATACCTGGAATTCGTGTGAGGAGATAACAGTAATTTACTTTAATCCTTTAACTGAGACCTGGTGGCATGCCTAAGCTCTGAGCAAGATCGCTCATTCTTTCTTTCATGGCCTGAAAATTCCAAAAACGTGTTATAAATCCAGAGATTGAAAAAGAAAAAAAAAACAAATAAATATTTTGTGAAATATAGTTTCACCTGGACACTTTTTGTGTGTGCATCTTTGTATGCTTCTGTCACCAACAAAGAAAGTTTCTGCGAGAGAGGCATAAACGGTTGAAGCAACGATTGAAAAATCCTTTGATAATTTCAACGTTTTGCAATAGTTTTTTCAATGAACCAAAATAAACAGTTCAAAATCCGTCGAATATGTCAAATTTCAACGGATTTTGTCGTTGAAAATGCATTTTTATTGTTTGTGGTGAGTGATAATATAGGTTGCTACTTACTTCAGGGCCTAATTCCATGGCCGCCTCAGTGATGTCCGTACGAATGGGTTGCTGGTTGCCTGACAATGTAACCTAAAATGACATCAAAGTTTCTTTTTTTTAATCAATCGTATTCGTTAAGCAAAGGATACTCAAAGTAGGATGGTCGTTCTAATCAAATTCTCCTCAACTGTAATAAACCAGAAAATACATTCATTTGGAGAAGCATAATCAATGAATCTTGTCAAATTCTAGTGACAATGATCATTTCACTAAAAGCGAAATTTAAAAATCTTTCAAATTTGTAGCCATAAAAGAGAGATCTACAAAAAGACAGTGTTATATTAGATAATATTGCATTACCTTTACGAGTTCGCCTTCACAATATCCATCAAATTCTGCTCTGAAAGATGCAATAAAACCAACATGAAACTCAAATATGAAGAAAAACTTTCAAATTTTAAAAAAATTCATACGGTTAACGAGGCATACGCAGCTAACTCTTTCTGCACGCGTACCGCCTCAACCTGAACAACCATCTGAGCCTTCTTTACAGTCTCATAGAGATTCTGCATATTACCAAGAATTCCTGCCTAGAAAAGTTTCAAAATACAAAAGAAAGCTTGTAAGAACCAAAGGATTTCACCAATGGAAGCTTTTTTTTATTCTGTAAATGGAAAGTCAATCTTATGTTTCACAAAAACGAAACAAGCTAAACACTACAGGAAGGCATATACAGGGAAACTGAAAATAACACATGGAGATGCCAAAAAAAACCATGGTGAATGTGTTATAAACTAAGGGCTTGACTGGTTGAAATGTTGCGTTTGCGTTTGGCGGCAACGATTGACAGCGTTTTGTTTTATTTTGTCTGAACGGTAGAAACGCGGCAATGGTAAAAAACTGGTATAACAAAATATACAATTATTAATAAAATAATTTTTTTTAATTTTGTTATTTAGTATATACTTTTTAATTATAATTTCAAATATTTGCAATAAATTTAAAAATTAAAAAATATTAAAATATTTAAATATACAATATATATACATATATATGTGTATATATATTTACGATTAATAAATTATAATAGAAACTTAAAATAATTTATTAAAACATAATCAAATATTTTTATACACCCATTATATATATTTACGATAAATAAAAACTGTAATAAATCATTGAAACAAAATTTGAAATACATTTAAACCATAAAACATAATATTAAAAAAAGAAAGGTATTTTCGTAACGCAACATATAAAAAGAAAGGTATTTTCGTAACGCAAACGTAACGCAACATAATTCCGGATATTTAAAATCTGCGTTTCGCCGCATTTGCGGGCGACTGCGACTACACCCGTTAGGCCTAATTAGCAATCGAACTAAGAAGACTAAGAATCAGGGAATAGGTCATGCATGTAGTAAGCCTAACACAAATCTCAATCTTTTAAACGTGAAACTAGCTACATTTACACATTCAAGAAGCAATTTCACAGCAAAAAACCATTAAGATATGTACCTTTGAAGATCCATCACCACTCTTCTCACTGTTTTCCTTCTTCCCACCACCGAATAATCCATTAACACGCAGCGGCCTGTAACGATGTCCATACTTCGGCTGATTTGACCATGTTACGTTAAGCCTATTGCTGCGAAGTGCATTCAAATTCACTTCTCCTAAAATTAACCAGAAACGACCTACAAAAGTTAGTAAAAGCTGAAAACCCTAATGCCCAAAACATAGTTTAGATTAAGAGAACAAGAAATGTGTGTACACAAGGAATTCAAATCCCTGATCCGGAAAACCTACGAAATTGTATCAGTAAACCCTAATCCCCATTTCTCCCTAGCAAATTAACACATAACTGTATTGAGTTTAACCTCGGAATTCGGTTTCATACTTGAATTACGGGTCTGAGATTCCAATATTCTAACAGAAAATCCAATTACGAAACATGAATGAAATCAAACAAAAAGTAAATGTACAGATACGGTATACACAGATATGTATATGATAACATACACACAACCGCATATTTGCTTACACAAAGCGAGAAAGTGTTAAAATGGTAATAGAGACGGACCACGAGAGAAAGGAGAGAGGAAAGGTTTGGTGAAATCGGTGGTCGCAGCCGTCGACGCCATGGTTCTCCGGCCAGAGGGAGAGAGTGAGAGAGAGAAGATAAAACCGGAGGAGGAGATATTTTTGCTCCAGACCGAAGTCTAACCAATAAGATGTCAGTATGATTTTGGTCAGCTTATTGGGCTTTATGTATTTGGGCTTGGATTTAATAATAGTGAACATGGGTGGGAAGTTATCTTAAAGTAATAATTAAATAATATTGAAATTATTAATTAAATAATTAAATCCACATGTATATGCTTTAGTTTCAACACAAAGACATGACTGAAGACTTCACAGATGAAAACTCATCAATGCAAATTTTATCACAGATGCTAAATGATAAAATTTGAGATATAATGGTCAGAGACTAGCTTTACATTAAGGTGATAATTGGTAGAGCCGCGACTGTCCGCAAATCCGGCGACTACGTTTTTTTGTGACTGCGGGCAAGATTACCGATTGGTGTTGTGTTAAACGTTTTTTGCGGCTGCAGACTAGAATAATGTTGTGTTACGACTGCGTTTTGGTGCGTTTTGGTTAAAATTATAGAAATAAACTTCGAATTTAATGAAAATTACCAAAAACCTTCAGTTTTTATATGTATTTTAAATTTTGTTTCAATTATTTATTATAATTTATATTTATCGTAAATATATATAAATATGTATATATATATGTATATATATGGGTGTATGAAAATATTTGATTATGTTTTGATAAGATTATTTTACATTTCTATTACAATTTATATTAATCGTACATATATATATATATATATATCCATATATATATATCAATATATATATGTATATGTATTATATATGTAAATATTTTAATAATTTTTAATGTTTAATTCATTTCAAATATTCGAAAAATATAATTAAAAATATACATTAAACAACAAAATTTAAATAAATTCTTTTATTAATAATTGTTTGTTTTGGTTATTTTGCTCAAAACGCAATCCCAACAGTTTTTTTGTCATTCGCTTTTAATCGCAATCGCTACAAAACGAAGTGATTCCACCATTCAAACAAAATCACTCATAGAAACGCCTCCAATCGCAAACACAAACGCAGTGTTTCCACCAGACAAGCCCTAAAAAAGATCACCAAAGGAAAACTTTTTTAGAATAAGAACGGGTTTGTTTTTTGTACTTAAATATAACAAACACTAACATATTTGAATTAAGGAAAATGAAAATGAGAAGAAGAAGAAGAAGAATACGAGAGGTCTAACCGGATAGAGCGGAGTCACGATAACGAGTGTTAGAATTAGTGTTGTAAAAGTCGCTAGACGTTAGTCGTCGTCAGTGCGTAGCGACTGGTTGAGTTGCTCGTTGACTAGTCGAATTAATCGACGACTTGATATTTTTCGTTTTTTGAATTTGTCTTTAATAAAACACTATTTTTAAAGTTATAGAATACAATAAAAAAATATAACATTATCATCCAAATTCATTAACCATACCATAAACTTAACAAAATATTAATAAATATCTAAAGATCTAATACTTGTTCTCCAATTAAATGCCCTAACTCTGAATCTTCTGTGCAATCGATGTCAATCAAAACACAATAACCATATTCCAATTCAATATCATTCTCATCATCAAGGTCTTCAAAATTTAAACTTGTAGTAATATGTGAAGCTCAACATCTATCGTACTACCATCATTAACATATTGTTAAAAAGTCTATGATTGAAACAATTGTATAATCATTAGTGAAAGCATATCAACTTTTGTCTTTGCAACATTTTTACACATGTTAACAATTTTGCGTTGAATTGAACAAATACTAAATCGTTTATCCGACTAATATTAAATCAATTCCGTTTCTTTTGTATGGATCTAAAAAATAAAACAAAAGTCAATCATAATACAGTAGCATAAATATGAAATTAATTGATGATTCGAAATACAAACCCTTGCAAAGCTAATAAATAGTACGTACGAAATAAATAGTCACTCATGAAAGCCAGTTTTATATCATAAAAGTTCTAATAAATAGTATTAAAATAATAATAAATGCTCCATGTGTATTTAAGGAGTCAATTAAAAAATTGGTCGTTATTTATCTTATGGTCAATATAACTAAAAATTATCATAATCCCATTAACATATCATCTTAGGATTTCAACAAAAAAATATACCAATTTCGTTCAAAATATTGATTCATCAAAATTCTATATCATATGGTTAATATATACTAAAAATGATCATATAATCCCATTAATATATCATCTTCGGATTTTCAACAAAAATATTATATATAAAATTTGTTTTTCAATTACATAAATAATACCCCACTATATATATAGATGTATTAAAATTTTAAGAAAAATAAATAAAAGTGACAATTATTTTAAATTTTTTAGTTAATTAGTAGTTTTCATAGGTTTTGGAGGGGTAGAGAGGTGAATTACAAACCGAGGGTAAATGTGGAAACGTGGGTGACATTGATCGGGGAAGATAGATCTCTGAATCCCATGTAGAAGAGGATAAGCTATACAAAGTGAAATGACCAGATTACCCTGGACGGAAAAACTAAGCCTTTCTCCAACAAGAATGATCTGTTAACATTTATAGATCAAGCTTCAAAACTTTGAAAAAAAGTTTAATTCCAAAATTAGGTCTCAAACCCTCCACTTTGCATTTTTTGGAAAAGGGGAATTTGAAAGGGTATAAAGGTAAAGTTCTTTAGGACGATGATGGTAGGTCCAATAAATGTAGGAAAAAGAACACTAATGTTCCTCCATAGTTATCTCTTTCTCCTTCTCTGACCTTTTCTCCTCCTTTCACTATTTCTTCAGCCCATCCCTTTGTATTATCTCTTCTCTCTCTTACACATAATCAAATTTCACTTACATATATATATATATATGTATTATATCTCTCAATTTCTTCGATGGCCATTAAAAAGGAGAAAGAAAAGGAAAAGTAAAAGAATTGGAGGAGAAAGAGATAGGAGAGGTGTGTCTTGACATATCTTCCAACCAAACCCAACACAAAAAAAAAAAAAATTTAAAGGAAGAAGCTTTTTTCTTTCTTTTTTTTTCTCAGAAATACCCTTCTGCAACATCCCAAAGGGCAGATAATATGAAAAAGAAGCTGAAAAAAAAGGTGGGTTTTTTCCCATTTCCCATCTTGATCTCTACTCCTACTTCTGTTCTGTCTGGTCTGTCTCAAAGTCTCTCCAAAAAAGAAAAAAAAACATTTTTATTTCAAACACAATCACACAATTATGTGGTGGCTTCTTTCGGGTTTTCTTTGGTCTTTGGTCAGAATTTCACAGAGGAAACAGCAATACCCAAAACCTAACCCTTTTGCCTTCTCTCCTTTCTTTCTTTCTTCCTCTTCAAGCTCTATCCATCTCTCTCTCATCCTTTTTTACCCCAACCTCTTTGATACCTTTTGTCTCTACGGTTCATCCTTCTTTCAGAAGTTCCGATGAGGAAGATAGAGAGGGATTTTGCTTCTGTTGCATCTTGTGCAGATCCTAGGATCAGATTCAAGCATGAAACCCTTATGGATGGCTTTCAAGAGTTGGCAAAGGTGATTACTTTTCTAGGGTTTACGTTGATTTCCAGATTCCTTTCGTTTGGTTACTTTTGGATCTTGTGATCCCTACGATGATTTTGGGTAATTCTTTTTGTTATGTCCTGTTTTGGAATCGATCAAGAAGAGAAAAGATCTCAACTTTCTTCCTGGGTTTGGTTGATTTCACAGGAAAACGAGATCACGAGAAGGAATCTGGAGACGATGAAACAGATAAGATCGATTCTCAGGGCAGAAGTAAGGTATAGTATTATGATCTTTCATGTTTTAAACCTAATTACTATGTGTTTCAATCCATATGGAAGTACGTGTTGATCGTTTTTAGTGATCCAATGTAGATTTCCATTGGTCAATTCAAGAACTCATAAGGGTTTTGAACGATCAACAGGTTTTTGAAGCGGAGATACAAACACTTGACACAAGATCAAGGCCTTGAAACCCCTCAGGAGATGATGAGATTTCCAGATTCTGGAGATTTTAGGGTTTCAAGAAAAGTAAACAGTAAGAGGAAGATGCAAACTGGTCTGAAATTCTCAGGGAAGAGTACAATGTCAAATGAAAAAGAAGCAATGGGAAATTTAACTGGTGGGTTAAGCAAGAAGCAAAAAAGGAACAAAGAAAACAATGAAAACGAGGTTTATAGAATTCCCATGTCACTTCCTGATCTTAATCAGACAGAGAAGACATGTAAAATAGACGAAAACACTTCTGGTAGCAGTAAAGTTCCAGTCTTTGACCTAAATGAGATCTCGGTAAAAAGCCAAAAGCTTCTGTTTTTTCACTGCTTATGGCTCATTAACAAATCTGTAATCATTCTGTGTGTTTACCCTTTGGTTTTAGAGAGAAGAAGTGGAGTCTCAGGCCATTGGTGAGGACATGGATAACATGGTGGTCGGCCTTGGAAGTGAAGAGTTGCAGGGTGAAATAAAATTACCAATTTACAGAAACGTGAAAAAAGGGTTAAACAGAGGTGTGAAGAGGAAGGTTACATGGCAGGATCCAGTGGCTTTGAGAGTTTGAGTTTAGGGTTATGTGATTCAGTGACAGATCGCAGTTATACCAATATGCATATACTCATCTGTCTGATTCTTCTCTGTTTCCTTGTAAGAAATATAGATAAGTACATCAGAGGCAGATTGAATGAATATATATATATATATATATATATAGCATTGTATTGTTTCTCAAGCTAAGTCTTGTAATGTTTACCGATCATAGGAGCCTTCATCGAAGCCCCTTAGGAAAAAAAAACTCTATTTCTATGTTTTTTTCCATCAGTGTGCTCAAACCAAATAGGTTAGATGTTTGTTCTAGCAAGCTCTTGGCTGCCTTCTTGCCCTTGAAAGCTTACTTGATTTAGTCTTATTCACACATGTATAATATATTAAGTGTTTTTTTTATCAAATAAAAGTTTGACCTAACTAATACAAAAAACTAGTTCAAGAGAGTTTAGGTGTCTAATATTAACACTATTGATGTTAGTATTCTTCAAGCAATGAAGACGAAGAACACTCTGATTTCTGGTGCTGAAACAAAGGCTTCATCATCAACTGATCAAGCAATATTTTCAGCACCATCAGTCTCTCACCTACATGCTTCAAGACTCAATGACATCAAAGGAAGCCCTGGTCTATATTTGCATAATCGGTTTAGTGTTCTCACGTGTGATTAAATGTAATCTTGAATCTTGTTCTTGACTTCTTTAACATTGATCAGCTCTATAAAGCTGATCATTCTCTTCCTATTGTAATTGTTCAAGATTGTTAATTCAATGGAAATCTTTCTTTACTTTGAGTTTTGAATTCATAAGTTCACATGGTATCAGGGCCATGGAGAATCAAAGTCTTGCGTTTCCTTTTCCCATTCATATAAATATTTCGAATTTCGTCACCATCAAACTCACAGATACTAACTACCTTCTATGGAAGACACAGGTCGAATCTCTATTAAAAAGTCAGAAATTGCTTGGGTTTGTTAATGGAATTACATCCTCACCAGATGCCACAATAACTACAAAAACAGGTGAAGTAGAAGCCAATCCTGCATTTGATTCTTGGTATCAAACTGATCAGTTAGTCAAATCTTGGATCTGCGGAACTCTCTCAGAAGATGTTTTCGGGTATGTCATTGGTTTGGAATCAGCATTTGATGTTTGGACCTCTCTTGCTAGGAGTTTCAATGAAAAATCTGTTTCTCGAGAATTTGATCTTCTTGCTTCTTTGCAATCCTTGAGCAAAGGCAGTCGATCTGTGCAAGATTATTTGAAAGATTTCAAGTCACTTTGTGATAATCTCAGTTCAATTGGTAAGCCTGTGTCAGAACCTATGAAGATTTTTCAACTGCTAAAGGGTTTGGGTCATGAATATGAAGCATTCTCTACTGTCATACATACATCAATGCACAAGCCACCCATTCCCACTTATGATGGTGTGGTGTCACAACTCCTAAGTATTTCACATACTGCAAAATCTTATCATACTTCAGAAGTAAATCCTCATATGGCATTTCAAGCATAACAGAATAATTCAGGTTACATGACTACAATGGACGAGGACGAGGTTTCAGTAGAGGTCGAAGTTTTGGTTATTCAAGAGGTCGTGGAACATTCTCTTTTAGAGGTCGTGGATTTCATCAGCAAGTGCAGTCTTCTGGACCCTTTAGGCAGATCACAGGAAACTCAGAAGTGCAATATCAGTCAAACAGTACAGATAGTTCTCGACCAATCTGTCAAATATGTGGCAGAATTGGTCACATTGCCTTGAAGTGTTGGAATCGATTTGACAACTCATATCAGTCTGATGTACCACAGGCATTGCAGGCAATTCAATCATCCTCAGGAGCTGAGTGGTATCCAGATTCAGGAGCATTAGCTCACATGACAAACTCTATACAACATCTAACATCAGTTAATCCATACACAGGCTCAGAATCAGTCATGGTTAGTGATGGTTCTCACCTACCTATTACTCATGTTGGCTCCACAAATCTACCCACATTAACAGGTACTCTAAGGCTAAATGATATGTTGGTTGTTCCTTCAATACAGAAATCCTTGTTGTCTGTATCACAGTTAACCTCAGACTTTCCATGCTGTGTTATTTTTTACTCTGTTGGTATATGTGTCAAGGATTTAAAAATACAGACAGTACTAGCAAATGGAATCAAGCATGATGGCATCTATTACCTGGAATTTCTACATCCACAAGATTTCCATTCTACAAGGCAAAGAACAACTTCTGAATCCATTTGGCATCAACGTTTAGGGCATCCACATCACCACGTTTTGCAGCAACTCAAGCAGGACAGATTGATAAGCATAAATAAGAACACTTGTAGTAGCAATATTTGTGAGTCCTGTCAGATGAGTAAAAGCACACAACTTCCATTCAGTTCTTCTTCCTTTTATGCTAAAGAACCATTAGAAAGAATACATTGCGATCTTTGGGGACAAGCCCCTATGACATCAAATCAAGGATTCAAGTACTATGTGGTGTTTGTTGATAATTTTTCTCGGTTCTCTTGGATCTATCCACTCAAATGGAAATCTGAGTTCTTCACAATCTTCACAACCTTTCAGAAACTTGTTGAAACTCAATATAATAAAAAAACAGATCCTTTCAATGTGATGGTGGTGGAGAGTTTATCAGTTCTTTTTTCCTGCAACATTTGGAAAATTGTGGAATTCAGCAGCTTGTATCTTGTCCATACACGCCACAACAAAACGGTTTGGCAGAAAGGAAACATAGTCACATCATTGAACTTGGGTTAGCAATGCTTTTTCAGTCTCGGGTACCTTTGTGCTATTGGGTAGAAGCCATTGTTACTGCAAACTTTCTAATAAATTACTTCCTATTGAAGTGTTGCAGAACAAAAGTCCTTTCAAAATTCTAAATGGATATGATCCAAAATACTCAGCTCTCAGAGTTTTTGGATGTGCTTGTTACCCTTATCTACGACCTTACACTGAGCATAAGCTTGAACCTCGATCCTTGAAGTGTGTATTTCTGGGTTACAATACCAACTATAAGGGATATAGATGCTTCTACCCTCCTACAGGAAGAATCTTTATAACTCAACATGCTATCTTTGATGAATCTTGTTTTCCTTTTCATGACTGTTATAGCCATTTGGTTCCTCAATATCAGACTACACTGCTGCAATATTGGCAAAGGTCACATAACAAGGCATCTTTGCCCTCTACTTCAGTTTCAACTTCATATCAGATATCACCATCAATCCTTCATTCAACAAATGATGGTACAAATTCAACATCCAATGACAATACAGACTCAAGAATTATTGATGATTCTTCTCAGAACTCTACTACTGAAATATCTCAGCATCCTCCAACAATGAATACAACTGAATATCAGCAACCTACACATCCTATGGTTACACGATCTAAGGTTGGAATTTTCAAACCAAATCCCAAGTACTCACTTCATGTTTCTACTGCAGTACCAGATGAACCTAGATCAGCTTCTGCAGCCTTAAAACATCCTGGATGGAAAGCTGCTATGGAAGCAGAAATGATGGCACTTAACAGAAATAATACTTGGATACTTGTTCCT
>CM071868.1:1906885-1924219 GCA_036759665.1 Gynandropsis gynandra
AATGCCGAATTTACATTCATCTGGATCCTCCCCATTTGGATCGGTTTGTTATGATAAGTTGTTCGGCTAGAACATGAACTTTGGACTTATATATATATATATGTTATTGGACAATCCAAATTCTTGAGCTGGTTTTTAGCATCAGTTAGGCTAAATCTATATTTGACATGGTATTAGAGTCTGGTTCGTCCCGATTTGAAATACCGATATTGGATCCCCAATTGCGATGTCCACGCTCTAGAACCGAGTGTGGGCGTGGAAGGGTGTTATAATAAGTTATCACACATCGGCTAGAACATGAATTTTAGACTCGTATATTTATGGTATTAGACAACCTTAAGTTCTTGAGCTAACTTTTGGGATTAGTTAAACCTAAATTCATATTTGACACGATTGTGGGTGAGAGGAGGTATTTGAACCGCGATTGAAAAGTTTGCAAATGTTAAAAGAGTGAATCTTGGCGGCTATAAGAACCTGAAAATGTATCTTGGTTGGATCATGTCCCATCCTGTTTTTTGAAGTCTTCGTTTAGGGTATTGAGTTCATATATTTGCTTTCTCAAATTGTTTTCTTTTAGGTATCATTTGGTCTTATATCTTATTGATGCATCGAGTTTCGTTTTAGACATCATTTGATATGACATGAAAACATATATATATATATATTCTGGATTGGCTTTTAGCTTTGGATGAATTGGGGTTATTTGACTTGAAATTGGTGTTTTAGTTACTCGAATGGGTGCTTGACTCAAACAGGGGAATTTGTCTTTGACATCGAAAATTTAAACATGTATAATATTTTGTTATATTGTTCATTTGTTTCTTTAGTTTTTAGGTATTATGTATACTGTGTATATAAGACATTTTCTAGTATTCCTTTTTCAATCGATGAAAAGTAATTTTTATTCTTTCTTCCATTACTTTCGCAAACATTTTGTTCTCTTACTTAAGAATTATGGATTAAATATAATTTTAAATAATATATATATATATTTATATTATAAAAATATATTAATTTATTTAAAATCTTTCTAGTATCATCATCTATTTATAATCCTACATTTTTTGATAAAATTGAAATAATTGATTAATAACCAAACAATTGAAATTACAATAAAATCTAGTCAAATCGATTTAAATTCAATTATTGTTTGATTATTATTTTTAAAAAAATTGTAAAAACCATCTTCATTATATTCAAATCGAAATACAAAATGACCACACCTACTTATTTTCACTTTCTTAGTTCCTAATTTTCAGTATTTGCTATTGTTGAAATTTAAATTCAAATAGTCTGATATTTTTGTCATTTTAACGAAAATTTTGATGGTTAATCGATAATCAAATTAAAGATATAGATTATGAATTTGGATGCCAAGATAGTCTAGTTTGCAATAATTAAAGTTTCAAGACATCTGAAAATTTGTGGAGATAGTTAAAATTGTTTTACTAATAAGGTTTTAGTTAGTCTGCATTGGTTTTATAGTTACATATTTTATTCATTTCACCTTTTAATTTTTTATTTGTTCATAAATTTCCTATATATAGGTGTGGGGTTAATGTATGACATGCTATAATAAAAGTAAAACATCTATTTCCAAAGAAAAGACATTTATAATGTTCATATTTATCATGTATTCTCTAGAAAAATATCAAATATCTTTACTCATCAAATTGATATAAGAGCTATGTCGATTCACGAGAACTCACTGTTGGAGCAATTGTTGTGGTAGACAAACTATAAAAATTGTAGTAATTAAATATATGTCTTGTTGGGTGCACAAGATGCTGAAAAATAATTGAAAATGACTATAATGATATAGACGTTATGGATACCACAACTAATGAATTGAAAGCATTAAAAGAAATGTGAATAAAGGATACGAGCACTCTCTATCTCATTCCAATCCGTGGATGAGTCGAGATTTGAGAACTTTGTTGGTGCAACAAACTTGAATGAAGCATGAGACATTACAAAAGGTGTTCAAGGGTATTAAAATTTTATTCAAGAACTATTTTGTAATTCTTGTAATTCTTCTTGAAATTTTTGATTTAGTTAGGATTAATTAGTAATTTAGGTTAGATTTAGTTATGATTAGTTACAAATATTTTGCTATAAATATAGCATGCACATATGAAATATTGTATTCATTTGTTCTAAATCAATAAAGATCAATATTTTTTCTTCTTATGTTGAAAAAGGGTGTCGATCAAGTTTAAAAACTGCTTCTTCAAATCCTACAAAGTCAGTTAGAGGCCTTGAAGATGAATGACTCGTAAGATGTATCCATCTACGCCACTTGTGTGCTAACGGTGGTGAATCAACCGGATATATTTTCATGGATGCGAGAGTGGCAGAGAAGATTCTTCGATCATTAATCGATGATTTTGAAAATATCGAATCGATGATTTTGAAAATATCGAATGTGCGATTGAGGAGTCGAGGAATTCAGAAGAGATCCTTTTAAATATTCTCTTGAATCACATGAACAAAGGTAGAAGAAAAAGCAACACATGGAAATCATAGAGGATAAGGCGAAGTTTGGACAATATAATAGAGGATGATAAATAATGGAGTTTAAACTAGGATGAAATTGAGGTAAATCGAAAATTGGGTTAAATCGGTTTAATCAAGTTTAAAGTGAGTAAATCGGGTTAAAAGTGAGTAAATCGGTTAAATCAGGTTGAAATTCGGTGAAAACTATAAAAATTTGTTGAAATTCAACTATAAAAATTTGGATGAAATCGGGTTGGAATTATATTAAATTGGGTGAAATCGGGTTGAAATTATATTACTTTGGATGAAATTGAGGTGAATCGAAAATCGAGTTAAATCGATTAAAAAGAGTAAATCGGGTTAAAAGTGAGTAAATCAGTTAAATTGGGCGATAATCAGGTTAATTTGGGTGAAATTGGGTTAAAATTAGATAAAATCGTGTTAAATTTGGGTGGAAATCAGATTAAATTTGATGAAATCGGGTTAATTTGGGTGAAATTGAGTTAAAATTGGGTAAAATCGGGTTAAAATTGAGTGAAATTAGGTTTAAAAATTGTCGAAGTCGGGTTAAAAATCGGTTATAATACGGGTCAAAATTGGGTATTTGATTTGGGTCAAAATCGAGTCAAAATCGGGTCAAAACCAGATCGGTTAACACCAATATACTATTTATAAATATAACGAGAAGGAAGAATTGGCTAAATTGATATAGTTGAGTGAGAAATCGTATCTATGTTGTAAAATGAGGGGAGAATTGGTTGTATGAGATAGCAGGAATTCGGATGGATGTTGTATGATAGTTGAGGGGAATTGGCTTTTTTTCCCGATCAGTAAAGCTGCAGAAAGTCCCGGTAGCAGTCGATTTTAGCCATCATAAAAATGCTATCTTTGACGAATATACCTTTAGGCTCTCGGCGAATCAAGGTCTGATTCTGTGCTTGAAATGGAGATCGACGACGGAAGGGTAGATACCGAGTCAGGACTCGGCTCTAACTGGGCCGAGTTAACTCGGGAGTGTCTCCTAGACATCCTCTCTCGCCTCACCATGGAGGAACGATGGACGGGACCTCTGCTGACCTGCAAAGCTTGGATGAACGCGTGCAAGGACTCATCCCTCAACTCGGTCTTCGATCTCGAGACTCAATTCCGGTCATCGACCGAGTCAACCAGCTGGTGGTCGCCCGAGTTTGAGCGGAAGATCGACCGTGTTCTCCGATCTGTCGTTGATTGGAGCGACGGCGGTCTCACGGTGATCCGCGTCAGGCATTGTACGGATCGTTCTCTGTCTTACGCTGCTGAGAGGTTCGATTTCAATAATTTTTATGCCCAAATTGCTTGATTTACTCGAAGTTCGTGATGTGCTGATAGAGTAATTGGGGAAATCTGACATCGTGACCTAAGATTTTGGGAAATATAGGTCAAAATCTTCGATTCTTCTGCAAAGTTAGTGAATAATTTGAATGTCTGAGTTTGGGACCTGGTTTATTCTGCAAGTGATCTTGGGTTATATGTTATTTGCAGGTGTCCGAATATGGAAGTTCTTTGGGTTAAAAGCTGTCGGAATGTTACAGATGCATCCATGACTAAGATAGCTTCGAACTGTCCAAAGCTTAGGGAACTCGATATCAGCTATTGCTATGAAATATCTCATGAGTCTCTGACAATGATTGGAAAAATGTGTGAGAATCTGGAGATCTTGAGACGGAACTTGATGAACCGTTTAGATCCTTCGCAGCACACTAGAGTGGTTCCTCTCGACTATTTGGATGCCATTCCTCAAGACGGGAATTCAGAAGCTGAGGCAATCGGGAGACACATGCCACGGCTGAAGCACCTCGAGCTTCAGTTCTCGACATTGAATGCTAAAGGTCTTGCTGTGATATGTGAAGGGTGTCCAGATTTGGAGTTCCTGGATGTATTCGGGTGTGTGAATTTGACTAGCCGGAATATTTTAGACGCTACTGCAAACATGAAGAGCCTGAAGATGATCAAGAGGCCAAATGTCTTCATCCCACGATCGGTCTTTAACTTGGGTAGATATGGTCATTGGAGACTGTATGATGATCGATTTCAGACCGACATATTTAGATTCTGATGGATGAATCAACAAGGGCAAGGTAAGAACATATTAGGTACAAATCATCATTGAGCTGCCCTGGCTCCTTGCTGTTTCATACTCTGTTCTTACATATGTGTGAATACTGAAACATTATGAATCATTGTTAAAGAGAACAAATATGTATCTTGATTGAGATCTTAGAGTAAATAAAGGAAAATATGAACCCAAATTGCAATTGTAGCATGCAGAAGAGCAATGGTTGTCGATTTTGTAATTAAAGCCATGGCTCCACTCTTCTTTGCTTTATGTTTGGCCATGGTGGCGCCACCATAAACTCCTCTTGCCATTTTGAACTGATTCAGCACCATTCCCTCATCAATGATGTCTTCTCCTTTGGCTGGATCTGCGAGAATACGAAAGGTAAAAAGGGTATAAATATATAGCTTATGTGAATCGTTTTGCGGAGTTTAAGGAACGAAAAGCTAAAAACTTGCCTTCTCGGTGTTGCTTTTGATCTGTAGCATCGTGAGGCGAGAAGGGTATCGTGCCTGAACAGCGTGGAAGTAGTTCAGCAGAAGCGTAGGCGATGAAGAAGATGAGGAACAAACCGAGTGAATATGGTTTCATTCTGATTAAATCTCTTTGTAGAGGCTGAAATTAAGAGCAATGGAAGTTATAAGGCATTGAATGGTGAAAGGGGAAATGGTATCTTTGTGTGGAGGGGAAAGAAACAAAGAGAAGCTGACTGTGGAAGACTGGAACCGAACATGGAATCTCTTGACAAGCAAAAGAAGCCATTGTCGGGTAAGCTTTATGAACCGAATAATAAATAAATATACCTTACTTATCATGTTTCAACTTTGCATAATTTTTTATGAGCATCCGATAAATAAACTTAAGCACACTCCACAGCTCTCTCTCTACTTTAAAGTCACAATGCAGACAACCCAAATAAAAACAAGATATTATAATAAATCATTTCTATGGCAAAAGGATATATATAATTAAAATCATAAAGAAATATTAAGAAAATGAAGAACTGTAAAAAAACCTTGACAGTTTCTTACAAGAAAAAAATATGATATGACTATACATTTACTTTTAACAAAAAAAAAAAAAAGGTTTCATCTACAAGAACAAAGCTGAGCTTTTTTTAATATGAAGTAGGACTTATTCTGTTTTAGAAAAGATATAAAAAGGTTACTTTGGAATTTTCTATCTTGCTTAAATATACGAATTTAAATGTTCGTCTGGTCTTTGATAATTTAAAGCTATAGATTGCATTGATATTTTAATGATAATTGTTAGCTTTTTTTCAAATTTCATATTAATTCAATTATAAACTTTTGGGACAAACCCAAAAGTTTCTAAACCCTGAACATTTCAACCCAAAAGTTTCTAAACCCAAAAAAAACACTAGAAAATGGTTTTTAATAAAATTAAACCTTCTATTTTGAACTCTATAAAAAAGTTTCTAAACTATACTTTTTAAATAAAAATCATGACAAATCTTCATGGTTTTTTTGCTTAAAAAGTATAGTTTGGGAGTTTTAATATAGAGTTAAAAATATAAGGTTTAATTTTATTAAAAAACTAATTTCTAGGATTTCTTGGGTTTATCCCAAGATTAAAATCTTCAAAAGATAAGATAAACATTGTCATTGATCTCGTCATTGCAATCTTTAATTTGGATTGAAATAGAATAAAAAAGATCTTAGAGATTTTTCTATGTTATTCCAAAACATTTTACTGTAATATGGTAGAAAAGATAGGGGTGGGCAAATTACCCGAATCCAAACCCACGTGTAATGTAATTTCATTATCCGAACCCGCAGATTCGAGTAAATTTTCGCGGATTCGGGTTATATATCGAGTCGGAACGGGGTTTTCGGGTAATTTGTCTACCCCTATCCTATCTACCATTTACTATAAAATGTTTTAGAATATAATGGAAAATTCTATAGACCTTTTTTATTCTATTTCAATCCAAATTAAGGATTGCAATATCTATTCTATCTTTTGAAGTTTTAATCTTGAGGTAAACCCAAAAAACGCTGGAAATTAGCTTTTAATAAAATTAAACCTAAGATTTGTCATAATTTTTTTACTTAAGATTTTTTTATAGAGTAAAAAATAGAAGGTTTAATTTTATTAAAAACTATATTTTAAAATTTTTTTTTGTTGTCCCTAAACTTTTTACAAGTGATTCCTAATATTTTGATTTTTCTCTTCAGCAGATTGATGTAAAATAAATAAGAAATAAAGAGTCATGTTGATTGGGGAATGATAATAAAATTACATCACATCTAAATTTACAACAAATACCTCAAACATCTTTGTTAAGCAAATCAAAAGACCATAAAATTAGAATTTGAATGAATCAAAATCCAAGACGTATAATCTCATTAAACACAAAATCTCAACAACTTAAGGAAAATAAAGAACAAAACTCTCAAAATTTTCCTCAACAAAAGGAAAAAAAAGGTATCTAATTTAGTCTCCAAAATGTATAAAAACTATAAACGATTTTGGTATTCAACAAAGACAGAATAAAATAAATCACTCAGTTACCTGTTTGGGCAAAAGAAACGACGTCGTATCCTTCAACGCAGATTACGGCAAGCCTCCAACTCTGTCGCCTGTGAATCCAACAAAGACTGTCCTAAGGCACTCTCCTTCACCGTCCTTATCACAGCATCAAACATGGCTTTTCTAAAGAACTCATCTTCTACCTTCTTCACCACTTCTTTCACCACTTCCAGATTCATATCTTCGGCCAATACCAATCTCCCCATAATTTCTCCGAAATTGTTTGGTGCTTTTGGCAGATCGATCCCGACGTCATCCAACATTGATCCGTATAGCAAAAATCCTGCCCCTAAGTCTTTGGAAGCGAGAACGTTCTTCGCGAGTAGATGTCCCAAGAGTTTTGCGATTGGTTCAACGCATTGAGGGTTTTTCTCCAGACCGAGTAAAATGGCTTCTTTGACAAGCTCGGGATGGTAGGATGGAGATTTTAGTTCCTCCACACATTGCAATGCTTCATCCAATAGTCGGACGCTGAAATACTCCTCGAGAAGTGAGATAGTTTTCTTCCTGAGATCATCTTTGTTCAAGGTAGTAGCCACTGGAGCCTGTGGCTGTCGTTTCTCTATAGTTGAAGCGCTGGAGACAGGGACGGGACTAGGTACAGCCGAAACAGGTCCCATTGAACCAGAAGGACGAGCAGTGGATGCACCATTGCCCTGTAAAAGGGCACTTGACCTACCATTCATGAGACTGTTGTTGCCCTGAGGTAACAGCCTTGAATTCACGGACAATGATTTGTTAACAAATGGAGACTTAACACGCGAAGCAGGTTGAAGAGTTGTCGGCCCTTTGCCCCTAGGCATGGACCGTGTTCTTGGTAGCTCCCAGTTGCCGTCATCTGTTCCAGGCATTCCCGGGATCATTCTAGTTCCTGGCATGCCGGGCATCATTCCTCCAGTACCAGGGCGGCCAAGGGGGTTTCCCAAGCCAAGACTATCAGCTGCGCCAGAGGTAGCACCACGGTTGTTGTTTCTAATAGTTGCAGTTGAACCAGGACGCAACCCAAGGTTCCTCTCTGCCTCGGAATGAATTTCAGTAATCTTTTTGGCTTTAATCTGGGATCACACAGCAAGAAAATGTGAGCAAATATACAGATATCACAACGGGCATAGAAGGTTTGTTAATACAATTGCAAGTGAAACATAAAAAATAAGATCTGAATTGCATGTCAAACCTACCTCCTCACGTCTTGGAATCCAGTTGTTAGCTCGCAGATCGATAACATCACGGACCATAAACTTCAGACGTGGCTCTAGCTGAGGGTGAGCCGTTAGCTCCTTCAAACGAAGGAAATACATATCATTTATTCCTCGTGATCTAGGGCTCTCATCAAGTTGCTTCCCAATGGTATTGAAAAATTGGCAAATACCCTCCACATTTTCTTCCGCAGGGCGAGCTTTACTGTCATGTCCTAAAAGCTCCTGTTACCCAACAAGTTATATTAGTTGCCACTCGTGCAATCAAATTATATGTAAAAATCGAAAGTCACACAGACCTGGACAATGTGATGAACTATCTTCTCAGGAACTATCTTTTGTTTCAGAAGTTCGCCAATCAAACGGATATTTCCAAGAGTGCGGAGCTTCACCATTCGTTCCTTATCCTTACGTTCTGATTCTTGCTCGGGATCAGTCATTTGTCTGACTTCTTCCCTCAATTTCTCAGCACCCTCAAAAGCCTCTTGACAATTATTAAGGAGGACGCGTTTAAACGTTATTTCTTTTCCATCGGGCTCCTCAGGCGGGAATGAAGGTAGCTTGTCATTAATGTCAGAACACAGAAGAGCATACATCTGGCAAAAGGTGGGTTCCAGAACAGCCTTTTCAAAGATCATCTGTATCACTCCCTGTATTAAAGAGCAAGACGGAATCAAGCCATGAGGATAACCACAATATTTGAAAAAGTACATGGAACGGGGAAAAACCTTTAGGATATCAGCAGAAACGATGCCAGACTCGATCAATTGACCTTTAAGGAGATCGTACTTCTCAGGAGTAAGCTTGTTCAGAATACTGCAAAGAATCAAAATTGTGAGAACCTTTTAAATACGAAAAAAAAGATCAGCTATGTAAAGCAACAATCAAGCTTCAACCCCCAACCCGTAACCCCGAGCCCCAAAGTAAAAATAAAAATAATAAACAGTAAACAATACCCTTTCACACTCTTGAGGACACGGTCCTTTTCCGAAAGATTTCCCCTTTTAGCTGACCATGGCATCTCTGCTTTCACCAATGCAGGAGCAGGGCCAACCTATTTTAGCAGAAGATCATGTTCGTATCAAAATGGGAGGGTGAAGATCTCTAACAGCAAGTTGGTTTCAAGCAAGAAAAGTACATCAATTATCAAAATGTAGCAAAAAGTTTTACACCCACCCCTTGGTTAGATGAAATGTACGACCTGTCAAATTGATTTGATCCTCTGTTTTTAACCTCTCTAGCTTCGTGGAGTTCTTCCCCAGAGGGAAAAATCTGAGCACGACTATGCCAGTCACGATTATCAGGCTCAGTGTAACGATTCTGAGATTGATTTGATGGCTGAGAAGTGCAAACAATGAAAGTGGATTTAGGAAACATTCTTAACAAGTCTGAGACAAAGGAATTGATCAATCACATAAAACAAAAGTTCATTAAATAGAAATCAAATTTCAAAACAAAAGGCATGGAAATTCACCTTAGCTTCTGCTCGACCCCAGCTCTGCACTTCGCCAAAAAGCTCAGGAAATTCATGTTTGAGTCTCAGAATTTCATCGGATATTTGGATCGCCTGTGCAGGTAAAAAAAGGGTGAGTAATTTTGGTCGAAAGCTGTAACACAGGCACTACTAGGAAATCTTAATAGAAAAAAAAAATGATTTATTGCTTCTCCAAATGAAAACAAAAGAAACAAGACCAATCAATAGATCTACTAAAGGAAAAAACTTGTCACCTCTCTGAGCTGAAGCAATTGTTCTCGAGTGAATCGCAAACATTCACGACCCTCAAATCGCGAGTCTCCTCTCTGCAAAACAAAACAAAACAAAACAAAAAGATTGAAGCTCCTGCATTCGGTTTGACTTGAAACAGCCAAAGATTTGTGTCATATTCATTGCACACGACCACAAAATACAAATGGATAACCTTAGGTTTTTCATGGACATCCAAACCTAACAGTAAGATCACTTTCCTCAAGCGTCAGCAAGAACTAGAACATTGCAATTTTTCACTACTCAGGCTAAGGATCTATTCAATTATCAATATCCTATTATTTCAGTAAGACTTTATGAAATAAATAAAAAAAATCTGCTATCCACACAGTCAAATTCAAAGCATATCCTTGATTTCGGACCAAATCATGCAAAAAAAATAATAAAATATATGCAAGAAAGAAGCAGCATGCATCGTGAGACCATCGCAGAACCCATAATTCAAATTTCTTCGATCATCCGTTAAAATTCAAATTATTATCCAAAACCCGAATCAGAAACCCACAAACCAATCAAACTCTCCAATTAACCATCTGGATCAAATCAAAAGGTAAGAACCCAACAGTACGAAACCAAGCCCGAGAACACAACCACAAAAATCGATAGCTAGAGCGAAACAGAACGTTCCTCAGATTCATAATCCCGATGTTACCTTAAGGGCAAACGAAGAAGCACCGTCGCCGCCATCGTCATTGGAAACGTCAACAGAGGACGATGAAGAAGAGAAGCTGAGTCGAGGGCCGAAGAGTCTGCCTCCACCGCGACCGCCGCCGGGTCTCAAGCTTAACACCGCCTTATCACCTTGCTCCATATCTTTGATTTCACCGAGAAAATTCAATCTCCAACAACGACACCGACAAAATCGCGCAAATGCGAAAATAAATCAGGAAAACTGAACTCTTGCAATTCAGATACAATAAACGATAGTTGTGTGAATCTATGTATGTTCGTGTGTGTGTATATATATATGTATATATATATGTATATGCGCGTGTGGTTGTATTGAAGATGACGGAAGAGAAGATTGATTTTTCGGTTTAGGAACAACAACTCTTCTTGATGCCCTAGTTTTCCATTTTTATTTCGTTGTTCTAATTATGTAATTACGGAAATACCCTTTCCCTGCCTGCCAACTGAACGGAAGATACGAACATTTAAAATACGTTTTATCGTTTCGATTTTTTGATATAGAACTACACGCAGTTTAATTCATTAAAACATCGTGAGGTTTGAGCTCCTAACTGTAAACCTACAAGTATTTTACTTTTGAATGTCCTTTGTTTTAGCGTAATTTCAGTGTTAAAAAAATTTTGTATATAGTTTTATTTAATATATAACATTGAAAAAATAGCAAATATACATAATATTCAAAGTATTTGTATTTATATGCGTTGAATATTCGATTTTATTATTTGTATTCGTTTTTATAAATTAAAATATCTATAAATATTCAGATATTAATCATATCTGAAATACATTAAAACTTTTTATGCTCTAAATAAACTCTATATAAATATATATATAGTTGATCCACAACGGAAAAAAGCAACAGTACAAAAAGGCAACGAGACGAACAAAGATGAGGTTGTGGAGTCGAAAAAGATGAGGTGGAGAAGACAGAGCAAACGAGGCGACGTAGATGGATAGACGAAGCAGATGAGACGACATAGATGGACGAACAGAGTGGACAAAGCGATGGATAGACATAGACGACGTAGACAAGCGAACGAGATAGCGGGCAATGCGAACTAACGGGTGGATGAGCCTTCTGCCCTTACAATATTGTTTTAGTTCGAAATTTTTAAAAAATTATGTGTATTGTTATTTTGAAATAGAGTCATAATTTTATTGAAATTTTAAAAATTCATTCTTAAAATCCGAAAAGGTGGTGTTTTAATTCAAAAAATATAAATTTATCGATTTGAAACAATTCACGATAAAAATTGAAATAAAAAACTTTTTAGTTGTTTTAATCTTAATTTATTATTAATTCATATATTCAATTTATATTATAAAAATATATGTATTGTTATAAAAAATTATATAATATGATATATAATTAATGCATACATACAATCGTTGTTTACGTGGAATTAGTTATTTATTTTTTTTTTGTTTTTACTTTGTTGGTATTTGTTGGTTAGATAACTTATTAAATTTCTTTTGTATATATAACTTATTATTATGAAATAATTATTATCTGAATGTCTTTTGAGATTCTAAACTCTTCGTATTTTGTCCATCATTAATCCTATGTGATTATGACAATTCTATCTATTTATCTACATTATTTTGTCTCTTCATCTATCCTTGTAAGCCTATAAATAGAGGCAACTTCATTTGTAAATGTACACTTGAGAATCATTCTTCAATAAGAATTATCTCCTCCTCTCTCCTGCCCTCTTCTCTTAATATTGTTCTATTTATTTTATAATACGTTATCAGCACGAAGCTCTGTTTTTCTTTCAATCTTTCGAGCATCAACATGTCAAACCCATTTCTATATAAATATTATTCAAGGGCTGAAAACAGTCAATGAAATCGATACACAAATCAACGATTAACATTGAATTTAAAATTAACAATCGTACAATCTATATCTATTTTTTAAAATAACTCAAACGATTTAGATTTTATACTATAGATTTTACATTATACGTATGAAATTAAATCTAAAATCCACCCAATGGTCTAAAAAAGAACAAAAGAACACATTCATTGATTCAAAACAATTGACATCTTGCGAGAAAAAGTTTTAAAATATCAAGCGTCTAAAAAATTGCTACATAAATTTCGACTGAAATCCAATGATTCACACATCAGTACACCATCTATTTTATTGTTCATTTACATAGTAGTATATAAATAAATAAAATTAAAATGACCGTATTTTCATATTTAAAATCTATTATATATATAATATTCCAAAATAATCTACTCTTAAAAATAAATATAAATTGATAATATGAATATATATATATATATATCTTTAATATATATGAAACACAAGGCCAAGTGAACAGTATCATTAGCCAAGTGTCACGTATCTAACCATTAGATTGTTTTTTTTAGTGTGTTGTCATATTGTTTATCATTTGATCATATTTCATTACTGTTATGGGAAGGAAGTGTTTTCTCACGGTTGGATTGGATGGATACATGCACAGGTTTTGACACAAAAAAATTGTTGTGACCTTCGATAGTTGTTTCCTAGTTGTATACATTCGCGCTAACATTCTCTCTCCAACCACAACAATCCAAAATTAGTAAATACGATTAAAATGCACTCAGACCCAAACTATCGTAAGAGTTGTGAGTTCCACCGGTGTTCGAAAGATCCTACTTGATTTCTATCAGTATAATAGGTTCTCGCACAGTCCCGTCAACTCCAATACAATCACAATGTTTGCAAGGTCCACCGACTTTAGCCGCCCAATTCCAACTCTCGTGAAAATCTTACTGGATCCAGCACAAGTTGTTGCATCTCAATTTACCTTCGAATCTCACATGACTTCCTTTGTGCTCGTTGAGGGTTTGAAATACCTTGAAAGATATAGAGTACACCCCTAGGGGTTTCCCTTGCATTAGGGGTTCAAAACATAATCCAAAATTTCCCTACCGAGAAAATGCTTAGCCCGAGCAACCTCATACTTGGTCGAACATTTTCCTGACCCCCTAAAATTTCTCAAGAAAATTCTCATCTAGAGCATAATCCTCAAGCCACATCGTGCTCGATCAAGCGATTTTCTCGAAGCTTCTCGCTCACCCGAAAATTCATCATTTCTTCATATTTCTCTCTTTGTCTTTGGACGAGCAATTTGGGTGCTCGACCGAGCACCGTGTGCAGAGTAATGATATTCATAAATGCATACTCATATCATTCTAATACTCACTATGTGAACTCCATTGCTTATCGCACAATTCTTTTTATCCTTACGGATCATAACGTTCTAACATTCTAAATCTTCGGTTATCATCTCCTAAAACTTCTACGATTGGCATGCAATTTAACCATAATATGTGGGATAGTACGCCACTAACGAAACTTCACCATGGTTATGAACCAAAATCGCAAGAGTCATTACTTTATTTTTGGTGATTCCGATAATGGCGATATTACTTTCGGTGATGGTAGCAATGTTCTGGTGATGACAAACTTCTCTTTTTGCTCGCTTTTGTCTCTTCTTGGTTGTTTTCCTCTATTTTCTATTTGTTCTCTCTTTACTTTCGTCCAACTCATTCCTCATTTCACCATCTTCCTTTTTATTATTGTTTTGAGGCAAATCATAGCCTATTCATCACCCTTAACTTGCCAAACAATTTTCCCTATTATTTTGGGTGTTAAATGTCTCTTTTATTAGACATTTAACTCCTCTCATTATTTTTTTTTTTGTGTTTTGATCAGAGGTGGCTCAGGCCATGTTCGATAAGAGCATCCGAACAGGGGCTCAATATGTTTAGGGCCTATTATTTTTTTAAAAATAATTAATATTTAGAATAATTGTATGTTAAAAAATACAAAAGGGTCTATTTTAATTGTATGGCACAGGACCTTTTTTCTAAAGTTTTTTTAGTTGAACCGACCCTGGTTTGAATGTTTAATATAGATATAGGAACTATTAAAGTAAAAGTAAAAAATCTTAGAGAGTAAAATGTTACCTCGATTATCTCCATATCTCTTTTATCTATTTCATCGTCCACTATCTCTTGGATCCCCATAGATGTATATCTTGAAATTTTATCATCTCTTGGATCCCCATAGATGTCTATCTTGAAATTTTATCATCGTTGAATAATTTGCTGGAGAATGTGGGCAATGATGTTCTCAACGATGCCCTCATCATTTGTATACATTGGTGTTTTATATGGATTAAACTGAGAATTAATGATCATTTGATGGTGATTGAAAAATTGATGTAATGGGAATTTTGATGTACACTTGTAAGATCTAAGGCTTTGCATAGTAAAATTTTGGATTCACTGGAAAGAGTATAACATCATTATTGGTAGAGTGAATTGAGATAAAATATGTTACATTACATGATATTGCAAACATTTCTTTCATATTGTATTTCCATAACATAATTTCCAAACAAAAGTTAAATACATAAGTTCACTGTATATATTGTGCCTATATTTGGAACTTATGATATGGAAATACATGTCTTGGTAATGTTTTCATGTTAACAATGTTGTATGATCATCAAGTGATTTATCATTTCGTTTAATACATGACACAAAATCCGTCATAAAAAAAACTCAATAACTTAAGTAGGAAGTCCATGTAGACCCCATAAATCGACGTGAACCCCAACACAAATATCTCATAAATCGATAGAAATTCAACACAAATAACATGATAAAACTAATACATAAATCGACACAGAACAACCCAAAAATGAAGATTTTTTTATCTAAAACTCATTGTGGTTTACTTCAAATTGACAAATCACGTTTTCAGTTTATAAACCCTTCTTCAAACTTTAAATTGGGTTTTAGTATTTCTACTATAAATTGATGCTTTTTAAGGTTTAGTTAAGATAGTAGACTTTTGAAAGAAAATTGAATAGTTTGAGGAATAAAATCAAAACTAAATTTCGAGATATATATAGGATGAGATCAAAATCGATGAAAAATTAAACTAAAATGATACTTTCGAATTCGAAAGATAAAAGGTACCTATATAATCACAATTCCGCAGATATATATATATATATGAACCATTTTCAAAGTTGATTAATCAAAAAGATATTAAAAAAAAAACATTTGGGCTTCTCTATCCTTTCTCGGTGGCAACTTTTACAATGATAACTAAATACTCGCATGGGATCTTACATGTTGAACCACTAAATTTTCCCTTTCTTTTCTTTTTAAACCCTAAAACCCTCCAACTTTTGATCTTTTGATTTCCTTTCCCTAAGCTTAAAAAAAAAGGGACTTTGCAATAAACAAAGATCAATTTAGATCATTTAACACAAAGCAAAGCAATTTACACATGATCTTCAATGATGGGTGTGTGTGAATTGTCGGATCGTTGTTACGGCCATGGAAACTTACTTACTGGCAAGATGGGCGACTCGGATTCATTTGTTTCCTCTTGCTTCGTTTGTATTAGATGGGTTTTGAGACTACACTCCTCAATCTGTTTAAACCAAAAGAAACTCATCAGGGCCGGCTCAACTAAAAAAACAACTGAAGAAAAAGACTCTGCATCATAAAATTAAAATAGACTCTTTTGTACTTTTAATATAAAATTATTCTAATAGACCCTAAACTTATTGAGACCCTGTTCGAATGCTCTTGTGGCATATGGGCTGAGCCGCCTTCAATCACTTAATCCTCGTACCCTGTCTAGTTTCCAAGTCTTTTCAGCCATATTTTGTGTTCCAATATGTTACCTGCATGACTGCGGTCGATGCCAAAAGATCTTCGCATTTCTCAAGCATAGACGTCTCTTTCGATGCCACAACAGCAAGTTCCGAGACTAGCTTATTCATCCCCTCCACCTGCGGTACGATACAGAAGGTCAGGCAAAGAGGAAAGGATTTGATAGAGGGCCGGCTCAACTAAAAAAGAACTAGAAAAGAGGCCATGTGCCATAAAATTAAAATAGTTCTTTTTGTTCCTTTTAACATAAAATTATTCTAAATATTAATTGTTTTCTTAAAATAATGGGCTCTAAACTCATTGAGCCCTGTTCGAATGCTCTTGTCGCACATGGGCTGAGCCGCCTCTGATAGACGCATTCGTAATCGATCAAAGTAGACTAACCTTGGAGAGTAAAGACCAAATGGATGATCCCATTGCTTGCATTACATCAAGGGCAGAGGACATAGCCACCTTAAGAGATTCGACGTCAGCCTGAAAATCGAGAACATTATAAATGAGAACACGATTCTTGATCCGGAATTTACTTCTCCCAATCCTTTATCCAAAAGGGCATACTTTAGTTCCTCCGGTGACCGGAAGACGAAGAGTATTTGCTTCCAAATCTTTGATGGCTCCAGCTAAAGAACCGATATGGTCTCGCTCAAGTATAGCCCAATCTTCAAGATACTCCATCTGCATAAACATCAAATATGTAAGCATTAAGATCATTAGACTGATGTCAGAACCGATGATCCCATGAAACTAAAGTCTACGAAGAACAGAGTCTTGAAGATAGAGAGAAAGAGAGAATGGTTACCTGTTTGTTTAAGATGGAATTCAATATGATCTCTTGCTTCTGC
>CM071868.1:1924282-1942033 GCA_036759665.1 Gynandropsis gynandra
AGAGCGGTCCTCTTGCTGGTAACAAGATCCCGAAGTTCTGAAGTTGCACACCAGACATTGTATAGAGTTTCCTGAAACATCAAACTAATGGATAAACACCAAACACAAGATCTCAAGAACAGGACAATTTAGGTAAGAGGTACAAGCAAAGAGAAGAAATGCAAACAAAAGCAAGCTATGGATATAAAATTTTACCTCAGCAGTTAGATTTTGAATGTACATTACAGCTTCAGCTCTAGCATTTGCCAATCGCCACTGTAAATGTCTATTGTAGAGCAAGCGCAATTGATGCACATCTTCTATGTAAGTTGTTTTTTTTCCTTTTCTAACATCAGCGATGAAACTCAAAACTGAGGTTGTGCTACTGCATTGCGTAGAAGAGCTCGTTTGTCTGATTCGTGATGGACTTACTCCTCTTGAAGGTGGAGTCGATGGCCTAGAACATGAGGGACTCGTGCCTCTTGAAGGACTCAACCCTCTTGAAGGGCTCAATCCTCTTGATGGACTCATACCTCGAGCAATAGATGATGATGATGACAACGAGGTTCTGTTTGGAGAAGCAGGACGTGAACCAGGTGCGGACAATGGGTGTAATCTAGCTACAGCCGTTGCTAAAGTCGTCCTATCTAACGAACTCGTGGACATAAGCCTGTGAGGCCCAGATGCTCGTGCTAAATTGCCGTCTTCTGAAATTGTGGGAGATTCTAATCCACCATTTTCATCAGGGCTTAACAGCCTCGAAGTATCACTAGAAGCTTTTTGCAGAATGTTTGAATTACTGCACAAGGGTAGTGACATTCTCCTCATAGATGGCTGCCCCATCCCCAATGTTGAAGGTGATAAAGGTCGCATCTGCTTATCTGCTAGATCCAAGCTTCTGTTCAACAAATTGGAATTAATCTTTCCGCCGATTCGACTAGGCCACCGATGCTGTTCTATTAACCGGCTACGTGGACCATCAACTGGTTTTGAATTCTCTGTTTGATCAGAAGCATTCTTCCCCTTCAAAGGACTTCTTTTTCTCTCAGGCGTAGGTTTTCTTGATACCGACGGAGTTTCACCCTGCTTATGTGCTACATTTGAAGATGGCCTCAGGGTTCGATCCACTGAATAACTACTAACCGGTTTCTCCTTCTTACTAACCGGAACTGAAATACTATCTGACTGAAATGAAACGCTGAGGCTTCTCATCGTGGAAGGCCATAAGCTTTCAGGCAAACGGCCAGTAGATTGCCTTCTAGACGAAACTGGTAACTCAATAGATGCATCACGTACCGGAGTGTACGGACTAGTGGGAGAAGGCGGTGTCGATGGCCGCTTTCTCTCAGCTGAAAGGGCTCTTTTTGACACCAAATGAGAACTCGAGGATACTGTCCTCGTGACACTCGGAGAAGGGCATCTCTGGTTTTTGGTAGGTGTCGGTGATCTGTATCTTGAACTGACCTCCATTGTTCGAGGACGGCGGGAAGCAACGGCTACATTGTTTTTCTCAGATGCAACAAGCGGTGGTCTTGTAGTATCTGACACTGAATGTTGCTTCACCGATGCTTTCTTAGACCCATATATATCCATTCAAACTACTCAAACAAACATGCATTGATGGATTTGACAGTCCCTGCCTCTCATTTACTCTGCATTCCAGTGAAACAGTAATTGCAACTCCAGTCGTTTGTAGCAGGAAGACCTTTTATTCTGCCAGAAAACCACAGGATAGACAAAAAAGTAAGAGAGACCCACAGATGGACGATAAGAAAAAGCAAAGCAAAGAATATCAAAACAACCAGATAAAGGGAAAAAAAAAGATTACATCTTTACAACAGAGACCCAGATCAAGAATCACCCCAAAGCCTATCTGTCCAGTCAAAAGAATAAAAGAAAAAAGTTTTTGATATTTTCAATATTTTCTTCATGAAAACAAAGGCTCCCAAAGAGATCAGGCCACGGAGATGAAAATGCAGAAAACCAGAAAGACAAACCTTGGGACCAGAGGATTCAATGTCCAAACACTTGGGTTTGATTGCATTAGCATAAATTTCATCATTAATAGCTTTTAGGGTAGGGGTCCCCTAAGGATAAAAGGAAAAGGGGAAACCAGGAACTGCAGAGAACTAGCAGTCTAAGATAAGAACACAACAAGAGTTTGCCTAAGGATAAAAAATAGCCCATCAAGCAAAAGGGCCAAGATATATACATAGAGAGAGAGATAGAGAGAGAGAGGTGGGTCAAGTAGTTAATTTTACTTCATATTCTGTGTGATAATTTTCCATTTCTCAGTAAAAAAAGAGAAACTAAATCCTTGTCAGGGTGTCTGTCACGGGGGTGCCATGGTCAGATTTGCTGGAAATTAAATGGAGATTTTGGTTTTCACTCACAAACCCACGACGGTTCCTCTTCACCATCTTTCCATCAAATCAAAACCCATGAAAGAAAAGGGTGAAACAAAGCAAGAACAAACCTCAAAATTATCAAAAGAACCTTCCTTTTTTTCCCAACCTTGCTGTCAGCAAAATATAAATATAATAATTCACGCGGCGGTGTTTTAATTTTTATATTAAGGTGTTTAACGATTAACAATATGGAGATTTGCAGATTTTGATATTTATCAAGTTATGGTAACAGACAAGGACAACCACGTGTAAGGAAGAGTCACTGTCCATTCTCCAAGAAATTCACAGTGATGTAAAAATTCACAATCAAGACACATATGATGATGATGATGATAGTAAAACAGTGTTTAGGCTTTGACCATTTTGAAGGGTTCTTAATTGTTCTCAAATAAATAAAATATTAAGAACGAAAATCGATGAACTCGTGAAGCAATGAAAATTTTGATTCAAAAACCTTTTTTTTCTATTTATGTTTGTTAATTTCGAAGTGAAAATCAGATGGTTCCGACGAAGAATCCAAAAACGTCAGTAATAACAATACTCAAATTGTCTGTTTCTGACAGCACTTGTGTCTCTCATGACGCAGACACGTTAATTTATACCAAAACTTTTAGTACAAATTACATATTTTCAATTAAAATAAAATAAAATTCTGATTATGTCTCCATTAAATGTAACATATAAATGTTTTATTTTAATAATATCATAATTAACGTATATCAAATAAAACTTTTAGCACAGTTACATTATATTTTAATCGTTGATTTTTTTTGTTTCTGCATAGTTTGGTCTAACTAAAACATTAAAATTTTGTTTCGTTGAAATTTTAACCAGAATAATTATTTTTTAAATCCTATATATTTGAAAAATCAAAAGAGAAGAATTTTGTTTCTTATTAAAGTCTCAGGAGATACACTGTAGTAAAATAGAGAAATATCAAATTAACTTTGTCATATACACAAGTTGGACTATTAAAATCTAAAAAAATAGCAAATCCAAAATAATATAATTGATTTTAACAACAGAATATGAAATCAAAGCAAAATACATTGATTAGTATAGATTAAAAACCTAAATTATGAAATAGATTTTGGATAACAGTGGTGTATGATTGATTAGTGGTGGAGTAAAATAATCGTGAATTGAGAATTTTTTTTAAAAAAAAATATTAACAATTTTTGGAGGAAAATTGAAAAAAAAAAATGTTTATCGAGCTAATTTCTCAAAACGTAAATGCAAAATCTAACTTGTTTTCTTCGTTCATTAAATTCTTAACAATGTCAAACCCCAACATGATCGATTCCGTTCCTTCCATCTTTGATCAGACAGAAAAACGGAATATTGATTCAACATTCTCTCACAGATCACAGTTACAAGCTTCAAATCCGAATCTAGGGTTCTTCATCGCGATCGAATCAAAACTGACGAAGGAACGTAAAACCCTAGGATCCGATGAATCTGATGGGAGAAACAAGAAATTTACCTGGAAAATCGAGTGGGTACGAAGAACTCTTGATTCCCGTAATCAATCAAGTCTTAATTTGCCTAAAATCTTCTTGTCCTCAGAGATCCGAACGAGAGCGAGGCGAACCAACCGGAAAACCGCCGGAAAGAAAATAAGGCGGTGAGGTTATGGAGCGAATTCAAACGGATTTGGGATCAGAGAGAGAGAGAACAAGATCGTTGTTTCGCGCCACCTATTTTTTTTCCTTATACAAAAAAAAGAGGTCCTCTCTGCTCTCATGCGAAGCTCCTCTTCTCTCTAAAAAAACACATTTATTTTTTTCACCAAATAAATAAATATTTTTCTTCAACTATTTTGCCCACACAGGCCACCACCCAACCCAAAAAAAATGATAATTTTTTTCAACAACAAATTAATTTTTTTCAACAACAAATAATAATTTGAATTCTTATTTGAATTTTTTAATATTTTAAAAAAATATATATAATTTTACTGTGCACTAAGTTTTCCACCAAAAAGACATCGAATTTGAATGTGGTAAATCTGTATATCCTCGAATGATTGGATGAACTAATACATTGAATTTGGATTCTCTTTACATTCTACTGCAATTTATTTTATTTTACAACTATCCAACTCTATCTTTTTCTTATTTTTCTCAAATACAATTATACTAATATTTTCTGGCCCTTTAAATATATTGTTAGTATGCCTCATCAATCAATTACAATATTATGAACAATGGAAAGTGTATATATATAATTTTAATTTTTGAATTAAAAATCCAAAAAAGTCCAAATTCAAAATATCGATGTCATGGTTTTGAGTTCAGATTTTAGAAAAAGAGTTGAGTAGATAATGAAAATTTTAACTCTGAATTGTAAATTAAAACCAATTTCTTGAAACAAATATCACCTATATATATATTATATAATCGTGATAAATTATATATAGTTAAACATTGGGCCTACAAAATGATAGTAACCTAAAAGATTTAAATAATGTGGGTGTATGTCAAATTTGTGAAATGGGAATTAAAATAGTTAGCTGTTATATACATTAATGAAATTTTCATTCATTTATTCTTTTATTTTCTGAAAGGTAAAAGAAAAATTGATGAAATTATAAACATTTAGTTTGATTGGATGATATCATGTTTGTTTCTTAAACACTTTTACGACCATCACTTTTAAAGCCAGTCATTTTTCCACACCTAACTTTATTTTAATATATTAATTTAGATTGATAATAAAAAGATAATAAGAAAAAATATAAAAAAGGGTCAAAATTTTTGTAGGCCCTTTTTATATTTATTTAAGAAATTATAACGTTCCATCATGAAAGTGTGTTTGGCCAACCTCTCATGGGAAGGAATGAAATCTTGTACAAGTTCCTTGCTTTTGAATTTTGCTTTTTTTTAATTTATAAAAAACAAATAATTGTCGATTATTTTTTCCTTTACCAAAATATTTTGAATTTGATGTTTCTAAACTATTAAACTAACTATTTGATTTGTAAAAATTTATTTGCATTTGAACACTAAATTAAATTGTTAGAATGTAAATAAACATACACAAAATTAGTTTGGCTCTCTAATAACTCTTTAGTAAAAAAAAATGATGTCTTGAAACAAGTAAGAAGAAGCCAATCAAAGATTTATTTTAGCTTAATGTCTTATGGGTTAGGTACACTTCATTGTTTGGAAACTTTATTTTCATTAATTTGTTGGAATTATTTAACTTGAGATCATTTAATGGATATTTGTAAATGTATTATTATTAAACGATATTACATTACGAAACTCAAGTTATTTGGTGAATAGTTAAGGGCATGAATACTTTATAGATCTTTTGGTTAGGAATATGTAATATCGAATTTCAGTTCAAATTCAGTTCTTGAGAGATACCATTTATATATATTTATCGGGATATAGATATGTAGGATAGATCGACAATTAAAAAATTATGGATATATAGGATAGATTGAGAATTAAAATAAATTATTTAAAATACGATTTTACGAAGACAAATTATTTTAAACACAAAAAGAAAATAATTGAAAGAACATACACAATGAGTAATTAGCCCATAAATTCTAAAGATCAACTACAATAGCCATGGACAATGGTTTTAAAAAACAGTAGAACTATTTATAAAAAGGTATCATTTTTCAAGTAACAATCCTTTGCCTTTTTTACAAAAAATTTATACATATTCTTATAGTATTTTATTTTCATATTCTAATATCCAAAAAAATTGAAATTGAAACAAAAAATCTCCACAAAGTTTAATATTTGGTGATGAGAAACACCTAAAAATAAATTTGGAAAGAAAAAAAAAGAAAGGGACAAAAAAGCTAATTCGGTATAAAAAAACAAAAGGAGAGGTTTGGGAATAATTAAGAAATTAAAGAATGAGAAGTTCCCACATGAGATGATTCGGACATGTCATATGATACCAAGCTTTCTATGGGACCTTTCTTTGTCCCTACCTTGAGTAGTTTTGTTCTTTGCCCCCACTTCCACTTGTTTCCCTTCATAAATATCATTTGTACAATTCCTATTTTGGTTTATATTCAATTTTTTATTTATATTTAAAAAATTAAATCTAACAAAATCTAAAAATTAATTTAAATTTTATTTTTTTCAAGATTATATATACATATATATATATATATTTGAGCGTATAGATATATGCTTAAAATGAATTAATATAATATAACGTTTCATTGAAATTTATATTCGATTTTAGAACGTTTTTATTATAAATATAGATTTAATATCAAAATATTTAAATCTATACGAAATAATCTTCGATATTACAAAAAATGAAATTAGATATAACTTAATTTTAGTTTTAGTTTAAAAATTTAAAATGGTATGTATATATATATATATAATAAATAAATCCATATACTAACCAACGTTAACAGATTCAACATGACAAACTTTTTATAAATTTTCAATACATTTTGTTACATGATTTTCTATTAGGTTAATACTACCCCATTTGATGATAATTAATGTTATCATAAAAAAAATTATGAATACGATAATTTGAATGTTGAAAGATTCAAACCAAATATTTAATATTTTTATCGTCTGAAAAATAATGATACATAAATATAAATAAGATACATAAATATATCATGAAATTTAATATATATGAATATAAATAAATTCAGATATTGAAAGAGAATAGCAATAATTTAAAATCAATTTTAGTTTTGTGCCATATAATGTAGTCATACAATTGGTTTATATTTTCAAAAGAAATTTACTGTTTTCTATTTTATTTATAATCTATATTTTTGTTTAAAAAATATTTATTTTTCCAATTACACGTGGAATAAATTGATATATATATATATATTTATTCATTTATTCAGGCCATCTAATTATATAAATGGAGGCGAAAGAGTACAAAGGAAGGCCAATTATTTGGTATGGATAAGAGTAATGAGGACACTAATAGATAATTTGCTACGCTTAATATATACTCACAAATTAACAAAGTGAGAGATAGCTTTTGTAATCGGTAATTAAGTGTGATTAGCAAAGACCAAATGATGGGCATTCATGTGCTTAAACATAATTATATTGTGACCATAAAGTGAACCACGCATATGCAATGCTCCTCTAATGTCTTTTATTTTCTAATTTTTTATTTTTCCAATTTTAAAATCTTATTGATAAAGTAAAAAAGCATATAATAATCCAGTTGTTATTTTAATTGCAATTGTGCTTAAAGGTGTCAATTGGGAAAATGTGGATTATCGATGAATTTGCCGGAGATAATTTGAGATACCTATTGAGAAAAATAATTCACATGATGTTATTATTTTATATAATATCTTTATATTAATAAATATCTATTTTTTCTAAGAAAAATTTCTCATTTCAACATCAATGTCTTTTAAAATTTTATTATATTATTTTGAATATGATAAACTTTATAAATTCTTAGAATTCTATTCTTCATATAATCGGATCTAAAAGGCTATAAAAAAAACTTTTAAGAACAAATTAATGTATATTATCCAAGTGAACTTATTTATTCTCGAAAACAAACGAATTGATTGCATCTTTCCTCGATGATTTTTAACTCATGGATGTTCAAAGTGTTAAATTGATCTCGTAGAACCTCCTTTTCGTAGGATATTTAGATTGTTTTTTAATTTTGTTTATTTATCCAAATAAATAAAATATATCATTTAAAAAGGAAAAAAGAAAAACATAGGATGCCATGAAAATGGTTAATGACAAGGGAAGATTTGGAATATGAAGTAATGAAGGAGACAGAGCATCTGATCTGATGTCCGGAAGATCTTGTCTCCTCAAAGTCAAGTGTGTAATAAGAAATTGTACAATACACTACTGACCCTTTTAAAACCATGCAATGCCCTTATTACTTTCTACTCAACAATGATGAATTATATCAACTCATCTATTAAAACTGTGACATTCCGATTGTGGATTGAGATGTGTGTTGATACAAAATGTTTTAAAAGATTTGATTCGATTAACTATTTCATTAAAAGGCATAATGCTTTTAAACATGTTTGATCCAAAATAGTTTTAAAATGGATGCCATGCCGATGAATCGTAATCCTAAAAACATTAGATTATATTTCAATCCATTTGATATTCTCCATTTTGCTTGTGAATCATAACAATACAGTCCTTTTTAGAGAGTGACATCCACGGCGTTGGTAGTTGGTACTCGGATATCTCCCTTTCAATCCTCTCCTATAGTCATCCTCGCACGAGGACCAGGATTCATTTGATAAGAAAAAAAATGATTGTTGAATCCTCTAGACATGATTGTATAAATTTCTGCCTTAAAACATTGAAAGGTACTAAGACTTTATCATATAAAACATTATTTTTATTATTCTCTTTTATGTAATTTCCAAAAAAAAAAGTAAATTCAACAGGATATCATCCCGTATATCATATGATCGTTGAACAGACGAAAGTATGAAAAAAATTATATCTTAGGATAATAATACTTGCATACATCAATCGAATCTACATCTGGTATATTCATTTTGTTGTTCATTTGAATTTATCGATTCGATATATTTATAGTTTTATTTATAAGATATATACATCCAAAGTGACTAGTTCTAACAATCCGGTCTCATATAAGGCTTTCCATTCATCAAAACATTACCTGTAGCACCAAAACAAACAAGAGTCTCCATGACATATAATGGTAAAAGCCACAATACATTTGCCATCTCTAATCATAAAATAGGATATGCTAAATCCACATTAGTAATTTAAAACCCCTCAGCGCTAAACGTTAGTACTCTCTCTTCTTATTTTGATCACAAGTATTCCCATCACTCCAGACACCTGCACCACCCTGTCATGAATAACTGCTTAATATGACTCGACAACAATAAAAGATGATACTAGTTGACCTAACGACATGGCAGAGACTGAACTAAAAGTATCACGAAGCATCTTTAAATGGAAACAATGATAGCAAATGTATAACCTTAATCAGTATCTAGTACGAGAAGATATTGACCTCGTCATAGCAAAGTTTGCTCTCAAGATCCAAAATCTGATAATCTACGAAAGCAACTATGTCATGTCCCATTTCTTCCACTGATCGGCTTTTAACAATAAGTGTCACATATACACAAGATTCTGCAAGAAAGAGAATGCAAACTAACCAGATGGACCATTGTCATAACTCCAATTTGTTGGTTTTATTCTTTTTGGGTGCCTGGATGACTCTCGAGATCAAGTAACTCTCTGGGCTTTATATTCTCCCTGATGAGACGTTGCTTATGATTCTTCTATAGTCATGCACTAAACTGAAAATGAAGGCATCCGATTTAAATTGATTTGGATTCCAAAACTCCAAAAATCTATCGTGAATTATATCAAGATTTGGAAAAACCAGAGCAGAAGATCGAGATAAAATCTGAATTCATGGTATTCACGATGCAACGAAATAAATCTTTTGGATTTTCGTGCAAAAACCGAAAATTTGATATTGATGAGATGTATCAAGATCTGAGATTCTTTTTGAAATTTTTTTGTAAACTTCTATGATAAAAATGAAATCACTCTTCTAAAAACCAAATAAATCTCATTTATATATGCACGTGAACCAGAGCCCATAAACCGATAAATAACCGGTTAATTTCTGATTCTCAATTGTATCGTATAATTTCGCCGATCATGAAATATAAACGATACTACCAAAGGTCTCTATACATATAATCATTCCCATTCAATTCGATATTGAATTCCAATAAATTAAACCTACGTCCGATTACATTTAATTTGGACTAAATCGAATTACAACACTTATTCCAAAATTATTCATATTTATTGGTCCACAAATATAGGATTAAACCAAATATCTTATAGTTTCCCACTTAGACCATATATATGATCATAAAACCATTGAATAACCTTTAAACCACTCATCAATTATTGTCATCAAATCGATATTGTCATAAATCTCGTCTATCGACCATATAACGTAGAATCAAAGAGATTTAACCACAATATCAATATAGTCAAACCCACATTTGATTTTTAACACAATACAGAAGAATGATATAGATTTGAATATGGATGCATAACATGAAGATTACACATAAAGTGATCGATATGTGTCTATCTCCAACTGATCCTACCTTATCGAGATCAACTTAAACCGAATGATACAAAGTGAATACTTTAAGCTTAAACTCAATAGTTCCGGAATATAATACTGAAAAAGAATAAGCATACATTGTAATAATCCAAGAGCAAACTGGAATAGATACAATACTCCCACTAAATCGTAATATAGTCACAAAAAACAATACCCATACGAGTAAATATGCTCCTGAAAGATTTTAGGTATAACACTCTTAGTCAGTGGATCCGTAATCATAGAGTTTTTACTTATATGCTTTATCGAGATTACCCTATTTTGTATCATTTCACAAATAATAATATACTTAATTTCGATGTGCTTTGATTTTGAAGTAATCTTGTTATTGTTTGAGTATAATACTGCAAAACGATTGTCACAATAAATCTTTAGGGGTCTATCCACACCAGTAATAATGTGCAACCCAGTGACAAGATTCTACAATCATAAAGCCTGATTGGATGCCTCATAATATGCTACATATTTTGCATCCATTGTGAACGATGCCACGAGTTTTTGCTTAGCACTACACCAAGAAATAGCTCTACCAGCAAGGAGAAATATATAACTTGAAGTGGATAAAAAACTATCGAAACATCCAACATAATCTGAATTCGAATAACTAGTGATCTCGAGCTGGTGTGATCGTCTATAGAAAAGCATATGATCTTTTGTTTTATGAAGATATATCATCACCTATTTTAATGTTTTCCAATGATCAACCCCGAGGTTACTTACGTATCTTCCTAAAATGCCAACAATGTATGCCAAATCAGGTCGTGTGCAGACCTGTGTGTACATTAGACTCCCTTTAGCTGAAGCATAAGGAATCTTCCTCATTTCTAGAATCTCCAGTTCATCGTGTGGGCATTGTCTAAGGCTGCATTTATCATCCTTAGAAATAAGTTTATCTATACCTTTACATCCCTTCATGCCTAAACGCCCTTATCAATGTAACTTTTTTGTGATAAACCCAATATACCCCGAGAGCGGTCTCGATGTATTTTTATGCCCAATACAAAAAAGATGTCATCAAGATATTTCATCTCGAATTGCTCCAAAATAAATTCCTTAGTTTCACGCATAAAAGCTCACATTTGCAGTAATAAGGATATCATCCACGTAAAGGATTATCAAAATAAATTTATCCCATTGATCTTGTGGTATACACAATCATCTAATGATTCACCTCAAAACTATATAAGATGATTATACGATGAAACTTGTGATACCATTGACGAGATGTTTTCTTTAAATAATAGATGAATTTCCTTAATTTGAAAACCATTTTATTTGGATCTTCGACCACAAAGTGTTTTGGTTGCAGTATATAAATATTCTTCTAATGTCACCATTAAGAAATATTATTTTGACATCCATGTGATGTAGCTCTAAATCATAATGAGTTATTACTGCCATCAATATTCTCAAAGAGTCTATTGATGAAACCGAAGAGAAAGTCTCTTTGTCATCTATGCCATCCTTTTGAGTAAATCCTTTGGCGACCAGACGTGCTTTATACCTTTCCACATTGCCATGCGAATCTCGTTTGGTTTTAAATATCCATTTACAACCAACAGAGTTCGCACATTCAAGCAAAGATACAAGTTCCCAAATGTCATTGTCATCTATAGATTTAATATCTTCAATCATGGCATCAGTCAACTTTTGAGAGTTAACACTTTGAATGGTTTAACGGATGTAAACTGGATCATTTTCTATCATCCCAATGCCATCCTCATTTTCCTAAAGATATATAGTCATTTGGAATATCACATCTCCTCTCTCGAGTGGATATACGTGGCATAATTTCCTGATACAGTTGTTCTTGAGGTCATGAACTTGTTCCTCATAGATTTCAGGAATGGCATTTTGAGTATCTTGATTTGTAGTTCAAGCAACATAATCTAAATCATAGCAAGCTACAATAGTTGAAATAAAAATTATCCTTTTGAATCAAACATTTCATCCATATCCTTTCCAAAACAAAATTCATTATCCCTTTTCCCAAGTTCAATATCCTTAAAGAACATCGCTACTTCCGTCTCAGAGATCGTCTTTTTCGTGAGATCATAAAACTTATACCCCTTAGATCTTCTGAGTATCCAAAAACTCATGGTTTTGGAATCCAATTTCCTTTCATCGGGTCGATAAGATCGAGCCTCGGCTGGACATCCTCAAATGTGAAAATGCCTTAAGTTAGAACATTTACCTGTCCATAATTCATAAGGCGTCTTAGTTGTTGCTTTAGTTAGTACTCTATTCATGATATAAACCGTTGTCTTTAATGCTTCACCTCACATGGATTTTAGGAAAGTAGAGAACGATATCATACTTCTCACCATTTCCTGAAATGTACGGTTTCGTCTCTCTGCAATACAATTCATGCTAGGTGTACCCGATATTTCGTATTGGAAAATGATTCCACACTTCTCTAGGTACTTGGCAAATGGCCTTGAATGTTGTTCACCTGATCCGTCATTTCTACCATAGTATTCACCACCACGATCAGAACGAATAACCTTAACGCGTTTATTAAGTTGAAGTTTCAACCTCAGCCTTAAATGCTTTGAAAACATCCAAAACCTCCGACTTCTCATGAATCAGATAAAGATAACCATATCGATTGTAATCATCTACGAACGATACAAAGTAATGTTGACCATTCCAAGAAGCAATAGGAAATGGTCCGCATACATCTGTATGTATCAATTCCAAAGTCTGAATTTCGATATGTATCTTACCTACTTTGTTGTTTGTTTCCCCTTGATACAATTGTCAAAATCCGAAAAATCAAGAGTTTCAATCATTTCGTTTAATACTAAATATTTCATTCTCGGTTTCGAGATATGGCCTAATTTTTTATGCCATAAAACAATGAAATTTTCATTCATCAATTTACACTTCACACCACGTGAACCAACATGCAAGATTTCATTATATGAAGGGATTATATCGAGCATATAAAGATTATATGACATAGATAAAGAACTAGTTCCAATCACATCTAAATGAAATGAAAGAGAAAACGTAAGGTCTCCAAATGAACAAGAAAATCCCAATTTGTCCAATGTAGAAACTGAAATCAAGTTTTATCTAAAAGACGGTACAACAAAAACACCTTTCAAATCTAGAAATTGACAAGTCTTCATCAAAAGCCTAAATTTCCCGACCGCTCCCACTTCCACCCTTTTACCATTGTCCATATAGATGTATCTTTCACCACCAATCAACTTTCGGTAATGGAGGCAACCCTGCATAGTAATACTCACATGAGTTATAGAACCAGATTCAACCCACCAAGTCTGACTTGGTATAGAACAAACCAAAGTGAGAGTCAAAACCTTTATCCGCACGCCAAGTATGATACTTCGTGTAAGATTTCTTCATATGACCAGTCATGTGGCAAAAGAAACTTTTTTTAACCTTATTATGTTTCTTTTGCACATGAACTGATCCCGAATCAGCGATTTCATAACCTTTCTTTCTTTTCTCGATCTTACCCCTTGAGGTGGTGGCTACACAAGTAATATATTTCGTTTCCTATCTCAATATTTGTTCCTCTTGCACACATTCGGAAATGAGCTGATTTAAGAGTCCATTTATCCCTCTGATAGTTATAGCTCACCTTAAAATAACTGTATTATACAGGGAGAAATATCAAAATCAAGCACAATAGGATGTCATCTGATAATCAAAGTCCAAGTACCTCTAACTTAGAGGCATTATTTGACATTTTTCATAATGTACTCACGAATATTCTCGTTGTCCTTATACCTCATGGAGACATGGAGACAATTTCCGCTAAAAGCGTGATTGTTTCTGTTGTGTCATTTTTGGTAAAACATTTCTCTAAGGCATCAAGATATTATTTAATCAATGTCACCTCATTGGGCACAGAGACATTGAAAATCGGAGGAATATAATGCTTAATGATCATTAAACACGCGCAGTTTGAGGTTTCTCAGCATTCGAGTTTGCTACGATCCTCAACAAAACTGGAATGCCTAATCACTGGACGAACATCTCTAATCGCAAAGTCGTGACCCATCAAGGCAAGCACGATCAATAAGTGCTCCTTCCATTCAGCAAAATTCGATCCATTCAACATATGGATCCAACTAACGTTGACAGAGATACTAAATATCGATTGCACAATTGTATACAAAAGATATCTCGTGTGTTAGACATTTATTCGATAAACCTTAATTTAATTATTAGTGTAAATCAAACATCTCTTATAATGGTGAACCTTTGGACATACCTTCACATTTATGTCATATCGAAAATATATACTAATTATCAATACACACACAATATAATACTGCCAAACCGTGATTGACATTTGGGTTTATCATAGTCCGCATGAATTATATTATGTATGTTCTCAATGTAATTAAAATAATTATATTTCTCAAGATTGCTCATTTTGGTAGGATGTTAAGAAATTTAATTAAATCGCATACATTGATCAAATGATATATCAATAACCATCATAATTTCAATAAATAACATTAATTCAATAGCTACGATTGACCTTATAATTACACATTTCGAATGTGTAATAAATCATAATATGTTAAATGCACCGAATGCAATATACATAAATAACATTCGTGTCAAGTTTAATCCAAATGAATAACACAAAATTAATTAGAATATAAACCCATCCTTATGCATATTTATTAGTAGATTTGATTCCAAATTTTACCGAATTATTTTAATTGATATGAGAATAAAATAAATCGCGATTCCAAAGAAAAGAATGGATTGCTTGGCTCAACTGGCAGAGAGAACCCTCTATACTACCTTTGGTCCCAAGTTAGTATCTGAAACCTGTCATTATGATTGCTCCTTTCCTTTTATTTTTTGGTAATGAATGTGTTGTTTTTTTTCAAAAAAAAAAACGAGCACAAAATGATTTTTTTTAAATAAAAAAATCTCAACAGCAAACTTTGACCCAAACGTAGTCTACGTCCATGCTCCTATCCAGTGTTGTAAAAGTCGCTAGGTTTAGTTGGGCGGTCCGTCAGCGCCTAGCGACTAATCAAATTAGTCGGGGATTAGTTGGTGATTAGGCGTTTTTTATTTTTTTTTATTTTTTTATAAAATAGAGAAAATTCATTATTTACGGTCCAAGACCATAGATTTTGATGAATGCAACTTCGACTTATTTGTTGAATAGATAGATAGAGTGAAAAGATCATAACTATACTTAACAAAAAAATACTAAGAAAGGTCCACATACGACGAAGATTTTTTGTTGCTGTTGGAAAAAGTAGAAGTCCAATTCCTAGTAAAATAGGTACTGGAAGTGGAATAAAAGGTATGATCCATGAATATTGATATGTATGTTCCATAAAATAAATAAAAAACTTTATTCTTAAATTAATCATTTCTGATTCACTGGTTTGTATCTTTTTTTCAAAGGGGACAATAAAAAATCACGCTATTTCAAACCTAAATGGAATTTTTTGCAAATTAGTATAAATCCTCCATAAATCTTTCAAAAAAAAAATATATATTTACATCAAAAAATTAGAAGTTATTAAAGAATATCACTAAGTTACTGTCAAAAATAAATCATTATTTTCCTTTTTTTATTATTACTATACTACTAAAGAAAAATTTTATTTTATGTAGATACAGAAAAAGTGAATTATTATTACGTACTACAATAATTTATATACATATATTAAGAATAGAACAAAAATTTACACGACAAAAAAGTACTTGATATTCATCATAGAATCAAAAAACTTTACCTAAAAAAGAAAGTTATTTTATTTTGATTATTTAAAATCATTACGGAATTCATTATCGAATTTAGTGATTGTTTTCCATTTCAACATTACAATAAGTGAGACTTTTTTTATTTGTAAGAAAGATTATGATAGCCAACAATTTTCTTTACATATGAAGTGAAGAAATCTCACAATTATAATATAATCTATCAGGATTGATTAATTAAATCTATCAGTATAAATTAATTAAATGAGCGCTCTCATATGGATACGGATTTTAAAAGTTAAATTCAAAAATAAAAAGGTCGGGTTCTTAAACTTTTCGATGTCTTTTTGTTTTGAAAATAATATATATAATCATAAAAATCTAAAGAAAAAAATAGCTAGATATGAAGTAAGAAAGAACCGAATAATAGATGTCTTTGACATCCAATTATAGCACTGAATCACTTTTTTCATTTTTGAATGGCAGTTCCAAAAAAACGTACTTCTATCTCTAAAAAGCGTATTCGTAAAAATAATTGGAAACAGAAGGGATATTGGACAGCGTTGAAAGCTTTTTCATTAGGGAAATCCCTTTTTACAGGTAATTCAAAAAGTTTTTTTGTACAGAAAAATAAATAACAAAATATTAGAATAATTTGAATTAGCCGAACTTAAAAATACATCTTAAAAATACATTTTTTAGAATACAAAAATACATTTTTTAAAATACATATAATTAAAAATACATATAAAAAGTACTCAATAGAAAAAAGAGGATCTCCTTTTTTTTTTTTAATGTTTTCACTTTTGTCTACTAAATTCTAGACCTTTTTTTTTTAGAATGAAAAAAAAAAAAGAAAGACAGGATATACATAAAAAATAAGGTCTCACATTTTTTTTTCATTTACCAAATGGGGATTCTTTTTTTCTCCATCACTAACTTGTTGCAAATAATAAAGATCTTAGATTTCCTCCTCTTTCGAGGAAATCTAAGATCTTTAGGAGAAGGAGAAATCCATGGGTTCTTAACATAAATTAATTTACGTTCAAATTTTTGAACTTGATACCTTTCTGAATTATTCTTTCTCTGAATTAGTATACCCTTTGTTTCCAATCGAATTGATAAAAGCATCTATCTACAATTAGTGGATATTATATTATTATATAATAATATATTATTTTTAAGTGATAAAAAAAATTATGGTTGGACTGTTTGTACAATACAAAAAGATCAATCAAAATAGATATTTTAATAATTATTATTTTAATTTCTCTTTATAAATTAAATTTATAAATTAAAAAAGAAGAATTTTCTTTTTGAGAAGTGTGAATTTTTATAAGAAAAAATAATCATTTTTTTTTTTTTTAATTGAACTGATAAAGAGTATTTTGAGTTTTGTCTTTGGATTGAAGTCCCAACTCGGTTCGAACAGGAGGAGTATGCCATGCTAATGTGCCTTGGATGATCCACATCTCAGGGTCAGGCGCTGATGAGCACATTGAAC
>CM071868.1:1954299-1956799 GCA_036759665.1 Gynandropsis gynandra
GTTTCTTTCTCTTGTTTAAAAGATGTTTAAAAGAAGTAATGAATGTTGGATTCATCTTTTTTTATTATTGGATTCATCTTTTTTTTTTTTTATTACAGTGAAAAAAGTTGGAAAGAAGTTGTTAATAATAGATTACCGAGGGAAATAGGTAAAAGAAATTTCCATCCAAGGTTTAATAGTTGGTCCATTCTTAGCCTAGGTAAAGTCCATCTTGTTGTGATAGAAATGAACAAGAACAAATAAGTTTTAGCTAATGTAATAAAGATACCAATTGTTGTTACAATAATTTGATCCCTTTCAAATAGCTCAAGAATAGATATTTACGGAATAGAAATATTCCGACCGCCCAAGTATAGAATTGTTACAAATAATGACGAAACTAATAGATTTAGATAGGAAGCAACATAAAATAAACCAAATTTGATACCTGAATATTCAGTTTGATAACCTGCTACTAATTCTTCTTCGGCTTCTGGTAAATCAAAAGGTAACCTCTCGCATTCTGCTAGGGAAGAAATTATAAAAATGATAAAACCTATAGGTTGACGCCACAAATTCCATCCCCAAAAACCATATTTTGATTGTGCCTCAACTATATCAACTGTACTTAAACTATTAGATAATCCTAGTCGGTGATAACATTACTATTCCCACCGCTATTACAAAACCGTACATGAGGTCTTCGCCTCATACGGCTCCTCTAGGGCCACAAATAAATCTAAGGACCAGATTAGTATTATTTAGATAGATATGGTGTGTTGTAAAATGGGTGAAATAAAAATCTATCTGAGGATCCCAATTATACCAATGGAATTCTGTCTGCTCTAACTCTAATAATATAAATAAACAAAAAGTGCTTCGGAATTCATCTCATCCTTTACGAATTTAAATTGCTATTTGTTGAGTAATAACTTAATTCTTCAATAAAATACTCCTTGTAAAAATATCAATAGGTATTTAAGTCGATTGTTATTTTTAATTAGGAAAAAGAATTAGACATCCTATTAGTTTATTATTGATGACAGAAATTCTCTATTTTGTTTGTGAAATATATGAAAGAAAGGAAAAACAATCCTTGGTTCATTCCTATTCTTCTTTTTGAGAAAAAAGGGTTGGTGGACTTTAAAAATAAAGGATTATTTCGTTTCTGATAGTAATTATCTTTATCGGTGGATAGGAGCATACTCTGAATCGGAATCTTGGGGAGTACTGTCTGATCATTTCTACCAATTTAAAGCCCCAATTAACCTTCTTTAATTTCTTTTTTTTTTTTTGTTATCTTATGTTATGCATAAATATTCTTTAAATTTTTCTTAATCTCTATTACTAATTTTTTGTGTATTTTGGTGTTTCTAACCATCCACTAACTTTTGCCTAATCCCCCCTCACTTGATAATACATGTATCTTAATCTATATAACTGATAGTGAAAACGTCATATGGTTAATCTTTTGAACCCGCTTCAAGGCAGGATGACTAATCAACCAATCTTGGGGTAAAGTGATTCTTACGCTTATGTTTATTTTTGTTTAACCTTTGTACATAGGAAATGAGACTCAATTTTTCTTTTTACTGCAAATTTCTAAGCCGTTTTTTTTTTCACTCATATATAACTATCAAATTTCCTTTATTAACATTAACCTGAAAGAGAAATAAATATTCAATTCTTTCAACTTATTTGTCTAGAAGAAAAGGAATAGAAAAAAAGTTTTTGTTTCAACGAATCACACGTAGAGATATTGATAAAACACATAGAGTTAATGGTATTTCATAACTAATTGATTGGGCAGCAGCTCGCAGACCACCTAAAAAAGAATATTTATTATTTGATCCATATCCTGACATAAGAAGTCCAATAGGAGCAATACTTGAGATGGCAATCCATAAAAAAATACCGATATTGAGATCCGCTAAAACAAGGTGATTGTTGAAAGGAATTACTGAATAACTTAGTAAAATTGAGATAACTGCTATAGACGGTCCAATACTAAATAAACCATTATTTCCTCTAGATGGACGAAGATTCTCTTTGAAAAGTAGTTTTGTCCCGTCTGCGAGAGCTTGAAGAATTCCTAACGGACCGGCGTATTCAGGCCCAATACGTTGTTGTATCCCTGCAGATATTTCTCTTTCTAACCACACAATTACTAGTACACCTATTGTGATCCCCAATACAAGAGAAAATATAGGAACAAATACCCATATGAGTCCATAAACCTCTTTTAAAGATTCCAATCTGACAAAAGAACTGATAGTTTGTACTTCTGTTGTATCAATTATCATTTTAACGATCAACTTCTCCCATAATTATATCTATGCTACCGAGTATCGTCATAATATCAGCCAATTTTATTCTTAACTACTTCAGGAAGAATTTGCAAACAAATAAAACCCGGTGGTTGGATTTTCCATCTCCAAGGAAAACTACTTTGATCCCCTATCAGAAAAATTCACAATTCCCCTTTTGGAGCTTCGACTCTTACATAAAGTTCTTGTTTCGG
>CM071868.1:1982444-2010912 GCA_036759665.1 Gynandropsis gynandra
TAATTTATGCAGCTTCAACATCTACCGGTCAACGTAATTTAAAAAAGAGAATAGCCTATTCTTTTGTATCTCATATGGGTTTTATAATTCTAGGTATTGGTTCTATAATGGATCCTGGCCTTAATGGAGCTATTTTACAAATAATCTCTCATGGATTTATTGGCGCTGCACTTTTTTTCTTGGCAGGAACAAGTTATGATAGAATTCGTCTTGTTTATCTTGACGAAATGGGTGGAATGGCTATCTCCATTCCAAAAATATTTACAATGTTCACTATCTTATCGATGGCTTCCCTTGCATTACCGGGCATGAGTAGTTTTGTTGCCGAATTAATAGTTTTTTTTGGAATAATTACCAGCCAAAAATATTTCTTAATGTCAAAAATACTAATTATTTTTGTAATGGCAATTGGAATGATATTAACTCCTATATATTTATTATCTATGTCACGCCAAATGTTCTATGGATACAAGTTAATTAATGTCCAAAACTTTTCTTTTTTTGATTCTGGACCCCGAGAGTTATTTCTTTCAATCTCTATTCTTCTACCCATAATTGGTATGGGTATTTATCCTGATTTTGTACTCTCACTAGCAAGTGACAAGGTCGAATCTATTCTATCTAATTATTTTTATGAATAGTTTTTAGGAATTCAAAAAAATGAAAAATAAAAAAATCAGGTTTTTCTATTTATCTTAAGTAAAAAAGCATAAAATTGAATTGTAATCAGAGGTCTTTGGCTTGGTATTGTGTTGTGAGAACCTTTTGAATCATTCCACTACTTGATTCAAAAGGTTCTTGATGGGTTACCACTCAATTTTCTTTCTTAACTTTGATTAAGTTATATATAGATACTATCTTTTTTTTTTAGATTTGGATTTGCATTCTTTTGTTTATTGTTTTATTCAATTAGATGTAAATGAACCATAACTATGTAAACCTATTCCTAAAAGATTGACTCCAAAATAGCATATCCAAATTAAAAGAAAGCCTATCGAAGCCACAATTGCAGAATTTATACCCCTAACATTTTTATTTGTTTTAATATGTAAATAAATTGCGAATATGGTCCAAGTAATAAATGCCCAAGTTTCTTTTGGGTCCCAATTCCAATATGACCCCCATGTCTCATTAGCCCATACTGCTCCTGAAAGAATACCGATGGTTAAAAAGATAAAGCCAAGACTAATAATACGATAACTCCAATAATCCAATTGTTCAATCAATTGATACCTATAATAATTTCTAGAAAAACTAAAATTCATATTTTCGTTTAGTAAAATAGAATTTCTTTCATTCATGTAGTAAAATCTACCAAAAGAAAATGATTCATTTAAGAAAATATTATTTTGAATATTCTTTTTCCAAAAAATAGGTCTGACTTTTTGAAATGTAATGACTAGAAGAGCTATTGATAATAATGATCCGCATAACAGAGCGCCATAGCCTAATACCATCATACTTACGTGCATCATTAACCACTGTGATTGGAGAGCGGGTACTAATATTGCAGATTGAGGCATTTTGTTTAAAAGACCTGAAGTAGCAAAACCTTGAATAAAAATAGCACTTGGCGCAGTTAGTGCCTTTAAGTGATTTTGATGTTTTTTATTAAAATAGGAAACCATATGAATAATTGAGAAAGCCCATGAAAGAAAAATTAATGATTCATATAAATTACTTAATGGAAAATGTTCCGAATAAATCCAACGAGTGAATAATAATCCTGTTATACCAAAAAAAGTAATTATGATGCCTTTATCTGATGAATCAAAAAATCCTATGATTTCATCTACATCAACTAATAAAGTTAAAAAATAAATTGTCATTACAATTGAAACGATCGAAAAAGATATATGAGTTAATATATGCTCTAAAATATAAAAAATCATAAAAAAAATATTTAAAAAATTAATAGTAAGTAGGGTTTACCTGATTATATGAAATCAAAATCGCGAATTTCATTTTTTATAAAACTTATAATATCTCTTTTAAATTTAAAAAATCTTATGCCGCTACTCGGACTCGAACCGAGATGCTCTAGCACTGCTTCCTAAGAGCAGCGTGTCTACCAATTTCACCATAGCGGCAACTTATTCAAAAGAATACTAACAAATTTTTATGGAATCGTCAAGATTCAAATTTTTATTTTGAATAAAAAAAAAGTCAATTCAATGCAATTTACAATCGATTGAATAAATAAAAACTTGTTTAATGTTTAAATAGGGATTTTTGAATTTTTAATTCAATTAAATTTTTTTAATCTGAGTTACTTAAAATTTTTAAAAATTCACTTTTTGTACTTTCTATTTTTTCCTAGAATACAATGAAAAATATAACTAAATAAACTAGTTGGGACTTCAATCCAAAGACAAAACTCAAAATACTCTTTATCAGTTCAATTAAAAAAAAAAAAAATGATTATTTTTTCTTATAAAAATTCACACTTCTCAAAAAGAAAATTCTTCTTTTTTAATTTATAAATTTAATTTATAAAGAGAAATTAAAATAATAATTATTAAAATATCTATTTTGATTGATCTTTTTGTATTGTACAAACAGTCCAACCATAATTTTTTTTATCACTTAAAAATAATATATTATTATATAATAATATAATATCCACTAATTGTAGATAGATGCTTTTATCAATTCGATTGGAAACAAAGGGTATACTAATTCAGAGAAAGAATAATTCAGAAAGGTATCAAGTTCAAAAATTTGAACGTAAATTAATTTATGTTAAGAACCCATGGATTTCTCCTTCTCCTAAAGATCTTAGATTTCCTCGAAGTTATGCAATAACAAAAAATATATAACATAAAATATAAAGTCTTACAAAACCATACCATAAACAAGTACAAATTTATTAATCATTCATAACACAAAAATAACAAAACGTAAAAAATTTTAAACATCTAATACTTGCTTTCTAATTAAATATCCCACCTCTTCATGTGGTTCGTAGTCAACGTCAAACAAATCACAAAAACCCTATTGCAATTCAATATCATTCTCTTCAATATTCAAACTTGTAGGAACTTGTAAAGCATAATCATCTGTCGTATCATCGAGATCTTCTTCAAAAAGCCATGACTGAACATTGGTAGAATCACTAGCCAAGAGCACATCAACTTTTGTATTTGCAACCCTTTTATGTCTGTTGAAAAACTTTGCATTGAATTGTACAAATACTAGATCGTTAAATCGATTAACATTAAATCGATTCCTTTTCTTTGTATGTATCTAGAAAACAAACAAAACAACCATTTAGAATATCAATATAACTACTTAAAGATATCAAATATGAAATTAATTAAAGTTTCGAAGCACAAACCCATGCAAAGCTACTCCAATTCCGTTCACAACCTGATGAACTTGAAGTTGTAAATGCGGAACCTGATATCCATATGTTGCCCACCAATGTGCTAAAAAAATAAAATCGCCAAAGTCACCACCATCATTTACAAAATGAAACAAAAAAGTTAAAATTGAAAGAAACATACTTGGATCAAATTTCTCATCGTTCACTTCACATGCTTTCAACGCCAAAGTCTTTCCAAAAACACCTTCTTTGTTTTTGTACATGTTGAACTCTACATTTACAAGAATGCCTTGCTTCTCATAGTCCGCATGATAAAATGTCTCAACACCAGATAAAAATCCACCCATAACAATGCGCTCGAAAGAAATACTTGGACCTTTGTAGAGGTAGAACAGGTTTAAAAGATAAACAGATAAATGCAATGGACTATCCAACCGACATTTGCATTTTTCATCAACGATATTTAGAATACCTCCATAATTGTGCTCCAAATTACCCATAGTCTCCTTGATTGCATTTTTTGCAGCTAAAATTTCTCCATAAACAAAACCTATAGAAGGTTTTTTTTATCCCCATCAACAATCCAAAGCACTCTAACCAAAGGAATAAATACCTTATAAAGAGATATAGTGCGAGACCAAAATCGAGTGCTCATCACAATCTCATAAGCACATTTCCTCCTCTGACTTTTAGAATACTTAGATGATTCCCACTCAGGATTACAAAACATTATCTTCAATTATACTTTCTTCTCAATCAAACTTTCTAATGTAAAGAAGCATGATGCGAATCTCGTAACCCCGGGCTTCACAATATCTCTTTCACTTGTAAAGGTTCTCATCAACTCCAAAATCCAAGTATGAGCATACAAAAAATGGTTAGTGCTTTACTTTGAGCAATGATCTCCTTGTTCTCTGCCAACTTCGAAATCTCTTCAAGAATTAGATCAATAACATGAGCAGCACAACCACTCCAAAATATGTTAGGCCTCTTTTCCTTCAAAAGCCTCTTACCTCCCACATTATTAGTTGCATTGTCGGTTACTACTTGTACAACATTCTCCGCACCAACCTCATCAATGCATTTATCTATATACTCAAAGATATATTCAATTGTATGAGAATCTTTTGAAACATCCTTTGAAGATAAGAAACAAGTACCTATCTTGGAGTTGACACAGAAGTTCATGATACTCCTCCTCTTTTGATCACTCCAAGCATATGTCATCACAGAACAACCACTTAAACGCCATTTTTCTTCGTGTCTCTTTAACAACTCTTTGATCCTTTAATGTTGTCTTTTAACAATGGAACCCTCAATTGATGTTGACTTGGAGGTACCCAACCAGGACCAAACTATCTAAGCACCTCAACAAAAAATAAAAATCTATCATTATTAATAGCATTCATTGTAGTACCTGATTCATACAACCACCTAGCACAAAGTTCACGAAAATTATGTGTTATTTCTTTGACAAGTGTCTCATTTATGTTTTGTTATCTTGTTTTCTTTCCCAAAGAAGACTCGGGATTGATGAGATTAGCAAATTTATCCATCGGACAAGATAATGAATTGACCCCTCATTTTCCAATTCGCGCAATTCATTGAGTCCATGTTGCCCATCAATATCCACTTGTGCTCTAAACATTCTATCTTCTTGTTTCTTTTTATTTTTCTTGTCTCTTACTTCCAATACAACCTTCTTGTATTTTCTATATCTTCTTCCGAAGCTTTAGGACTTCTAGCAACATTGCCCTTGATATGACCAATATGTTCTTTCATCCTATGTGCACCTCCCGACATCACTTTTCCACATAATTGACACTTGATTTTATCGGAATTAAGCGGATCACATAAAAATCCATATTCCCATCAATATCTTCCGAATTGCATTTCTTCAATGTAGAAGATGTCGCTTCCGTTGTAGAAAATTTAGTGGCCAATGCTGAAGATGAATGCATGAATCTTTACAATCAAACCTACGTTAAAAAAGTTTCAAATTAACATTTTTTACCAATCAAATGAATTAACATGCTAATCTATCCACTATTAAAATAAATTAACAATTGTATAGAGGAAAACAATTAACAATTGTATGCTAATCTAATAATTCACCGAGCTAATCTAACAATTGTATGCTAATCACGACTCTATCTAGCCAAAGGAATTTCCTATCAACTATCTTCTTTTCGCACATAGAGGGAGAAGCAGTCTAACAATTAACAATTGTATAACAACTCACCGACTCGATACCTGAGGGAAACGGCAACGAGGCACATAAGCGACCACGAGGGACATGAGCGGCGACAAAGGGAGACGAGGGAGATCAGCGGCGATAGAGGGAGACGAGGGAGAGGAGCGGTGACAGAGGGAGACGAAGGAGCGGAGCGGCGACAGAGGGAGACGAGGGAGATGAGCAGCGACAGAGGAGCGGCGACAAGAGAGACGAGGGGATGAACAACGACAGAGGAGCGCCGAACCGATTGAGGAGCGGCGAGGCGACCGTGGCTGCGACCACGAAGAGGAGGACGACGCGAGCAACGGCAGGGGATCGAGAGAGGAGAAGCAGCATGCGGCGGCAAGGGTTTCTTCTCCTGCGTTACTCTTCCAATACTCAAAATGACGTCGTTTTGAGGTAAATAAAAAAAACGCCTGGGTGGCAACTTTCCCTTAGTCGACTGCCCAGGCGGTGCCTCCTCGCCGATTAGTCGTCGGTCGCCTAATACAAGCGATTTATGGGTTTTCGAGGCGGTTTCTTGCCGCCGAGCGCCTGGGCGGCACCTAGGTCGCCGCTCAGGCCGAGTTTTAGAACACTGATCCTATCATTTCTCTACAATTTCCCCTTTATTCTTTTAATTTTATTAATTTTATTTTTTAATTATAGTCGAAAAAAATTAAACGAGTCGCCTTCAATGATTATTTTTTAAGAAAAATAAACTTCCTTTCTTCCCCGAGAGTTTTCTTAATCTCTTAATCTCAAAGTTCTTCCAAAATTTGCTAAATTAATATCAATTAAACCCAAATTTGATGTAAACACAATAGATCGGCTATGATACCACTTGAAAGAATCCGATTTAACGTGATTCAGATTCCAAAACCCTAAAAATCTATCGTTAATTATCAAGATTTGGAAAAAAACCAGAGCAGAAGATCGAGATAAATACATGAATCCATCATGGTATTCACGATGCAACGAAATAGATCTTCTGGTTCTTCATACAAAAACCAAAAACTCGATACCGATGGAATGCATCAGGATCTGAGATTCTCTCTGAATTGTTTTTTTTTTGTAAACGTCTTTGATAAAAATGAAATTACTATTCCAAAAACCAAATGAATCTTATTATATATGCACGTGAATCAGAGACCATAAACCAATAAATAATATGTTAATTTTCAGTTCTCAATTGTATCATTTAATTTCGTCCATCATGAATTATAAACGATACTACCAAAGGTCTCTATGCATATAATCCTCCACATTCAGTTCAATATCGAAATTCAATCAATTAAAGTTAAATACGATCACATTTAATTTGAACTAAACTGAATGATAACATTTATTCCAAAATTATTCATGTATATTGGTCCACAAATAAATGATTAAACCAAATGTCTTATAGACAAGTCATTGGCAAAACTCTTCGCAGGACCCAAATGTTTAAAAACCCAAACTTTAGGTTCCAACGAGGAGATGAAGCCATGAGTGTGGTGCTCTAGCTACAAAAGCTTGACCATATCCATGTCTATAGCCTAGACAAACTTGTCTTCCTATAGAATCTGCAAGAGATCATCAATCTCCTGAATTATACATCAATTTTTACAAACGCATATCACATACAGAACAAGTTACTGTATCAATGCTAACTTCTTTGCATCAAAAGATTTCCTAACAATCGTAAATGCTTCTTTAGGAAGCATTGAAATAACCTGAAAAGCCCGAAAACAATCACAAATACAATCAAGACAGAGAAACCACCACCAATCGAATCAATTGGCAAAAAAAACTCATAAAGGATTTATAAATGCCTTTCATCCTCACAAGCATCAAACATCATTCCACATACACAATCAATTTCATAGCTATCCTTTGCTAAGGTTGCGTAACACAAACCTAGATCATGTGAATATCAGCAAAAAGATAAATCCTTGACCACGTTTGGCCCACTTTTTTTTGTAGGCAATCAAGACAAAAACTTTACCGGGAATTCAATAGCTTTGGCGATGGTTTTGAAACAACCATCGGAGATATCAAGAAAATATTTTTCCGGGTCGTCTCCTTTAAGAACTGCGAGCACATAAATTCCTTCAAGCTTCCTCTTCACTTTAGCTACAATGTCTTTATGCTTCAATCTCGGATTCTTCTTCTCTGAAGAAAGTAACAGATTTGGATAGAGATGTCAATGGGTTGGATTGTGTCCAACCCATTGAAATATAATGGGTTTTATAATTTAATTGTGTTGGATTTAACCCAACCCATTTAATTATGGGTTAAATAAGTCGGATTAGGCGGGTTAAACAGGTTAAATGGGTTTATTCACATAAATAATATTGTGTATATACATTTTTATCATTTAATACTTATAAAATAAATATATATTAGATATTGTAATTAATATATCAATATTAAAAAAATAATCTATAAAAATAAAATTTGTGATATATATTAAAAATATTTGATATATTTTGAACCAAAAATCAAATATGTAGAAGCGTCAAATGTAATCCACAGATATCTCAAAAGTCATTGTCGGTAAGCAAACACTAATTCTATGCCAAGTAGGTGTTATATTTCAAATCCGAACTCGAGTCCGAAAGATATAGCTGCTTGAATTGCGAGTATCAAAAAACTATATGGTTATCCACGAGTATCTGAATATATATAGTATTCAGGGATAAAATTTAAAGAATGAATTTTCGTTCATCATAAAATTTATGTACAAATTTTGGTTATGTCTCTAAATTCTAAAACTAAATTTTAGAAAACTTTTGTGTAGTCTCTATATTAAAGAACTGAGTTTTGGATAATCATTGAATTTAAGAACAAAATCTTTGAGATAGAATTTGGTTATCCCTAAATTTAGAGACATATTATTTTTCTCACACTATGTTTATAAATAAAATTTTATAAATAATTTTACTGTCCATAATTTGAAAACAAAATTTATTGGATAAATTTTGTCATATCCATCAATTTAAGGATAAAATTTTAGATGCAAATTTGGTTTATCCATAATTTATAGATGGATTTGGTTTCTTTCTAATATTGAAGATGAAATTTGACATGTTTGGGAATCGAAGAAAGAATGGAAGTTTTATTCTAAACTAGAAAAAGCCCCGCGCGATGCGCGGGATGATGATGTGTTTTTGTTTAACTAATTTAAAATATTAGGTATAATATAAGTAGAAAAATATATTAAAATAAATAACATTAAAACGTAAAGTACTACGCTGGCAATAATAGATTAGATGGCTAGAAAAATGATTAAAAAAAGGAAAGATTTGACAGAAAAGTGATTAGCGAAATTTGTTTTTCAATATTTGTGGTTAACGTATTTTTGCATTATCAATTTTTGATTCATATTTGTATTTGTAAAACAAATATATTCAAAATTACATTGAAACCGTTAAACCATATATAGAGGAATAGATGGATTTAGTTCATTCTTATGTGCTAAACATAACAGACCAAGACCAATGATCAGAGAATGACCAGCGATCAATCCCGAAAGCAATGGCGAAAAGGCAACAGAGAGGCTCAAAGAAGCTTAAAGTTTCTCATAAAGAAGCAAAAAAAAATCATCGTTGCAAATGTAAAATTATCTACTCGCTTCGAATAATATGATCCTAGGCAAAATCAGGGGAAAAGATACAACCTTTGAAACATTTTTGTTTTTCTTCTGGAAGTAGGGCTTGAAATCATGGTCAAGACATGATCTTTACCAAGAAGAGTTGCATGAGAGAATGTTGAATTTATATTCTAAACCTACAGTAACCATACTTCCGTGATATTATTCCTTGTGGCAAGTGATAAATGCATTACCCTGTACTTTATCAGTTCACCATCTGGGCTATCGGGTCGATTTACCAATCCAAGCTTTTTTTTAAGTTGTGTGAGACCGGATTTTTCATTTTGAGGACTAATCACCATCTCTCTACCAATCTGAAAATATGATCATCGATAAGAAAAACATGCGAACTCAAATGAGAAACTAAACTTTCTTCGAACTCAAATAGCAGGATATATTCAAAGCCAGTAATAACAACTTATTGTCCTTGCAGCATCACTTACTTTGGTTATTTTCCCGAGATCATCTTTTCCTCCATCTGTGACGTTATCACCAAAAACCACACGTTCAGCACAACTTCCGCCTTGAGCCACTACCATTTGCATCTTCATGTAGCAAAATGTGGTATAACCTTGGTCAACCATGTCTTCACGGGGATAGAAAACAAACATCACAGTTTTTGAAGATTTCGGCCAAATCGCTGCAAGAGCAGATTTGTCTTATCGGGACAATAATTGATGATGCCATAGCTAATCAACCTACGGATCACCTGTAAACCACAAATAACCATGCTCAAAAGCAAGTTCTATTTAATATACTAAACCAATGATTAGCAGCGCCTAAAATCCTGTTAAAGAAGAAATTAAGTAGGAAAAGGAATAATACAATAACACCAACCAAAAGAAACATCAAGCAATTTCATCAGACTGCTTTCTCATTCAGAACAAATCCCCTCCTACCCCATCCATTTTTTTTTTTTTTGCGCTTTTCTTCAATAAATATCCTGCATTAAAAAAAAAGGTATTTTGAGAGCATACCCTTTGTAAACCTGGATGTTCATCCCAAAATGTAATGAGAAAAGTGCCTCACATTATTTCTTAACAAGTAGTATTTGAATAAAGAAAACAAGACACAAGAAGAAACAACATAAACTGGGCTGACAGCAAAGAGTGCAGCAATAAAAGCACAGAAACACAAGGAAAAGGGCGCAGGAACAACGTGAACTCTATTAGCCAACCGAAGTTTAGAGATTTATTAGGACATGTACCTGATGTTATCTCTCCCTCGGGTCCAGCAGTCTTCGGACTGGAAACCTCTTGTGTATCTTTATCTTGTTGACTTGATTTGTCTTTAATCGATTTTAAGCTCCCACCACCAGGCTGCCCGTCTGGTAGAGGACTGGTCGCCTGATATACATGAAGAAACAATGATTGCTGCATCAAATTCTATCACTGAAGAAGCATTACATTTTAAGAGGATCCATGGTGATTCTATGAGGCAAACCCTGCTTAAAAGGGACTACTATGGTGATTACATTGATGCTTTTTTGTCTGTTTCTTCCCCCATTTTCCACTCTTTCTCCATCTTCTCCATCCCATGGTTCTTCTTCTTGGATTCCTCTGTAACTCTTCTCTCCCGACACTGCATACCAACACATCTATTTGTCTCAACTATTTTTGCCTCCTTGTTTGTTTCAGTTCTCAAGTTAAACGTGATTAAGGCTAACCTTTTCTCCTTGCGGCACCTGCAACTTCCACCCCCTTGGATGCCATTGTTCCTCCTCGTTGATGTTCTTTGATAAAGCTCGGGATTCTGCGTCATATTCAGTGACTGATTTTGTAATGTTGTTCTTTTGATCATGACGATATCCCTTCGAAGAACTAACAGTTTCGACCATCGAGTTCGAAGTTATTTTTTGTGAATCTGTCAAGAGAAAGCATCTGGTGCACCGTTAGCTTTTGTCGTCAGCACGATACAGATTAAAGATTTGGTTAAGCTTATTGTGACAACGAAATACTGAACTCAAAGCCGAAGATAAAAACAAAATGAAATCCTAACATTTTGATTGCCATTTCGCGCAGAATTTTGAAAACCTAACAATCAAGAGGGAAAGTGGAAGGAGAATGCGAGAGAGGTTGGATTACCTGAGGACGGCGGGAAACCATATCTCGAAGGGGAAAGCGAGGTGCCGACAATTGACGGTGGAAGGCTGACGTAATACCCAGGCATGAACCTATCGATCATCAGAGTTCCGCCGACAACAACGCCACGAACCCCGCAAAGGGCAAGCTTTATGGCCCGAGACAAGGAGAGTTCAAACTATTGAAAGTGTCGGGAAGATTACGGAAGAAATCGGTACAGAGAATGACTCCAGCGGCGAAGGAGTTCACCATGAAGACTAAATCATTCTCAGGCCAAGCATTGAGGGGTACATGAAATTTTTAGAAAGAAACATCGGCAAAAATGAAAATGAAAAGGCAAATCGGTGGAGAGAAAGAAAATAGGCTCACAGCCTTTATGAATACGAAACAAAACTGTAAATAGGGATGAAACTGAAAAATCAAGTGAAGGGAGATGAAGCGCTGGACTAAGAAGAGAGGAAATTCAAAAGTTATTGGATTTCTAGGTCACGGAGAGGATTTGAAATTTTAATTTTTAATAAAATAAAAAAAATGAGGTGAAGGGTGATGTGAAGGGCTGAGAAGCCTCCTTCTTCAACAACTATTATATATATAATTTATAGACGAAACATGTTAACGAAATTTAATATATTTCTAAAATTATCGATAAACTTTCGAAACTAATAAAATTAAATGGATTATATCCATCTAATAAGAACTAATTGAATTTTTAACTCATTAAATCTATATATCAATATATCCATTTAACTAGCCCAATATTTTTTTAATGGGTTGGATTGAGTTAATTTGTTTAACCCAGCCCATATTGACATTTATAGATATAAACCCAATTGATTTTTTCGGTTTTACCGGTTACAATCCGATTCGGTTCGATTCTATCCGGTTTGACTCGGTCGGTTCATATAAACCGAAATGTCCATGCCTAAGGCTATGAGGCCTGTAATTCGCTCTCCTCAGCCCTCATCTATCCCTCTCTACCTGCAAGCTTATCTTCTTCTTTCTTCTTCTTCATCTTCTACAAGGCCGAGTGAAAATTCTCATGGCGTCTCTTGTATTGTCTTCTGTTTCTCTGAGATTATGCCCTTTACGCTCCACGTCGATTTGCGTTCCTCACGGGTCTCTGCAACTCGCCCGATTCAACAATGTGGGCAACTCACTGAGTCTTAGCTCTACTCACTGCATTTCTGGGCTTCACGCGATTCTTCCTAAGAAGATCTCCACCGTTGATTCTCCGAATTCTCAGAGGCTTCGATCTTTCACTGTCTTTGCTTCCAAGGGCTACAAGATGAAGACCCACAAGGTCTCTCCTTCTCTCTCTGCTTTTCTGTGTTTGGTTACTGAGAAATTAGCTGAAATAGAGTGATGAAATTAAGAAGAGTCTGAGAAATTTCCTGTTCCATGATATCCTGAAATTTCTGTTTACTAATTCTGTCTGATGTGAAATTGAAGTGAAAGAGTAAAACTTGGAGAAGCAAGAGGTCTGAAATTGCACTACTTCCAATATAATTGTAGTGCTCAGCAGGGCAATTGGGTTTGTGTGATGATGCAATTAGAGTTGCTGTAATGAAATTGGATTTTAGAAATTGGGATTATCCCCCCTCTTCCGTTCATGGAATTAGATGAAATAAATCAAAAATGGATTTTTGTTCAATTTTTTTACTGATAGTTTAAACCCTAATTAGCTTAGTTACCAAAGGTACAATCTTTGTAAATGAAATTTGTTACTCATAAGGGACTAACATTTTGTTGATGCCAGGCCTCAGCTAAGCGGTTTCCTCTTCACTTTAGCTACAATGTCTTTATGCTTCAATCTCGGATTCTTCTTCTCTGAAGAAAGTAACAGATTTGGATAGAGATGTCAATGGGTTGGATTGTGTCCAACCCATTGAAATATAATGGGTTTTATAATTTAATTGTGTTGGATTTAACCCAACCCATTTAATTATGGGTTAAATAAGTCGGATTAGGCGGGTTAAACAGGTTAAATGGGTTTATTCACATAAATAATATTGTGTATATACATTTTTATCATTTAATACTTATAAAATAAATATATATTAGATATTGTAATTAATATATCAGTCGGGGGAAGATAGTGAGAAGGAGAGCCGGAAAGCAACATTTGTTAGCTAAGAAGAACACCAAGAGGAAATTGCGGCTCTCCAAAATGGTTAGTGCCACTACCCATTTCTATTGGTTGAAATGCAAATTTCTGTTATATTTGTGAATCCATTGTTATATTTATCTAAAAATGTCTGTCTTTTTTGAAGTTTGACAGTTAGAAGCTTATGTTAAAGTTCAAATCTTTAGTGATTGATTTGTTAACCCAATATGGCTTTAGCTGAATGTTTAACTAAACGCGTGAAGGAATGACTATAGGAAAGAGATTTCTCTTTCCGATAACTCATTCTTTCATTTGTTCAAACATTAGGATCCCACATCGGCTATGTATGTGAATAGTTGGTATAAGGCCATAGTCCTTCTTCCTCCAATAAACTGGCTTTGGTGGTTTGGGCCCATAGGTTTTGGGTATTGGTTTGGGCCTAGTATGGGATAGTTTCTTATCAACATCTCATTGCTTTTAGTACCAATCTTTTAAAAAGAAGCTAGGCGCTAGTCAGACGATAACTCAGTGCAACGATAACTCAGTGCATAGGCGGATTAGACAATATATATAGAAAATAAAGAATTCATATAAATATATAAATACTAATAAAGATTGTTATTCTTTAAATGATCATATTTTTTTCTGTTTGTTCTAAATAATTAATAGTATTACATTATAATTCATAAAAAAAATTATGTTTCACTCAGTGCGTCGAGTAGAAAGTTTGTCTCTTTAACCACGGTAACTTTAGAATGGAACGCAAATTCTGGCAATCACATGTTCTGAGTTTTACTATTTTAAGGAATTACTTGATGGGTTTTCACTGAAATGCTTCTGCTTTGGTTCAATGGTAAAAAGAAACAGTGAACTTACAGTTGAACTCGTGTTCTGTTCTCATGGCTGCAGCATCCTGTCAGCAAGAGTGACTACGACAACGTGATTGGTGCATTGCCTTATCTGAAAGTCAATCGGAATGCAAAGTAAAAACCCTTTTGATCTTCATGTTTGTAAACATCTTGTCTGATAATGTTTGTCAATGATTCAGTTTCGTATTCAGTTCTTCTTCTTCATTTACTTGCCCTGCACGTCTCATTTCATTCAAATTGTGGGTTTGGTGAGAATGAAAATATTTGGTCTAATTTTCCTTTTTTAAATCCTTGATTGTGACAAATGTTTTGCAAATCTCAGATTTTTTTAATTTTTTCAGAGATTATTGCGGCTGTGATGTGTGACTGTCTTAGCTGTTGCTTTGACAATGAGAGTTCATTGGAATATTAAATTGTTTTATCATGCCTACCAGAATTTATAGCCATCAGATTAATTTATAATAAACTCTAAATATATAATAATTATATAAATTATAACTTCTTATGGACATGTTGTAAACAGTATACAATTTTTCTTCATCGGCAATTACTGTATTTAGTTTAATAGGATGGAAATACTCTCAAAGTAAAATCTCAATTATTTTGATATGTCTGCTGGACTATATATCCAATTTTTTCTTTTTAATTATCAGGGAAAATTTACCATTTTAATACAAGAATCCGAGTGAAATTACAAAAAAATTACCATTCTACAAAAGAAGACAAATAGGGACACGTGTCAGATACTCCAACTCAGTCGTCATACGGAAGAAAAATGGGACCCACTAATTATATCCAAAACTCCTACGTGTCCACCAGCGAATAACTAGATATTCTAATTGTACATGTTAAATGACGACCATATCCCTCCTATCTAAAGCATATCCCCGTGGCTATTTCAGGAATTTCATAGGCTTTTGCTTTCTTAAGGTCAAAAGGACGACCGCGCGTGGCTGCTCAATCGCGGGATAATCGCGTCGGTTAGCCGCCAGAGAATCTTCACTTCTTCTTCGCGTTATTAGATCTAAAAAAATCGATAGATCCCTATTGCTGTATCTAATTCGAGGGTTTTTCGTTGATCATCGTAGATATTTCCGTGTTAGGAGATATATCGATTTCAGGAAATTTTCCCGATTTTCTGGGGTTTTTGGGGATAATTTTGGAGGGGGTGCGTACTGGATGGTCGAGTTGATGAAATCGGTGGGGAATCTGAACCCGGAGCCTGAAACGGCTTCCAAGTGCAGGGACGAATTGCCGCCGGTGAAGTTGGAGATCGCCGAAGATTTTCTGGAAGAAGAATACGGTATTCCCAATAAGCGATTCAAGATTTCTCCATCTCTTCATCAGGTACTCCTCCTGACCTGTTTGGGTGCCTTTGAAATTTGATTGCGAATCGTCTGGTCGGTCTTTGATTGGTTGATTTCTCAGCGGCTATATACATTTTTCCTTTGTAATGAAATACCTCGTTAGCTTATCCTTGCAAATGGGTTTGGGTGTTGGCATGCGATTGTGGATTCTGACGGTATCTGCTGATTAGAGATGTTTTGTCATGAAGATTTTGCGTTTCGGCTCGTCATATGATTCTTCTCTGCTGTCCTTATTGTATTTTTTTTTCTGATTTATGTTTTTTTCTGGCAATGAAGCAGTCATGTAATAGCATTGACACAAGTGCGTTTCCTGTGCAACCGGCACAATATAACCCGCTGGATGAACCAAGTCCTCTGGGACTGAGCCTGAGGAAGAGTCCATCTCTGTTGGATTTGATTCAAATGAGGCTGGCTCAAGGTAGTTCTGTAACTACAAAAGCCAGTGCCGTTGCCTCTGGTGCCAAGAAAGAAAGTAAAGTTGCTGCTACTGCTGCTGCTGCTGCTGCTACTCCTGGGGCGAGTCCATTGCTAGGAGCTGCAGAGAAGCTCAAAGCTTCTAACTTTCCGGCTTCACTTTTAAGGATTGGGCAGTGGGAGGTGACTCCTGAAACTTGTTGTTTCATGTTGTTCAATGTAAATATGGTGTATTGTGAATCTAATGTTGATTTGGTTGTGTTTGCTTGAAGTATAAATCTCGGCATGAAGGTGATTTGGTGGCAAAATGTTACTTTGCGAAACACAAACTTGTTTGGGAAGTGTTAGAACGTGGTCTTAAGAGCAAAATTGAAATCCAGTGGTCGGATATTATGGCTTTGAAGGCAAACTGTCCAGATGATGAACCTGGAACATTGACTGTTGTGGTACGGTTCCTTCTCCAGTTCTTCGTATTCACTTATCTAATGTTTCTGCTATTAAAATGTACGAGGGTTTAAACGGTTTTTATTTGTTAAAGAAAAATTACACGGGTTTGAATTGATTTTCTTTTTCAGTTGGCAAGGCAGCCCCTCTTTTTCAGGGAAACGAACCCGCAGCCTAGAAAGCATACTTTGTGGCAGGCGACCTCTGATTTTACGGATGGCCAAGCCAGCATTATTAGGTAAGATTTGTCTTGCTTCCCTCGTTAATGGAGGACTCTGATAATGGGATGGCCCAAACCAATCCCGCAAAGACCCACAAATCTCATCCCCAAAAGCTAGCTTATGAGGTGAGGGTGTCCATGGCCTTATAAGGCATCACTTAGGGCTTAACTAGTGGAAACGTAGCGTTTGCTCTTGCGCTTGGTGGCGTTTCTGGCAGCGATTGACGTCGTTTTGTTTCATTTTGTCTGAATGGTGAAATCGTTGCATTTGTAGAGGTCTGCGACTAGAAACTAATGATAGAAAACTGTTGCTATTGCGTTTTGAACAAAATTACCAAAATAGACAATTATTAAGAAAAAATTTATTTAAATTTTTTTGTTTAGTGTATATTTTTAATTATAATTTTCAAATATTTGAAATAAATTTAAAATTATAAAAATATCTAAATATACAATACATATATATACATATGCATATATATATTTATATTTAATATAAATTATAATAGAAAGAGAGAAGAATAGAGGAAAGACATGAGGCTATTTTGGTAATTTTATTCAAAACGTACTAAAAACGCAACATAATTTTAGATTTTTAAAATATGTGTTTCGGTGCGTTTTCGGGTGACTGCGACTCCACCAGTCGATTTTAATGTCGCTCGGAGTCGCCAGAAAACGCAGTCGCCACGTTCGCGTTGGCTGCGACTCCACCAGTCAGAGCCTTGGTCCCATTTCTAAGCGACGTGGGATCCTAACAAACTCATAAGTGTAGTTCAATTTGATGATAGCTTCTTTTGTGATGTGGTAGGCAACATTTTCTGCAATGTCCCCAAGGATTACTGAACAAACATTTTGAGAAGCTTATTCAATGTGATCATCGGTTGTTCCATCTTAGCCGACAACCTGATATAATTCTCGATTCCCCTTTCTTTGAGACACGTCAATGCCTTTTCGATGAACTAACTGAATCAAAAGGTCATATTTATGGACAATTGGAACGCATGATGGGACCCTCGATCTCTAGCTCTCAGAATTTAGCGTCTCCAGTCGCGGTTCAATCATCATCTGAACAAGTGTCTCAAGACGCACTATCTCCGAGCTCAGGTATGACAACAATGGCTGTCGTACCATTACTCTTCCATGTTTATTAACTATATATTTTATTCAATTAAAGGAAATGGAGCTGCAGAAGCTGTTGATTCAAGGATTACAAGGGATTGGGATCAGATTAAAGTACCTGGGCTGCGCGAATCTATATCCGTGAGCGATTTCATGAACCATATTGAGCAATGTCTATCAGATCCTGCCACTGGCAATGAATCAGAACGCCGAGAGATATTAGACATCGCGCAGCACCTGTTCAGCGAGACCCAATTCACCCCGTTATCAGACGAGAAGTCCCTTATGACAAGGGTGAATTCACTTTGCTGCCTCCTGCAAAAGGATGGCTCTACGGCCAATGAAGAAAGGCCTGATGCTGGAAAATATTCCCAAACAATCAATCTGAAGGAAGGTTGTCGTGATAACAAAACCCGAGATGAGCATAATGGTTCTAATCCCGAGGTGATAGACGCTTCCAGCAGCCGACCGTCAGGCATGCCAAGGATAGATTCGTACAACGATATTCTATTACAGCTTCCTCGGATTGCATCTCTCCCGCAGTTCATGTCATTCATTTCAGGAGAAGATGGTGATTCACGGAGTAGATAGTTAATCCCACCGTTGAAATGCAGAAATGGAAAGTCTAGGATCTGAAATGCAGAAATGGAAAGTCTAGGATCTGAAATGCAGCTTGTGGCTTATGTAAATAATCATATTGCTTTTGCTGCACGGTAACTACAGACTGTTGTACGCAGTTCAAATCTAAAGATGTGCAAGGATTTGGAGAATTGGCTTTGATGATGAATTCTTGTAGATCATCCCATGAAAAAAGAAACATACGTGGAGATTGTTTGCTTGAGTTCCATTTTTTTTCTAGTAATAAAATAATAATTTCACATTTCTTTGTTTCCTTTGAAAAAAAAATAGGTTTAATTTAATGCCTAATATTTGAATAATTTGGTATCTGTATTCGAATTTTCGGATATTGAAAATATCAAATATTTACGGATATATTCGAATTTTCGGATATCGAAAAAATCAAATATTTATCGGATATCTATATTTGAATTTAAAATCTTTTTAAAGGTCTTCTATTTTAACATTTCATATTAATATTATTTACATTTTAATTTTTATATTTTAGGGTATTAGGATTTTATATTTATATTATTTACAATTTTAGGTTTCTAAAGTTTTATTTTTTTTATCTTTTATAATTTAATCCTTATATTTTAAATTTTATATATATATATATATTTAATAAATTAACTATTTAATATGTTTAGTTTGGATAATTTATATTTGTATTTGATGAATATTCGATTTTAATTATTTGTATTCGATCATTTAGATATTTTAATTTTCAATTCAAATACAAAACTTATTAAAATCCGACAAAATACTTTGAATATTTTATTCACACGGATAGAGAAAACATATTTATTCTCAATTTGTTCTTTTATTACAGTACAAAGAGAAGAGCAAGTATGTACAAAGATAAAGATTGTAGTAAGATCAGTGATCAGCTGTACAAGAAAATTAATAAGAGAAATGACATTGAAACCCAACACCCAGAAAAACCATAAAAGGGCTGTTTTGTTTAGTCTTAAAGTATTTACAATTTTAGGGTTTCTTCAATCACTTCTTATCTACCTAGAAAAAGCAAAGGATCAAGAAGCCTGTTGATGGATGACAGTGTCAGGTAGCATTGCTATGGTCACTATGAAGTATTCACATCCTGGAGACAGACCATAAGGGTTTGGTGTCGATGATGATGATGATGATGATATCATCGAACTTGATGTCAGGTTACCCGAGCCCTGATCAGACACAAGTCGGTTTATCTGATCTATCTTACTCGCCTCGGGAGCCGCTGAAGATGGCGGCAGCTTCACAGTTTGGCGCTCGATGTGAACAATCTGACCAACGATATACGCAGGACGGGTTGGGAGATGATCTGTGAACAATGCCACGGATTCAGACGACAAATAGTAGTTTGAACAGTTCCTCGTAATGGCCTCGTAATGCCCTGTTGGGTTCAGAACAAATGCTGCAATCTCATGAACTTCGAGTCGACCAAACGATATCTTTTCCTTGTTTGCCTGGAAAACGTACATCGATCTCTATGTTAAGAAACTGACATACTCAACAAATTAACTTTCCGGGAAAAAAGCAGACAACTTTTAAGGCAATGGGAACTGTCATAGATTGTCAAGACCAATGTTAGGTTCAGAACAAATTAACTTTCCGGGAAAAATTAACTTTCCGGGAAAAAAGCAGACAACTTTTGAGGCAATGAGAACTAAAAAGAGATTGTCAAGACCAATGTTAGGTTCAGAACAAATTTACCTGCTTCCCAAGTTGATGTTTGGTGTACAATGTTTTCACAAGCTCTTTCTTTTCTTCTAAGTCCTTTCTGAGCTGTTCATTTGCAGCTTCAAGTTTCCGTCCCTTCTCGAGTAATTCTTCCCGGTGCCTAGAAAGGAAGCTAACCTTGTCTGCCAGAACCCGGATGCACTTTCGGAACTCAGCAGTACCCTCATCTTCATTGTCACTAGAACTGTAGAATTTCCCAATTCAAGAATTATAAACCATTAATCATTCATATGAAGATCTTAACGAAGAGACCACTTTCGGGTCATCACTAAAACAGAACCTGAATCAAGGAACTTACTTGGCAAAAGACTGAGCTAAAGTACGCAAAGACTCGGCGAAACCAGCAACCCCACCAGCAGAACAGACAGAATTTCGGAATCTTTCAAACAGACCATGCATCTTCACAGCTGATGCACGGACGGCAGTATACTCTGAAGCTCTACGATCAGCAGCACAAAGATGGGTCTGAGCTTCTTCTCTTGCTTCGTGTAAGCAATTCTCCAAGTGGGCACAATTCATCTACAGCCAATAAAACAATAGATTCTTTAGGAATATGCGAGGAAGGAAGACATCTAACAGGCGAAAAATCGCTGCTTATGTGTGAGATCTAATGCAGAAATATGCTTATCATGGCTTTACAATCCTTCATTTGAAGTCTGTCAATATCTATAATAGAAAACCAATCACTGGAATAATCTGATTGATCAACCAAAGTCAAAGCAGGACATCCGAAAACGCTCAGTCTAACGATAAACCCTATTGCATATTCCCTGTCCAGATGACTATGACTGACACTACGCATCATAGGGCAGTAACGACCACTCAAAATAAAGCAATAAAAGGCAAAAACATCCGTACCTGGGATTCATCGAGAAGCTTCTGACTCATTTCCAGCTCTCTACTTAGTCTGCCAACCTCTTCCAAAGCATCATTAAGCTTGGATTCCATTTCACTCAGCTTGTTGGACTTGTCTATCAACTCATTTCTAAGTTCAGGCAAAATATCACATCTAAATTTGGAATCCGAACCTGGCTCAGTCGCCACACTACTACTGCACGGTACGACATCCAGAGGTTTCGGTAAGTTCTCAGAGGTGGAGCTGCTACCTAAGAACAAACCCAATTGTGTAACCACAATATCCTTTCCACTTTTCTCTTGTTGAGGTTCCAGCATTGAAGATGAATCCGACATATTCTCATCCATACCCTCTCGAGCTTTACACGGCTGTTTGTCAGAATGATTCGAAACACATGAGACCTCATCCATGGGTTCAATAGAAGATACATGGGCTACGTTGGCTTCTGCATCAGCCGAGGTTTCTGCTTTATATTCGTTGGTTTGTGCATGCAAAAGGTTTAACCCAGAGACATCCTCATTATTAATATGTCTCTGCCCCTGAAAGTAATCCTCAGAGAGACGTTCTTCTAGTTCACGGATACGCTTCTCATATGAAGCACAATTCATTTCCTTTTCCTTGAGCATAGAAAGGAGGTGTTTTTCATACTCGTCTTTAGCTTTCAATGCCTCTTCAGTCCTCGCAGCAGCATCTTTCAATAAACTTTCCAGTTTACTGTCATCAAGCACCTCATATTCCACTTCTGGGCATAGTGAACAAAGCCGAGCTATAGCAGACGCAAGGTCAGCTTTCAGTTTTGCATTCTCAACCTCCATCTTGCATGTTCCAGCTATGTCTATTAATTCGCAGGCCTCTAAGATTTCATCATGATTGTCTTTGTCCAAAGCAGCTATAGATATCTCCTCAGGCCCACCCGAGAACGAGCTCTCACTTGATACGCCCAGTGAATTCCTTGAAGATGCAAGCTTTGAGTTTAAACCAGATAGATACTCGGGAGCATAACGATCAATGTCTATGATGTCAATATTGAGCAAATTGGTATCATACGGAACAATATTGACATCACACTGGGTAGGAGTATCATATAGCCCCATAGAGGCCAGTACATCACGAGGTACATATGGACCATGGGCTTTAAGAAACTCTTCACGTCTCCTAACTTCCGTCTCTCTATTCATAGCGAGCCTCTCGGCCAGCTGTCCGGCCATGCCCATGTACAGCTTTATAGAGGCTTTCCTTCTGACCACTTCCGCAAGGCAAGCCCTATAAGCAGGACCAATACCACGAACTAATTTCAAGTCTGCAAACATGTCATCTTGGCGCACCATCGCCTCTCTAAAGACAGGAAACTGTAACTTAGCATCTTTGATGATATATGTGACATATGTTATTTTTTGCATGTAACTGTGAACAAAGTTGTTCATCTCGTTCTTCTTGTTCTTGCAGTAATCTAGCAATTCGGAAATGGAGTTATGACAAGCCTGCATTTTCGGAAGGTGATTCTTGTCATGAACTTCATACATAGGACCCAGAGCTGAAACTGCATCATGGGGACGGATTGATGAGGATAATGGATCAGACAGACAATCATTGACAAGTTTCGTCACTGTATTCACATCTTTGCGGAGAGACTGTGTTATGCTCTTTTGCTCATCAATGAACCGTTCATGATCCGTAAAGGCCGCTTTTAAATTCTTGATTGACAAAGATTCCCTACAAGCAAACAACTCTTCTACCTTGCTCTTGACCTCAGCAAACATATGCTGGAACTGTGCAATCTTATTCTCGAATTGCTTATGCGAGATAGAACAATTCTCTGCAGTTTTCTTGAGACAATCTTCCTTAATAAAGTCCAATAAGCACTTCCTGGAATCAGTCTGCAAAGCAGGATGAAGCTTTGCTGACTTCAATTTCTCAATATCTCTTTCAGAATTGATCAGTAAATCAGAATGGAGACGGTGCTGATGCTTATACCGCTTCATAAATTCAAGGAATTTTTGATAGATGACCTTGTAATATTGGTCCAGATTTTGAGTAGCAACTTTTACAGCTCGCTTTTGCACCTTCTGCTCCCTGATTAACTTCTTACAAGTCTCATACTTCACAAGAGTACAATTGAAAACAGCACGACCCTTTTGGAAATGAGATCGAAATAGCCTCTCGTATGAAGGTAAAGCCTTTAAAGCTGGATCTGATGCATCGTCCAAAGGGTGATGAACGTGCAATGAAGCTGGAGATAAAGGGTCTGAAACTTCCTGAATATCAACTTCTTCCGGTGGTGGTGGTGGAGAGTTGCTTTGTAGCCTAGCCCTGTTGAAAATAAACACTTCTCTGTCCCTTGCAGGGAGTCTATAACTCGAAAGCAGCTTTTGAGATTCAAGTTTCATGTCCAATGAAAGAAGAAGCTGATCATGGAAGCTAATACCAGAAACAGACTCAACAAAACGCATCACAGAATCAACTGGTGTACTTCCGCTGCATTCAAGTTCAAATGAATGGCCATTCTCAGCCACACAGAGAAGCAACTTGCCATCATTAGAGAAGCTCTCAGTCAAGCTTGAGCTCATCTTAGCCACCGAACACTCAGAATTCTTGAGTTAAATCAATAAAGGCAACTAATCTAATCAAGGGTATTAACAGATCAAATCTCTTCCCTGAAAATTCGATCGCAAATCTGTAGAGGAACAGAGCTCTTTATATCCTTGACTAAAATATAGAATAATCAGAGACCCTAACGAAATTCCCAATTCTGATTGATTTCGGAAAGGGCTTAGACCGACAGAGCCAACATCCAGACCTAATCAGACGACCCACAAATCCAGAATTCACCGTCGTTTAATAATCGATAAAATTTTCAAAAGCCCACCGAGAATCAATCCCAAAGTTCCATAATTTTCGCAAATCGAGCACCAACTTCTCCCAAAAAAATATAAACAGATCAATATCAATCTCCGCCTCTTCCGCAATCCTCCGACCCAAAAGTTCTTTTTATTCAAAAAAGTGAAAAAGAAAAAATCTAACCCTAGAAAACCGAAGAGCAAACGTGAGACGAGAACCGAAAGCGATTGCGTGAATAGACGAGTGTCAAACCTTGGGAATTTTCCCAGAAAGAAACACCGACCAAAAAAAATTTATTTCCATAAAAAAATAAATATTCTCGTTTTCATCCAACCCTTTCCCTTACTCAACGATTTCTTCGTTGATTTTTGACCTAATTTTCCCTTTTATTGTTCATGGAAGGTAACACAGAAGCTTTTGTTGTAAGTAACCACGCAACGCAGTGGAAGAAGAACCCTTCTCCTCCTTCTAAGAAGAGAAGACAGACTGAAGATAAAGCCAAAATCTCATATTTTTCGTCTATTAATATTTATTATTCACATATGGACCCTTAACTTCTATATTATTACATTTAAGACCCGAAAACATTTAAGATATCACAAATTACACCCGTTTATTACTATGGAATCTGCACGTTGAGACAAGTCACGTTACGTGCTGGTGCTAGAAATTGACTAGTGGTGGATTTTTAATATTTTTTATAAATGATCTTAGGTGATAATAATAATAATAGTTAAATAGATATTATACTATTTATGCATATTTATAGGTTGTGTTATATAAAATAATAAAACCAGTGAGTGGTAACAATTATACGAATCTACACATATATATTTATATATGTATATAGTATATGGATATAGCAACTTTTGCATATGAACAATAAGCTTTGTTGGCATGTGACTGAATTGGAACACATCCAATGCTTATCAGCAAACCAAACACCATTGGAGATTAAAAAAAACTTGTATTTTAGTTCTAAAGATATTTTCATGTTTAAAAAAGTCACTCAAAATTAATTTTCCAGTGTATAAATATGAAATTAAATAAGAAATTTCATGTTCAAAACATGATTCGAATTAATATAAATGTTGTGTGTATGTGTACAATTAGATTGCAAGAAGATTGATTTCAGAATTTTATTTTTATAGATAGATAAAAAATAATAAAAACAAACAAAAATTTGCAACGGAATAGATGCATAAACACACAAGATGTATCTTTTATATCTTTTTCGAATTTTATTTTTAATAGAATATTCATATTAATTGGAAATGGAATTAAAATAATAATTGCAGTAAATCCATATACTTTTTTTAAAATAATTGAAATCTCGTATATTTGATAAAAAAAATGCAATTTTGATAATATGTGGACTAAATGTTACATTCATATGGTGATTAAAAAAAACGTATGTTAACATCAGATGTGTTGGGGGTTGCACATGGCTTACTTGCCAAAAGTTATAATACCATTTCATGCAATGATATGAGACAAAATTGTAGTTTGCATGGCAGAATTATCGTATTATTGGAATAAACATATTATTAAAATTTCCATTTATAAAAGTGTATATATATATAGGCGTGTGCCTGAACTTCAGTTTAACATTTCATAAAAAACTAACATATTATACTATATTATTCTTTAAATAAATTTTGCAAATCACAAGGTTTGTATATACATCTACGACCACTAATCTTAACTATAAACTACATATTTTATTCCAAAATATAAAATTTGAATTTAATTTAAAAAACATATTTATTTCATTGTAATCTTAAATCAATAGATATTTGTTATAATATATTTAATTAAATATTTATCTAAAAATTAGGGACAGAAAAATTAAATTAATATTCGACGGAACAATTTATAGAGTAGACTCTTCCACTATCATTAGGATTTTTTTTTTTAAAATGGTAATGATTATCCAACAAAAAAAAACATACATAGTTCTAAGTAGATCTTATTATAACATCATGAATTGTACTTTTGTCAAATACTTATGTCTGAGAAGCTCCCATCATGTTGGACCCCGTTTGCTTATGTCAATGACAGAAGCTGCCACCACCACTTTAATCATGCTTTGTCACATCATTTATTCTTTTAATTTAATTTTATATCTATCCAAATGGATTATGTCTGCGTAGTTAATTAATTATATATTATATATCACCAAAATTAGCCAAATTTAAACCAACCACTTTCATGCCAATCCACACCTACACCCAATTTTTATATGGTTATGCTGTTTAAAAATAATTTATATTTATAGTTTGGGATATAACGAAAGTTATGGAAATAAAATTCAAAAAATTTCTATAAATAAATGCATTTTTCCATTCAACATTTTAAGACAATGTTAAATATTAAATTTGTTCTAAATTTAACATATCTTAAAGAAAAACAATTTAGTTTAGAGAAAGAAAACACAAATTATGAAATCGATAGATATTTAAGGTAGAAATCGGGTAATACGTGATTCATATTTTATCAAGGGAAGAAATTTCTAAAATTTTAATGATTTTCTAATAAATTCCAATGTTTAGATATAAAATCCATTCTTTTTCGAGATGAAATTTGATGGGCGGAATATCAGATATATTTTTATAGGGCTAAACCGTTTCAAAAATACCCTCGTGAAAATAATTATTAAATAGGAAAAAAATTGAAGAAAATACAAATTTGCCTTTAATTTTCGAATGTGAAAAAACATACGTTCTGCAGTTTTTCAAGGTGAAAAACTGTCAAACCGTGTCAAAAGCAAGAAAGACAAACAATTTTTCGACGTGAAAACATGTTCCAAAGGTTAGAGCAAGAAAGAATAAGTGATTTTAAACTTGAGAGGGATCGATTTGAAGTTGACAAGAAGGAAATGGCTAGAATCAGTAGCAGCAGTGAAGAAGAGAGCACGAGCCAATCTTCAATGGCGTCAATAAGTGTAAGTAGGGCTGGGCACGGGTCGGGTACCCGGATTTTTGAGGGTACCCGAACCCGAACCCGGACGGGTAGGCATATTTCTACCCGAACTCGAACCCGAGGGGCTCGGGTACCCGAACCTCGGGTACCCGTCTAATGCACCGGGTACCCGCGGGTACCCGAACCCGAATCTAAATTTAATTTTAAATCAAATTAAATGTTAAAAAAATCAAGTTTACAAAAAATTAAACTTGATTTTTAGATTCGGGTTCTTACAAACCAAAACACATGATCTACAAAAAATTAAACTTAGTTTAAAAATCCATATTCTTACAAACCAAAACATTAAACACATGATCTACAATCTTACAAAACAAATAAAAATCCATATTCTTACAAACCAAAACATTAAACACATGATCTCCCTTGTCAAACTCAGTCACTCCCTCTCCACAATCCTGCAACGCAACACATTGGTCGGATTATAGCTATGCTTTCAGTTCAGTAACACTAAGAACAACTACAGAACAATCCCCTCCACGCCGTGTTCTTAGAAGATTGATTTATATACAATGAAGGGGTCTCAGTACTACTAACCCATTTCTCATTCCCAAGATATGTATTGAATTAACTTACCTTGTAGCTTCATGGCCAAATATTCGAGGGAAAATCAACTGTATCAACAAAAGAGGTGTTGTATCAGAGAGTTTTGAAGATAAGAAACAATTCAAAAGGTCCCATGGGAAGCTATAGAGAGAGAGGAAGAACCTGGGATTCCCAAGCCGAGAGATCACTATGACAGAAAGATATACAGACCACTTTGATTCTGATCTCAAGGGTCTGAGGTGGACTCACTTCCACTTCCTCCATGACTAATGCCTCACCAGCTCCCCATGCCACAACAACTTCCAAACCCACCCCAACAAAACGAAGTTTCCAATTTTCCATTCATACCAGATACTTGATCTAAAACAGAACAATTAGATAAGATAAAACAGAACATGGCAGCTCCCCATGCCACAACAGCTTCCACCTTCCTCACATATCATCTGCATACACACATGAATCAGAGACATACATACATACATACATACATACATACATACATACATACATACATACATACATACATACATACATAGCTGTCGAATATGAATCAAACAAACCACCGATATCAAGTATTGTATTCATGGTTGAATCTAAAACCACTTTTATAAACTTTCTCACCGGATGGTGAGGAAGTTTATTAAGGTGGTTTTGGATTCGATTATGACTGGTTTTGGTGACGGAGGTAGTTGTCGGATCGATAGAATTCTATGTTAAAGTTATTTTTTTATTTAATTATTATTGTTATCTTATATTAATCATGTAAAAAGAGATATATAAATGAAATTTTAGACTCTATATTTCAGTTTTTGCGTATTTGATTGAGTTCGATATGAAATAAGTTCCACTTACATCATTAATATCATAATTATCAAAACTTAAACTATTGTAATATCCAAAAAATAACGAATTATAACGAATTTGTAAGCATTTACAAATATAACGAATTATAGATCGTAAAAAAATAACGCATTATAACGAATAACGAAAGGATATTGATCGTTATAGATCGAAAAAAACCGAGGAAAAGCGTTCCAACGGGCATCCGTTGAAATGGTTAACGGAAGGCCGTTAGAAATAGCAACGGATTACCGTT
>CM071868.1:2016260-2096904 GCA_036759665.1 Gynandropsis gynandra
ACCCCGGACTGGTAGGCATATTCCTCCCCGAACTCGAACCCGAGGGGCTCGGGTACCCAAAACTTGGGTACCCGTCCAATGCACCGGGTACCTGCGGGTACCCGAACCCGAATCTAAATTTAATTTTAAATCAAATTAAATGTTAAAAAAATCAAGTTTACAAAAAATTAAAAGCCACAATCTTACAAAACAAATAAAAATCCACATTCTTACAAACCAAAACATTAAACACATGATCTCCCTTGTCAAACTCAGTCACTCCCTCTCCACAATCCTGCAACGCAACACATTGGTCGGATTATAGCTATGCTTTCAGTTCAATAACACTAAGAACAACTACAGAACAATCCACTCCACGCCGTGTTCTTAGAAGATTGATTTATTTACAATGAAGGGGTCTCAGTACTACTAACCCATTTCTCATTCCCAATATATGTATTGAATTAACTTACCTTGTAGCTTCATGGCCAAATATTCGAGGGAAAATCAACTGTATCAACAAAAGAGGTGTTGTATCAGAGAGTTTTGAAGATAAGAAACAATTCAAAAGGTCCCATGGGAAGCTATAGAGAGAGAGGAAGAACCTGGGATTCCCAAGCCGAGAGATCACTATGACAGAAAGATATACAGACCACTTTGATTCTGATCTCAAGGGCCTGAGGTGGACTCACTTCCACTTCCTCCATGACTAATGCCTCACCAGCATCCAAACCCACCCCCAACAAAACGAAGTTTCCAATTTTCCATTCATACCAGATACTTGATCCAAAACAGAACAATTAGATAAGATAAAACAGAACATGCCAGCTCCCCATGCCACAACAGCTTCCAAACCCACCCCCAACAAAACGAAGTTTCCAATTTTCCATTCAAACCAAAAAACATATACAATCTTTTGACAAAGAGACACTTACCTCTACAGGTAACGATGGCCTGGAATTTAGAGGGAGACGAGGGGAGGTCGGACGGCGTCGGGAAGGAAGAAGTGACGAGAGGAGGTCGGCGGCGTGGAAGGAAGAAGAGACGAAAGGGAGACGAGAGAGGTCGGCGGGGAACGACACGAGAGGAAAAGAGAAGAGGTACTCGTCTTAGGTTTAGGTTAGAGGAGGGTGGTATTTTTGTAATTAAGTTTAAGTATATGTCTAAATATATATATATATATATATACTCGGGTACCCGCGGGGAGCCGTTTCAGTTATTTTAAAACCTGAACCCGAACCCGCGGGTAATGAGATTTGATTACACGAACCCGAACCCGTGGGTTCGAGTAATTTTTCGTGGGTCGTTTGCGTCGTATGGGTCGCTTATGTCATTGAGTCGCAAGGGTCGTTTGAGTCGCATGGGTCGCTTGATATTATACCCCGTGGGTCACTTGATATTATGCCTCGTGGATTGCTTGAGTCGCATGGGTCAATTGAGTCGCATGGGTCGCTTGATTCTCAGTGAGTCGGTTGAGTGTCGCATAGGGTCTGAGGGTCGTTTGAGTCGCATGGGTCGCTTAAGTCGGTAGAAGTATATTCTTAATTGGTCATTTTGTAGGTGGCGCCAAAGCCGAAGTTTGTGTATGAATTCAAGCACATGGACAGAATGTCAAAGATGACCACCAAGTGTTATCCTCATGAGACGCTGAGAGGAATCTTAGATTAATACGAGTTGCATTACTTCGAGAAGGCGCCACAATTTAGGCATTTATTTTATTTCCAATGTGACTCCACATTGATAAAGGTTCAAATGTTTATCCTACTAAATCACTCAGTGATTATACGGGACAAGAAGAAGTTGTGGTTCGTCTTAAATGATATTCTCATCCAGTACTCTATAGTGGAACATGCACTAATTTTCGAATTGAAATGCGGACCATATCCCAAAAGATGGGAGTCCAAAAGGGGTGACACATTCAGGCTGAAGAATTTCGACCGTGGAAAGGTGACTCCCGCACAAGTTAGTGAAAAGCTTGTGAAGGCGAAGAATTTCGACGACCGGAAGAGGTTGGCAACTCTGATGTTGTTGGCGCAAGTTATGGCTCACAAGCCTTCAGCAGAAAAATCTATCAGCCATGATCTCATTGACATGGTTGATGACTTGGAATTTTGTGAAGGCTTTCCATGGAGGCGTTACACATTCGAGAAAATTGTGGATACTTAGCGCAAGCACGTTAGTGGGGAATTAACGAAACCAAAATGGTATTGTGGCGGTTTTATGATCCCACTAATGGTAAGTCGTATATATTATATCGAATAACTTGAATGTTTTCGTACTTTTTGCATTCTTATCATTTTGATTTAATGTTTCAGTTACTTCCATTTGAAACCATCCTTAGTTTGGGCGGAAATGGATGGTATGTTGAGGTTGTTTGGGCGGAAAGAGATGTTATGTTGATGTTCTAGATGTGCATCCATCATGTCCAAGAATATGCAAGAAGATGGTTAAATCCAGTTTTAACCCTAAGTATGTAGATGTGATAAGGCAGATCGGAGATTCTAAGGTAACAATTACACAAGGGTCACAAGGGAAACAAGGGTCACAGAGAGTAATAATGGTTACTTTTTATTTTTAGGATATTCGAAGTATTTTTCATGCTGAACACGAAGATGAAGCTTTATATTCTGATATGGAGGATTATGAGGGATGCGATGATCCCGATGTTCAGATATGAATGGAATATCTTCGTAGAAATCTGAAGGGTATTTGTTGGGAGGACATCTGTAAGCAAGAACCACAGACACGAAAAGCAGCTCTTGGTGATCAAAAGAAGGGGAAAGAAAAAGGGACTAAGAGGAAGGAGAGCGTGAGTGAAAAAAATAATAGAGGTTGAAGATGACGAAGACAAAGGATGGGTAGGTGTTTCTGAAGCTGATGAGGAAAGAGAAGGTGATATATCCCATGGGCCACAAGGGTCGCAACAATGTAACAAACGATGATTATAATGAATGAAGTAATTTTATGCAGATGCTCCAGCGGGTCTTGCCAAGGATACTCCAACAGTGGGTCCTGTCCAAGAGGTCGCCGCTATTGCCGGAGTACCACCAAGTAAGTACGGTCATTTGAGTCACAGAGGTCGTATGGGTCGAATGGGTCATAAAAGTTCGTATTAGTCGCATAGGTTGTCATATGTTTAATGAAGTAAATTTTATGCAGGTGTTGGACCTTTATCGAAGAAATCTGCGCCATATGTTGAACCTCCACCGGAAAAAAGAGTAAGAACAGTGTGAGGGGGAGGGCGAGGGAAAGATGTTGATGGAGAACCTGCAGAAAATGTAGTTCAAGGACCCGTAGAAAATGTAGTTCAAGAACCCGTAAAGAAGGTGGTTCAAGAACCTGCAAGAAAAGGGCAGTTTGTGTGGAAGCCCAAGGTATTAGTAAAGGGCGAGATAACGCGATTTCCTCTGTTCGTTGATGCTAGCGGTAAAAAGTTGACTAAGCTATATATGTTCCTGAAGACACCTCGGCATGAGCAGTGGTGGAAATCTAAGCTAGATATTTTCCGGAGGCCAAAGTTTTGGGAGACTATATTAAAGCCCAACGTATCGTTTGAAGATGATGTAAATTTTTTTAAACCCTCAGTCATAGAGTTTTGTATCATATGTAATCATGTGTGTTAATTATTTTTTGCAGCGATTGGATGAGGCGTTGATGATACTGTATTGCCGCATGAAGACATTCCCCGGGTTATATAAGAAACTCTTGTTGCTTTCATGTAGATGCTCACGCTGTGGATGTACGTGGATATGAAAACTTTGCCAGAAATTCTTAGGGATTTTTTGAATGCCATGTATCAATTCAGAAGTACGAAAACACCAATGAGTGATTTCGAAGGCTTTGCCTCGATTCTAAACATTCCATCGACCAAAAGTCGATGGGTAGAATGTCATTGGGTAGCCATCAAAACGGATTTTGCGACCCGATGCATCACGGTATACGACTGCTAGAGCAGTATGAAGAAAACGCATATCGATCCGGTGATTGAGAAGGTAAGAAACATTGTCCCCAAGATGCTCATTCTCGGAGGGTTTTCTTCTTTGGCTTCTCGAGAAGATGAATGAAAGTATGAGTATTATGAAGGTCTGTCACTGAACAAAAGTGCACATGACTGTGGTGTTTTCGCCTACAAATTCGTAGAAGCCTCGTTAATGAGAATGTGTAATACTTTTCACTTCATTTGAGACGACAATGTTATTTCCATGCGTGAGAAGATGACAGCTGATATATTTAGTAATGGACAATGTATCCCTCCATCCCGAGACTAACTTGATATTTTGGTACATTGTTTTTTAATGGAAGATGTAAATATTTGATACATTGTTATTTTTTAAATATTTGGTACATTGTCGCAGGGGTCAAAGGGTCGCAGGGTACAAAAGGTCGCAAGGGTACAAGGGTCGCAGGGGTACAAGGGTCGCAGAGGTACAAGGGTCGCACGGTCGCACTGGGTCACAGAGCCTCATGCGACCCATGTGGCCATTACGACCCTTGCGACCCATGTGGCCATTGCGACCCTTGCGACCCATGCGGTCATTGCGATCATTGCGAACCTTGCGACCCATTTGGCCACTGCGACCCTTTCGACTAGTCTTATTTCAATGTCAGACTACTGGCTTTTCCAGTGCTAGCCATGCTTTTTATTTTACCAATGCCATAGTCAAGACCATTGCGACAGTCTTTGTTACCCCTATATTAAAAGGTTCATCAAATTTTCTAAGTCTCACCATAACACCCATTTGAGATGAGAATGAATCGAGAGAATCCCATCTCCCTCCTTTCTTCATCTAAGTCTCTAACCCTAAATTCTCTGAAAAATCCTTGTTACCTTTGTGACCGTTTTGACCTTCGACACGAAGGTCACATGGCGGATGCATGGCATCGTGTTGTCTATTTGTTACTCAAGGTCTTGATAATCGTCGGGCTCGGTCTCTATGCAGATACACACAAGTATTTACAATGTGGATGGATGACTTTGTGCTGTATCTACATTACATAAGGTCTTGGTAATCGGCAGACTCAGACATCGTGTTGTATCCGCGTTACCTAAGGTCAAGGTTGGAGGTCAACTTGGAGAAGACGTTGAGTCACACACGACTCTCTTAACGGGGAAGGCTCCGATGTCTCTCTAAAGTCAATAAATTTGACCTTTGTGACCTTTGAGACCTTATGTAACCTTTTTTTTCTTTTTTCTTCAACCTTTTTCTTGTTTTTTTGTAACCGTTGTGACCTTTGAGAACTTATGTAACATTATGTAACTTTTTTTGTAACTTTTGTGACCTTTGTAAACTTTGTGACCTTATGTAACCTTCATTTTTCCTTTTTCTTCAACCATTTTCTTGCCTTTTTTGTAACCGTTGTGATATGTGAGACCTTATGTAACGTTATGTAACTTTTTTTGTAACTTTTATGACCTTTGTAACCTTTGTGACCTTATGTAATCAATATTTAAACGTTTAAAATGTCTTATTTTGCATCTATTGCTCATAAGATTATTATCCATCCGACTCATGCGACCCAATATGACCCGTTATGCGACCCTCAATCGAATCAAATTAGAATCAAGTTTAAACGGGAACCTATCCGATTCATACGACCTCATGCGACCACATTGACCCATGTACGACTCATGCGACCTATGTGACTCATGGGACTTGTCGTTTTGCTGTGAGACTCCTGTCTTCCAACCCATGTGACCCTTCCTACCCATGCGACTTGTCGTTTTGCAGTCAGACTCCTTTCTTCCGACCCATGTGACTCTTCCTACCCATGTGACTTGTCGTTTTGCAGTCAGCCTCCTTTCTTCTGACCCATGTGACTTGTCGTTTTACTGTCAGACTTCTGTCTTCCAACCATGTGACCCTTCCGACCCATGTCTACAAGTTAACGTCTACGTCTCTTCTCTTAGTATGTATATCTACGTCTACGTCTTCCAGTCACCATTGTCAATGCAAGGCATCATGCTATCTATGTGTTACTCAAGGTCTTGGTAATCGGCAGACTCAAGTCTCTATGCAGACACTGACGAGTTGTGGGGGTGACTTAGGTGACGGTGTTGGGTTACTCTTGAAATGTGACTGGAAGACAAAGTACATGGCAGAAGATAACTCTAGACTGCAATACCAAACAAGAAAAATGCAAAAGACTGGAAGACGTAGTACATGACAGGAGATAACTCTCGACTAATGAACTATCTCTCGAGTGGAAATAGAATGTGTGCAGAGTCTTTGATTGACGTTGTAAATGTATTGTTTTGATTTAGAATCTTTGATCGACCCTTGCGACCCATGCGACCCTCAATTGGCATTAATTAGTTTGACGTTGTAAATATATTGTTTTGATTGATTTTTGTCATTTTATCATTATGAACGAGTAAATTCATCGAGTTCGAATCTATTGATCCATATATACCACCAAGCGACTCATGCGAACCATGCGACTCTCATTTGGCATTAATTAGTTTGACATTGTAAATGTATTGTTTTGATTGGATTTTGTCGTTTTATCTTTATGAACTAGTAATTTTATCGAGTTCGCATCTATTGATCCATATATGCGACCAAGCGACCCATGCCATTATCAATATGCCATTATCAATATATTTGAGTTGTATACGTCTAATTTAGAATCAATATAGATAATAATATAAATAATATCGACATTTGAACAAAATGTTAAATGTATTTTTTGAAATTTTCTCAAACTCATCCGACGAGTTCTTAAAACACTACTATCACTTTTGAAACACAAGCATTGGTTATACACAACTCAACTAGGGACACATGGGCCATAATCCGTTTTAATTGATTGACATTGTAGATGTATTGTTTTGATTGGTTTTTGTCATTTTATCATTATAAACTCGTAAATTCGTCGAGTTCACATCTATTGATCAATATATGCGACCAAGCGACCATGCGACCCTCATTTGGCATTAATTAGTTTGACGTTGTAAATGTATTATTTTGATTGGGTTTTGTCATTTTATCATTATAAACCCGTAGATTCGTCGATTTCACATCTATTAATCAATATATGAGACCAGGCGACCCATGCCACCCTCAATTTTGATTGGTTTTTGACATTTTATCATTTTCACCAAAATTCCCGCCGAACTTTTCACCAAAATTTGAAAAAACATAACTGTGTGATCGTGTCTTATCGAATTCCATCTAATGACGATTCGATGTCAGGGTCATGTCTTTTCGAATTCCATCCGTTTCATTTTTTCGAATAACGACACACTCTCTCTCTAACTTTCATCATCTTCCACCCCTCATTTTTTTCGAATAACGACACACTCTCTCTAACTCTCATCATCTTCCATCCATTTTTTTCGAAAAATACCACATTTCCATACTTTCGTCCAAATCATTCTTCCGAGCTTTCTGGAAAACTACCTCGTAATCTCCTTCATCTCTAATCATTCGGTATGTTAATGTAGAGAATGTACATATTTGACTTTTTTTATTTTTTGTTACAGGACATTCCGACGAAATTCTTCGATGAGTATATTTACGGGAAAACGAGGAACGACAACACGACAACGTTTAAATCGGATGTGTCTAACAAAAAATGGGAAGTCAAGTTGGATGACTCAAGATTCACCGATGGATGGAAAGATTTCTCCAAGGACCATGATTTTTGTATTCGGGATTTCTTTATTTCCGTCACGAAGGTGACATGGTTTTTCACGAAACTGATTTCGAAGATGATATGTGTAATCTACAATATGCATCATCTATATCATCATCATCATCATCCGTAGAAGCAGGGTCATCTTCTTTTGGTCAGAGGATTTTTACGGTACCAGTCACGCGTTCAAATCTTGTCGTAGATGTAGTGGTAAGTGAACTCAAACATATTTATTTGATTCATCAAATTTGGCCGTATATGCATTAGTTTGGTGTCGTTGTAAATTTATTCTGATATCGCAGACACTTCCGATAGAGTTTGCGAGGTCGAGTGGTCTTTGCGGTAGACGAAGTAAGATTGATCTGATCATCAATTACGGACGGATTTAGGAGGTAGATCTAAGGCTCGTGAAACGCGGTGGCGCTAGCATCACCAGGGGTTGGACAAAGTTTTGTCACAATCATGGACTTAATGTGGATTGTACCCTCAAAGTCGAACTGCACGTTGTTCATGATGTACCTTGTCTACGATTTTGCCCTCTATCAAGGCCTACAAATAAAATAGTTTGAATTCCATTGTATTTTGATTGCTTTGAACCTTATTTGAACAACAACATTCCTTTGAACTTGAAATTCATGTTCGTAGTTGGTTGGTTTTTTATTATTATTCAATAGAACGTATTATTGTTAGTATCACTATTTTTGTGGATTTACTATTATTATAACAAGAGTCGCAGAGGGTCCAAGGGTCGTAGAGAGGCAAAGGTCCCAGGGGACAAAGGGTCGCAGAGATACAAGGGTCGAAAGGTGACCAGGGTCGAAGCGAGATAAGGGTCGCAGAGGTCCAAGTGGTCATAGAGGTCCAAGGGTCACTAAGGGACAAGGGTCGCAGAGGTCCAAGGGTCGGACGGGGACAAAGGTTGCACGGTCCAAGAGTCGTTTGTAAATAACTTTATAAAAAATTTTACTCTTTCATTATGAAAGATGCAATTTGGTACATTGTTCTTTTTTAACAGTTTATTCATATTATTTGTAAATAGTTTTTATTTTTTGGGAATGGATAATTCAACATTTTACATTGTTATTTTTAAAAAATTATTCATATTATTTGTAAATATTTTTTAATAATAAAACGTAAAGGGTCGCAGGGGTCCAATGGTCGCAGAGGTACAAGGGCCACTCCTAATGAGAGGGTTTTTATTGTATCAATCATGCGTTAAAATCTGACCGTAGATTCTTTGGTAAGTGACCTCAAACCGATTCATCATATATAATTTGGTTATTTATTCGACTTTTATTCATTTATACTGATGTAACTTGGTGATGCCGCAAACACTTCCGATAGAGTTTGCGAAGGAGAATTGTCTTTGTCGTAGACGATGTAAGATAATGAGGTACCTCGATTGCGGAAGGTTCCATTATTGGCCAACAGCTTTAATGCCCGTGAGTCGTGGCGGCGCTTGTATCAGAGGGGGTGGATATAGTTTTGTCAATAAAATGGACTGAACGTGGGTTGTTCCCTCATAGTAGAACTGTTCTCCAATGGAGCATAACCTGTGCTTCGATTTGTCAACAACATATTTTGATTTGAGTTGTATTTTGATTTTTTTGAACCCCCTTGTAACTTGAATTTCATGTGATCTTGTGGATTTACTATTATTAAATTGTTAGTGTTATTGTTAGTATCGTTGTTTTGTGGATTTACTATTATTGTAACAAGTGTCGAAGAGGGACAAGGGTCGCACGGGTCCGAGGGTCGCGAGGGACAAGGGTCGCAGGGGACCAAGGGTCGTACGGGTCCAAGGGTCGCGAGGGATAAGGGTCGTAGGGGTACAAGGGTCGCAGATGTACAAGACTCGTAGATATTTGAGTCAATTATTTATAAATAACTTGATAAATTATTATTTTTAAAATTTTATTCACATTATTTGTAAATAATTGTATTTATAAATAATATATTATTTTTACTATTATTCAATGTTAAGTATTATTGTTAGTATCGCTATTTTTGTGGATTTAATATTTTTATAACAAGAGTCGTAGAAGGACAAAGGTTGTAGGGATTCAAGGGTCAAAGAGGTACATGAGTCACAGGGATCCAAGACCAAAATAAAGAAAAATGTTTTGTTATGAATGAATCATATAGTTATATATATATTGAACAATTTTAAACTCTTAATGAAATTAACCCAAACAAAACATGACACATAATGCTATTACATTAGTGTCTTTCTAATGTATTTTGTTGTTTCTATATTCATCTAACCTCTCCTATACAACGTACCAAAGAAAATAGTTTTCACTTCAAACACCACAAAAATAACTTGTTGGAAAGATTCTGTGTTGCATGCAGTGCAGGTGACGACTTATATATCCCTCTGCATATTGATCAGTATGCCGAGCCCTAGAGAGATCTTCATGACTCCATAGATTTTACTCTGTGTTGCAGCCCTTCCATTGCTCACCAGCTAGGGTTTTATATACAGACCACCATGAAAGAACCTAATCAAAATTGCATCTTCAAATGGTACATTGGTGCTACGATACGTGCCATGATCATCAGTTGAAGAAGAAGGCGATTCCACTACGACCCGTGATCAGTTGAAGAAGCGTAAGGCGATTCCACTACGACCCGTGATCAGTTGAAGAAGGTGATTCGACTACGACCCATGATCAGTTGAAGAAGTACTGTGACTCGAGAACTTCCCGTAAATCGAAGTTGCCTCTCTGTGGTACTGGAGGAAACACAAGGTTCGGGTACGATGCCTGGAAACTCTGGAGTAGCTGTATTTAGAAAACGAACGGATTGTTATCAGTCAAAACAAGATACAATTTACGATGAACGGTTCTCGTTCATTGTCTATATTGTTTACGAAAGGATCGAAGTATTATTTTCTGGTGATTTGCTCATCATTTTGTGAGCATAATCTCACGAAGTCAAAAGATTCCACGATACATCTAAGATCGTCTTGCGTTTTTTTTTTAAGATGAACCCTAATTTCATTCCTCGGATGTCCCATCTTAAGCTTATTACCAGAGAGTTAATGGAAAAACTTACATCTTCGAGTATGGGTGTGGTGTAAAGCTCAACAAATTTCTCTCTAAGTATTCTGTTCATTGTATCGACATCACACGCATGCGTCCAGTATGAATCATGCACACCTGCAAAGATAATTATATATGAAGATTCTCCATTTTTTCTCGAAGTCATCGAGCCTGGGGTGGACATTTCGGTTCGGTTATATAAAATCGAACCAAACCGAACCAAATTATGGTCATTCTGTTCGGTTCGATTATTAACCGAATAACCGTGGATAACCAATTGGTTACATAAAAATAACAATAAAAATATATAGATTTATCAGATGAATACTTATCTAACAGAGTTAATAATTAAAATTAAATATCAAATTTAAATATATATTATATTATATTTTGTAAAATATATGAATTATTTGAAATATTCAAAATATTATCATTTATTTGTAATTTTATATGATAAAATGATTCGTAAAATCGAAATAATCGAATAATAACCGAACAAATTAGAGTTCGGGTTTTACTAAGGTTACAATATTTTATTGATATATAACCGAACCGTTCTACAACCAAACCGAACCGAATCGATTTACATTCGGTTATTGTTTATTAAAACCCGAATAATCCATACTCATTATATCCGAACCAAAACCCGAAATTGCCAGAGCTACCTAGTATGACCAGACAGAAGCAGAATCATAGTATGGAATAAATATATCAACCATTTATAAGAATCTCTTCGCTTTTTCAATGTTAATTTCAATTTCATTAACAAGACAAACCTGCAAAGTTTAGGCCAGCATCTCGGCACGCAACCGCCGTCATCATCATGTGAGTTCCATCCAACGAGTGTACAAAGTTAGGAGGAAATGCGGTTCTTTGTTTCCTTACGTCCACCTAAAACGTAAATCTTTAGACTTGCAATGATCGTGTGAGTAGGTAAACACGAATGAACGAACGAAAAAGCATAAAAAGCTTACCGATTTACCCTCTCTTTGCAAAGCCAAAACCTGAAGAGATGTTCGTATCTGCATCCGCAAAACCATATGTAAATAATGATTATGATGCTAAGAGCCCAACCAAACGAAAACGCGACGATTGTGTTTTCTGGCGACTCCGGGCGACATTAAAACCGACTGGTTGAGTTGCAGTCGTCCGCAAACGCGGCGAAATTCAGAAATTTAAAATCCAGAATTATGTTGCGTTAACTTTGCATTTTGGTGCGTTTTGATTAAAATTACCAGAATACCCTCGTGTCTTTCCCTTTGTCTCTTCTCTCTTTCTATTATAATTTATATTAATCGTAAGTATATATATATGCACACATATATATGTATATGCATTGTATATTTAAATATTTTTATAAATTTTAATTTATTTAAAATATTTAAAAATTATAATTAAAATATATACACTAAAAAAATTAAATAAATTCTTTTCTTAATCAAAATTATCTATTTTGGTAATTTTGTTCAAAACCCAATCACAACAATTTTCTACCATTCGCTTTTAGTCGTAATCACCCGCAAACACAACGATTCCACCATTCAGACAAAATAAAACAAAACGCCGCCAAGCGCAAGCGCAAAAACTGCGTTTCCACCAATCGAGCCCTAAGCATATTGTAGCTTAGACGTAAGGATTAAGAACGAACAACACTTACAAGATGTCTTTCACTTCTGCAATAGGGTTGCACAACAGGAAGTCCGAGAGGAGAGGTCCAACGCACAGGTCGATTATCAGAAGCAATGATCTATTTAAGTATCGCAACCCAAAGAAAATGACGAGATTCATTAGATTTCTGATCAGCCGCGGGTTAATAGTACTATGAAACAAGATCTGACCTTTGCACAATCACCAAGCCAATTCATAATGGCACGTGCTGCTTCGAATATCTCTCCAAGGGCTGCCAGTGTTACCTAAGGAGCGATGTTTAAGTTGATAAAACCATTAAAACACAGCTGAATGCACAATACGATACGATCTACATGAACCCGTCTTACTTTCGCAGAATAGCATGCAGCAGCAAATAACAATCTTTCATCAGTGATGACACCTTTTTCTTCTAATCTTCTTTTTATTTGTTCACGCGCTCCCACGTAAGTGACACCATACACTGATGTCATTACTGTCTGTTTTACCAACTTTCGATCTACCTAAAACCCGAAGAAAATCACAGCATCAACAAAAAAGGGAATTTTGATGAATGATTGTAATTCTAAAAAATTCATCAGACTCACTTGATTGATTAGGATCTTGGCCAATGCAGCAGTTGGGTTCGTCGCAGGGTCCTTACTACTGTCTTTCATCATTATATCATGAACTCTGTCTCAGAAGAAGCAGAGAAGAAGAGATCAGAAAAATATGCTCAAGCCATGATGCTATTTCTGATAAAAAGGGCGACTTTACTTTCGACCCAACTTGAAATTCGCTATACCTCAGAGAAATTTCAGAGTATACATCAGCGGGTTTATCTCCAGCAACTAGATTGACTGCAGCAGCTTCGAACTGGAGAAATACGATAACAACAATAGAACTATGATCATATGCCTTCAAAGAAGAGGAAACGAGCGAAGATAAAAAAAGAGTTCACTTTAGAACTTACACTATCTCTTCCTAAAGCTGCATAGTGCTGTAGGCCATTACAAGACCCGTCCTGAACATACACGGTGAGAAAGAAAAATGGGCGATTAAGAGAATATGTAAATAGAATTTGGATCACGGTTAACGAAAAGATTGCTTCTGTCGAAACCAGTTGAAAACATAAATAAGTGTAAAGAGAACTCACGGGTCTAACAGGATACACAAAACAAGAAGATTGTACGAGGAAAGCAACTGTATTTTACTTCAAGGACTAATTCATTGCGCTTACCTGATGAATAGGCAAGTGGGAGACTACAGTATGCGGTGACGGGCTTTTCAAGGCCTCAGTCAGATTGACACACGCGGCTAAAAACTGAAAAGGATCTTCGGCATTTAACCACCATTGATTTCCATGAATAGGATTTTCAGCTGAATCGAATATGTCATCCAAATGACTTTCTACAAAAGATAGCCTCCCATCATGTGAAAGCTTTTCAACACCACCTGCGTAGAGATTGGCTAAATGTATCTTCAGCCAACGTAAACCTGACTTCCCTAATGGTCGCCCTTCGGCAAATTCAAGGATTCCTCGGCAAAGATCAGAACTCAGATGATTCAAATGAGGATGCATTGGATACGCACGGCCTCTAAAGTCGAGATTGTGAGGGTAGTAAAATCCCTCCTCATCTTTCATTTTTCTAGCCACCTACACGTATAACTTATGGTTATATCTCGTGCTTGTTGAATGAAAACGGAATAAAATGTTCTAGAGCCAAATAAGGACGGGGCTTCTTACAGAAAGCTTGAGCTCAACATCACATCTTAGCGAATGCCTCTCTCTGTTAATCTTTTTCGCCTTCCTTACACTCCATGTCCACGCTTGAATTTCTTTTGGATCCTCAGTGGATGGTTTCTCCGGTAAGGGTACCTAAATATATATAAAAAATATAACGAATACAACATTGTAAACTATCATAAGCGTCGATAAATCTTGGTAAATCATTAGTTTCGTGAATATATGAAGTGTTTAGATCTCCTTCAACATTTTTAGATACTCACATCTTCACGATTAACCAAGCCTGCAATGTTGCCCCCATTGGCCCAAAGCCTTTCAACCACATCAAGTATTTTTCTGTTCACCCTCCACTTGGTGTTCCCGAGTGTATCCAATGCCTATTCAAGTGCCACATCAGGTTTTAACGCAAACTATACTCGACAATACTTGACAGAATCATAAAAATTCAATCCCAATGTACCTCAAATACCCTATACGAAGTCTTTGAACTAATATTTTTAAGTGCATCTTGCTGCTTCTTGGATCCATGAGTACGCATGATATAGGACGGCAAAAATAGGTAACCACCCTTGTCATACCTGAACAAAATGTCATATGATGTTACTAATTATGGTAATCAAGCCCTCCTTGATGCATACAACGAGAGCTATATACACATAAGGGGAGAATATCGAACCAAATAAGCACAAGTTCAATGAAGCGTACCCTTTCCATTTCCTTGGAGGTACCAACATTGGAACATATGGAATTAGCATATGCTTAGCCTGCATGAAGTAATAACATTGAAAGGTTACCCACAATCACATGTGATGAATACTTTTTAAAACAGAGAAGAGACAAATTAACTCACAGATCTATCAAGTCCAGCAAGGAGGAGAGGATCACATTCGATAACTCCATATCTTCTCACCAGCTTTATCCTACAAGGGTACAAGATTTCCAGATTCAAACTTATGCCCACAATTAAGTACATCCATATAAAGAAAAACGAGTATCATTCGTGAATGTGTATTCAGTAGAATACGCTCCTCACCCTGGATTCTTTGTCACGGTTTTAAACTTGTGTCTAAATGCTGGTCGAACATCTGGTGGATAGTCAGCTGATTGGGTGAGGGGCGGTTGTACATAAGCCGTTTCCGTGAGTAGCTCTAGTAGACGGCTTCCAAGCTGAAAATTGATAAAGTCCAACGATAAAGACAAACATTCGTAATGGAAAACCACATGGATTGAATCATCAATTCCTCAAAAGGAATGAATAAGCCATGGTTATGGACCTTAGCTTGTGTGTCTCGTCCCCAAGGTTTAATATCTTCACTTTTCACCACCTTTAGTGCATCCATTAGCCTTTTCCTTTTGATCAAAGTATTAACACGTTTCCTAAGCAACATCTTCTCCTTGTTCAATCCATTATCTGTCTCCCCGACATTGTTCTTCCTTGTTTTCTCCAAGAAGCTATGGATCCTCACCTGTAATGAAGCACAATTAAACATATACTTGATTGAACTATACATCATACTGATTCAACTGACTGAGGTTAGAACTTGAGAATAGACTAAATAACACATTCAGTTCTTAGCTAAATATAAGTTATTTAAGACAAAAAGGGTTCAAAGGATGTGTTTTTTTCAGCATACTTCCTGCTCGATAGCCACACCAATACTGACAGCAGCTTGGACAACCTGGATACAGCCATCTTCGTGTCCTGACATAACCAAACCCATCATCTTGTGCATTGTAATGACAGCCATTTTATCAGCAGGTAACAGATCGATGTGAGGTGCATAAGCTGCTCTGATCTTCTTGCTCTTTGTCTTTTGTAATGTCTGTTCTCTCTCTATCGCCTCCTTCAGCGGTTGAAACCACCCCAAGAACAACTGTTTCACGTATGGCAAATTCGGAGCTAACTTCTTCTCGCACATCTCTCTCTCCAAATCTCTGTACTCAGTAACCATTCTCTCCCATGCCTCAGTTTCTTCCTTCACTTGTCGTCTCCTCAATGCGTTAAACTTCCTCTTATCGATCTCCTTGTGCTCGATTTTCACCGTCTGATCAACCATTTTGTTCAGACCCTTCAGAAACAACGCCGAAATCCACGGTGGGTCTTGCATAAACAGCCTCCTCCGGTCCGAAATTTCGCTGCTTTTGATCGAATTAGACTGTTTTCCAAGGTTTTCCATGAAACCCTCCTGAATCAGACCCGTTCCATTGATGGGTCCGGCATAGGAGTCCTGATTCTCGAAGCTGTCGATGACCTTATCGTGCAAATGAAGCGAATTCGCAGGAGGTTTCTCGCTTACAGACACAGAAGAAGAAGAGGAAGACAAAGAGGAGGCTGAAATCGGCAGCGAAGGTCGTTTATCCGGTGACTGGTCGGAGAAGTAAAGGGCTTTGCGGCGGAATACGGCGGAACTGGGAGGTTTAAGCCAAGTGGATATGGCGGTCTGGTGCTGAAACTGGGGTATCTGGTTCAAGGAGAGGGAGGGAGGAGCCGCCGAAGCGGAGGCCATAGCCAGGAGCTTGATTTAGAAGAAGATAAGGTGCGATGTATTGTTGCACACCTGAAGAAGAGGAGAGACAGAGAAAAAGATTTTGTGAGAACAATCCAACAAACCTCTCTAAAACCTCCCCTCTTTGGTTTTTTCCAAAAGATATTTCTTCCCAAAGGAAAAATAAATAATCCAACCAAATAATAAGAAAAAGTTAAAATTCAATAATAATATATAAATTTATTTTAAATATTAATATTATATATAAATTCATTTAAAAGGTTTATATATTAATTATTATAATTCATTTTTAAAATAATAAATGAATTATACAAATATTTCAAATTAGTTAATTAGTTAGTTGATTTATGTTAAAATATTATACAATTAATTGTTTTAGATAAAATCACATATTGTTTCGATTTGGACTTTATCCGATTATTTTCTCAATTTTTAGTCTTCATTTGATTTTTCGTTCAATTATCAAATCTGCCTAAAATCCTTTCCCATTAATTATTCGATAAAAGTTCTGTTAAATTTACTATTCTAGATTGGAACTCTAAAAAATGATACGATTTTAACACAATTTTGACCTGATTTTGATCCAATTTTGACCTGATTTCTATTAATTTTGATCCGATTAAAATTTTAAACAATTATGTAATTTTACTACACATATGAACAATTAGTGTTAATGTTTTAGATAATTGTATCAAATCAAATTAATCGAATCGATTTAATTAATTTCGAGTCAAAATTGAATATGATTTAGTTAATTGTATTAAAATCGAATTAATCAGATTGATTTTATTGATCCAATTTAGATGCAATTAACCAATTTAAATCCAATTTTGAAATCGAAGCCAATTAAACTGATTCAATTAGTTCGATTTTGGTCTACTTTTGACACAATTAACAAAGTCAATGGAAAAATCGGATGAGATCCAAAATCGAGGGAAGAATCAGACTAAAACAACATTGTCTAGGGGCAACATCCTTTTTTGCAATGTTTTATTATAAAATTCAAGATGTTAAACTAAAGTTTGAAAAATGTTATTTTTTAACATTTTTACAAAGAATATATTATTACATATTAAAAAATATCTTTTTCTTCAAAATTCAACGTATTTAAAAAAAATCAATTCATAAAAAATAATAGAAGTCTTTTAATCATTTACTAATTGATTTATGAAACCGAAAATTTATTTGTAAATCTCCTAATTTTCACTTATATAAAATAACTAAATTTTGAAAACGAGAAATGACTGTAATCAATATATTCACAAAGTTATATATTTGAAAATGTCACCTCGAGAATGAGCTTCTCTCTTCTATTTGTTTATCGACGAGAACCTCAAACACAATCTTTCTATTTGACTTTATTGAGAAATCGAAAACGATCGTTGTGGGAAAAAAAACCCTTCGAAATCTTATTAATCTATTGGATTCTTCCTTTATCTAAAATTCTTTCTATTTTGGTTATTTAATTTGTTCCACCTTTAACATTTTTGTGTTTAAATTTTGATTTGTTTACAGGGTTAAATTTTTTTTTTGGTTAAAATGTAAATATATTAAGTAAACGAAATAGTACATATCAGGATCACTGGATTACCAGTTACAACTGCAATAACCCAAAAATAGGCCAAGAGAATTACCCCAATGATGGATCAGACTAACCCAAGACACACTTGAGAGCCAAGAGATACGTCACGAAATAATATACTCCAGTAGGACTAAGAGAATCCACTACACCACAACCAACCGGACGGGATAACTGACTACACTTCTTAATGAGAGATTGAGTAAGACCTGTATGTCCGAAACCAGTCCGCAAGCGATATTCTGCGAGGAGAAGGCCTGTGCGATTCGTACAATGCCAGAATCCGGTCACGCATCAACCTGTCGAGCCGAGCCCTTAAGACTTCAGTGGAAGAGCTCTCATTGCCGAAAATTCTTCGATTCCTTTCTGTCCAAATCAGATACACAATAGATTGGAGAGTGAGTTTATACAATTCAATAAGGGAATGTGAAGTAAGGTTGCCACCGCTAGATGGATCCACAGTCAAGGCGCCCATCAGCGATGTCGGAACCGTGCCAAGCAACATCCCAGCTGGCTGTGCCCAAAGTTCGAGACTGAAGTCACACGTGAAGAATAGGTGATTGTGCGTCTCCGGAAGTAACCCGCAGAGAGGATAGAGTCCATCAACAACCAAACCCCAGGACAAGAGCCGGTCTTTAGTAGGAAGTCTCTCTTGAACTGCAAGCCATAAGATAAAGGATTGGCGAGGGATAGCACTCTTGAACCAAACTCCGTCTGCCCACGGCACCCTCTGTCTACGTTCTCGTGTTAATTCCCATGTTTGTTTGGACGAGAAAACCGCTTGGAACCCTAAATTTTTCTGTTTCCATACAAACCTATCCGGACCACGGGAAGGAGAAGGAATGGCCCCAGAGACAAGATGAAGCTGGACTTCCAAATCCGCATCAGTCCTTGCCCCTGGGAACCTCCACATATCGCCTTCAAGAGCTTCGGAGACCGTCGCAGATAGGGGAATCCTCAGCCTTCTAGGACCACCTTCGCCTAAGAATAGCTTCAAAACTCCAAATGGTGTCCAGGTATCATGCCAAAAGGATGCAGTATTCCCATCACCTACCTCGCATCTTAAGAGATTACTCACCAACGGTCTGAGCCTCAGTAGTCTTCTAAGGTTCCAAGAGAGAGTGGGAGCTAGGTTAACTTCCTAGAACCCCTTCTTCTTGAAAACATTGTGATGCAACCAAGCCACCCAAAGTGATGCAGCCCTATTAAAGATCATCCATATCAATTTAAGACGGAAAACCTTAGAGAACTCCTCCAAGCTTCTGATGCCCAGCCCACCTTCACATTTTGGAGTACAAATATCTCTCCAAGCAACTCGAGGGGATGCCCGAGAATCTACCGACGTGCTCCAGAGGAAACGTGAGCACTTGGAGTCCACCTCCTTAAGAAACCATTTGGGGAGGGGAAATGCCTGCGCAAGGAAATTCACCAACCCATAAACCACCGTGGAGATAAGCTGAATTTTCCCTGCAAAAGAGAGAAATTTTGTCGTCCAAACCGCAATCTTTCCCTGGATTCTTCCTAGCAACGGACTGTAATAGATAGCCTAAGAGGACTTAGGGGTAATCCAAGATAACGGACAGGGAGAGAGCCCAAACAGAAACCTGTCTGCCGGAGGATTTGCTCGACATTGGCATCATCAAAACCACCGAAAAATACCTCTGATTTCTGGGGATTAATTGCAAGGCCAGAGGAGAGTTCGAACTCACCCAGAATGTGCAAAATGTTTCCCATTGACTGAGAGGAACCATCAGAGAGAATTAAGAGGTCGTCTGCAAAAGCAAGGTGAGAAATAAGAGGGGAGGAGCATCTTAGAAAGTGACCAATGAGTTTGTCTTGCATTGCCTTGTTCAAAGAAGCCGAGAGGAATTCCAAACATAGGACAAAGAGGTAAGGTGAAAGAGGATCACCTTGCCTCAACCCTCTCTTCCTGTCAAAAGGTCTTGATAGATCACCATTAATAGCAACTGAGAAACTGGGGGAGGAAATACACTCCATAATCCAGCCCACGTAAATGACAGGAAATCCCAATGCCTCAAGTATAACTCTGATGTAATCCCAACATAACGTATCGAAAGCTTTACGGAAGTCCACTTTCAAAACTGCACCCCGGGTACCAGAAGGAGCATTGAGCCCGCGAATAAGATCCGAAGCAAGTAAAACATTTTCAATCAGATGTCTCCCCTTGATGAAGGCTGTTTGGTTCCCTGAGATGCATAACGGGAGTAAGTACTTGAGCCTGTTAGCTAACAGTTTAGAAATGATTTTATATACGAAGTTACAGCAGCTAATTGGCCTGAAATCTGTGAGTTTAACTGCACCCGGAACCTTTGGAACTAGCGTTATTACGGTTGAGTTCAGCTGCTTTAAGAGACGGCCCTTGAGGAAAAACTCTCTAACTGCTGAGATCAAGTCCGCCCCCACCACATCCCAAGCAACGACAAAGAACTCTTTTGTATAGTCATCTGGACCCGGAGCCTTATTATTTGGCATAGACCATATAATTCTCTTGATTTCTTCAGCAGAGGGAATGCCCGAGAGGGCGTCTTTCTGTGCCTGATTGCATCGAAAACTGATGATGGATTGGATGGAGGTAACTGACGGAGCCCGAAAGGAAGTAGGGGGTGACCCCATTATATTCTTAAAAAATTCATGAGCAAACTGTTTCTTCTCCTCAGGCAGTGTAACTCTAGAACCATCCTCCTTTTCAAAGAAGTGGATTGCATTCCTAGAGGTCCTAGCCGAAACCATCCTATAAAAAAAAGAGGAGCTACGGTCACCAACCCTGAGCCAACGAACCCTAGATTTCTGCTTCAAGAACTTCTCTTCCGCAGCTATCAAGGAGTTCCATTTTTCCCTAGCCCTGTGTTCATCCCTCACATTTTCAGGATTGGGGTCAGAGAACAACCTAGCCTGTAGTACTTCAACATGTGAGCCTGCCTGCTTAACCCTCTCAGAGATACCACTATAGAACTCCCGATTTAGTGACCGCAACGAGAACTTAAGGCTCTTTAATTTGCAACAGAGCTGAAATTGCTTAAAACCGAGGACCTGTGTAGAAGTCCAACCATCCGAGACTACCTGCAGGAAACCAGGATGGGAAGCCGTATGGTTGAAGAATTTGAACGGCATCCTAGAGGGTACCCGCCGTAAAGGGAAGGTAATGAGGCATGGAGAATGGTCCGAGGGTCCGGGCGGGAGAAAATCTGCGAAAGCCGAAGGAAACAAGGAGAACCAAACCTCATTTATCAAGCAGTGATCAATCTTTGTCATTTTGTGATCATTTATATTGCAATTGTGCCAGGAGAACTGAACACCACGAGATTCCATTTCGAATAACTTTGCGTCCTGAAGGCAATTGGCAAACTCCTCCATTCCTGTTCTAGGGGGGATGTAGGCCGGAAATCGAGAGTGCTGATAGGGGTGAAGAATTTGATTGAAATCCCCAGCCACAATCCACGGCCTATTGTTAAGTAGGGGATAAGCAGCCAGCTGACGAATGTTATCCCAAAGCTGCCTCCCGTTCATAGGATCATTAAAACCATAAACAAAGGTGCATGTAAGAGAGTGATCCAAACCTTCCACCGAGACTCCACAGGTGACAGCCTGTGCGGATTGGTGGTAAACGATAACCTGGACCCGAGGATCCCATACAATCCATATACGACCCGAAAAGTGCTCGCTGTAATTGCATCTGAACTTCCATCCCGCGGGAATAGCTGCTGAAATACGACGCTCATTGGGCTGTTGTATGTGTGTCTCCAAAAGGGCGCCAAACTTCGCGCCTCGTTCCAAAATCCATCTACGGACTGAGACCCTTTTACTAAAATTATTGAGGCCTCTAGTATTCCAGACAAAAATCATTGGGGGGTTGAACTTGTCACTTGGCCTTGGACGAGGAAGCCTTCCGGCCTCCTTTAGACTTCTGCTTGGTAGTTTTCTTATGTGCAGACTGAGAACTAGGAAGCGGATTTGGCTGCCCATTGTCACTGATGTTCAGACTTGCCTTATGCTCAGGGACCGTAGGAGGCAAATCCGACTCGGTCATCTCTGTTTCTGCTTGGTCATTTGTCTCTTCATTCCTCTCAACGGCAGTCTGACACAACGATTTTTCCTTTCTAGACCCTTGGGATGTCTCAGTGGCGACCTCGATCATCCCCTCAGCGGTTGGCCCTGGCTCTTGAACTTGGGGGGAAGCTCCTCTCTCCTCATGAGGGGGGCCCTCCGCAACAAAGAGTTCCTCCTGATTTTTGGATCCCACATTCTTCTTCTTCACTTGGATCCATTCAGAACTCGAAGGAGGAATAGGCTGTTGCTGGAGGGGAACAGGGGGAAGAGAATCCGAAGGCCGAGAGGGGCAACGAGAATTACTATGTCCCAATATCCCACATGCCGCACACTTGGGAGGCAACCATTCATAACTAATATCCACTTTGAGTTCGGATCCGTCATCTAGCCCAACTATCAGCTGGTTGGGAGGTGTTGACTGGATGTCTACCTCCACAAATATACGAGCCGCATCAAGCTCTTCTTTATTCTCTGTTCGTGGATCCATGTAAAGAGGAGCCCCTATTCCTGAAGCCAACCTACATAGGCTATCTCTGTTGAGCAATTTATATGGGATGTTCCTAAAGACCACCCATGTCGATACTGAGGAAAGTGATGGTTTCACCAGTTGAGATTCAGGTGACCACTCCGAAGTAGACATCGCACTCCCAACTATGAACTAGAGACGTCTCAATAACACTTTTTCCCTTGTTTGGGGATCAGTGATCCTAAAAAGGAATGAACCTTCACCAATGTCGTGAACTCTAATCCGTGCAGTAGGAGATGTGTCTTTCCCATTTAACCTCCAGATGCTGTTCACAATCCCAATTATTCGGCTCATTGAAGGGGCACTCCCGAAAAACCTCCCGAGGATGAATTCTGACCACTCAGCTTTAGCGGAAATGATTGATTCATTGGGGATATGCACGAAAGGTACTCCCGAGCAGTGGATGCTTGGGGTGCTTATCCGAGAAAGAGAACTGATTTGCAGACGACTGCTCCAAGTGGATGGGGCTGGCTTCACAGGACTTGAAGTCGATCCTAGCCTGGGCAGAGAGCCTGATGGAGGGGGTGTTGAAGCAGGCTTCGGCAGGGGACTCGGGACCGGAGGAGAACCCCGAGACTGCTCGGCAGACCGGAAGGAGGGAGGAGCTATAAAGCAACGATTGACCTGAGTTTCAGGAAAAAGAATTTCAAAATCATCCTGTTGGGGCTGGGGAGGCCAGTAGCGTACAGAGCTAGGATCTTCAGGGTGACGAAATGGGGGGAAATCCTGGAGAGATTTAGTGGAAGGAGGAACAAGAAGGGAAGGGAGGGATGGTGGAGCAGGAGGGTGAAGGTGAGGGAGGGGAGGAAGAAGGAGGAGGGGTGCACCTGATTTAGGGATTTGGGTTGGGTGGAGGAGGGGCGCCAAAGAGGAGGGGGAAGGAGAGGAGGGGGCGGAGAGGGACCTGGTACGAGGCGGCATGGTTGGGGGGGAAGAAGAGACCGGCCGGCCAGGGCCGACCGACGGTGAATCTGCCCTGGTTAGGGTTTACTGTAGCACGAAGAGAGAGAGCGCGTGTGTTGTGTTATTTGGTTTTTTCTTACGGGGTTAAATTGTTGCTTAGATTCCTATATTTCTTATATTTTTCGTCAATTTTAATGTTTTAGGATATATGTAGAAAGTATATAACACTATATTGATGTTCTAATCGTATTGAGTTAGAATCAATTTATTTGCTAACATGAACTATCACGTGTAATTTTATTGTCTTTGAGCTTCGTACAAATCGTATTAGACTTAAGTTCTTTACGATAGTGGAATAGCCTTATATGCCATCAGATATGTTTATATTTGCTTCCTTAGAAGATCAAATCGAACAAGAAAAGGTAATATGTTCCAACTCTTATGGAATTTATGATGTCTCTTAAATGTTATGATTAAGCATTATGTTGAATTGATGTTGCCTATTATTAAATTTGTTTGCTTGTATACATTATAGCCATTTTAGCATTTTGAATATGTTAAACCTACTTTCGTAAAAGTATGATAATACATATATAAGAAATCTTGGTGTATTTCTTGTACTATCAATTTGTTGTTGTGTTGATTTATTATTAAGACGAGAACATTAAGACTAGTCATCGGTTGAGGTCTTTGTAAGTAAGAACATGAAGAGGATAAATGAGTTGAAAAATTAATTTGGTCAATTCTTTGCTATGAAGGATTTGTGATCCACAGAGAAAATTCTTGGGATTAGAATAACTCGAGATAGAATTCAAAAAATGTTGCATTTGTCCCAATTGAAATACATCGTGAAAGTATTGCAGCGGTTCCATAAAGAAAACTTTTAAGTAGAGAGTTCACTCCTTACTTCACACTTTAGATTGTATAGTTAACAATATACAACCACAAAATCAGAGCACAATGACATGATTTGTGTTCTATATGCCTTTTATAGTAGGTATTTGATGTATGGTTGATGTATGTTATGGTATTTACAATGCCAAATATTTCTCATGCTATTGGTATTGTTAGTCGTTTTCTTACTAATCTGGTAAAATAAAAGTGGAAAGCAACGAAATAGATTTTGAGATATCTTCATGGGACTTTCAGCTGGAGACTTATGTTTGGAGGTGATAAACCTTTATTGATCGGTTACAGAGATGTTGATATGGTAGGAGATATTGATTCTCGAAAATCTACATCAGGTTACTTGGTAACATTCGTAGGTGGAATTGTGGCTTCATAATCGAATTTACAGAAATGTGTAGCACTTTCTACCATTAAAGCTGATTTCATTGTTGCAACTGAAACGTGTAAATAGTTGTTGTGGATGAAGAAGTTCCTTGCGAAATTGTGTTTCAAACAAGATAGGTATGTGTTGTTGTGTGACAGTCAAAGTGTCATTCATCTTGAAAAAAAATACGACGTTCATTCAAGGTCGAAACACATTGATGTTAGATGAGAAGTTTGGATTCAAAAGATGTTGAACTCGAGAAAGACACACCAATGATAATGAGGCTAATATGATGACAAAGACGGTATTTAAAAGGAATCTTGAAATTTTGTAGAAGAATCGTTGGAATTGCAGTTTCCTCCCTATAGTCAAAACCCCGACGTTTTTCGACATACCGAATCTCGTCACCCTTCGGTGTACCGAATCCCGACACCCATCCTCCTATACGAGAAAACCGATTGGTTTGGTTTGGTTTGATTTAGTTAAACCAAATAAAAAATTAAAAATATCAATTATTATCAAATTTGTGTGATGATTATCAAAGACATTAGTTGTATTGGGAAAAGAAAAAGAACGTTCTCTTGTGAGAGAAACAGACGATGAAAAATAGTTTGTACAATCTTGATCAAATAAGCGATTGGGTGGTTCTTTGTTGTCTTATCGGAGTGAAATTCTAGTAATAGTTTCATAGCTCATTGATCTAAATTTTGTACTTTGGATATTTGATTTCAACTGTCATGTTTTGAGAAACAAAATTTTTGTTAGAGTTGTTTGTACTAATGTTGTAGGGAACATGTTTATATTATCTAATGTAGTTTTTCATGAGATTGAACGGTTGATTCTCCTCTGATTAAGCTAAAATTATAAGACTATTTTCTGACTCATATATATCTGATTTGTACGATGTAAATTAGTTTTGGTTGTTGGGATCACAAGAAGATAGAGTTGTTTTATTGCCTTTTAGTGGAGTTCTTTGTTGGGTCTCTTTTTTGTACCAAGATCGAAATATTGATGTTTGTATTTTAGGATCTCGGTGTTGTGTCTCTTGTATACATAAGAGATATTTGAAAATGTTGTAACCTAAAAATCGTTAATTATAATGGATTTTTGGGATGTACTACGGTCCTGTGGTTTTTACTCTTCACACACATTAAATCGGTTATGTATTCTATTTTCTTTGAGTTGTGTAATTGTTTCATAATTTGTTATCCTTACAGAGTCTCACAAGTGAGGTATTTATGTTTAAAATTAGGGATGTTAAATGGATTGTTGACTCGCAGGTTGATTTTAATCTAGACTACAATACAATGAGATGATTCAAGAAAATTCTTACTCTAGAAAGAACTAGGCTAATGGTTTGGGCTAGAAACCTTTGCGACCCATCCTACGATCATGGTCCAACCTGCAGGTAGGGGTGGACAATTCGAGTTTCATGGGTTCGGTCCGGCTTCGGGTTTCTTAAGTTATGAAAAATGAACCTGAATTGGAATCGTATATTTTTTTTATCGGATTTTGATTGAAGTTCTGGTTGTTCGAGTTTGGAATATTAAACTCAAAATAACTCGAATTATATTTGGATTATTTGGATATTCCGGGTAATTCGGAGTTCTTTGGGTTCTTCGGATTATTTAGGTTGTTTGGTTACGGGTAATTCGGATTTTTTCGGATTTTTGAGTTTTTTCGTATTATTTGGGTTGTTCGGTTATGGGTAATTCAGATTTCGATTCGGGTTTCATAGAGTTTTTAGGTTCTTTGGAATTTTTTAGGTAATTCAAGTAATAAAATAACAAAAATTCAAGGTTTTTTTAGTTTTTTTAAGATTTGACTTCTTTGTGTTATTCGGGTTGTCCCGAACTCGAACCGAATCGATCCAAATAAGTTCTAGATTTTGAACTATATAGATTTATTGCTAACCCAAATGATTTATAGGTTGGGTTTTGTAAGATCGGTTCAATTTGGGTCGATCTGGGTTATTCGAATTGCCCACCTCTACCCGTTGGCCAAAGAAATTATAAAAAATATGCTTTTTTAGTTTTAGTTATATCATACTAAAAAAATAATTTTTATATCTTTTAAAATTAAAGTGTTATTTTTTTATTTTTTATTTAAAGTTATATTTTTTTGTTTTATGATATTATTTTATTTTATTTTAATTTTCAAAAGAGAAAACTTAATTATAATGTTATAAAAAATTATAAAAAAATACAATATGTGGTTTGGCCTGTATCCTACGTTTTGGTCGTCTAGATTGAATTGAAAAATTTTCAACCTATATAAAATATGAACTAGGTTGAACTACAATATGCATCGTACGTTGTATAACGATTACAAAAAAAAAACAATGTATTATCAACGGATTGTAACGGATGCTCGAAAATGATCAACAATCAAAGATCCGTTGCAATCCATTGAAATTGTCAACAGACGAGCAACATACATAATCCATTGCATTGATCCATTGAAACACCATTAGAAACCCTAAATATTTTCCAACGGAAGTCCATTGCTCAGTGCAACGGATTTCCATTTCCATTATCAACAAATGTCCGTTGAAATTTAGAATTCGATGTTGCCATTTGAATATTTCAACGTGACGCTTCAATAGAAATCCGTTGAGGTTTCCAACGGATGCCCGTTGAAAAAATCACTATTTATTGATTGAAATCAAGGCTTATACCATCAAGCAATCAACACCAAATATATTTTCAAACAATGTCGTCTTCTTCAAATAGAGATTTATATAGATCGAGAGAGTGAACTTATAGAAGAAAAGATCCCGTAACCGAGGAAGTTACTTAATAATTCTTACACGGATTGGAGCAGTTCATGAGTTTTGTGTCGATGCAACCTTTGTGTCAAGAATGTGAGATAATGTTTTGTCCCTGCAAATGATGCAAAAACATGAAGTATCGAAGTCAAGAAATTGTTTGCAAACATCTTTACAAGGTGGGTTTCGTAGAGAATTACGAAATTTAGTTATTTCACGGTGAAAATTGTGGCGTTATAGATATTGTGCAAGAAGTACAAGAAATAAAAAGAAATGAAGAAGTTGTTTATGAATCATCGACGATCAATTCATATGTGGAAATGATGTCAGATACTTTTTCCGGAGTTGTTGAGCTACCACATGAAGAGATATCGAACAATGAGGCACACCGATTTTTCAACCTACTGGATTCGACAAAATAACCTATATATGAAGGTTGTTGTGAAGGTCAGTCTGGTTTATCTTTGTTCTCTAGATTGATGAGTATAAAAACAAACTATAATGTTGCTGAAAATAGCATGGATTCATTTTGCAAAACCATGCGTGAATATTTACCAGAAAATAATCAATCTCTCGAGACATATTACGAAACAAAGAATGTTTTAAAAGATTTGGGAATACCACATGAGAAAATTGATTTTTGTAGAAACAATTGTATGGTTTTTAGGGAAAATGATTAAGACTTGTTGAAATGTAACTTTTACGGTGAAACCAGATTTCGTCCAAAACATCATCTTCACGTAAATATGTACTGTACAAAAGAATGTTTTATATTCCTCTAACAAACAGGTTGAGAAGGTTTTTGAATCGAGAAAACCGTTACGGTAATGATATGGCACGCAGAACACTCGATGGGCGAATGAATAATGCAACATCCATCGGATGGTAAGGCTTGGAAAGATTTCAATGAAATATTTCATGAGTTCGCGTATGAAACGAAAAATGATTATATTTGCTTGTGAATTGATGGTTTTAGTCCATATAGACAATCTAGAAGTCAATATTCTTTGTGTGTGGTGATTTGTTTCAGTATAATTTACCTCCTAATATGTGTTTGAAAAGAGAAGTAACATTTGACGTTGCTGATTCCAGAACCAGAAAATCCAAAGAAAAGTTTTGATGTCTTTTTGTAACCCTTAATTTATGAATTAACACATTTGTGGAACAATGGAATTCTGGCTTATGACCTGAGTACGAAGTAAAATTTTATATTGAAAGTGGTCTTGTTATGGATAATTAATGACTTTGTTGCCTATGGAATGTTATCTGGATGGAGCAAGCACGAGAGATTGACATGTCCATATTGTATGGAGGATACATAAATTCATGAATTAACACATTTTTGAAACGATAGAATTCTTGCTTATGACGCGAGTACGAAGAAAAATTTCACATTGAAAGCAGTTCTGTTGTGGATAATTAACGACTTTTCTACATATGGAATGTTATCTGGATGGAGCATGCACAAGATATTAGCATGTCCATATTCTATGGAGGATACATATTCATTTCGACTAGTACATGCGAAGAAACCATGTTGGTTTGATTGTCATAGAAGATTTCTTCCTCGTGAACATAATTTTAGAAAATATAAAAAAAATCGAAAGAATGTGGTACAAAAAGAAAAGGCACTATGCATGCAAACCAGAATGCAAATCCTTTGCGAACAATTAAACACGATGGTAGATTTACAAGAATAAATAGAATGCGGTGAAGATCGTGGGCATTGAAAACAAAAAGGGAAAAGTGAATGACATAACTGGTATAAACGTAATATCTTTTGAAACTACCATACTGGAAATCACTGATATTACGTCATAATTTGGATGTAATGTATATCGAAAAGAACTCTTTCGATAACATCATCAACACTGTTTTGAATGTGACGGGGAAAACTAAAGATAATATACAATCAAGAAAAAAATTGAAGATAATATTTCGAAAACTTGAGTTGGAGTTACGAGATGGAAGAGCTTCTATCCCAATATTCAGATTGTCTAGGCCAACGAAAACTGCATTATAAAGGCAATTAAAAATTTCTAGATGGATATGAATTGAACATTGCTCGGTGTATGGATATTGTTGGTTCGAGGATGATCGGGTTGAAAAGTCATGATAGTCACATTTTCATTCAGCGACTCATTTTAATTGCATTTGTTGGGTTCTTACCACGAAACATTCACGATGTGCTATGCAGAATTGACATATTTTTCAGAGATACATGTTCAAGAAAATTAAAAAGGGATGACTTGGAATTAATGAAAAACAATATCTCTGAAGTATTATGCTCATTGGAAAAAGGTTTTCAGCATTCGTTCTTCGATGTCATGGAACATTTGCAAATACATTTACTAGATGATGCAATACTTGATGGATCAGTTCAATTCAGTTTGATATATCCTTTCAAAAGGTTTTTCTTCATCTAAAGAAAAAAAGCAAAAAACATAGCAGTGGTTGAAGGATCCATTGTTAAACATTATTTGTTGGAAGAAGTCACATATTTCAACATATTTTATTTCTAGACGCATATTTTGACGAAACAAATATGTTCAACGGAAGATTACAAAACTATATATATCAATATAATCCCTAATTTGTCATGATTCCTGATATTTTTACACCGATTGGACGTACATGAGGTAAATCTGAAGAATATTGGCTAACACTAGAGGAGTATAATCACGTCTACATATATATATATATATTACTAAATTGTCAAGAGTAATTACCTTTCGAAAGGTACAAAACAATAAAAATAGATATTTTAACAAATGTAAATATATATATGTATATATTTAAAATATATGTGTGTGTTAACGTACTTTCATTACAATATATTGATGAAGAAGTAATGGGTACATATCCTCATCTAAATGCAAATGACCTCACGAAAATGAAAGTTTAACATTATGGCTCGTGGTTGAGAGATTACGTAAGTAAACGTATATTCATACATTTTATATATATATATATATAAAATATTATGTTATAAAGTAGTCATTAGTTTTTTATGTTATATAAGTCAAATGTTCTGATAAGAGACATCCTACCAGGTTAAAAGATTTGGCTAATGGTTCTGCAAGAAATGTTATGTGTTAGCTAATTTTGTTACTCTTGGATACACGAGTCTATCGAAGAAGGAAGACTCGCAAATCAAAGAATCTACCGAAAAAGAAATGTGAATTATGTAATTGTAATATATAAATTTATCTAAATTTTTAAAATTAATTTTTTAACTTAATATATTCAAGTTTCTACGGGCATCCGTTGGAAATAGCAACGGAAACTCGTTGAAACATTAAATTTTGCTCGATATTTAGAAAAGTTTCAAGGTTTTCAAATTGTTAACGGGCGTATGTTGGAAAAATGCAAAGGATGCTCGTTGTCATTGTTGAGGTTGCCAACGGATGACAGTTGGTACACGCCAACGGACACCCATTGGTATGGTGCAACCGATGCCCGTTGAACACGGTCATCATGGCTATCTTACGGTTACAACATCGATTTTGGTTTCTCAAGGGGCATCCGTTGCAATTTACAACGGATACCCATTGACAAGGGAGGCATACCATCATTTCATCGTCCATTGCCTCAGGAACACGCACTGCCAACGGTCATCCGTTGGAAATTGCAATGGATGTGTGTTGAAAAACCAACAATCATGTCAATTAATTGTGTCCGTGGAGGTGACGTTATTTCCCATGGGCATCCGTTGCAATTTCAAACTGATGCCTGTTGGAAAATTCTGTATACGAGTCGTTGAATAGTTCATTTTTCAACATAATCTCAAAATAAAAATTCTCCCAATTTTTTTTTCTCAAACACTTAAACACAATAAAAGCTCGACAATTTGTCGGTTAAGGTGGAATATTCGCGGGTTCGGCAGGAGCCCCGCCATCGCCTCCACCACAACCATATCGGCCTCCTTCACCTATATGATATCGTCACCGTCGATATTTGATGAAGAAGATGATATGATGGACATAGAAACATTGATCGATAGCTTCGACGAGCAACTTTTCGTCCCGATTATTGACCCTGACCATCTTGACGGGAAGTTATGGTAAGATTTTAATTACATAATTTATGTTGTATTTAATTATAAATATTATCTAATTATTTGATTTTCACATGTATGTTTGATGCATATGATGTTCTGAACTATATGAACAACAACATCATCCAAGAATCGTTACAAGATCGACATTACTATTCTTAGCAGGTGACGCCAGAAATTATACGTCGTCGATGGTGGTGTACATTCATCGTAAGTAATTTTAATATAAAACTTAATTTTTAAATTATTATTTACTTTTATTTATAAATTAATTTATTACAATTTAACTTTGTAGTGCGCATATAGATGGCGGAAGAAGGATACGTCACACATCTACACAGCTTGGATGCACGACATGCAAGCCTGGTTGCGCTTGATGATGAACAATGCCAAACACAACTATTACAAGAAGAATGCCAAACCGACATGGGCAATGAATGAGGTATTCAACCAACTCGTCCAACGAATTCAAGGCCAAGAGCGAAAAAGGCAAAGAAATGTCAGTACGATGAGAAGTTTCCCGAGGATAGTCCGCATTGCCATACCTGGGATCGAAATCATTCCCAAAATGAAAGAAAGAATTGGTAAATTTTATATTAATTAATTATTTAAATTTTAGTTTTATGTAAAATTTTACTTAATTATATTATTGTAATTTTATAGATGCAGAGAATGGAAAGATAATCGACTCTTCTTGAGCTGGTTGTAGAAACTCACGCCAAGAAGAAATCCATCGTCAGGGAAGAGAGCGACAAACCTAAACTCGTCGACCCTCAGACAGAATGGACCATGAAAGTTGTGACAATAAAGATCACACAGCAAGTCAAGCACAAGCCTGCGGTTCAACTCCCGAAGATCGTAGTCCTTTACAAAGGATAAAATTTATTTAAAGGTAAATAATAAGATCATTGTTATTGTACTTATTTACTTAAATAAAATATTTTCTAACGATGCTAACTTTAACGTACTTTACATTGTAGTCTGTTAGACCATATAAGGGTCGCCTATACGGTCTAGGCTCGCTCCAAAAGGATATCATCGAGGACGTCACGACGGTACCCCCATGCTCCAAGAGAGTTACACGCAAGAACGGTGTGGATTGAGAAAACCTGTGTTCACAAAGGTTGATTAGCTGCGGCCTGGAACTAATGGTCATACTCTCATGGTGAAGGTTGTAAATGTGAAGATGGTAATGCAGAATGGTCGATCGTGCTGATGGTCCTCGTCTTCGCCAAATGCGTATTGTTGAATGCCTTGTCGTAGACGAGACAAGAATCGTCATTTTTACCGCAAGAAATGACTAAGCTATATATATATATATATTACTTCTTTCGTTATATATATATATATATATATAACTTTGAATCGTGAAAAGCAATCGAAGGAAGAAATTTTAAATACGTTTGAGGCAATCAACAATAATAAATGTTTATATATTTGGATTTAAAGCAATTGCCATATTTGTGTAGTGGACCTAATGAAAGAAGGAAGCACTATACCTCTTCGCAACACAAAGATTGAAATATTCAAAGGATCGATGAGGTTAGTCGTAGACAAGTGGGGTCGTGTCGAGGTTATTGAATCGGCTAGCTTCAATGTGAAAGAGGATAATAATCTTCCCTTATTGAGTATGAGCTTGTGAATGTTGTTGAAGAGTGACTTAGAACAACACATGCATTTTTCGTATTAGATGATGATGATGTTGTTGATTATGATGATGATGATGATGATGATGATGATGATTACTCGAGAATAAACGAGAAAGTAAATCAGTCTTTTGGTTCATAAATAAGCTAAAGTTGAATGCCATTGATGTAGAGTTTACTATGTTTGTTTATCATTTGGATTTTTGAGTCACAAAACATACATTTTGGAAAGGCTTCATTGTTCTTCATTACTATATATGCTCTTGTTTTATTTATTATTGCTTCGATTCTTTATTTTTTGAGAAAAAGATTTTGCGAGTGGAAATTTACTTACTATATTTATGGTTATTTTTTTAAAAGTTTCCGTATAGGCGTTTAGCGATTATCCAACGGTCGATATATCTTTAATAAATTTGAATGGTTAGGAACTAATTCTTCAGTCCCTACCTGGTTAATTCAAACAATCCATTAGATATCTTTAATAAATTTGAATGGTTAGGGACTAATTCTTCCGTCTCTAACTGGTTAATTCATAAATGATTAAATTCTAATAGTGTATATGACAAAAAGAAATTATAAAGAAAAGTTTTATTAATAATTTAAAAATATATAAAATACAATACTCGAAATTGATTAGGGTTCATCGTCCTTTCGAGTATGTTCAAATGTCAGGTTTTATGCTCTTTTCTACTGATATGTATATTAATGGATTGTGTTCCTTTCTGATCTAACAAGTTCCTCAAAGATTAGAGTTCATCGTGTTGCTTTCTTCTGTGATGTATATGCATTTGTGTTAAGTTTGCTTATTGTTCGATGTTCTGCAGATTGTCATCACTCTTGAGATATATTTCGGTCTGTCGTTTCAGGTATCAAGGAAAGTGGTGCAAAATATTCATCTATCTGGTGGAAGCTTATTAGGAGTTTCACGTGGAGAACCGTCAATTCTATAGTCATATATGTTTGTATAGGTGCAAGAGTATATCTATGTTCTCTGAATGTTTATTATGCAAAATATATGTTGTATTATTCTTCAAACCATTTTGTCTTTTTCTATTTGTCAAACTTTTATTTGTTATTTGTCATGAAATTAACATGTAACAAAAGATTATGTAGAACACTTCTTCTATCATGATTTATTTTGGAAAATCTAAACATTACGATACAATATTATTTTTACAAAGAACATATACAAACAATTTTTACTAAAATATATTTCTTCTTTAAACAAAAAATGTCAACCCGCGCATAGCGCAGAGCTATTACTAGTCTAACTAAAATTCAAACTAAATATAACAGAACACTTCAAATTATACAAAAAATGTGAATATCATAACTATTTTTTATAATAACAAACAACATACAATTAGAAAGAGAAAATATTTTATTAGTTTTTTAGTTCATGGGTTGGAACGTACAATTTTCAATCCAATTCATAAATTCATTAACATTGAAATTTTATTTAATCAACGTAAAGTTTGTGGTTTAGTGGCCTGTATATTCTTACATAGCTTAATGGCCCATAAATTCATTAATCTATATATATATATATATGTATTTATCTAAATTCCAATGCATAGTTCCAAGTTAAAGCTCAAACCCATCCAATAGAGACACCTTCATATATCCATAACCATAAATATTATATAATAATATGATACGTTAAAGCTCAAACCCATCCAATAGAGACACCTTCATATATCCATAATTTCTTATATTATATAATAATATGATACAAACATCAACTGACCTTTTTTATCTTTAAGAAAAATGAATTTTGACGAGACAAAATGTGATTGGTTGAACTACAAACTAGATATGTGAAATCACAATTCAACCAAAGGGTGACGATTGATTATAACGCAAAATACTAACTAACCTAAGAAACATGAAATCACAGATCGACCAAGCAAAAACATTCAATGAAATGAGTTATCAGACCTCTTGTTGCAGAAGTGACCCAATCTCTTTGGTTGATAAGTCTCACTTTCATTTTCCTCCAAAGGCATGTCTCAGAGCCAGAAGTAAAGCATTGCCTGTCCAAGAGATAAGGTAAATCTTGTGTTATATATTATTACGATAAGTTGTTCCACGTTGGTTAAGACATGAATTTTGGATTCATATATATAATGTATTGAACAACTCTAAACTCTTGAGGTAATTTTATGGATTAGTTAGGTCCAAATTCATATTTGTCATGGTTTTAGAGTTTGGTTCGTTCTGATTTAAATATACCGATATTGGATCTTCGATTGCGATATCCACGCTCCAGAACCGAGCTGAACGTGAGGGGAGTGTTATGACAAGTTTTTCCATATGGAATAGGACATGAACTTTGGACTCATGTATATAGTACTGAACAATCTTAAAACTCTTAAACTAATTTTAGAATTAGTTTCACTCAAACTCATATTTGACATATATATTATATATATACACACACGTATATGAATGGCACTTGATAGATATATTGTCAAAATTGACCTAAATTCAATATAAAAACTAGTTCATGAATGGATGGATCATACCTTTTGAAGGGATTGGAGAGACGGGTCATTCCAAGGAGGTAGAGTCTTGGTTATTTCACTTGTCTCATTAAATCTCTCCCTCTCCAGTCGTTCTATTCTCTCTCTCAATCTCTGCAGCTCCGCTTGATACTCTTCATCTCTCTTCATGCTTCTCTCTTTTCGTTGTTTTGATGATTTATTTTCCATTCTTTTCCGTTTTGCTTTCATTTTCACCAGCAAATCATCAGCTTTGCATGTTCCCTTAGATTTCTCCTTTGTTTTTGGAACTTCAACATTCGATTTCTTCCCAAATTCTTCATACTTTTCTACCTTTTCATCTTGCTTCAACATCTTGTACGTATCTCTCAAAGAATCTTGAGAATCTGTCATCTCTTTCACTCTCTCATCTAACTTTTTCATATGTTCATCCAAATCTCCATGAAAATACAAGCTTTGCTCGATCACCCCTTTCTCCACAGGAACGGAGAGATCTGGAGTCTCAGCCCTATCACTTATCCTTCCACCAGATTCACATGTCTGTAAAAACAATGGCGTCTTATTCACATTATGTTCCTGAAGCTTGCATTTGTAGGCTTGGAGTTGATATTCAAGAGTGGTAATATCAATTTCTTTCTGATTAATCTGATCCTCCATGAAAGCTAACCAGAAATCAGTATAAGACATACGTTCCTCCACCATTCTCTTGTATTGATTAGCTTCCATTGAAAGTGTTGCCCTCTCTTCTTGAAGACGTAATATCATAGCCAAAGCTTCACTTGCAGATGAAGCTGCAGCCTCTCTTTCTGCATCTAATTCCTCTCGAAGTTTCCGTACAAGTTCCGTTTGTTCACGTAGGGTTATTCTTAGATCCGTTGATTTGGTTTCAGGTATAGGCAAACTGTAACATCGTTCAACCATTTTTCTGCAAATACCAAAGAAGCATGAAAACAAAAATAAATTCTACAAATTACGATTTTCTTCTCGATATATACAATATATGTATATATATTAAATAGTTTAAGAAAAAACCTGCAGATTCTGAATAAACACAAACCTAGTATTCTCACCAGCAAAAGCTGTGATCTGAAACATCAATGGCTTTGGCAAATTACAGGAAGAGAATTCCGACAAAAGATATATCTGGGTTTCTATGTTATTACAAGGGTTTTAAGAAAAAACTGTAAAATCTCATGAAAATGGTGAATGGAAGATTTTTTTTAATTTCTTGACTGGAGACGAACACGAATTAGACTGAACAAGAAGATGTGGGAGGATCAATTAAATAGTCTTGTTATGGAAAAAATGTTTCCATGGGAATATTCTCATTGACTACACACTAAAACTAAAATGGTAAAATTAAATCAGAAAAACATACCAAAAAAAGGAATCTGGAAATGGAAAAGCGTGTCATTCAATGAAACACAGACACGTCAAACTTTGATATAAATTCTGTTGAGAGAGTAAGACAATGCTATTGTCATTTCTTATTTATTAAAATTTCCTTTTGTGAAAAATATTTAAAACTAATATGATAAAACTAAATCCAAAATGAAATAGCTATAATGAGTAAAAAAGCTAAGCATAATTCTATATTCTTCTAAAAATTGTGTTTTAATTTTGTTCCTTTTAAAGTATTGTGTTTGTTCAATTGTCCTCCCAATTTTTAGTTAAATTTTATTACTATCCAAACTTTACAAATATTATCTGTTTTGTCTATTTTAAAATTATGTTAAATTTTCTAATAAAACCATATTAACTGTAAAGAATCGTTTTAAATGACACAATTATCCGATTGTCCGACTTTATTTCTCCATTACCATTTGAATGACCCCATAAACCTAAAACTAAATACTAAACTCTAAAAATCTTTTTTTTTCCTTTTATTGTTCGTCAGTCACTTTACGTTATCTCGTTTATGTCGTGGTTCGCTGTCCATTATCTGTTGCTAAAGAATAGATCGTTATCCCTCAAGATAAGTGTTTTCAATGGTGGTTTCGGGTGAGGGTTAATGTCAATAGGAGTATCGACGGATTCCAATGAGGTTATTGTTGGGTTGCAATTTGGGTGCGGAAGCGTGTTTTAATAACCCATTTATCGATTTAGTCATATTCGGGATTAGGTTCAAATGGTTTCGACGAAAAACAATGAGGAACGATTCTGATGTGACCTGTTTTGTCGAATCAGACAAAGAACAGATGGTAGACTTGAACTGACAAGCCCTATACGTGTATCCACGTCGAAATCGGGATCTGTAGTTAACTGTTGACACGTATTTTTGGTCATGAACGAAACTGATCCTTTCATTCTTCGTTTTTTCTGGTGACTAGGGTTTCAATCCGGAATCAGAAAGTCTCGTATGAGAAAACCTGTATTTCTCCGAATATATATTACGGAACTTTTTCAGTAATTACGTTTTGACCTCTCAACTATTTAATATTACATAATAGGCATACAACTTTCACCACTTGTCTTTACGTAACATCTCAAATGGTTGAAGTACATGTATCTTCATACACATACTTGCTCATACATCTAATATACAAACCCCAAAAGAGAACCAAGTACAATTATATTATTCGGTGCTAGCGGATGAATATAATTGTATTCCACACTGATTGTCTAACAATCACAAGCAGATACCGAGATACTCGTAAGCATGTGACCTCGTAGGTTCATCACTAAACCGTTAGCCAATTAGTCTCCACTAATTAACTAATCGAGGTTGGCGTCTAGCAACACTCCTCGACGACCGGATAACGTGAAGTAACATCCTTACTCATTTGAGTAACATTCTTACTCAAAACGAACCAGGGTGAAGTTGACGTTAGTATTTCCTTCTATCTTTACAGCTCCGGATGCATCATAGGCTTGGTCATAACTGTCAACATTACAGGTCATCAACTATGTTGCATGTCAATCATAACTGACTGATGAATGAACCTAAGAAACACATTTCTTCATTCATTTAGTGTACTCTGGCCAGAGATTCGTACAGTCATTGTGATTACTGACAACATAGAGCTCAAACTCTTGCCAAGAGTTGACGGATCCCATCTTGATCAGTCACCAACTACGCAAACATCTAATTATTCACAATATCTATCCAACTAGTACTCTAAGATACTAGGTATCTAGAATCAAAGAATAATAGATAAGATGCTAGTTACTATGCTGATCTCAGGTCTTAGGAAAAACTAACAATCTAACCTTCTGGAGAAATCTTAATGACAGTTCATTGGTGATTTAACCATTAAGCATTTCTCCCTTTAGGTCAGTTCAGTGATCACATCATTATGTGTATCACCCATATATGTGATTTAGTAAAAGAGATCCACTAATTTCTATCAACATAGAAACTTATCACATATATGTTGTTCTTTCCAGATTACTATAGTCCGAATGGTGATCCTACGAACAAGAACCTTTCAGATTAAATCATACTAAATCCTGACTCTCTTTATTATGATCTCTATCATAATGTCACGTTTTAGATTTAATCTCGGACTCTATCATACACCTATGAAATTCATTAAATAAGAAAAATAATCTCATATATATAATCTCATATATTAATAAATAAAAATGATGTCTAAAATTACATAACTCGCTACTAGTCTATAAACTAATCCCAGCTCGTCATGTCCCTCAATCCGATCCTCAGCTTGTATTTGTCAAACCCTTTTGATCCAAACGCCTTCGTGAACGGATCTGCTGCGTTTTCGTTTCTATCCACCTTTTGGATTTGTATGTCCCCACAGATAATGATCTCTCGTATCAAGTGATACTTCCGTAGAACATGTTTCGATTTTTTATGAGACCTTGGTTGGGCAATAGCCCCGGTGTTATCACACAATAAAGGAACCATTTCCTTTATCGAAGGCACCACACCAAGTTCATTTATGAACTTTCTCATCCAAACCACTTGTTTAGCTATTTCACAAGCCGCTATGTATTCTGCTTCAGTCACCGAATCAGCTATAGTAGTCTGCTTGGAACTTTTCCAACTTACTGCTCCTCCATTCAGACAAAACACATAGCTTGAAATGGATCAGCTATCATCCTTGTCTATCGATAAACGTGCATTAGTGAATCCTTCTAACTCTAAATTAGAATTACCATAAATGAGGAACTGGTTTTTAGTCCTTCTCAAGTACTTAAGGATGTCCTTAACAACCTTCCAGTGTTCTTCATCAAGTTCTGCCTGATATCTACTCACTACACTTAGCGCGTAGGTTACGTCAGGCCTAGTACATGTCATGGCATATATGATGGCTCCCACTGCACTAGCGTAAGAAAGTCTACTCATACGCTCTCTTTCTTCCAGGGTCTTAGGACAATCCTCCCTAGAAAGAGAAATTCAAGTACCTATAGATAGATAGCCCTTCTTGAAATTTTCCATGTTGTATCATCTCACGGTATTACCAATATACTGGAATTGTGACAATCCAAGCAAACTCTTTGATCTATCCCTATAGATCTTTACTCCTAGAATATAGGCCGCTTCTCCTAGATCCTTTATGGAGAACTGACCAGACAACCACGACTTTGTCTCTTGCAATGTAGGAATATCACTCCCTATGAGCAATATGTCATCCACATAAAGTACAAGGAAAACAACCGCGCTCCACTAAACTTCTTGTACACGCAAGGTTCTTCATTGCATCTAACGAAGTTGAACTCTTCAACTGCCTTGTTAAAGCAAATGTTCCAGCTACGAGAAGCTTGCTTGAGTCCATAAATCGTGTTGAACGAAAGTATAGATATTTCTTGAATGTTGTTCAAGAATTGTTATTCCAAGGAGCATTACCAATTCATTCTTGAACAAGAAGAAATCAGATCTTACTAATCTAGTATGTTTGGATCACTTTATTATGTTCACAATCTACAACATGGTGGTGACAAGTTTATGTAATGCAGTCGTTGTTGCATGTCTGTGGGATGTCCCTTTGGGCAGAAAGATTGGAGGTTGTTCGATTTGAAAAATATGTTTTCTTTGTTTCTCGCGATGTGAAGTTTTTCGGAGAAGAATTTCCTTTCTGCACTATTTCGTCAACAGATGCTCTAGTCTCTGCATCTCTTTCTACTTTGGTATCTTCTACATTCAATGATATTATCGTAGATGACATGCCATATATTTCGACCACGTCTCTACCTTTTGTATTAAAACATATTTATATGTGTCTGATTTGTATTGTAGAGGGCTTGAGTTCATCGTTTTCTTCTATTGTTCTACCATCTATTTCGTCCAATGTAGAATCGTTATCTCTTGTTTAGGTCATGGCCATCATATAAAACATCCACCTATAAAGTTGCAAGATTTTATTGTCAACACTATTCGTGTTTTGAGTTGTTCAAAAAATGGCTCATCTTCTTTCACCCCCTCTAGTATGTCTCATCCTATTTCTAATATTATTTTTTGAGCGAACATTTTTCTATCGGTCATTGAAACTTTGTATTGGTCATTTCTACACAGGTTGAACCTCGTAATTATGCTGAGGCACTTCGTGGCGATCGTTGGTGTCGAGCCATGCAAGATGAGCTCGACGTCTTGGAGAAAAAGTAGACGTGGTCACTCCAATAGTTACCGCCTGGAAAGAAAGCACTCGGATGTAAGTGGATCTATAAGATCAAATATCATTCTAATGGTACAGTGGAATGATAGAAAGCTTATATTGTGGTTCTCGATAATAATCAAGTTGAAGGCAATAATTATGGCGAGATATTTGCACCTGTGAAAAAATGATAACAATACAAACATACTTAGTTGTGGTTGCTGCTCTTATTTGGGAGGTTTATCAAATGGATATACACAATATTTTCCTATATGATGATTTACATGATGACTTTTATATGAAGTGTCTACTTGGTTTTCGAGATGAAAAAGATCCTCGAGTTTGCCGCCTTCATAAATCTTTGTGTCTCAAAAAGGTTATGAGGTGTTGGTTTACTAAGTTGTATGAGGTTTTACTTCGCTATGGTTTTGTCCAATCATTAGCAGATTACTCATTGTTTACTCTTTACAAGGGTGATGTTCGCCTAAGCATCTAGGTTTATGTAGATGATTTGATAGTTTTTAGTAACTCTCCACCACACATTCAACATTTCACGACTTATCTGAACTCATTTTTTTTTACATGAAAGACCTGAGTATTTTAAAATATTTTCTTGGTATTATGGTTAGGAGTGTTAAGTAGTTTGTCAACCCGCAGGTTGGTCCTGCGGGTTGGATTGAGTTTTTTAGCCTATATATAAAATAAGCTCATCGGCTCGGCTAAAATTTTAGTCAACCCATATGGGCTACAGATGAACCCGCGGATTAGATTTTAAAATATAATATATATATATATATATAGTATTCATATATAACAATAAAATATACTTATCATATTTTTATATTAATTTTTTTCTTCTAAAATCAAATCGTTTTTCTTCTTTCCTTGAACGTTCCCGTTCGAAGCCTTATCATATTTATATTAATTTTTTTCTTCTAAAATCAAATCGTTTTTCTTCTTTCCTTGAACGTTCCCGTTCGAAGCCTTTCTCCTACGATTCCGTGAATCTCAGCTCCGTCGATGACTAATTTGTTTTCGGCATCTTGGTGGTGGATTTGTTTACCTTTGTGTCACTCATCTAGACTTCTCCAAAAAAATCCTACAGTTGACCATTGGGATATTATTTTACGTGGTGCTTCGTTATTTGAAGACTAATCTATATCAAAGTTTTCTCTTAAAGGCTAGTGTTTATTTATTTCTGGTGGGTTAGTGCGCTTCAAATGGGACACACTGTCGTCACATTCGTCGTTCAGCCGTTGGTTGGTTTCTTACTCTAGGTGATTCATGAAATCAAATGGTTAAATACATTGTTTGATAGTCTAGAGGTCTCGCACCCTCTCGCCCTATTCAGATATATTTGGATAGCCACATCGCTACAAATTTAGTTTTCCATGAGATTCTAGTCGAAACATTTGTCATACGTCATGTTTATATTCCTGATCAGCTTATCAATATTCTAACGAAATTATTTAAAAAAAATGAATTTGATGTGTTGATTTTTTAAATTGGATATACTAAATCTGTAGATATATATGTTTAAATTTATATGCTTAAACATATTAATTATAAAAAATGAATTTGACAATTTATATGTTTAAATTTAAATATTAATTAAAATATTTTAGACATTATCTTTGATAATTAATAGAATGCGATATAAAAATGTTTATCAACGGAGATAAATCATTTTTTTTCTAAAACATACAAATGTCTTGATTTTTCGCACAAGATCGAAGGTAAAAGAAAACATACCGATATCCGATTATCGAAATAAAAAATATATATATATGTTTGTTTTTTTCCTTCCCGGAGAACATTCTAAAATCAACATTCCATTTGCTCCAATAATCATATTACTCCCTATGTCTCACATTCATCATCATCTTCTTCTTCTACTCTTTCTTTGTCGTCAAGTCATGTCTTAACCACCACCACCACCACCATCATCATCATCATCATCATCATCATCATCATGTCTTCATCTTTATCAAGGCCTTGTCACAATAGCTATTGATTCCCACTCTAGGCTACATATCACATCCTACAGAACCCAAAATACCAGCTTCATTACACCCTTAATCGAACTAACCAGGAGGATCAAACATAAAGCAACAGTTTTCTCATTTACCTGTGGATTTTGCCTGTCAATGTCAAAGCTATTGATGGCACAAGGTTCAGCCAGGAGCTCAATGTGTTGTTCCCCTAAGCATTTAGAGAGGATGAAGAGGAGAATCAATCTTGTACTAGGCTCGTGTCGTAAATTAGACTAGATGATTCATATCCATTACAAAATCATATAACAAACCAATTTACCTTGCTCAATGACACCAAGAATGCCATCTTCGGCACAGATCATAACTGGAAGTATCCTTGAAGACGAGATGTTTGATTTCGTGTATGGGTCATATTGAACCTTCCATACTTCACTTTCAGACAGAGGATCATCTATACTCTCACTTGCAAAATTCCCAGAAAGGACAATAGGTTGCTGCGGCCAACGAAGATCCCACGCAAAAACAGTACCTGAAGACCCTCCTGCCTAAAACACACCATACCAAATCAAAGTTCTTAAGTCAACCTTCTAGTTCTTAGTGAATAACAGCAGCATTTAGTAAACCTAAATAACATATCAAGTATACAATATAAGCCATGAATTCTAGAGAGGAACTAACGGGAAATGCAATCAAGATTTCCAAAATATTAGTTATATAATCTGTAACCAATAAACAATCTCCCCAGAAGATAGAATGTGTGAATACAACTGTTGGGATCCTCCAGGTAAACTCAATTGAATGACATTTTTAAAAATGGAAAAGATCAAACTTTGGTGAAAGACTGATAATCAAATTCAATGTCCTTAAGCATCGTAATAGAAACTTTCGGTGTCTATAGAGAAAGGGCATAATCAGATTTTAACCAACACCGAATAAAGAAGCGTAACTTACAATGCAAGTGTGCTTTCGGGATGGATGAATGTCTACCGAGTGGACAATTCCTGAAGTTTTCGATTGAGACCTGCAATGTAATCACTGAATAAAACACTGGGTACTGTCTAATTCGACAAGCTACAAAACAAAGGCCGTACCTTTAAGTTCCTAGTTTCTCTTTGTTAAACTATTAACTAAGATCAAATGAGATTAGCATCTTCAACAATAAGCCACAGCTGCTATCTTCCATTTCTCAGCATTCAAGCATAATATGGTACAGAACTCAAAACCAGATCGTCCTAGAAACTATAAATTTGCAGAAACATTAATGAAAACCATAACGAAGCATCACAAATGGACTTGGATCTAAATCAACCCAAAACTATGTCAAGAATTCAGGATTATCCGATAGAATATATATAGATTGATAGCCGATGAGGATAGCAAAACATTAAACAGACATGGCACTCACCAGTTCCCTTTGACCTGCGAGACAGCTTCCCCGGGCTTCCTCTGATCCCACAACTGCAGACCAAACCCATATCCTCCGGTGACAAATTCCGTCGGGGATGCCCATTTCACGGCGCTATAAGACACCAGACCGTTCCCATCAAAAACCCTTTTGTACCTCAAACCTTCGTCATTCACAATAGTCACCACATTCACTCTCCCATCTTCGCCCACAGTTACACACTCTCCACATCCCTCCCTCCAATCCACACTCTCCACACGACCCACGTGAAACCTCTCTCCCTCCGCCGCGTAAGCCTCCTCCATTGCCGCTCCTTCCACCAAATCCGCCGACAGAATGTGAAGAGAACCTGAAGAAGTTGCGACGGAGACAATGGGTTTGAAACCGCCGGCGCCAGCGACCTCCAGGGATGAAACACGACCCGGTGAAGTCCATGAAGACAGAGACGCAGTTATGGGGTGGTTCGGGTTCCGTCTCGGATTCGGGTCTAGCGAGTGGACTTCGACGAACGAAGAGTCAGAGTCCGGGTCATATAACCCGACAACGACGAAGCGGTTTAACGCAGAAGCTTGCGGAAGCCATCTGACTCCATCGACGTACTTCGATTGCGGTATCCTATGGACACGGAGCGATTCCTGCATCTCCATTGTAGAAGTTTCTAGGGTTTTAGGAGGAATTCGAAACCATGGTGGTGAAGGAGGAGGTTCAGAAATTTAGTTAATTTACGCAAATACCCTACCATATCTCCTGTAATCACGGAATTGCCATGCCTTAATAAAAAAACATGTTTAAAAGCGCAAAAGCGCAAATCTTTGTGTCTGGTAAGTGAAAAATGCTGGTCGCACAATACAAGAGCTTTATCTCACAGAACATCCACAACAACCATCGTAGTTCTTGTCATGTCTTGAGGAGAAATGGTGGTGGATTAACTATTCTAATGGCGAAAAGGAAAGATTTTTCCGACAAATCAAGACGACCCATTTTCCCAATCAGAGTATCGACCAAGATCCTCGCTCGAACTGGGATTACAGTTCTGGGTTTGGGTTTCATAGATGCTGGGTAAGATATTCTATCTTCAGATTCCAATTCAAGAGCTATGGATGATGGTGTGATTTAGTATAAGTTTGTACATTTTCATGTAATCTTTGGAATATGTTTGATGGTTTTGCAGATACAGTGGTGATTGGTCGAGAATTGGAGTGATCTCCAAAGAGACAGAAGACTTGTTAAAGGTTGCTGCTTTTGTTGTTGTTCCTCTCTGCATTTTTATTGGTCTTTCATTTCCTGATGAATCAAATGACTAAATTTGTTGTGACTTGTCTGTATTAGCATCTTAATGTCATTTACATGGTTCCAAGAATGGCATGTCGTGGTATAGGTGACATAATTGTCATTATCTCTAATTAGGTTAAGTATTAGGTTAAGTCTCTCGTCGTCAAGTATATAAAGTCTTGTATCTATTTACTATGATTAAGATAATTGAACACTTTATTATATGGTATCAGAGCTAAAAAAAGTATCACACGACGTAACCCTAGCCTTCGTCCTCTTGTTTTTCCGACGACTGTTCCTTTCTACGACCAATGTTGACCACATTTGAGTCCTCGTCTATGGAATCTGTAGCCATGTTCAACCCAACCGAGCCAAACTACCTACCGTGGCGCGTACAAATTAAATCCCTTCTTAGAGGATACAATCTCGAGTGTTTCATCATTAAAGACTCTGTTGTACCCTCAGCAAAAATTCAAGTGGATGAGACTCATCAATCCAATCCCACCTTTGGCCCGTGGAAACACCAAGACAGATTGTTGTTTAGTTCTTCGCTGGACTCATTGTCCCTTCCGCTCGAGCCCTTGATTGCTCATGCCACCTCCGTCAAGGAAGCGTGGCGTATATTGGCAAACATCTATGGGAAAGTCTCTCGTGGTCATGTGAAACAATTTTGAGATCAGATCAAACGTATTGTCAAAGGATCTCAATCGGTTGAAGAATATCTCCAGTTCATCACCACCAAATTTGAAGAGTTGTCGCTCCTCGGAAAACCCATGGACTATGAGGATGTCCTTGAAGCCATTCTAGATGGCTTACCAGAGGAGTAGAAAATTGTGGCTGATGTGATTAATGCAAAAGACACGACAATAACAATCGAGTAGCTACATGAAAAACTCTTTAATCATGAGGTGAAGCTTATTGCAGTTTTGCTATTACCCTATGCAACCCTAAAAGTCACAGCTCATCATGTTCCCTATATCCCTATATCATGAAAACCTATCTGATGCCAAGTGGTCCCCCTGTTTGGCATAAGAAACTGTCAGGCTTAGATTTGGAAAATTTGTATGGATTTATAGAGGCCTATGTTGTATGCCCTCCAAGTATAGAACGTCCTTTCTTGCCTTATAAAGATGCGTATGGAACATTAATTTTTCCCACAGGTAAATTCACTGGAGTTTACTTTAGCGAAGAATTGAAGTTCGTTAAAACACTAGGCTATGAGATCATACCTCTTAGGGGTTATTTGTTTGAGAAGAAGCCTAGTCCATTCAAAGGTATAATAGAAGACCTCTATGAAAGCAGACTAGATGCTAAGAAGAAAGGCGATGATGCGATGTCATACATATATAAGATCCTTATGAATAGCCTCTATGTCAAACCACGTTATTCAAACCATGTTGCACCACGACCATCAACCCAACAATGGAAGCGCAACAACAATAGAGGTCCTGTTGGAGGATATCGAGGCAGATGCCAAACTTGTGAAATTCAGGATCACAATGTGAAATATTGCTATCAATTTCGTCTCGTCTCCATAAGCTCAACTTCGGACCAGTCCAACCGGGCTCTTTCTCGGTGGACTCAACCTCAACGTCCATGTACTCCTGCTGCCAATTTTGATTCACATCCCTCGTATGACGCCTCGAATTGGCTCCTTGATAGTGGGACCTCGCATCACATTACATATGACCTGCAGAACTTGGCCTTTCAGAACCCATATAAAGGAGGCGACAAAGTGATCATTGTGGATGGTTCATAGCAGCCTATCACTCACACGGGTTTCCTCTCACTCTCTTTACCGACTCACTCCCTTACTCTTGATACCGTTCTATGTGTTCCATCCATGACAAGAACCTTGTCTCCATTCATCGTCTATGCAAATAACGGATGGTTACAGCAGCCTATCACTCACACAAATTACCTCTCGCTCTCTTTACCGAATCACTCCCTTACTCTTGATATCGTTCTATGTGTTCTATCCATGCACAAGAACCTTACCTCTGTTCATCGTCTATGCAAAGCTAATGGGGTTTCTGTAGAATCTTTTCTCATATGTTTCAGGTGAAGGATTTAATCACGGGGGCGCTAGTTCTTCAAGGAAACACTAAAGGTGGAGTTTACATGTGGTCATCTCCTTCGAACTCTCCCTCTTCCAGTGTCGCTTTCTCAAGTCTCAAACCCACCCTTTCCACTTGGCACTCTCGTCTATGTCATCTATCCCTACCTGTTCTCAAACACACTGTATCTAAGTTTCAGCTTCCGTTGGTTCGAAATTCTTTATTTTCTCTATGTGATTCTTGTCTAAGCAATAACAGTTATAAACTCTCATTTCATGCTTTGTCTGTTGTTTCTTCTCGTCCTCTTGAATTCATTTTCTCTAATGTTTGGATATCTCCTATTATTTCAATTGATGGTTTCAAATAGTATGTTCTTTTCGTTGATCATTTCACTCATTGTTCTTAGTTATATCCTCGCAAACAAAAATCACAAGTTCGAGAAACCTTCAGAGCTTTCAAAACTCTCGTTGAAACCAAATTTAACACTAAAATCGTCAATCTCTACACTAATAATGGTGGGGAATATATAGCTCTCGCCTCGTTCCTTTTCGCTAATGGCATCTCCCACTACACCACACCTCCCCACACTCCCGAGCATAATGATATCTTCAAACGCCGACATCATCACATTGTCAAAACCGACTTATCCCTCCTTATGCACGCCTTAGTACGACTTCCCTAATAGCCCTACACATTCACAGTTGCGGTGTATCTCATAACCCGAATGCCAACTCCAATCTTTGACTTATCCTCACCCATCGAAACCCTATTTCAAACATCACCAAACTTGGACAAACTAAGGGTCTTAGTCTGCTCTTGTTACCCCTGGTTGTGTCCCTATGCTTCCCACAAACTCGATCCTCGAACCACTCCTTGTGCTTTCCTCGGGTACTCAAACTCTGAGAGTGCCTATCTCTGCCTAGATCTGTCCAGGTTTCGTGTTTACGTTTCCCGTCACATTATCTTTCATGAATCAATCTTTTCCTTCGCTTGTCTCTCCAAGTTAGTCACCAGTCCTGACATCACATTTCTTGAATCATCGTCCTCTAGTTTGACCATGCATCCCATTCACCTTTCCTTGTCACACAATCCATCTCATGCGCAAAAGCCCCTGAGAGTGGATCCTTTGCCAATCAAAATGTAGCTCGAAACGGGATGCCAATATTTTGAGGACTATCCTACCTCCCCTTGTCATTTGCCGCAAACAGAGCTTTCTCATTTATCGTCTGGTGCAAAGTCGTCTCGCATACCTGATAATCCGAGATCGTCAACTCAAGACATCCATCCTATGGTTACACAGGAAAATGCCAACATTGCTAAGCCTAGTCCTAAGTTGGCTCATGTGTATACAAGTGATACGAATGAAACAGAACTCATCGTTGTTACACAAGCATTACAGCATCGCAACCAGAGACAAGCTATGAGTGAAGAATTCAATGCGTTACTTCGTAATGAGACTTGGAAATTAGTTCCACCTGAATCCTCTAGCAATGTTGTAGGCTGCAAATGGATCTTTCGCACAAAGAAAAATCCAGATGGCTCCATTGATCGCTACAAAACTCGCTTGGTAGCAAAAGGCTTTCATCAAAGACCGGGTGTGGATTACCATGAAACTTTCAGTCTGGTAGTCAAGCCTGCAACGATCTGCATTGTTCTTAGTCTTTCAGTTTCCAACGGATAGCCTATCAGACAACTCGATGTTAATAATGCCTTCTTGCAAGGTAGCATGTCTACATGGAACAACCTCTGGGGTTCATTGACAAGGATCATCCTTCACATATATGCAAGCTCTGTAAAGCCATCTATGGACTCAAGTAGGCCTCGCGTGCATGGTTATCTGAATTACGTATATTCCTACTCGGTTGTGGATTCAAGAATTCATTGGCGGATGCATCTCTCTTTGTTCTTTATACATCCACGACTCAGTTGTATGTCATGGTATATGTTGATGATATGATCATTACGGGATCATCTCTCTCTCACATACAAACCTCCATCTCCTCCCTTGGCTCCCGGTTCTCACCCAAAGACCTTGGCGCTCTTACCTACTTTCTTGGCATTGAAGCTACCCACACGCACCAAGATGAACGAGGCTAACCATGTCCCCACTCCGATGGCATCTACTTCTCGGATGACTTTCTCCTGGGGTACGCCTCTACAAGACCCCAGTGAATTCGAGCAGGTTATTGGGAGCCTTCAGTATCTCTCCATCACGCGTTTGGACATCAGCTTTATCGTGAACAAGTTGTCCCAGTTTATGCATCAACCAACATATGAGCATTGGCTTGGTGCAAAACGGGTACTATGCTACCTTGTTGGCTCGCGGAACAAAGGTATTTTTTTGCCGCTGCAAATTCTCTATCTCTCCACGCTTTCAGTGATGCGAACTAGGTTGGGATTCTTCGGACTTCAAATCTATGCGTGCATACATCATTTACCTTGGTAAGCATCCTATATCATGGCCATCCAAGAAATTGACGGGACACTCACACTCTTCCACGGAGGGTGAATATCGGTCGGTGGCGAACACATCTGCTGAGGTTCATTGGATTGTTAATCTTCTCACTGAACTTGGTGTCACACTTATGTTGGTTACAACCATTTATTGCGACAATATTAAAGCCACTTATCTCAGCTCCAACCCGGTTTTCCACTCCCATATGAAACAGCTCGCACTAGATTACCTCTTCATTCGAGGATAGATTGAAGATGGCAACCTTCGTGTATCTCATGTGAGGTCCAAATATCAGCTTGCGGATATTCTTACAAAACCACTTCCACGAGCACAGTTTGAAGGACCTGATTTCAAAGTTGGAATCACCTCGGGTGATCCATCTTGTGGGGGCATATAAGAGATATAATTATCATTATCTCTAATTAAGTTGAATATTAGGTCAAATCCCTCGTTTAAGTATATAAAGCCTTGTACTTATTACTGTGATTAAGATAACTAAACACTTTATTAAACTATGTGGCTCAACCCCGATACGAAATTACAGTTCATATTGATCGTGGAAAGGTTATAGTTAGACTGGAACTTAACCGATTGCGAACACATGTATATGTTGTTTCGTTGCAAGAGGATTTGAATATTGATTTGATGCTTTGTGGTACAATGCCAGAATGAGCTACAAGGTACAAATGAATAAGGAGAAACTAGTTTGAAAATATGACTAATGTGTATGTATTGGCTAAAGGGCACAAGAGGGTGATGCCCGGTGAAAATCCATGATGAGAAGAGTGGCAACACTGTGAGCAAGAGCTCCCAAGACTACAAACAAGTGGAAAATCTGATGGCTATGTCCTGCAATATCAAACGCCCCGGGCTTCCATCGTTCTGGTACCCGAGTGATATAAAACACTGCCCCTGAAGCGTATGCGATTGCCATAGCAAGCTCATAACCAAGGGCAACTAGGACATTGGGGTGACCATAGTGAAGGTAAAGCACATGTGAAGCGGGGATCACGCCCAAGAATCCCATTGTGAGGAAAAGTGCTGCTCTGAACGATCTAAAACGTGGTGCCGAGAGAATAGGAGCAAGGAGAGTGATGATGACAAGGAGACCGAGGATGGAAATGGAGGAAAGGTAGAAGAGACGCCAGTAAGGGTGGCAGGAGAAGGCATAGTAGATAGGGCCGAAGAATGAGCAGACTATCATGAGGGAGATCCCGGCGTAGTCTAAGCGCCAAAAGAAGAGGTTGAAACGTTTGGAGTGGCAAGCAAATAGATGGGAGAGGGAGCTGCAGATCAAGCAACCCATTGCTCCAGCTAAGAACACGAACCATGGCCATTTCGGAACAGCGCCGAGTCTATTTTCTCTGTGATAATTGAAGAGTATGCTCTGCTCGATGTGATTAATGTTCGAATCCTACAAATCAGAAAGATGATCATGTATTAATCCAACAAAGAAACGTTCCAGGCGGTGTAGATAAATGGTTCCATTCAAATTTCAAAACAACTATGAAAAGTCCAACAAGAATCTCAAAGGAAAGGAAGTCCAAGAAAGAATCTGAAACATCACGTGTTGGGGGAATAAAGTTCTATTTTTTTTTTCACATTGGACGTATCATAGTGTTACTGTTATAGAAAAATGTCACATATGCTTAACTATTACCATGTCCGCAGATAATGGATTGGGCAAAAATAATGTAAAAAACACACTAAAGGCTAAGAATTTACAAAAATGTCTTACATGGAGCAAAGTCTCGTTGCCGGAGAGATTGAATTCCTTCCCCGTTGACGATGACGGCCAGCTAATCGTAGCACTGTAAGTGGGTCCCATCATGCACACCCCAGGAAAAAAACGATAATTTCATTCCTTTTTTATTGTTCAAATATACCTGAAATGACGTATTTGCCCTTGAAATCTTACCTGGAGAAACCGTTGATGATTCCGGCGAGGCCGAGCTCCGTCGACTCCATGGAGCTCACCACAGTCATCGCAACGAATATCAGAAATCCCACTAGATGCCTATCGATTTCAAACATTCAGAAACTCGAGCTAATCAATTTCAAAATCATGAACCCAATCGAACGCGTTTTTTTGGTTTTTATTCGAAATTCGAATACGTACGTCCAGATATTGAGCGTCTCGTTGTGCAAGGAGAAGATGCTAAGGAAGGTATCTCGGAGAGACCATTCGCATCGGTAATGGTCGAGTATGTACTCGTTGTCTTTCAGATATTCCGGCAACTCCTCGAACTTCAATAATCTCCGTTCGCATCTCCTCGTCTTCTTCTCTTTCATAACTCCTGTATCGACCTTCTCCTTCGCCAGATATCTCCTCGTAGCTCTCCGCTTCTGCATAATTCCGAATCCTTCCAACTCTATTGAAGCTCACCGGAGAACAATGAGAAATTCTATCTCCGGCAAGGTTTCTCTCTCTCCCTCTCTCTCCCTCTCTCTCTCTCTCTCTCTCTCTTTCTGTATCTGATTTTCGCTGCTCCTCGTTGCTTCGTCTCCAATATATATGGAGGACATGAACACCTCGACTGGATTCTTAAATAAAAGTAGGAAAGCTTTTTCAACTCTGGGAAGATGCTTACGTGGCAATTTGGCTAATCCTTGCGGACACGTGTCGATGTACCATTAGCTAAATCTATTTGGTTAATGTGGGAGAGTACACTAGATTATTGTTCACCCACGAAGTCAGTTGGGAACACAATTAATTTTATTTTTATGGTTGGAATGTTAGAAATGCAAAGATTGTTTGGAGTAAAAAAAAAAAAATACAAGTACACACCTTCGCTGACGTCATAATTAAATTTACTCTTATTTCTAGCTTTACCGAATAACTTGTACAAAGTTATATCCTTCTTACTGCTGAATTTATTCTTATTTTTCGAATAACTAATACAGGATTATATTTATAAAAAATATAATAATACCAGATTGTAATTTTCTTTCGGTAGAATTTATATTATTGTCATCTATTATATTAGGGATATCAACATTTTATCCTTTTTTTTTCGTCTGGATAAAGTCATTTAGAAATAATTCAAATCTTGGTGAAAATATGTAGAAGTAAATCAATCCTGTAAAATCTAAATATGGAGATGAATTCAAAATAATAAAATTAAATAATTCAATGTATGGAGATGAATTATTAGCTAAGTTAAATATGAACGGGTGGCACATACCGAATATATCATAACGTGTACAATAGAGCAATAAATATTAAATGGATATGCGATATGGTTAGTTTACCAAAATGTAAATGTGGGGTTTCTTCAACTTATAACATTAATATATATATATATATGTATATATATGGTCGTAAAATGTTGTGATGCTATGCATGTTACATGTTTATCATCAAATACACTTATTTATGGTTATAGTTATGGTTATGGAATGTGCGTATAGATAAAGTTGAGCTTCTAACTTTCTACATAAATAAAACAACTTTATAATGTTAATATGCGAGATATTTTTTTAATAGTTCCATTAGTTTACAGTTATATATATACATATATAATTTATTTATATATTTAAAATATATTTTGTTTATTTATTTATTTTTTAGATTCATAGTGTATATTATGAACCAATATATACAATTTTTTAAATAATTTAAATTATTATAATAATATAATGTATATAGATATTATTGTTTTCGATTTGATTGATATAGTTACACATTTGGCATGAATAAATAAAAATAGTATTCATAACTTTTGAATGCCTGTTTTAGATATTAAATGAGCAACGCTTGCACATTAGTTTGGTGAGTTAACCTAAACCATCATAAGTTTATGGTCACAGATTTGCACAAGGTGGTTGGCCAATTAGATATATAACACATTTATATATATATATGCACTAATTAAATAATTCGTTATCTTTTATTACATGCAGATACATAATTATATATATATATATATTATGAATGAAGCTGTCTTGATGCTGGCGTGAACATGTTTCCAAGGTTCTTACTTGACTTGGTTGGTCCGTTTCTCATCTAAATATAATTTCTTAGACGCCAAAATTTAATCCGACCATCGATTGAGTATTAATTTCGGCTATTATATCGTAAGTTCACACACATAATATTATATATATATATATATTGTAGAATATAGAAAATTTAAGAAATTTTCAAAAGCTTTTCATCAAAGATATTTAAAAGCTTCGGTTTGAAAGAAGATATTTTTTTGTTTCTTCTCAATTACGAAACAAAAGTAAGTTCACCATAATATTATATATATATATATATTGTAGAATATAGAAAATTTAAGAAATTTTCAAAAGCTTTTCATCAAAGATATTTAAAAGCTTCGGTTTGAAAGAAGATATTTTTTTGTTTCTTCTCAATTACGAAACAAAAATATTTTTTGTCTTTTGTTTATGTGTTTATTGAAATTCACAATCCATATATTTATAGAAATACAAATTTTTTATTTCTAATTTGGTCACTCAACAAATCAAAAATTACGAATTGATTTCTACACTTTTAATTCATAACAATTATACTTTTTAGCCATAAGTTACTATATAAAATCATTTTAGTTTTAACATAAATTACTATATAAGATCACTTTTGTTTTGACTAATAATATAATGGTACTATTTATTTAAATTATACATATATGCATCAAATTTCCTTAAAATCTCTCACTGGACCATATGTATATCCGAAGAAATGTATTTGTTGTATTAGCTTAAATGTTACCATCATAACCTTAGAGTATAAACAATTTCGTCCATTAACCACAACGAATACAAAATCATGACAGCTTTCACTACACTTTTCGTAATTAAATCTTCTATGGTCACTAAATTCGATATGACTAAATGACATAAATCTTGTTATGAACGTGTAACATGAAAACCACATGAATGTGATCTACACATGTCGATTTTCAACTGGTCTTACTTAAGCGAGATCACTGAATAACTTAATTATACATAGTGAAATAAATTCAAGATTACTTTATTTATGATCAGAAAATGTATATATATATAGTTGAATATACGACATAAAACACAAAACACAAAATAAATATCAAACTCCCACTAAACGATAGAATAGTCGAACCTTGAAACACACATTCGAGCAATATGCTCATGAAAGACCTTGGGTGGAATACCCTTAGTAAGAGATTCGTTATCATGGAATTCATCCCAATATGCTCTATAGAAATCTGTCCACTCTAAACCTTTTCTTTTACAACTAAGAACTTAATATCAATATGTTTCGATTTTGTTGAGCTCCTATTGTTGTTAGAGTACAAGACGGTCGATTTATCGTCACAATATATCTTTAATGGTCGTTCTATGACATTTACAATTCGCAGTCTTATGACAAAGTTTCTTAGCCAAATTACTTGGTTTGATGCCTCAAAACAAGCTATAAATTTTGTAGCCATGGTTGCTGATGTGATAAGTATTTGTTTGGCACTTCACTAAGAAATATCTCCACCAGCCAATAAATAGATGCAACCCGAAGTAGATCTCATACTTTCTTGATATCCCGCAAAATCAGAGTTAGAATACCTAATGATCTCCAAATGATTTGATCTCTAATAAATGAGCATGTAATCCTTTGTTCTCTTCAAATACTGTATGACTGGTTGCTTTCCAATGTTGCATGTCTGGATTGCTTAGGTATCTACTTAACACACCAACAATGTACGCAATATCCGGATGTGTATACACTTGAGCATACATTAATCTCCCATCTGTTGATGCATAAGGAACCGTCTGCATCTCCTGCAAGATTATTTTTTTGGACATTTATTGATACTAAATTTATCCCTTTTAGTGACCAGAGTGTTTCCTAGTTTACTATCTTGCATTCCAAATCTTTTAAGTATTTTGCTCCTTTGTGATAAACTAAGAGTACCATGGGTATAATCCCGATGGATTTGAATACTGAAGACAAAGAAGGTATCACCAAGATCTTTCATTTCAAAATTTTTTGAAAGAAATCTTTTGGTTTCGTGCAATATGCCTATATCATTAGTGATAAGTAATATGTCATCAACATATCATTTGCTCCCACTGAACTTGTGATACACACAATCATCAACAAGATTCACCTCAAAGCCAAATGAGATAATCACTTGCTGAAATTTGTGGTACCACTGACGAGATACTTCTTTGATCCCATATATGGATTTTGTCAATTTGCAAACCATTTTGTTAAGATCTCCTAATACAAAGTTTTCTGTTTGTTTCATGTAAATCATTTCTTCAATGTCTCCATTGAGAAACATTGTTTTGACATCTATTTGATGAAACTCTAAATCATAATGTGTAACAAGAGTCATGATTGTTCAAAAAGAGTCTTTTGATGAAACTGGAGAAAGAAGTCTCTTTATAGTTAAGCACTTCCTTTTGAGTATATCCTTTAGCTACAAGACGAGCTTTATACTTATCCACACTACCTTAATAATTTCGTTTGGTTTTAAATATACAGTTGTAACCAATGGGTTTCTTACATTCTGGTAAAAGGATTACCAAACTTTATTATCTTGCATAGATTTATACTCTTCATTCATTGCCTCAATCCACTTTTTCGAGTTAGAACTACTGATAGCTTGATGAACATTGATTGGATCATCATCCACCATACTATTATTTTCCTCATGTTCTTAAAGAAACACTATATAATCGTCTGAAATAATGCTCCTTCTATCTCTAATATATCTCCTTAAAGGCAATTGATCTTGTTGCTCAAGTTCGTGAGGTTGTTGAGTTTGCTCTTCTTGAACAATGTCAAATTGAGGATCAAAACTTGTTTCATCTGAAACCGCTATACGAATAGGTTTAGGAACTGAAACCAACTCTTTCTCAAAGAAAATGTTCCTTACTTTATTTCTCCCACAAAACTCAATATCCTCAAAGAATGTAGCAGTTCTCATATAAAAAAAATGACCTTAATTTTGGATCATAAAATTTGCAACCTCTCGATCGCTTAGAGTAACCAATAAAGTAACCGCTACATGTTCGGGGTTCCAATTTCTTTTCATGTGGCTTGTAAGGCCTTGCCTCAGCTGGACATCCCCATACATGAAAATGCTTCAAACTTGGTTTTCTACAAGTCCAAAGCTCATAAGGTTTTTTTCGTAGTTGCCTTCGTTGGTACTCGATTAAGAATATAAGTTGCAATCTTTAGTGTTTCGCCCAAGGTGTTTCTGGTAAGATTGAATGACTAATCATACTATTTACCATATCCTTAAGTGTTCGATTTCAGCTTTCAGCTACACCATTCATGCTAGGTGATCCCGACATGATGTATTGTGGGACAGTTCCACACTCTTCTAGGAACTTAACAAAAGGTCCTGAATGTTGTTCACCCAAACCATCATATTGACCATAGTATTCACCACTACGGTTATTTAACAGATTTAATTCTTTTGTTGAGTTAATTCTCAACTTCAGCTTTAAAAGTTTTGAACATATCCAACGAATGAAACTTTTCATGAATGAGATATAAGTATGCATATCTAGAGTAATCGTTTATGAATGATATAAAATATTTCTGACCATTCTATGATGGAGTTGGAAATGGCCCGCTAATATCTGTATGTATCAATTCTAGGACTTTCGTAGTTCTATAAGCACCTATTCTATTTTGCTTGGTCTATTTACCTTTAGTGCATTCAACATAAACATTATAATATGTGAGATCAATGGAATCTAGGATTCCATCTGACACTAGTCGTTAAACTTTATTTCTAGAGATGTGACCAAGACGTTTGTGCTATAGTATCCCTGAAGTGGTGTCATTAAGTTTACACTTTATACCATGTGATTCGGAATTCAAACTTGTATGGTATGTTTCAACAGTGTCAAGCATATAAAGATTATCATAACTCGAAAGCGAACCGATTCCAACAATATTTTAATTTAATGACAAAGTAAATTGATTGTTCCAAATGAAAAAGAATAACCAAATTTTTCAAATGAGAAACATAATCACATTTTGTCTAAAAGACGGTACACCAAAAATGTCTTTTAAATCTAAATAGTATCTAGTACGCATTAATAATCTAAAATGTGCAACTGTCTCAACTCTCATTGATTTGACATTTCCCGCATAAATGCATTTGGACCCTTTGCAGCTTTATTCTTAGAACTTTCAAAATTCTTTCTTTTGTCATTTCCTTTAGAGGTACAAAGCATATAAGCACTTTTTATCATTTGTTGTTTCATCTTCTCTTCCTCTTGTACACAATAAGAGATGAGCTCATTAAGAGACCATGACTCTTTTTGATAGTTATAACTTATTTTAGATTAGTTAAATTGTAAATGGAGAGAATTCAAGACAAAATGCACAAGCACATCTTCCGAAAGATGATCTTAAGAGTCTTGAGTTTCGAAACAGTGCTGGTCATCTCTAAAATGTATCCCCTTATGTTTCATTTACCATGATACCTCATGGTGCTAATTGGTACAATAACATACTTAATTCAGTTTTATCGCTTTGTACAAAATGATTTTTAAGCTCAATAAGGAAATCTTTGAAATTGACCTCTTCATTGTCTCTAAAGGTTTCTGGAATGGTGCTCATAATGATCTGCAGACCAACGTGGTTTCAGAATTCCCATTTTTCATAAGTTTTCTTCTCTTCAGAATAATTTGAATCCAAAGGGAAAATATGTGGCTCAATCCTTAATGCAAGGTCCAAATCTATACACCCCAAAAATATATTGACCTTATCTTTCCATTCCTTAAAATTGGAACCATTAAGGACTGGAATCATACCTATTTTGGTAGATAGCGAAGCAAGATTAACTGAAAAGATAACATATGATAACATGATCAATGACATCAATCAACTATTATAATAAAAATTGTACAAATATAAATCAAAATACCAAGTGCAACATCAATATCACGCCTTTGGACAGTAATCTCAACAACTAGTGGTATTCTTGATGTAATGATCAAACAATGATAATTAGACATGAATAATAAACCTATCTTTGGACCGGTTTACTATTACATGTAAAACCATATTATTATCATATATTTACCATCACAAATATATATATGAAATCCGACCAAATATGAATCTACCTTCGAGTCGATTAATATTCACATGAATATTCACATATATAACATTCAATACTTTTCATGTTAAATATTCATAATAAATGACACTTTGGTATCATATTGCTTCAATTAAATATTTAAAATATTGAATGTGTACAATACTGAAATTATGATGAACGTAAATATTGATTGAAACTAAAATATTATCGGGGAATACGATATCACACTATATATATGACATAATAACAGTAGCATGCATTATCATTAATGAAAGTTGCGCTTGGCCTAGTGGCTATGCACATCCATCCAGAGGTATATGTCATTTTAAGTTATTTTATTTTATTTATATATTTATTTAAATTTTTTTATTAATGCTCAAAACGATTTGTTTCATTTATATATATTATATATTATATTCCTTCTAAAAAAATGTAAAGTATAGAAATACATACACATGTATGTATCTCTTTTCCAAGTAAAACGAAATAAAATGATAGAGGTATTAAAACCACCGTCGACAAAACTCCACCTACGAAACGATATTATGGACAAAATGTCACCGACAAAGCGACATTATGGATGAAACGTCATCGACGAAACGACTTTAGCATTTCTAGTACTATGTCGTCTAAAACTTGCATCAACCATTTTTCGTTTAATTTTTCGGCACATTTCCGAAGGAAAAACACCATCTCGCATTCAATCTACCACCCCAAAAATTCACGAAACCAAATGCGGTGTTGGTCCATCGAGACATATCCCGCCATGACGGTCATCCCACCGTCTGATACCTAAGCACGATGAGTAATCGAAACGATCTACAGTGGTAAACTCAATGAGGGTCGAAGTCCAATGGCCACCGTTAGTCGAAACCCAAATTCGACTAGTTTCTTATTCGACCAATGCCAAATCAAAATGACACCTATCAAAAGCCTAAGATGTTTGGATCTCGTCAAAACAAAAAATGGGATCTCATATATATCAAAAGGAAGAGATTCGAAGGGTCGTTTAGTTTTGGAGATGAAGATACATACACAATTGTATCTATATATATATAAAGCAAATGTTTGATAATATGTATCTATATATGTATAAGCAAACGTGTGATAATTATAAGACCATGTATCATTGTAATTGTAAATTGCATTTGGTCTAGTGGCCATGCGCTCTTATATGCAATTGATTGACTATTATGTTATACACAAGAGTATATATTCATTCAAAGAAATAATTATATGTTCAACAGAAAAACTATGATTTTTTTCAGTTCTACATGCTCTGATACCACTTGTAAAATATAGAAAGTTTACGAAATTTACGGAAGCATATCTTGATCCATCGGAGATATTGAAGTATTTCAGATTGAATCTTCTAAGAAATAATTATTCGACAATGAGAGACTTTTTGGTTCTTCTCAATTATGAAACAAAAACTTATTTTTTTGTCTTTTATCTATATGTCATTGGACTACAATCCATGTATTTATAGAAGTACAATTTAAATTATTTTTAATTTGATCCCTCAACAAATAACAAATTATGAATTGGTTTCTACACTCTTAGTTCATAATAATTATACTTTTAATCATAAATTACTATATACGATCACTTTAATTTTAACTAATAAGATAATGATACCATACATTTAAATTATATATGATCCAAAATTCCTTACAATATATAAATATTTTTCATTGGATAGTTTAACTGAACAAATGCAACCAAATTTTATCCATCTAATTATAACTTTCGCCTTGGATCAATGAATATGTTTGAATAGAATGTCTAAGAATTCTAATATATATACAAAACCGAGTTCTCTTATTATATATTGTAACATAACGTGATATATATTCATGTGTCTTCTTTCTCTATTTATTTTCGTGGAGGCTAATTGTTTCTTCAATCTTTGATATAAAATGGGATCACGCCGTGTAAGTTACATTTTTGTGTCTATTTTTATGCCTTTTTTAGCGTTATCTTCTTGTATGTGTATTATCTTAATACTGTTTTTATTTATATACCATTTTAGAAAAAATCTAAAGATACATAATTTCATATAAATTTCAAATGAAAAAATAATTTCACATTAATTGCATATACCATCTTAATATGCAAATCAACCCTCTATTTCGCGTTATGTTTTTATTTAGTTTCATGCTTAAACTCCTTTATTTAACCCTTTTCACATATCAATTTCATAACTACAATATTGTAGATATATACTGAATCTATAAGATGTGAGAATAGTATTAGATAAATATAATATTTTCAAAAGAAGTTCTTATAAAAAATTAACGACAAATGAATGATATAAATGTCTATTCTCTCTCGAAAATGTAATTTTAGTCCGATTCTTCTCAAATCAAAACCAAGTCGGTTTCAGATCAAAAGCAGACTGAATCAGGTCAAAATTGGTAAAAATCGGATTAAAATCCGAATAAAAAATTTAATAGTAATTTAACAGTTAATTAATGAAAAGTGTTTATGTAAATTTTTTAAAGTCGATGGGAATGTGATTGGTCTAAAAGTCGATGGAAGAATCAAGTTGAATACCAAATTCGATGGAAAATCGGCCTAAAGTTACATCCTCGAGGGGAATATGCGGTTTTTGTTAAATGAATTTGTACACATTCATACATATATAATAACATGCTATATTAGGGTACTCAAATCCGAATTCACGGGTTTCAAGTATCCAAAATTGAATCCGTTTGATTTGGGTACCCGAAAAAATTCTCAGATATCCACAAATACCGAAATTATATCATCTGTCATTGTCTTTACCTCGATACATCACTACCTCACTAATCTCATCGTCTTCTCGTGAGCTTCATCTCTTGTGTGAGAGGATGACATCATCATCTCTCCATCTCATGAGTTTATCTTGATAGAAGACGATGATGAATAAGAAAAATCAATGCATAAACACTACTAGAAATTTGAAGATTGCAAACGGATTTTACGGACTGACCAGTCCGTCCCTAAATTTGCGGACGGAATAGGGACGAGAAAAAATATTGGTCCATAATTCGTCCCTAAATTTGCGGACAAGCAATCCCTAAGCGGTCCGCAATTGCGGACGGATTGGAAACGGATACCGAGGGCATCCCGAATTAGGGACGAGGATCGAGTGTCGTCCGCAATTTACGGACGTCCCTGGGTCGCAGTTCCTAATCCGTGACGTGCACATATCCTCTTGGGTAGGGGTGGGCGTTTCGGGTTACCCGGACCGACCCGGACCGACCCAACCCGAAAAAACCCAACCCATAAGATAATGGGTTTTGCCTAAAACCCATATGGGTTCTGAATCTGGAACCCGAACGGGTTCGGGTCGGTCCGGGTTGGGTTCGGGAGAACCCGAGGAACCCGAGGAACCCGAAACCAAAAAAACCCTAAGTTTACGTTTTACTCTCTCTGTGACTCTGCCTGCCGCACGCCCTTTTCTCTCTCGCTCTCTCAAACGCTCGACTGCTCGACTCGGCTGCTCCCCCGTATGTTCCGTCCGCCGTCACCCATATTCTCCGTCGTCCGCCGGTCGCCGTCGCCCCTAGTCTCAGTCCGCCGTTCGCAGTCGCCCGAGTAACCCATTCGTCTCAGTCCGCCGTTCGCGCCCATTCGTCTTTCGCTTCGCTCGCCGTCGCCGCTCGCCCTCATCCGCCGTCGCTCCCTCATCCGCCGTCGCTTCGCTCGCCCTCATCCGCCATCCGTCGCTCGCCCATCCTTTGCATCGGTGATAGGTAAAAATTTTGTTTGTACCAAATGGGTATGGGTTCAATTTTTTAGAACCCGAGGAACCCGAACCCGACCCGAACCCGAGGAACCCGTCCCGAAACCCGAAACGCCCACCCCTACTCTTGGGATTGGCTTTGGGACGGTTTATCGGCATTCATAGCTTCCTCGCACTTCTTTGTATGTCCTTGGCTCGATTTTCTTATCTATTTTACTAAAGAACGCTTGATTGCAAGGTGAAAGACTCAGAACATCTATATGTTTATGAATGAGATATACAATGAGAATGTTTATTATGACTCGGTATTACCAATCTCGTGATTTATGTACATTAATGCCTTTGTCCTTGATGTTTAGATTGAACATGAATCATGGAACGTATCATACTCATCTAGTTCAATCTGTGAGCTCATGACATCAGTCATGTTATATAGGAGGAAAAATCTTTTTCTCGATCAAACAACATACTATAAATTGCATACACAATCACTATCTTGTTTGTCCACCCATTTACGAGTGACATTTGACAGTGTCAAAGCATGCAATTACTTATGTTAAGATCTCTGGCGATCTCAAGTCATATAATTACATATATCATAATCATTATGAGAATTACTATGATACTCATATAACAATCTATGTAGCAATCTCATGGCAGATCGATCCAGTATATTGTTCTCTAACATGTAGCTATGTGTTAAATTGATATCTCATATCAATTTACACATACCAGTCTTCATGAAACATTGATATCGATTATTCTCAATGATTCTCGACTATTGCTGTTAGATCCCATTATTTACGATGATAGATATATGCATTGTATTCCGATTAATTGATAATCAATAGATACCGTCTTAGGGATTTAACAGCCGCTAGCATACAATGGTCCCCCTTCGATTCGATTTTACGTGATTTTCCACGTTTCTTACTTTCACAAATCATGCATATCATAGATCTTGAATATCATAGATATTCCACGTTTCTTACTTTCTCGATTCTTCACGCATATTATAGATTCACAAATCATGCATATCACAGATTCACAAATCATGCATACCATCTCTCCATCCCCAACCTTCTCCATCCGTGACCTGACACCGTCTGTCCGTCCCAACGCTCGGGTCACGGACAGAGAAGGCTCGGTACACACGGGCGGTATCAGGTCGCGGATGGAAAAAGCTTGGTACGGATGGTCCGCACATTTATGGACGGCCAAGCGGTCTGCAAATTTGCGGACGACCACGTGGTCCGCAATTACGGACGTCCGAGCGATCTGCAAATTTGCAGACAGCCACGCGGTCGGACAATCGAGGTGTCCATCCGCAAATTTGAGGACAGCCACGGGTGGTCCGAAATTGCGGACGACCGTTTTCTTTCCGTCCGTAATTGTGGACGGTTTACATACGGTTTTTCTCCACCGTCCGAAAAAAAATCTATAAATTTCATCACACCCCATTGTTCATTTCATTCAATCTTTCTCTCCATTCCTTTTCTGGCGGTCGTCTCGAGTTCCACCGCCCATCTCGAGTTCCGCCGCCCGTCCCAAGTTCCGATGGTCGTCCCGAGTTCCACCGTCTGTCCCGAGTTCCGACGACCATCCCGAGTACCACCGCCTCTCGAGTTCCAGCGGCCGTCTTAAGTTCCAATAACGACGATTTTGATAACGACAATTCCGAGTTCCGTTGACCGTCTCGATTCTAATTAATTATTGTTATTTATAAAAAAGTTGAAAATTAAATTAAATTAAATTTCAATTTTTTTTTAAAAATAATTCTCCAACTTTTTCCATCGATTTGCGAACGGCTTGATGGTCTGCAATTACGGACGGTTTGCGGACTGAAATTTTCGTCCTTATTTGCGGACGGATTAGAGACGGATATCATTTTGCGACGTTCGTTTGCGGACGCCTCTTGACCGTCCCTAATCTGTCCCTAAACACGTTTAGGGACAGATTTTGCAGCCCTTAAATCTTAATTTTCTTGTAATGAAAGAAGTAAAAACCAATACGACAGAGAGAACCAAGAACCAAAACGACAAAAGAAAACATAAATCAAGATGGCGGAAAGAAGAACCAAGAAACATAATGCAAGAAAAACATAACGCCTAGAAACAAACGGAATGAAATTGAACGTTATAAATGAACGACCAATGTAAGAAATGGAGCAAGGAACAACTGAACTACATAGGAAATAGAGCAAAGAACAATGGAAGAAGCTAGAGAGTGGAGACATGGAATGTAAGGTTTCACTTTGGTAGAGTGGAAGAAATTTTTTTAATTTAATTTAATGATAATTATTTAAATAATTAAAAAAAATGAAAGATGTTCAGATATCTATACATATTTATTTGTAAAATTAAAGGATTTAAATTCAAATTTACGTATTTTAAGGTTTTTATTATTGGAATCTAAACTCGTAAATTTTTGTATCTATTTGGATTCTGGATGATTTCCGATTAATCGAATTTTGGAATAATTTGCTTTGCCTAGTGTTTTATCCATTTCATTCATGTACAAGAATAATAAAACACGTCGCAATTTTAATAGAAAAGAAAATTTGGGGCATTTTTGAAAATATTAATAATACGCGAGACCTTCTCGTCATATTAAAAAGAAATTATGATCTCCCGCCTTAAATTCCCTCCACTCTTTCATCTCTCTTCCCTCCACTCTTTAGTTTGTTTTTATCCCAAAGCACAAGACTTTACTCCGTCCTCGACTTATTGATTTCTCAAATGGTGCAACGTTTTTGAAAAATGCCGGATTTGGTCAACGTTTCTTTGTCAGAATCGCTCACTCTCTCTCGTTGCCCTTCTCTGATTCCGGCGAATACGGAATCGGCCGATTTGAGCGATTCACGCGCGGAATCGCCAAAAATCGTAGCTGGAGACTGCAATCGGAAACATGTACCGAAGTTTACCGCCGCGGAAAATGGTGAGGAAGCCTGCAATGTCGCCGGAATTAGGGTTTTTAGCCGGAGACAGGGTATGTCGGAAAGAATCAGAAAAGGGTCGAGTTTGGAAGAACACGCGAGGGCTTGGGTCAAGAGGAAAACTGAGGCGGGAGTTCCCGAGTTGAGATGTTTCCTCCCATTTCTTGTCGGAGCTAAAAAAATGGTATTTATGATTGCATTTATCTTGTATTATCGGGTGTTGGATTTTGCCCTTTTTATGGTAAATCATGGGTTTATGATTGATTTCTATGGTTTTGGGTGCATTTCGTTTTTTGTGAATTCAATCATGATGTTATATCATCGGTGAGATGCTTTGAACTCGAGAGAATTCCAATGTTGATGTATTAGCAAAAAGATGATTACTATTGGGTTGCACTAATCTGCTAGAATCTCAAAGTAATTGGATTGATTAGGAAGGTTTCAAGATTCCTGATACAATGATCATGCAATTTGGTTTCAGGCTGATTGTCTTGTTTGCCGTAAGCTCGTATACCCGGGAGAAGAATTGTTGTGTTCAGTTCATGGTTGTCAAGGAGCTTATCACTCATCATGTGCAAAGGAAAGTCTTGGTTTTTCCAATTTGGGGAAATTTAGGTGCCCTCAACATGTAAGCTCTCGTGTTTATTATCCATTCGTTGAGCTATTCGTAGTTTAGTCTTGTAGACAGACAACTTAATCAATCAATAGTTCCAAAAAACCAAAATGCACAAAACAATCTTTTAAGTACACTTGTTTTTCTTTACAATGCACTAAAAATTTTCGCAGTGAGTTTGATGTAAATGAATGCTAATTGTCTCTCACTCTTTTTTTTTCATTGTATCGCTTTAAGTACACTACTACGAGATCTGTTCTCATTAGTCTGCCGTATTTCTTCGATAACTCATCCTAATAAGTCAACTGCTCTTTTATATCAATTTAACCTATCAATTCTTCTCGTGTGTCCAGTTAGATTTATTGGTTTTCCAGCTGCACACGTTTCCTTGTTTCCATCACATCTTGACTCCTTTTGATCCTCTTTAGACTCTTTTTTCTTCTCCCCATTCTTCTCTTTGACTGCCTTTAACGTCTTCTCATTCTTCTTTTTGAAACTTTTTGCTCCTTTTGTTTTTCAACAATATGGTTTTCAGAATATATTCTATGTTCCTAAAATATTGCATTAACATAGGCTATGAAAGATTTTCTTTGGATTTGCTTTATATTCAAGAAAGAAGCAATAAACATTATGCACGAAATGAATCAAACGCGAAAATGATATGAACAGATGCGTTGCATAGTGAATATACCACAAAGCATTCACATGGCTGTTTCAATGCCAGATCTTTGGAAGTGATTCATAGTATGATGTTAGTGTGATAGTTCTTGTTTACTATTAGAAGATCCATAAGGAAGATCTATTAGCGTTTGATTCATTTCGTGCATAATGTTTATTGCTTCTTTATTAATCGTCATATCGTTGTTTCCTTTCGTGTTTCATACTTCTAGTTACCCATTTGATAGAATCGTATACGCAGGAATGTTTCGTCTGCAAACATAGAACTCAATGGCGATGTATTAGGTGCACCATAGCTGCACACGATAAGCATGCTCCATGGTCGAATGAAGTGTTTCATCTTAAAAACCAACCAGGACGAGCAATTTGTTGGAGGCATCCTGCTGATTGGAGGCAAGATTCAAAGGTCGATTTCCCGTTCCCTTCATTGATTAAGTCTTTTTCTACGGAGTTTCTTACTCTGAATTCTCATTTGTCACTTATCACCTCACTCACAGGACTGATATTATTACTATATCTGTTGGTTGAGCAGAATGCAGTAGCACCAAGTGACATGGAGGTCAGTTTCACTGCTTAATGTCATACATCTTTTCTATTTTCGTTTTTTACTAGGCAAGTGAATTCCCTTACTGTAAATTCAGGGCATCTTTTGCCAGTTACCTCTGCCATATGTTGAAGAGGAATTCAAGATTGACTTGACATGGAAAGATTCTGTGACCAAAGATGAACCTCCTCCTTATGTGCATATCAGGCGCAGTATCCTTTATTCACTCCCTCTGTCTGAAACAGATGGTTTTAAGACAACGGATTTCGAGTTCATAAATGGCAGCCAATTTGCATTTTCCCATTTAGGAATTTCCTTGACCTCCTTGTTCAGATATTTACTTAGTCAAGAAGAAGCGTGACAACGCGAATGATGGTGTAGGATGCACAAACTGTGGCCCAACTTGTTCTAGAAGTTGCGTTTGCAGGTATTATCGCTATATCGTTCATAATTCTTTGTTGAACATAAAAAGGAAAGAAACAAAACAAAAACCTTTTCGATCTTTCGGTGGATGGTTAAGTTGTTTTGAAAACATGATCATCAGAGTTCAGTGCATAAGCTGTTCAAAGGTTTGTGGTTGTCCTGAAACATGTAACAACAGACCCTTCCGCAAGGACAAGAAGATCAAAACTGTTAAGGTAAATGGAACCCATTTGAATTAATCTAGTTCCATTTATCGTTTTGGGATTTTCGCTTCTGTTCGTCGATTATCTGTTATGATAAGTTGTCCCACATCGGCTAGGCCATGAAATTTGGGACTTGTATATATAGCGTTGGACAACTCTAAACTCTTGAACTAGCTTTTGGGATTAGTTAGGACATGAACTTTGGTACTTATATATATGGTGTTAGACAACCTTAACTCTCGAGTTAGTTTTGGATTAGTTAGGCCCAGCCCATATCACGTAGATCTTAAACCCTGCATTCCATATCTTGGAGCTGAGAAATTTGACTCCATTGTTTGCAGACAGAGTTTTGTGGCTGGGGAGTTGAAGCAGCTGAACCTATAAACAAAGATGAATTCATAATCGAATATATTGGCGAAGGTAAATTTGTTTTTCGGTATGTAGACATGTATATTAACATGATTTCAAGATACGAACAAAGCTTTAAATGATCATCTCACTTCATTCAGTAATCAGTGATGCTCAATGTGAGCAAAGGCTTTGGGATATGAAGCACAACGGTAAGAAAGACTTTTACATGTGTGAAATTCAAAAGGATTTTACCATCGATGCGACGTTCAAAGGGAATGCTTCTCGCTTTCTGAACCACAGTTGCGATCCTAACTGCGTACTGGAGAAATGGTAAGTCTAAATACGAATCTGGCAATGCTCGAGAGCGAATTATTTTAACTTTTACCGTTGTGTCTTTATGATTCTACAGGCAAGTTGAAGGCGAGATTCGTGTAGGCGTTTTTGCTGCTCGTCAAATAGAAGTAGGAGAATCGCTTACATATGATTACAGGTGTTCATACATCATCAATCTTCATTACCTCTGCATCACTCAGAAGCTTAGAAATCTGAAATCTTACACTGTTTTTTCAGATTTGTGCAATTCGGGCCTGAAGTAAAGTGCCAATGTGGTGCTAAAACCTGCCAAGGCTACCTGGGGACAAAGAGGAAAGAACAAAACTGCTTGGTGGTTTCATGGGGTGCCAAACGCAGAAGGATCTTTCACAGATCATTCAACCATAAATTACAGCAGGAGTAAGCTTCATAAGAACATCAAGAATGGAAGATTGCAAATGGATTCATGAATCTGTACGTTATGTTATTACATGATCTTACTCAGAACTACATACATTCCTAAAAAGGAAAGAAGAGAAATAACATGTAGTTCTGTTGAGGACATAACTTTAGTTCTTTTAAACTGAGAAGAACTGATGATTCTTCCCAAATGTGGTAATATTTGTATGAATTTGTGAAAGCCTCCTTGGCTTTGTCTTTGTTGTGTGATTTTTTTTTCTTCTTTTGGTTGGACAATAACTTGTATACATACTCGCTCATATGAGCATAACTATTTATGTTTCTGCCACTATATTCCGTCTTCCTTCGCTTGTTTTGAAATCCGTAATTGATAGAAATCGCTTAGTTGCTTATAAATTTATATAAACTATGTTAACTTGCAATGCAAGAATACAACCCTTATCCTTGATTTTAATGTGTTATTCGTTGTCAAAAGATGTGAGTTGTACAACTTGTTTCGCACGGTAGACTTATGTTTGATGTTTTGTATCAATAAAAATATAAATTATAGATTTATATATACGATATTGAGTTATATTAAATTCTTTTAGATCTAAACTCATCCGTAATAATATCGAATTTTTATTTGTTTTGATTTAAAAATTTTGATGTTAGGTTTTAGTTGTTATGCATATGTTCTAAATGAAATCGATCATAAATTCATAAAATTCAATATTGAATAATCCTAATTTTTTATTTTTTTCAATTAAATTTAATACATTTATATTAGAAATATAACTTAATAAATTATTTATGGAAAAATTGGAGGGGAAGGATGGACGGAATATCGGATATATCTTGTAGGGTTAAAATGCTTCAAAAATACACTCGTGAAAATAATTATTAAATAGGGAAAAAGAGGAAGAAAAGACAAATTTGTCTTTAATTTTCAAACGTGAAAAAACACACGTTTTGCAGTTTTTCGACGTGAAAAACTGTCAAACCGTGTCAAAAGCAAGAAATACGAGCAATTTTTCGACGTGAAAATCTATTTCAAAATTAGAGCAAGAAAGAAGAAATGATTTCGAATTTGAGAGGGATCGATTTGAAGTTGCAAGAAGGAAATGGCTAGAATCAGCAGTAATTAGTGAATAAGAGAGCACAGGTCAATCTTCAATGGTGTCAATAAGTGTAAGTTGATCGATTTCTAAGGTTTTGTAGGCTGTCGAGTCACAAAATGGTTTATTGATTTGAAATGGGTGTGAGTGTTAGTGAGTCGGTTGAGTCGAAAGGGTCGTAGTAATCCCATGACCATCTTCGATTCAGTGAGTCGACTGAGTCTCACTGAGTTGGTTGGGTCGCAATGGTCGCAAGAGGTCCACTCTAAGGATAAGGAGGTTCCTTCCGAGAATACTCCAGCAGATCCTGCTCTATATATGTTCTTGGTGGAAATCTGATCTAAATATTCTCTGGGGGCCAGAGTTTTGGGAGACCATATTAAAGCCCAACGTATGACTTGAAGATGATGCAAGTTTTTTTAAACCCGAAGTCACAGAGGTCATTTTGTGTCATATGTATTGATGTGTGTTAATTTTTTTTGTTTTGCAGCAATTGGATGAGACGTTATTGGTGTTGTATTGTCGCATAAAGACATTCCCGGGGATATATAAGAAACTTTACGTTTGTACTGTTGTTTTCATGAAGACGCTTACACCGTGGATGTACAAGGATATGGACACTTTGTCGGAAAATCTTAGTGATTGTTTGCATGGCAAGTATCCGTTCAGAAGTACGAAACTAACGAGTTATTTCGAAGGCTTTGTCGCGATTATAAACATTCCATCGCTCAAAAGTCGATATGTAGGATGTCATTGGGTAGCCATCAAAGCGGATTTCGCGACCCAATGCATCACGATATACGACTGGCAGAGCAGAATGAAGGAAACACATATCGATACGATGATTGAGAAGTTAAGAAAAGTTGTTCCCAAAATGCTCTTTCTTAGAGGGTTCGATTCTTTGGTTTCTGAAGAAGATGAATGGAAGTATGAGTATTATGAAGGTCTATCACAGAACAAAAACGGGAATGACTGTGGTGTTTACTCCTTCAAATTCGTAGAAGCCTCGGTATTGAGAACACGTCAAGTTTTCAATACATATGCGACAATAAAGTTTCTTCCTTGCGTGAGAAGATGGCGGATGATATATTTAGTAAAGGAAAATGTATCCCTCCATCCCGAGACTAACTTGATATTTTGGTACATTGTTTCTTTTGGGTTGGTATATAGTTATTTTTAATATTTAGTACATTGTTATTTTTAAAAAAATTCTTCATAAGGGTCGCAGGGGTAAAAGGGTCGAACGAGTAAAAGGGTCGCAGGGGTAAAAGGGTCGAACGGGTAAAAGGATCGCAGGGTCAAGGGTCGAACGGGTAAATGGGTCGCTGGGGTCCGAGGGTCTGCGACCCTTGTACCTGTGTGACCCTTGTTCCTCTGCGACCCTTGTACCTTTGCATCCTTTGTCCCTCTACGACCCTTATCCCTATGCGACCATTGGATTCCTACAACCTTTTACGCTTTATTATCAAAAAATAAAAATTATTTACAAATAATATGAATAAAGTTTAAAAAAATAACAATGTACCAAGTTGAATTTTCCATTCCCAAAAAATAAAAATTATTTACAAATAATATGAATAATTTTTAAAAAAGAACAATGTACCAAGTCACATATTCCATAATCAAAAAATAAAATTTATTTATAAAGCTGTTTGCAAACGACCCTTAGACCCTGCGACTCTTATCCCCCTCCGACCCTTGGACCTCTGCGACCTTTGTCTCTCAGCGACCCTTATCCCCCTCCGACCCTTGGACTCGTGCGATCCTTGGACCCTTGCGACCCTTGTCTCCCTTCGACCCTTGTACCTCTGCGACCCTTGTTACAAAAATAGTAAATCCAAAAAACAACGATACTAACAATAATACTTTCTATTGAATAATAGTAAAAAACAAACCAAATACAAACATGAAGTTGAAGTTCAAGAAATGTTGTTGTTCAAATGATGTTCAAAGCAATCAAAATAAAAAAGTTCAAACTATGTTGTTGAGAAAAACTGAAGACAAGGTACATCTGCTGCGGAGACCAGTTCGACTCTGAGGGAACAACCCACATTCAGTCCATGATCATGACAAAACTTTCTCCAACCTCTGCTGATGCTAGCGCCACCACGTGCCACGGGCCTTAGATATGCCTTCCATGCCAGTCCGTAATTGATTATCAGATGTATCTTACATCGTCTATCAGAGAGACCTCTCGACCTCGCAATCCCTATCGACAATATCTGTGATAACCGAATAAATTTACAACGACGTCAAACTAATGCATCTACGGATAGATTTGATGAATCGATTAAATCTGTTTGAGGTCATTTACCGATGAATCTACCCGCAGATTTAAACGCGTGACTGGCACAGTGAAAATCTTCTGAGCAGAAAAAGATGACCCTGCTTATGCGGATGATGATAACATATATAATGCATATTGTAGATTACATATATCATCTCCGAAACTGGTGACGTGAAAAACCATGTCACCTTCGTGATGGAAAACTATGAAATCCCGAATACGAAAATCATGATCCTTGGAGAAATCTTTCCATCCATCAGTGAATCTTGAGTCATCCAACTTGACTTCCCATTTTTTGTTAGACACATCTGATTTAAGCATTGTTGTGTTGTTGTCCCTCGTTTTCCCATAAATATACTCATTGAAGAAAAAATGGGAATCGACGTCAGATGAAATTCGAAAAGACATGACTGCATGGGTACAAGGGTCACAGAGGTACAAGGATTGCAGAGTTACAAGAGTCGTAGAGGGATACATGGGTCGCATAGGTACAAGGGTTGTAGTGAGGGACAAGGGTCCAGGGGTATAGGGTTGCAGAGGGTACAAGGGTCGCAGAGGATATAAAGGTCGTAGGGACAAAGGATTGCAGGGGACCAAAGGTCGCAGAGGTACAAGGGTCGCGACCGTTATATCTCTGCGATCGATTTTTCTTGTTGTGATATGAAACAAAATTTAAAAATAATAAAAATAATTTATTATTTAAAAATATAATTATTTACAAATAATACGAATACTTTATTATTTAAAAATATAGTTATTTACAAATAATTGACTTAAATCTCTACGGCCTGTCCATCTGCGACCCTTGTCCCTCGTGACCCTTAGACCTCTGTGAACCTTGTCGCTCGCGACCCTTGGACCTCTGCGACCTTGTACCTCGTGACTTTGTCCCTCTACGACCCTTGGACCTGTGCGACCCTGTGGACCTGTGCGACCCTTGAATCCCTGCGAACCTTGTCCATCGCAACTCTTGGACCTCTGCGACCTTGTACCTCGCGACCCTTGTCCCTCTGCGAACCTTGTCCATCTGCAACCCTTGGACCTCTGTGGCCTTTGGACCCATGCGACCCTTGGACCCGTGCAACCCTTGGACCTCTGCGACTCTTGTCCCTCTAAGACCCTTGGACCCGTGCAACCCTTGGACCTCTACGATCCTTGTCCCTCTGTGACCTTTGGACCTATGCGACCTTTGGACCCGTGCGACCACTTGGACCTCTACAACCACTTGGACCTCTGCGACCTTGTACCTCTGTAACCCTTTTCCCTCTACGACCCTTGTTATAATAATAGTAAATCCACAAAATAGCGATACTAACAATAATACTTACTATTGAATAATTATAAAAAACCAACCAAATACAAACATGAAGTTCAAATTCAAAGGAATGTTCTTGTTCAAAGGAGGTTCAGAGCAATAAAAAATACAAATGAAATCAAACACTATTATTGTTAGGCCCTGGTTGAGGGAAAAACTGAAGTAGAGGTGTTGCTACATTGGAATATAGTTCGACTTCGAGGGAACAACCCTGGGTCAGTCAATGGTCGAGACAAAACTCTCTCCAACCTGCTCTGATGGTAGCGCCACCACGTGCGACGGGCCTTAGATATGCATCCCACGACAATCCGTAACCAATCATCAGATATATCTTACATCGTCTATGGCAAAGACCTTTCGAGCTCGCAAACGTTATCGGAAGTGTCTGCGACATCACCTAAATTACATCAGTAGAAAGGAATAAAAATCAAATAAATAACGAAATTAAATATGATGAATCGGTTTGAGGTCATTTACCAATGCATCTACGACCAGATTTGAACGAGTGATTGGTACCGTAAAAATCCTGTGAGCCGGAGTGGCCTTGGTGACGTAAAAGACCATGTCACCTTCGTGACGAAAAAGTAAGCAATCCTTAATACGTAAGTTTAGATCGTTGGAGAAATCTTTCCACCCATCAGTGAATCTGGAGCCATCCAACTTGACTTCCCATGTTCAGTTAGATGCATTCGATTTAAGTGTTGATGTGTTGTTGTCCCTCGTTTTCCCGTAAATATACTCATCGAAGAAAATCTTCGGGATGTCCAGTAACAAAAAATGAAAAATATAGTCAAATCTATACATTGTCTACATGTAAAATACCGACAGAGAGACAAATAAAGAAGATTACAATGTAGTTCTCGAGATAGCGTGGAAAAATATCTCTAAAGAAATGAGGGAAATGTGGCATTTTTGGAAAAAAAATGATGGAAGATGATGAGAGTTAGAGAGGGAGATTGTGTCGTTATTTAAACGATAGGGATTTGAAAAGACATGACCCTGACATCGAATCGATGTCAGATGGAATCGAAAAGGCATGATCACACAGTTATATTTTCAAATTTTGGTGGAAAGTTTGGCGGGAATTTGGTAAAAATGTTAAAATTTCAAAAATTAATCAAAATTGAGGATGACATGGGTCACATATATGGATTAATAGAATGAGTCGCATAAATTGAGGGTCGCATGGGTCACATATATGCGAACTCGACGAATTTACGGGTTTATAATGATAAAATGTCAAAAACCAATCAAAACAACAAATTTACAACTTCAAACTAACTAATGCTAATTGAGGGTCGCATGGTCGCATATATTGATCAATGGATGCGAACTCGACGAATTTACGAGTTTATAATGATAAAATGACAAAAACCACTACAAGAAAATGATCATTTTGGGACGAAATTTGCGAACTGAAAGAGTTGTCCCTAAATTTAGGGACGGATTAGGGACAACTTACAGACAGAAAAATAAATCTGTCCTTAAATCGTCGGTGATCCGTGGCTTAGCCCGCAGAATCATATAACATAATATATTGTGTTTGGAACTTAGTCTGATGTCTTTATAATATGATATATAATTATATTATGACCAAGATATATATTTCACGAGGTCTATATACTTTTTTTACTTGAAATCGAATCCAAATCGAAACCACAATCGATTGAAAATTGGAGATCGTAAAAATAATACATGTAATGTGTAAGATTGTATTTTTTTTCTTCTTAATTAATTAGAACGATCGTGCTGATAACGTATAAAAAATTAAATATAGATCGAGATATATATATATATATATGTATATATATTACAAAATATAAAACATATAGTATATGATTATAATATAATTATAATTATAATATAATATAAATATTATATACTTAATAATAGTAACTTAACATATACATAATATATATATATATAAGGTATGATCATATATATCTTATTATTTTATATATAAATATATGTATTTGTTCTTCCAATGTTTTTTTTATATTTACAAGAGAATGAAAAAAATTACCTATTTATAGGCAAAAGTTTTAATTATTTTAGATTTAAATATGAAATGGGTAAAACACACCTTCACATCGTACCCTTATCCTTATCCTGATTTTAGTTTCTAATTATTTTTGTTTTTCTTCCCAACTTCCCTTTATCATCCTACTTTCGCTTGTTGACGAAAGAGAAAAGGGAAATTTTTAATTTCTCGGACTCCTGTCGGTTGTAAGAGTAACAACTTTAACTGGTTGCTGTGTAAAAGCAAAACTGATTGCTTTCTGAAGCTCAGTGCGAAGGATAGGAGGATGTTTCTCTGTATCATTGTCATGCGATCAAGCAGTGAATCACATCTTCAACTGGACATGCGAGAAAGCAAATTACATCCGCAAACTCCAAGGAAATACTGAGGCTTTACAGATGACTACTCAAGAGCTCAAGGCAATGCGTGATGATCTCTTGGGAAGGATTGAGACAGAGGAGAGCAGAGGTCAACAACGCTTTGTCCAAGTCTAGTTATGGCTTTCAAGGGTCGAAGCCATCGATCTCCAAGTCGCTGAACTCGTTACTGAAAGTACTTCTCAGATCCAGAGGTTGTGTCTCTGTGGTTCTTGTTCCATGTATCCGATAGCGACCTACCGATACGGAAAGAAGGTCTTCATGATGTGTAAGGGGGTTGATGATCTCAGATCTCAAGGTGTTTTTGAAGTGGTGGCAGCCGACGCTCCCCTACCCAAGGTGGAGAAGAGACCTCTCCCACCTACTGTGGGTCGAGAGGATACATTAGAGAGGGCATGGGGACATCTCATGGGAGACAGAGTCGAAATCCTTGGTCTATACGACATGGGAGGAGTAGGCAAAACAACTCTACTCAAGCAGATCAACAATATTCTCACCGAGAAGAGACATGAATTTGACGTTATCATTTGGGTGGTGGTGTCAAGAGATGTTCAGATTCAGAGTATTCAAGAAGCAATTAGGGATAAAATAGGCTTCAAAAGTGAGGAATGGAAACAAAATAGAGACACACATATGAAGGCTTTTGATATACACAATGTCCTAACAAGAAAGAGATTTGTTTTGTTTATGGATGACATATGGAGCAAAGTGGATTTAACAGAGATCGGAGTCCCTTTTTCCAATAAGGAAAATAAATACAAAGTTGTATTCACCACTCGTTCAAAAGACCTGTGTAGGCGCATGGGGATCGATGTCGATTTGGAGGTCCAATGTTTGGCATGGGACGATGCATGGGACCTATTCCAAAAGAAAGTCACACTAATCACCTTAAGGCGCCATCCAGACATTCCCCACCTCGCAGAAGCAGTTGCTAGAAAATGTCGAGGTTTGCCTTTAGCTCTCAATGTTATTGGTGAGACAATGGCTTGCAAAACATCGGTCCAAGAATGGCGTCTCGCACTAGACGAGTTGGTTTCATCGGCCACCGAATTTTCAGGTATGGAAGATGAGATTCTTCCGATTTTGAAGTACAGCTACGACAATTTAAAGGATGAACGTTACAAGTCATGTTTCCGATATTGTGCTCTCTTTCTGGAAGATTATCGAATAAACAAGTATGATTTGGTGCACAAATGGATGGGTGAGGGAATTATAGATGTAAAGGAAGACATGGAAAAAGCTGAAAATAAAGGATATGAGATAATCGGTACCCTTGTTCGTGCATGTTTGGTGATGGAGGATGAGAATGATGACATAGTGACAATGCATGATGTGGTTCGTGAGATGGCATTGTGGGTGGCCTCTGATTTGGGGAACCAAATGGAAAATTTTATTGTTCAAGCGGGTGCCAAGTTACGAGAGATGCCAAAGGATAGGAACTGGAAGGTCGCGAGAAGGGTGTCACTTATGGAAAATCGAATCAAGGAGATATCCGGTAGCCCTCATTGTCTTCAGCTCGAGACGTTGTTCCTCCAAGAAAATGACTTGATGAATATTTCGGGTGACTTCTTTAGGTCTATGCCAAGACTAATCGTTTTGGATCTATCATGGAACCAATCCCTTGTTGAATTTCCAGAGAAAATATCAGAGTTGGTATCCTTGCAGTATCTCAGTTTAACGGTTACGAAGATAAAGCGACTGCCGACTGGTTTTCAAAAGTTGTAAAAACTAATGCACCTGAATTTGGACTACACACACGTGCTAGAGAGTGTAAGTGGCATATCATGTTAGTCAAGATTGAAAGTACTGAAACTAGTTAACTCTAGAGTAAAGGTAGATGTGGACTTATTGAAGGAGCTGCAACTCTTAGAACATCTAAAAGTCTTAAGTATAACCATAAGTGAAGACTCTGCATTGCAACAATTTTTAAGCGACCAAAAATTGGCAAGTTGTACTCGGGCATTACGTATCAAGAATGATGACCTAGTATCATCAAGGATATCCTTTACGTTGTCCATGGATCGTCTTTATGGTCTCATAATGAGAGGATGTAATAATCCGGAAATAAAGAAGGATTTGACATGCTTTCGGAATCTCTCTAATGTCGACTTAATTCAATGCAAATCAGGAGTGAAGGATTTGACATGGCTGATATATGCTCCAAATCTTCGTCGACTAATGGTACTTAGTTGCACAGAAGTGGAAGAAATAATAAGGAAAGAGAAATTAAATGGTATTATTCCTTTTCTCAAACTAGATGCATTATACTTGCGATTCTTGCCAGAGCTGAAGAGCATCTACTTGACCCCTTTGCCCTTCCCTTGTTTGAAGAATATTATGGTAAGGGACTGTCCAAAACTGAAGAAACTTCCATTGGATTCTAATAGCGTCCCTGCAGTAGATGAAAATACTTTTGCTATAGATGCAAGAGAGGAATGGATAAAATGTATTGAATGGGATGACGATGCCACTCAACAACGTTTTCTTCGATGCCAAAATTATTTAAGAAATAGGTGAAAAAGTATAAAAGGTAATAATCCACAATGCTAAATATATTTTTATTAGTAAGAGACGTTGTAATGTTTCAATTAATGTTTCTTTATAAATGCAAGTCTTTTGCTTCTCATCTTTGTTCTCCACTTGTAATTCCTACTTTTTATTGAATATCTGAATGTATTTCAGCTTTTATTTATGAATTTAAAAAAGGTTAGAAAACATTAAACAGCAGAATTTTTTTTTCACATTTATATTTGGATTTTTAACTTTAGGATATTCAACTAAAGTTAGCATTTGGCCATGAAAAATTAAAGAAAGTTTAACGGCTTAGAAAATGGTGAATAAAAATTATCATTCACCAAATGATTGTTGAAATGTGTTTTATTTGGATACTTTTATAAATGTCCATATTTTTTTAAATAATAAAAAGCAAAATTGTAACAAAAAGGGAAAACAATCTATTCCCCCTAAACTTTACCACTTTAATTCTATTTTCCCTGAACTTTTCTGTTCATCCGAATTCCCCCTAAACTACCGTCACTCATTCTATTCCCCCATGAACTTTAAAAATTCATCCTATTCCCCCTCTATTAACTTTCCGTTAATTTTTCTGTTAAATATTTTAAAGGAGCCTATTTCCCCCCAAACTATATGATTTCCAGCCTATTCCCCCCCAACTCTATGATTTCAGCCTATTCCCCTCCCTCCCCCCAATTCTATGATTTTAGCCTATTCCCCTCCCCTTAACTATATAAATTTTAGCCTATTGGGTTACATTTTGGTGAAATTGGGTAAACATTAGGTGAAATCAGGTTAAATTTGGGTGAAATCGAATAAAATTTGGGTGAAATCGAATAAATTTTGGGTGAAATCGGGTTAAACTTTGGTGAAATTGAGTTAACATTGGGCGGAATCACATTCAATCGGTGAAATCAGGTTAAATTTGGGTGTAATCGAATAAAAATTAGGTGAAATCGGATTAAAATTGGGTGAAATCGAGTTAAATTTTTGTGAAATTGGGTTAACATTGGGTGAAATCAAATTAAATCGGTGAAATCGGGTTAAATTTCAATGAAATCGAATAAAAAATTGGGTGAAATCGGGTTAAATTTCGGTGAAATTGGGTTAAATTGGGTGGAATCGTGTTAAATTTGAGTGAAATATGGTTATGTTAAAATTATGTTACTATTAGAGAAATCA